>CM060937.1:951340239-952590239 GCA_030765085.1 Allium cepa
CTGACAAGTTTTGGTTTTTCAAATAAATCAAGTTGTTTTAAATCCTCAAACAAGATTTTGCAAAGTCACTTAAACATACAGTAAATTATTTTCACTGCAACTTGGTTTTACAGGAATGCAACTGATATTTGACAAAAATAAATTGTTGTAAATTATGAATTCAAGGGTATTTATTGAATCTATACTGCAAGACATGAATTTTAAAACAAAAATTTAGATTTTTAGTTTAGTATTCACAGAGTAGTTAGTTTTTGAACAAAAATCACATTTTCTCGAATTACCAGTGATTGAGTTAATGATAAATGTTGAAATTTGAATTGGAGCTAGTTTGAACTTCTATAATGATGAGAAAAATACTAAATAATTTTTCGAATGGATGAATTTGCCGTTCGAAACCAAAGTAGGGTTTAAGATAGAGTTTTGCAGTGGGTCGAAAGCAAGGTGATTTCACCACCTAGGAATGACCGAGCTGCACGTGCTCGTGGGCAATGATGGCTTGGGGTGTTGTCGTGCTAGCACCGGATTTTCATGGCATCAGGTGGTCGTCATTGGTAGGGCGAGGCGTTTAGGCCGATGGGTTTCGAGTTACAGTTCGACGAAAATGGCGAGTTTTCGATTTCGAGCATCTTTGATCGAACCGATGTTCGATTTAGCATTAGCAAGGATTTTACAACTTGCCGATGATCGTGGCGATCATCGGAGGTGCGGCGCCACGTCGTGCACGTGCACGACGTGTTTTCTCGTGTCAGTATCGTGGACCTTCTGGTTCGAGTCGTGCTCGGGTGAAAGGGTGGAAAGCTTCGAGTTTTTTTTGCCGTTGCGTGTTGGTTCCGAATGCTAATTTACTTTGCTTTAATTTGAACTTACTAAAAAAAGAAGAAAAAGAAAAAAAAAAGAGACAGGCAGAAGAAGAATTGGGACGAGGGGAAGAAACGAGGGAAGCCACGGGGAAGTGACGAGAATAACCCGAGTTTGGCTCGGGGGAAACACTTGTTTTACTCAGGTTGTTTGAAAATGGGTTAAGCCCAATCAACTTGTAAATCAAATGTTTAAATTTAAAACCCAAATTTATTTAAAATGGTGAACTAGTATTAACAATTAACTGTTTTGAGTTAAGAACTTACTTTCAAGTTTAATTAATTTAACAAATATTTAATAACGTTTAAAAATCTAATTAGTACTTTAAGTAAATAAATAATTTCAGATAGACATTTAAGTTAATTAATATTTAAGCTTTTTGTAATAGTAATAAATTGGTTTCGAAATAAGAAGATTTCTATTGTTAATTTAGGTAAATAACAAATTGTTTTGGAAAGCAACCAAGGATGATTAAATTAATTATTATAATTAACTAAGTAATTAATGATTTATGTCGTAATTGAAGATTGGTTAATTAACAATTAAGTATCTAATTAATTTGATAATTCAAGTAAATCAATTTATAATTAACAGTTGATTAAAATGATAAATTAAGGAATAACCCATTTATCAAGTTAATTAAGATTAATTAATTTATCACTAAGAATATTAAATCAATTGATTTAAGATAATCAATAAAGATAATTATTTGATTAATTTATTAAATCACATTCACATTGATTTGTAAATAATTAACTATTGCTATGCACTATATGGATTTCTGTTGTGATTGTGAGACTGTGTGATATACTATGACTGTGATTTGTTTCTGTATTGATGTGAAAACCCTTTTTGCCCGTAAAACGGCATTTAAACTTCGATGCGACAGGGAGTCGGATTTCAGTTTGTTATCCGAAACCCACATCGAACCGTGAATATGAATCTTTCTGATTGATATATCCATGTGTTTTAAAAATTGAGCGCTCACTATTCAGTTTAGCCGGGAAATGACCTTTGTGTCATATAACCCATTCCGAATAGTGACACGTCGAAATGGATAGCATTTGAAGACCGGTGGTGAAGACCGGGTGTCTTCGAAAATGATAGGACAACCTATCGATTGTCTCTGCACTGAGTTGCTCCGGTATAAAGATTTCCTAAGTGATGGGAAGTCCGATCGGGATTGTGGATACCCGGATTTGCAAGGGCTTCATCCTTTATTGGACGAAGTGCCTTCGGTTCTGTTCGAACCCGGAACAGACTTGTATGGTCGTGTGTCTGACGCTACAGTTTGAGATATAAAGCCGATTTCTTTCAAATACATATCTGTTGGTGGCGGAGAATTTATTCTCTTAGCTTGACACCCTTCTTTGAGACGTACGAGCTTAGAGGTTATGTAATTGAAGGTTATCAGCGATATATTCCCAAATTGGTAGTGTGGCATGCTAAGTGCTGCTGTGTGTTGATGATCATTAGTTGACCATTTGTGATCAAAGCAAAGCATTCGTGTAAAGCATAGCTTTGTGGACGAGACCACATCGGACCTCATAACCCGGAAATGGTCGAAACAGGAAAGATGCGGCAAGGTTATGAGGGTTGCGCCCTTTAGGGTATGTCATTTTCTTCTGGAAGAAGGTAATGTCATGGTATGGAGCCCAGATATTTACCTGTGTGGTAGCTCCAATCTCATTTACTGTGTGGTTATTGCTTTGTGACAGAGGGCCCTCGGATAAAGGTCCCAAAGGACCGGGAAGTGGCATACTCGAGTAGTAGTTACCTAGTTACGGAGGTAACCCGGCCTTGTGTTGGCAGAGAGCCGGGTAGGTTCTCGGGACGTCCCGCCAGAGGCGTACCCATGTGGCAGTAGGAAGTTCCTTAGCCTGACCATTTGTTGGAAATCCAAAGAAACAATACGAGCCAGAACGGTTTTATTTGTATTACCTGCCATTTACTTATGGTGGCGCCCCACTGTTTAGATGGTAGCTATAGTAGGCATAGTTCGGAATGTCTATGCTGGCTAAGATTAATATTCTATTTTCGAAATGCTTTCTACACTATGCACTAGTAATAATATCAAAGAAATTTTCTCGTATCAAGCATATTTGACTATCATAAGAAGAAATCTCTTCCAATTCTGCGATTGCATTGTGTGTGCGGCGGGAGGTCTTATGGTAGTTTCATTTTCCAAAAGCATAAAGAATTTTTTTATAAATCTAGTTTATTAAAAGAGCAACTATTTTTGTTTACTCACACCAGCCCCATGACTTACCTGGAGTTTATTGTTCCTTTTCTAAACTCTGGGTGCCCATAATTTCTACACGGGCAGCCTAGTAGCAGGTTTCCATATTTTGGGAGTAAGCAGTATTTTGGAGCTTTTGCTTTGGAGATATTCTAGAAGCTTTTTGAATCTCAGGTGTTTAGTGTTTTGGAAGATTGTTACCATTACATTCTTATGAAGACTTTTGGATATATGATCATCGATGTATTATTATGATGTTATTGGAGTTGTGGTGTATGTATTAAATACTCTGATGTATTATTGGATATTATGATATTGTACCTGTGATGTATGCATGACATTCATTTTTGTTCCGCTGTTTTATATTCATCTGATGTTGTTATAAGCTCCGGCGATACGAATTTGATGTCGTTTATCTGAAATCGAGTTCGAGTCGTCACATTTTATTACTGTTTGAGGTAATGATTTTGGTTTTGATCAACTACTTTTGCCGCATATCACCATCTTTACATAATTTTTCGACTTAGATGAATCCCTTATTACCTTCTCTAGGTAATGATTTAGGCTTCAGTGGACCCCTTGTTACCTTCTCTAGGTAATGATTTAGGTTTTGATTGAACCCTTTGTCACCATCTTATGTGATAACCTAGGTTTTGACTGAGCTCTTTTGCCCCTAATCACCTCCTTAGTGATGATTGAGCCCCTCATTACCATTTAGGTAATGACTTAGGTTGGTCGGTGTATTTAGTTAGCTATCTTAAGCAGAACCATAGTCTTACCTATCCACCATCTAGGAGGTATTCCAGTCAGGCCATATAGGCAGAACTGAAGGCTGGTTTGGTGCTTTGGCTAGATCATCTTTATAACGACCCATAAATTTCTGATAATTAAATTTTTTAATTTAATAAGTGTTGTTAATTAAAATTTGGAGGGAATATAAAAAACTTTGTAATTGAATAGTGAAATGAATGTAAAAATGAAATTTAACAATGGTAATAAAAAAACTAATTACTAAAAATGAAGTTCCAATAATGAAATAATGTAAATTATTGCACTTGGTTATAAAATTCAATATAATAAAAACGCAACAATTTAACTGCTGTGTGAAACAGAGTCAAATAGTAATTAAATAAAATCAGTATTATATAAGAATTGTAACTTTTATTTGTGAATAATGAATTCATGAGTGTAATATATAGTTAATGATAACAATTACTGCAAGTTACCTATTTAATTGGTCTACAAAATTCAAATGGGAAATCAGTTAGAACTAAATGTACTTTAATTTTATATTAGTGAGAACTAATGCAATAACGGAAAGTGTGAATGTAATAAAATAAATAGAAACGTAAATTTATTCATAAAGTAGTAATTGATGTAATAAAAAGTATGAAACCAAGTAAGAAAAAAAATTGTGAATATTAATTGTAACTAATGTATACATTTGGCAAAAATATAATAAAATGGAAATAGGATTGTTATTACAAAGGAAAGATGGAAATTTGAATAAATTAATGTAATGAAAGACAAATAAATAGTAACTTGGTTTATAGGGTAATAATAGACTTAATAACAAGATTGGAACTGAATAAAATCTGTTTAATTGAAATTAATTATAAGTAACTGGGATTCAATTTGTAATAGTTGGATTTATGGCAATCAAAGGAAAATATTCAAAAAAAATTCATAAACGGAGATCAGGATGAAATTTGAGAATATTAATGTAATAATTCAGGAACAAATGTTAATTTATCCTTTTGAAAATAAAGGATTGAATAATAGGATGAAAGGTCAATTGAATGGAATTATTGAAATTTAATTTGAAATTACTGAAATTATTGAATTGGAAGTAAACATGAGAATTATTGAAATAATTAACATGGAATTAACATAGAACTTTGTTTTAAATTGTTATAAATTTCTAAGTAATCAAAATTGATAAAATTTGTCAATTATAGAATCAGAATTGAAAAAGTGATTTAATTAATTTATAATTTATTTATTTAACTAATAGAAAATAGCCATTTTGGCCACTGACACGGATTTCGACGAAACCATTTTCATCGGATCCATAACGGTGAATTATTGCAGGGTTCAAGTTTCGTAAGGATCGGACTTGTCGTTTGACGTACGGGCTTGAAACGCCTAAAAATCAATTTAATTAAAATCGATGAAATTAATTTGAAATAAATAGATTTTAGCATAACTTCTTCATACGATGGGATTAGGACTTGAAATCGGTTCCATAAATTTTTAAATTATCAAAAACATCTATTTTGATAAATGGAATGACCCACTTTCGTTCCGGAGTCGAAATGGGCTTTTGGGTCTTTATCGTTCAATTTTTCGAACCAATCGAGTTCATTCATTTCTACTTTGTTCTGCGTGTGTGTGTGTGTGTATTGTTATAAACTCTAGTTTGTTTCTATTCTCATTTGTCTGTACATTTGCTCCTCCTTATTCCAATGGCAGACAAATCCTAATTTCCAAATGCAATTTCAAATCAAATTCAAAGCTAAAATTTCAAACACCTTAAATAATGTCGAATTATATATTAATCTGAAGCTCTCGAAGAAGCAAGTTGAATATTCTGTCTGTTTTTTGATTTGCGTCTCTGTCTGTCCAAAAATCGAGAATTAATTCTTGGTCGTTCTTTACATCGCGATCGATTGCAACCGATCACCGAATTGACTTGTGGGTTTTGTCGAGATCATCGAGTGGAGTTCATCGGTATGTTTCGTTTTGTGAACCGATGGTTGGATCACGCTGTAAAATTGCTTTAGTGTAACGATCTCGAATTTTTGCTGAGTTTAAATTGATAATTAATTTAATTTTTGAATAAAAATTGTGAAATTAATTCGTAAACTGATTTGAGTTTCTCCAAATTCGAATAAAAATATGTGTGTTTATTTTGTTGAAGTATAATTAAGTTTTAAAAACGGTCTCTTTAAAAGTTAAATATCTATATATTCATATAGGAATACAAGTGTAAGGTGAGACAAAGATAATAACATGTTCATAGATATGCTCATAAAACAAAATGAATGCAAGAAAATAAGTATGTCGGCTTGAACAACAAGAAAGCAAAAAAAAAATCTAAATATCTATATACAAACAAACAAAGGCAATTAATGCTTGAGCCTTAGCACATAAAATATTATCATATCAGCCCACCAAAGCAAAAATGAAATCGGTCGAGTCAAAGAAACAAAGAAATTTATATAAATATCTTAGCATACCACAAAATCTTATCAGCCGAAATCTTGTTTAATCAAACAAAGAAAAAATATCTCTGGTCTGATATTGTACAAACAATAATTATATCACCCTATTCAAAGAAAATTGTATCACCCTGTACACTTCTTCTATATATATCAACTTCTCTCATTACAGTTCGTTCCTTCAAAGCTAAGAAAATCTGAAGAAAGTTTTATTTAAAACTTAAACACCATTACATTATAAACAACAGTTCAATCAATTCAAACCAGAGAAATCAAGAGATTCAGCTAGCCGTTCAAAGCCAGTTTCAACATATAAACTCTGTTCTTTCTTCTGAAACCAAAGTGAGTATATAAGAATTTTAAAGCTTTAAGTTATTTAAAAATAGTTCAAGATTCATTGATAATTTGGTTTGTGTATGTTTCAGTTTGATATGATTCTGTGTATATTTATAGGTTGCTCTGTACATATATTTCTCCATTATTTGTTACAGGATTCATATTTCTGTTCAAACAAACATTGTTAATATGTAAGTTTCCTACAAAAACAATATGTTTAAACTAAATTAAGATTTTTAAAAGCTAATTAAACTATGTTTTTAAGAATATACCACTGTAACTTGTTCTACAGGTGAATCAAATATTTATTTGATAAATTTGATTGTTATAAAATGCTAATTCAAGTTTATATCTTGAATTTTTACTGCAAGTTATGATTTTTTAAATTAGAATGAAGATTTTTAGTTCAACGATTCAAGAGCAGTTTGTATTTAAGCAGAAATTGCATCTTTACCAATTTCTAGTGATTGAATCAAAAATAAACGTTGAAATTTATATTGAAGCAAGTATAAACATTGGTAATTTCATGAAAATTATCAGAATATTTTTCTATTGCGTGGATTAGGAGGACGAGATCATTTTAGGGTTTGGTCTCGAGCTTTTGAACTTGTCCGTAAACGTGGTGTATTCGTCCTCTACGCGCGATTGAGTTGCATGAATTTTTGGGGGATGGAAGAATGGTGCGTTGTCGTGGTGTGGATGAAATATGGGCGACTACGGTGGCTTGAGCAGTGGTGGCAAGGCATTTTAGTCAGAGGTTGTGTTTGTAGTTTTTCGAGCTCACTGCTTTTTATTTGATTTCGAGTGTTAGGAGACGAATTTGGTTTGGTTTTCGAATCTATGGGGGATTTGTGACTTGCCGACGGCGTTGGGGTTCGTTGGAGCTCAGTGGCATCGTCGTGCACATGTACGACGAAGTGGTTGGTGTCAGTGTCGTGGTGGTCATCTATCTCGAGTCATGCTCGAGTAAATAGGTGGTAGCTTCGGGTTTTAGGTCGAGTTCGAGAGAGTGTTACCTGATGCTTTAATTTTTACTTAACTTAACTTACTGGAAAATAAAAAATAAAAAAAGGGAGAAGAAGAAGAGTACGAGAGGAAACGAAAGTGACTCGGGGAAAAAGCTGGAGGAACTCGAAGTATTAGTCGAGCAAAACATGGGAAGTCTCGGGTTGTTTCCTTTCAAACTGCAATATTATGTTATAAAAAAATAAGGTTAAGTACTTGTTTCCAATCAGTTTTAAGCACTATAAATTTAAGTAAGTGTTTAACAATTGAAGTTAAAACTTTAACACAAGCTTTAATTATTTTAATTAATGCTTAACCATGTTTAACACTTAGTTAATATTTTAATTAAGTAATTAATTTAAGTTAAGTATAAAATTAATTAATATTAAGTTGTGTGGTTAATAATAAATTGGTTTCCAAAATTTAAAGAAGACTTATAAAATGTTAATTAAGTTGAATAATTAATATCAATTAATTATTTTGGAAAAGCAATTAAGAATAATTACTTTATAATTGTAATTAGAGATTAATTAATGATTAAGAGATAAATGAATTTGTAATTTAACTATTTGAAGTTAATTAATATATGATTAGTAGTTAACTAATTAAGTAATTTAATTAAGAATTAATAATTGATTAATTAAGTAATTAGCAGTTAATAAATGGATAATTACAAGTTGAGAAGTAGGGATGTACGCGAGATGACTCGAGTTTTAACTCGAAGTAAATGGTTAGTTCGCTCGAAGTCTTTAACTGTTGGACTCGAAGTAAAAGAGTTGCCTCGCGTTGCTTTGTTTTTCTACAGGTTTTTGTTTACAAACCTGACAGTGTTGAGTTTTTAAACTTACACTGAATTTAAAGATGTAAAGCAAGTTCTAGAATAAAGGTTTGAAAGCAGTTTAAAATCTGAATTTAAAATGAATTTAGATTTGAAATCAAGGATTTAAAATCAAGGTTTTACAAGAAAGTTTAAATCAAAGTTTTAAACTCAAGTTTAATGTTTAAATATGGATTCAAGTTTATGCATTCAAATCTGTGATTTAAATCAGTTTTTAAATCTGAATGTTTTAAACAAATTTAAATCAAATAGCTTTTTAAAGTAATTTGTTTTCAAATAAACATTTGAATTGGATTTTGATAAATTTCTTTTATAAAAAAGGATTTTGAACGAAAAGTTAAATAATTTGTTTTAACCTGAACTTGTAAGTTAAAATGTAATGTATTTTTAAAGCTTAAATTTTAAATAAAAATTTAAGTAATTTACATAGAATTTTTTTTATATAGGTTTATAAGTTGATTTTGAATTTGGTTAATATTTGAATATATAATCATTTTGAATCTTAAATTCAAAAAGTGAAATTTGAATCTAAATTTAGAAGTGTAATGTTTTAAATACACTTTAATGTTAATGAAGTCATTAACATAGAAATGCATTACCTTAAAGATAATTAAGGTATTAAAATGACTTGATGAATAAAATAATTAAGGAATGACTTATTTATTTAATTTATAAATTAATGATTTAGATTAATTTATAATCAGAGATTAATTAGGAAAGTAGTTAAAGAATTGTCATTAGTTAATGAAGGTCATTAACTAAGATTATTTAAATAATTAATTAATGTGATTAATTCTAATTAATTAGATTAATTAATTAATGATAATCATTTATGAAATTGTGTAAGTGTAATTACTTTATGGTAAGTAATTAAAAGTTTAATTTCTTAAAATAAATAATCAAGGGGTTAATTAGTTATGTAATTGGTTTAGAGGTTAATTTAATTAATATGATTAATTAAGAATAATTTATTAATTAAGAATAATTAATTAAAGTGTTTGATAGATTAATTTATATCAAAAGATTTGTAATTAATAAACCAGGATTGGATAATTAATCCATAAGTAATTAATTTAATTGAAAATAAATTGAATTAATTAGGATTAAACAATTAACTGATCCTGCTTATAAACGATTATTGAATGCTTGACCCTACTTATGAATGATTGTATTGTATGAGATGCCTTGAATTGGTTGTCCTATTTGATCTGTGATATTTTGTTCTGTGGATTGAGCTGTGTGTAATTTATTCATTTATTTGTGATACATTTGTTATTGATCTGTGAATGAAAGATAAGCGTTATAGTTTATACCGCCTATCAATTATATTTCTGTGTTTTGATCTGTGATGATTGATGATGTTGCACTACTGTGTGAAACCTCTGGACTACACCATACACACACAAATATGGATTGCGTGTGGAAATTTGTTAAGTCGCAGATTTTTGAAATAAGTTTTGAAAATTGAATTTTAAATCCAAATAGTTTTGGAAATAGATTGGGATTAAAGTAAGAAGTTTTTTAAAAGGAATTTCAAAGATAAAATTTATTTTTGAATAACTTGATTACGCCTTGAAGTTTAAATAATTTGATTTAAATTTAAATTCAAATTTTGAAACTGAATCTTATGATTTGAAACTAGGGATGTAAGATGGGTTAAACCATTTTAAATCTATTAATTTGGGAATTTGAATTTAAATTCAAAGGCTTTAACTTGTGCAAATAAAATTGGATTTTTATGAAATGAAAATTATTTGTTTTCAAATAGTAAAAGCTTTCATATAAGAAATGAACGTCCAATTTGTGTTAAAAGGATTTCTAGTTTGAAATGAAAATGGTTTTTCAAGTTATGGAAACGGGTTTGAAAGCTATAAGTTAAATCCTTGTTGTAAAGATTGAATGAGTTAATCCTAATCGAAATGGGAATTATTTTGAAATCCGTAAATGGATCTTTGTGAAACTGTGTGAACTTTGTGAAATAAATCTTTTTTTGTTTAAAGATTTGGAATGGTAATCTGTTTAACCATTTAAAGAAAAGTTTTGGATTTTATAAGTTGTCACTTAACTGAAATCCCATATCCATATGTTTTGAAATATCGCTCTTATTATTCGGTTTAGCCGGGAGAGGACCTTGTGTCATATAACCCATTCCGGATAGTGATACGACGTTATGGATTGCATTAAAGACCAGTGGTGAAGACCGGGTATTTGTGTGAACGATATGATAACCTATCGATTGTCTCTGCACCAAGTAGCTACGGTACAGAGATTCCCTAAGTGATGGGAAGTCCGATCAGGATTGTGGATACCCGGATTTGCAAGGGCTTCTTTGGAAGTGCCTTCGGTTCTGTTCGAACCCAGGACAGACTTGTATGGTTGTATGTCTGACACTACACTTTGAGATATAAAGCAGATTTCTTTCAAATACATATCTGTTGGTGGCGGAGAATTTATTCTCTTAGCTTAACACACTTCTCTGAGACGTACGAGCTCAGAGATTATGTAGTTGAAGATTATCGGCGATATATTCCCAATTTGGTAATGTGGCATGCTGAGTGCTGCTGTTGTTGATGATCATTTGTTGATCATTTATGATCAAAGCATGGCTTTTGTATAAAGCGTAGCTTTGTGGACGAGACTGCATCAGGACCTCACACCCCGGAAATGGTCGAAACGGGAAAGATGCGGCAAGATTATGAGGGTCGCGCCCTTTAGGGTGTGTCATTCCCTTCTGGTAAAGGGTGATATTATGGTATAGAGCCCAGATATTTACCTATGTGGTGGGCTTCAATCTCATTTACTGTGTGGTTGTTGCTTTGTGGTTTAGAGGCGCCTCGGATAAATGTCCCAAAGGACCGGGGGGGTGGCATGCTCGAGTAGTAGTTACCTAGTTACAGAGGTAACCCTGCCTTGTGTTGGCACAGATCCGGTTAGGTTCTCGGGACGTCTCGCCAGAGGCGTACCCATGGACAGTGGGAAGTTCCTTATCCCGACCATTTGTTGGAAATCCAATCAAAACAATACGCGCCTTGTACGGTTTTAGTTGTAGAACCTGCCATTTACTTATGGTGGTCACCACTGTTTAGATGGTAGCTATAGTAAGCATAGTTCAAAATGTCTATGCTCGCTAAGATTTATACTATACTTTCGAAATGGTTTTCTGCACTATGTACTAATAACAATATCAAAATGGTTTTCTCGTATTAAGCATGTTTGACTATCATAAGGAGAAATCTCCTCCAATTCTGCGTTTGCATTGTGTGTGTGGCGGGAGGCCTTATGGTAGTTTCATTTTTCTAAAAAGCATTGCGGTTTTCATTCTAAATTATTTTGTTATTGTTTTTAAAGAATAAATTTTTTTTCTTACTCACACCAGTCCCACGACTGACTCGGAGTTTATTGTTCCTTTCCTAAACTCTGGATGCCCACAATTTTCCACACTGGCAGTCTATAGTTGGTTTTTTAGATAGTCGGGTTTAGTAGATTATCTGGAGTTAGTCCAGTCTTTGGTTTTTGGATGGGACTTGCTTATCTAGGTGACACATGATTTTGGTTCAAGCTAGCTTTGTATTAAAGATTGGATTTGGGGATGCATTCTATTGAAGATATTCTTTATGTTGTGTCTTGTATCTCTGATGGTATTGATATTCATTGTATCATTCTATTGTATCATATTATATCAGATATTGTATCTGTCATTGTATCAATGTTATATATATGGATTCTCTTTTTCTTCCGTTGTGTTGTACTTAATGGTGTTATAAGCTCCGGCGAACTAGATTCGACGTTTGGATCTGCGGCATTTGAATATGAGCGTCGTATTCAGTGCCGATTTTTGAAGGTCGAGTCAGGGCCATCACATTTAGGGTTTGCATAACCGGTGGCGGCTGCTTCCGCCGTGGCATGCAAATCGAGAGTCTGGGTTGCCGAGGGTGGGTCGGAGGTTAAGCGAGGTGACGCATCACCTAGAGGGCGCACACGGCAGTGAACGGTGCCATAGTGACAAGCGTTTATGGTTGTAGCGTCGATCTGGTAGCGGCAGCTATCTCGTGTTCAAACGCGAGGGTTTCTGAGATGAAGGTGTATGATGTGGCTCCATGTTATTGGTTCGTTTTATTTTATTTTACCTTGATTTAACCTAAAGTTTAATATGTTCCAACACGTGTAACTTTCGCATATGAGGTCCGTTTCATGCGCGGTTTCTTGCGCTCGGATCGTACTGAAATTTCGCACATTTTGACCTTAATTTAGATGAATTCGGAGACTATTTTAATTTTAGGCTTAAATTGAATTTAGATTCGATTTAAATTCAAAGGTGAGTGTTTTAACCCACTCACTACTTCTAAAATTTCTTATGTTTGTTAAATTAATCTATGATGTGATTAGGAATTTATTTGTGACTGTTTGGTATAATTTAAACCATCATCTCGGTTAATTTGAATTTAATCATTATTTAATTTATTATTGAATATAAATTGCCAGTTAAATACCTGTTATAGATTATCTATTCTATATTGATGTTTATTGATTGAATTGGATGGCGATTGTGATGAATGTTTGATTGTTGATATTGGATAAATAGATGTTGTATTTTATAACATTATAAAGTGCAAGTTTGTTATGGATTATTATTCGAGATTGCGGTTTGAAATGATATGCAACCGTAAAATGTATAAATTGCGGATTGAAATGATAAATATCTGTATCACTTGAACCTAGGGTAGAGAATTATGTACGGACACCGGATTGGTTAAATTAAATGATTTTAAAATCCTTATTTTTTTGAATGGAATTAAACAATATTTTGAAGTAAATTTTGATTTGTATAAATCAAAGTATTTTGAAGAAATCAATTTTTGTGTTGAGATGTGAACTGGCTTGAAAGGAATTATTTTAAGAAATTTAATTAAAATGGTCTAATTTTGTTGAAATGGAATAAATAGTTTTAAATTGATATAAATTCCAAATTCATGTTTTTTTCAAATATAACCTGTTTTAAATTATATTATTTTTAAGATTGTAAATTTTAAAAATTTTAGATTTATAAATTATTTTAACCTATATTAACTATATTAAATCAATTTGACCTACTTTAAACCATTTAATTTATTTTCAAACTAATTAAACTAATTTAAATTATATTTTAATCTAATTAATCCATTTTAAAGCTATCTCGTCTATTTTAATTTTATTTAGTCTATTTTAAATCTATTTTAAATATATTTATCTATTTTAAATCTATATTTACTATTCTAGAGTATTCTAACTATTGAAAGTTTATTCAAACTATTTTTAACTATTTATAACCATTTAAACTCATTTCTAAATTTTCAGACTAAGTAAATGGGAAGTATTTATATTCCAAATTTATTGGTTTAAAAGAAAATAAGGTTAAATGATATTATAACGTAAGTTGTGATTCTAATGTCATAATTGATTAAATATGAGGACTTTGAAGTAAGGATTTAAACCTGTTTTGGAAACATGATTTCAGAAGAAATTATGATTTTGGAAACGCAATGATTTGAAAGTGAATGAGGATTTTAAAGTGAATATGATTTGAAAGTAAATATGATTTGAAATTATTATGGTTTTAGAGAATATGATATTTTTAATATCAATAGTGAATTGACCTTTGAAATGCAAAAGAACAATCCGGTCTGTAATAAGCGATTGGCTGTTAGAGAGACGTGGATCAGATATTGTCATACTCTCTGCCAATACCAAAAACCACTTTAACAACTGTGTACGTGGTGGAGATTCCAGAAATGAAGTAGGATGGTTTGGTGAACTATTTCTGTAAGGTATGACATGAACCTGACTCCCGTGAATCAGCATAGATGTGACTAAAATCAGGAGCTATACCGGGCCAAGTGAGGTCATTCCTCCTATCGGGCACATTTCTTCAATATTATGTTTTGATTTTGTGATTGTTTGGGGGCCACCCCTCGATTTTGATATGAGAGTGTGTTCCGAGATGGGAGATAGTAGCTGTAACGACCGGGAAATTTCGATCTCGAAAATTCCAGATAGTTAAAGGAAAAGAAGAAAGAGATAGAAGAAAAAGAAGAACAGAAGCACCAACATCTCACATTCGCACTGGATCAAAATATAATATCATGTAAATAACAGTTATACAAAGGAAACTATACTTGTCAAATTTCACTTAATACATCAGAGTTACACTATATATACAAACATTGGACATATACAATCAACATGTATCAAATATACAACAATATAATACAGCGGAAACACTCCATACGTTCCTGCCATTCAGCTCGCCTCTTGAGCTCCAGAACATCCATACTCGGGTTTCCTGAGCTCCAGAACATCCATACTCTGTATAACCCGAGAATTACATCAAAGTAACAGTCGGGTCAGGCTGGAAACCAGCGTGAGCAAACCCATATAACATTGAATACAAAGCATACAATTTATATAAACCCGAGGTATCTTGTATCCATTTACAACTTCACAGGTTGTTATAGACATATCTTATTTCACACATCAATTTCTAAGTACCAAAAATTAGATTAAATGGTTCAATTCACTTAACTTATTCCATTCCAGCCTATTGATTTCACATATCAAATCTATATAGAATTATTATAGATTACAAGTCGAAGTGGTTTCGGGTATTTACTAAACTCTGGTCTCTTCGAATTCGATACCATCTTAACCCAAGTTATTCAAGTGAAATATAATTCAAACTTCAAATACAGGGTGTCAGTTATACACATTAATTCATCATTGATGGATAACCACATTATCTCAGTTTAAGCCCAACATATCATATCACATAGCATCATAAATCACATATTTGAGATAACAATCAATCTAAGGCATGCAATATTATTCAATCATTCATAAGCAAGATAAATTAGTCATACCATTTCTAATTAATTTAAACAAATTAAATTAATTACTTTAATCACCCTTAATCCTGCTTACTTAACATTAATTAATTACAAATAAATTAATTAATCATCCTTTAATTATCCATTTTAATTAATCATCCTTGATTAATTATCTTTAATTACATAAAGTAATTACCCTTAATTAATTACGCAAATTGATCATCCTTAGCCATTTATAGTAATTAACCTAATTAATTACATTAATTGATGATCCTTAACTAATTACATCTATTAATTAATTAACTATAATTAATTTCCTTGATCCTTAATTAATTACATTAATTAATTAAACTTTCATTAATCACTTCCATTAATCAACCTTGATTAATTTCATTATATTAATTTATGAACCTCTAATTACTTCATTTTATCATTCTAATTAATTAAATAATTTATCTTTAATTAACCACACTCATTAATTAGCCTTAATTAATCATAAATAGTAATTAATCATCTTGTAATTACTTTCCTTAATTAATTATATTAATCTTTTGATTAATTACACTAATTAATTAATCCATAATTAATTCATTAAGAAACTATTAATTAATTACATTAATTAATAATCCTTAATTAATTACTTTATTAATTAATCACACTTTTAATTAATTACATTTAGTAATTAATCTTAAATTAATCACATTAATTAATTAATTAATTAATCACATTAATTAATTAACCAAATTAGCTAAGTAATTAACCTTTAATTACTTCCATTAATTATCCTCTAATTACTTTTATTAGTAATTATTCTCTTAATTAATTACCTTAACAAGTAATTAATCACATCATTAATTAACCTTAATCCTTTAAGTAATTAATTACTCTTTAATTAATTAACTCTCAAATCAATTATATTAATTAATCCTTTAATTAATAACATCAAGTGATTAACCCTAATCACTTCCACTTAATTACTTCCATAAGTAATTTCCACTAATTACTTCCATAAGTAATTATTCTTAATTATAAATAAGTAATTGACCTTTAATTACTTCACTAATTAATTATCCTTAATTAGTCTCAACCTTTAAAGATAAACTCTTCATTTATTTTAAATACTTATTCCAATTATTAACTTCATTAAAACCAATTTAGAAATCAATATGTATTTGAAATAAAATTTTACTTTAAACAAAACAATTCCAACTCTTATCTTTAATATACTTAAAACTCTTTCAAAACCTTTTAAACATATTAAATTAGACTAAAGAATTATTTAACTTTGAAATCCAAATTGTCATATCCTTTAAACTTATTTATTTAAAATAAATTTAAAAATCTAATTTAAACATTCCTTTATAATTTCTTTGGACATAACTTTAACTTGAAACGTTCTTATTTCAATCTCATTTGAACTTTCTTAATCTTGATCTAATATTTTAAATTGAAAACATATTGAATTAAAAACTCAAAATAAATTTAGTTAATTACTTTTGAAATCAACTATTTTAAACATTTCAAATCTTGACACATATTAAATTAAATATTTCCAAAATATTTATTTCTATTCATTTGAAAAACTTGTTTTATAATTTAAAGCTTGATTTCTTTTTCCAAAATTTGTCTTTACTTGAACCTGATTACCCCTCAATACCAAACCCGAGTCAAACCCTAAGCGAACCCGTGTTTGCCCTAGAGTCACTTACCTACTCCATCAGCTTCGGGTCAATCACGCTGCCCCCTCGAGACCTACCTGAGAATTCCCCTTCTTCTCTAAAAATGCAACTCACAGCACAACAACCCAACCCAAACGTGAATGTGCACGTGCACATCCACTCCGGCCACTATCGATCGTCACTCCGACCATCTACAGGTCATCGACAACTGCACCATTCCTTCGATAACACAGATTTGAATATCACAACACAAAATCAAAATCGAGCCACACGATCAACAACTGGAACAAAATACAGGCGACAAAATACTCTCACCGTCGATGATCCAGATGACTGGAACCCTCGGCCTTCACTCCAGAACAGCACCAAGCCACCATGCCGCGTTTCCCCCATCGCTAACCCCTCCGACGCATCACCATTACCGAAACACCCTCGACAACCCATAACCATCACTAAACCATAAATCGACCCTTCCTGGCCACTACTACCACAAGTAAAATCCACTGCCATTTTTCCAGAGAACCTCATCACATTGGCCACCCCCAGCCTTGGTCCCGACCAACATCATCATGTCGTTCAACGTAATTTGACAAATACCCAATTTCTGATCAGCCTGGAAATTCATAATATATACTAATCTAATTTTTTTGCTATTAATGCCCAAATTCATTTTTTTTCACAACACGATTCTGATTGTATAATCATAACTTCAAATTATCATGATCGATTTTTAACATATATTTGGTTAACTCTTTGTAATTTTTAATTCTTGAGGCAATTTCTTAATATAAATTCCTGGAACTATTTTTAAAATTAACTTAATGTTGCTATAATCAATTTCTATTCAAGGATCAAAGCTTAAAATTTATTGGATTAAGAGATATGAATTTTTGAAAGCAAACATCACAGACTGGAACACAGAAAATAGGATATACATACATATATACATACATACATACACACACACACATATATATATATATATATATATATATATATATATATAAACAGACATCTCACATACATATGTATATGCAAATCCAAATAAATTTCGAACTAAAGAATTCGACACAATTCAATATCATCACATGCATTTTAGTTTAAACCAGATTAGAATGTTATTAAAAATGTTTACTCGCCAGGCTATATTGAACAGAGAACAGATTTGTTTCCAGGCTGATGGTTTCCAGACTTGTTTGATTTTCTTTTGCTTTATTAAGTTTAAATCTGGTGTTGATCTTTGCATTAATACTTGTTGTCTTGACCGATTGTACTTGAAAATTTGATATTGTTGTTGCCTTTGCCTTTGATTTCTTGCTTTGTTGAATTTCCAGTTTCATTTTCTCAGATTTCCAGTCTTTATCTTCTTTTGGATTTGAATTTAGTTTCAGTTGAAAGAGGAGAAAAATTTAGAGCTGATGAAAGAAAATACCAAATCTCTTTTTCATATTTTTGAAATTTTAATGTTTTAATTATCAAAAGAAAAACAAATAAAGCCACTTGTCCTTAGGTTAATTATTTAGCTTACACATATACATTCCAATTTACAAATGTCTTTAAATTACTTAATATGCTTACAAGTGTTAAACTAGTCTTTTATTAATTCATTTAGATTATATATATTTATGTAATATTTTTATGTATAAAAATGTATTTGTTTTGTTTGTTTTTTTTATAACTTAGGCTTTTAAATTTTAAATAAACATACAATGTGAATTTAGGTAGATATTTGTAAATTACATATGCTATGATCCAAATAAATATAACAAATGTTTATATGCTTGAGAATTTTATTTTAACTTAATATATATTTTTAAATGATCATGAAATTATCTTTGTTGTTAAAAATTTAGGTTTTAAATATCCTTTGGAAAGCATTATGTTAATTAAAATTTCCAGATTACAACTATGTATATATTTTCATTTTAAATTTACTATTAATGATCATATTTATTTGTTTAATCTATAAATCAGCATTTCTATAAATTGATCCAGTTAAATATCAATTTACAGATACTCCAAAATCCGGGTTATCATAGTAGCTGCTATGCGTTACCACCAGTCCGGGAGTGGAATTGGTATATCTACCTTGGCATTTCCTCGTGTGTCGTGTTCACATGCCCTAGCACGCCTTCTACGAGTTTGTTTTGTACCATACCTATGGGTTGCCCTCTGTGTAAACCACTCAGAGTAGCGTACGGTACCGTATAGACTATGGGAATATATAAAATGTGTTAAGAGGATATGGGTAACGCCTTAACGCTATTTTAATACTTTTACTTTACTGTGGACATTATTATAATAGTGTATTGTACTGCATATTAGATAGTTTAACGGATCCTTATGAGATGTGAATCCCGAGCATCTCTTGAGTTACTGTACTCACCTTATACACTGGATAGGAGATGTTAAATCCCTAAACATCTCAGACGCCATTCCATTCATATTATTTCCCATTGATTAACTTACTTAAGATCTTTTAGTTCTAACTCGAGTGTTTTGTCTTTTCAATTAGCTCGGGTCAGCCTAAGCATTTCAAGATTTGAAGACCCTATTTCTGGAGGACGAAGACGAAGATTTATAGTAGTATTATTTATTGTATTTCACTGCATCATGTACTCCACTGCATTATTTATTATTCTCTGGTATGTGTAACTCTGATCTGTGTTGTATAAGTATAATCAAATGCTTTATGAACAGCTTCATGAACTGTTTATTTTATTATTATATTTTGTCATTCTGTTGCAAGATTATGTTTGTTTTTTTTCTTTCTCTGCTTTTTCTTATTCACTCCAATAATAGTCCGCCTTTCTGTATGGTTTGAGTCGACATGTGTCTCCGCCTATGCACTTGGAGAGTGTTGCATGATAGGGGGTTCTCGCTACTTTGTTTGGTAGCAAACGGATAACTCTTACCCCTACATATCCTTGCGGGTTTGGTGCAGTCGAGAGGCTGGTCATAAATGCAGAATACAGGTACGACTGTATGCTATGGTGGACGTTACCCCACTGGCAGGTGGTCCCTTACAATTGGTATCAGAGCGAGGTTTATCGAAAACCTTAGCTTTGTGGGGTCTGACTCTTTACTAATAGGGTAGTAATACCCTATGATGAGTCATTGAGAGTATATATATATATATATGAGAGAGCATATTTATTAGTGTTATAAAAAGGTTTTGATATTGTGCTAATTTATTCCGTTTTGTATTTATAAATTCTGGTTGGTGCATGAGACTCTATGACATCGATAGGGATTTCTAAACACTTAATAGGACAGACCGACATAATATTTATTTTGAAATATAGGTAAATGAAATAATTTTGCCTATTGTATATTTTATATATAAAATAATGATTTATAAATGATATATATTTGGTCGCAATATGTTGGTTGTTAGGTAGTGAAGTTTATAAATATTAGTTTAACATAAGATTTGAAAATAAAATAAATGAAAATTAGAAATTCAGAACTTAAGTTCCGAGGTTTTGAAAATTTCTTTCGAATGATTTTGGAATATAATAATATTATTATTAGAAGTATTTTCTGATATAAATATTTTAATATAATTTGAAAGAAATGTTTTAAAGGAAATTTTGGAAAGAAATAAATTCCATACTCGCCTCTCTGTCGCTAAAAAATAATTTCGGTGCTGAGTGCACGCATCATCGACATTCATTTTCGAGTTTATGAGTGGGAAGACCACTGTAGTAGTTATACTGCAGATTTATTTTGATAAACAAATATAAAATTCAAATCGTTTTAAATATAATTGGATATATAAGTTGTAAGTATATATGTTTTTCTTTTAATTTCAAAATGATTTATAAATGGAACCCGACATTTGGTTATTGAATTTCTATAAATTAGAGATTTCAATTAATGAAATGGAATTTTAACTATTTAATAACTGAAATTCTAAATGAAAATAGGAAATTAAATGCTAAGTTATGAGTGAAATGTACAAGAACTGAAACTTGTAAATTGTGAATCAAAAGAATTTGAAAATCTGAAAGATATGATTATTGAACATTTATTTACTGAAAATGAAATGAGATAAACTTGTATAACTTTCAATTGCATTCTTGAAATATATATGTATATAACTTAACAATTATTAAAAATTGTATTGTTTAGTAAGAAAATGTAATGGGATATTATACAAGTAAAACTTAAAGTAATGAAAGTTATCAATGAAATTCTTTTATAAATAAAAACTATGATATTATAGTTGTTATGAACTTAGATTATAATTGAAATGCTACTAGTTAAATATAATAGAAAAGTGAGTACTATAAATAAATGATAATAAACTCAAGTAAATGTTTGAAGTTGTTTATAACAAAAATAAGTAGAAAGACGAACACTGTAAGTAAAGGATTTTGGACTTAAGTCTATGTTTGAAACTATATATGGATAATTAAAGAAAGGGATAAAATGAATACTATACGAAATTAAATGCTTATTACTTTAGGAAGGCTGAAATGATTTAGAAAATGGATTTGATACTCAATGACGTTAAATAAGAGGATGAATGTAAATTATGAAGGGGAGAAACTTAAGTATGAACTTATGCGCTAGTGGATATTAATCTAATTGAAATCAAATATATAAATCTATAATGTGAAGTAAACTGCAATAAAATGTATGTAATGCTTAAGCAATAAATTCATTTGAATGGAAATAACTTGTTGTGGGAAATGAATATAAAGTAATAAAATAAATTTACATTATGAAATAAATGAAAATAAGTATTAAATGAATGAATGGAAATTGAATTTTGCAAGGAACAAATGTGAACTAAAGAAATGATCGGTTAGAAATGGAATTAAAAAAATGAACTTGATTTATTGCTTGGAAATGGTTGTTGTTTTGGCTTTTGAGTTGTTTGGGATAGGACACTTCTAATTGTTAAGATGTATGAATAATCTATTGAGTCTTACCAAAGGTTGTTGAGTAAATGGTGCACTTAGTAGTTTATTTGTCATTCTAGGCAATTAAAGGTTTCTGAGCCCAAACAAACCATTTGTTTTGCTTACTATGGATGAATGGTTGATTACTTTGATTTCATTTGATGTCTGTATGCTTCTGGTTGTAAGTGATTGTTGTTGTATTATATTGATTTGTTTTTTTATTAGTTGAAACAACTTTAAAACAATTCCTTTTATATAATTATTAACGCTTTTGGATTACATAAGTGAAATAAATGTTATGGAAGCAATTGCCACTGCTTTTGGTTTCATAATATAAGCGTTAATTGCCCGACAAATAGGTACGCTTTCTGGATTACGGTTTTCTAGCAATATTATATTGTTTTTCCCACTGTTGGGATATATTATTTTGAAAAATTATGATATATATTGTTTTATTTATATTATTATTTCTCGCAGACCTCTCCGTACAAAGGAGACACGGTTGAAATTTTCTGTGAATTGTGGACTTAGAAATGTTTTGAAATGTTTTCCAAATTTTATTTACCTGAATATGAAAGGATTTAATTATTTTTCAAAAAATTTCTAGTTTGTGTACAAAAGGATTAATGGTTATAAATTAGTATATTTTATTTAAATTAATTAATTTTTTAAATCTATTTGTTTATAAAGTTAACATTTTGAATAAGACATTTTGATTACTTAATTCTTTCTTTTCTCTTTCCTTTTCGGGGACGAAAAGTTTTGAGTGGGGGGAGAGTGCAACGACCAGTAAATTTTCGATAATTAAATTTTTTAATTTAATAAGATTTTGTTAATTTAAATTTCGAGGGAATAAAAAAATTTGTAATTTAATAGTGAAATGAATGTAAAAATGAAATGTAACAATGGTAATAAAAAAAATTAATTATTGAAAATGAAGTTCCAATAACGAAATAATATAAATTGTTGCACTGGTTATAAAATTTAATATAAGACACAACGCAACAATTTAATTGTTGTGTGAACTAGAGAGTCAAATAGTAATTAAATAAAATGAGTACTATATAAGAATTGTAACTTTTGTTTGTGTATAATGAATTGATGATGTAATATAAAGTTAATGATAACAATTAATGCAAGTTACCTATTTAATTGGTCTACTAAATTCAAATAGGAAATCAATTAGAATTAAATGAACTTTAATGTTATATTAATGAGAATTAATGAGGAAGGTGTGGATGTAATACAATATATAGAAACATAAAATTATTCAAAAAGTAGTAATTGATGTAATAAAAAGTATGGAACCAAGTAATAAAAAATTATGAATATTAATTGTGACTAATGTATATATTTAGCAAAAATATAATAAAATGGAAATAGGATTGTTAATACAAAGGAAAGATGGAAATTTGAATAAATCAATGTAATGAAAGACAAATAAATAGCAACTTGGTTTATAGGGTAATAATAGACTTAATAACAAGATTGGAATTGAATAAAATATGTTTAATTGAAATTAATTATAAGTAATTGGGACTCAATTTGTAATAGTTGGATTTATGGAAATCAAAGGAAATAAAATTTTTAAAAAAATTCATAAACGGAGAACAGGATGAAATTTGAGAATATTAATGTAATAAATCATGAACCAATGTTAATTTATCCATTTGACAATAAGAAATTGAATAATAGGATGAAAGGTCAATTAAATGGAATTATTGAAATTTAATTTGAAAAACTGAAATTATTGAATTGGAAGTAAACATGAGAATTAGTGAAATAATTAACATGGAATTAACATGGAACTTTGTTTTAAATTGTTATAAATTTCTAAGTAATCAAAATTGATAAAATTTTCCAATTATAGAATCAGAATTTACTTAATTAATTTATAATTAATTTATTTTATTAACAGAAAATAGCCATTTTGGTCACCAACTCGGACTTCGACGAAACTAGTTTCATTGGATCCGTAATAGTGAATTATTGTAGGGTTCAAGTTTCGTAACGATCGGACTTGTCGTTTGACCGTACGGGCTTGAAATGCCTAGAAATCAATTTAATTAAAATCGATTGAAAGCAATGTCCTCTCATGGTGTCCTTCACCCTTCTCTTCCCGTACCGTTTTCTTCTTCTACCTTATCTTCTTATCCTGCCATCCCCATCCCTATCTGTCCTTCAGTTAACCTTCAGCCGCCCCCTCCTCCTCCATTACCTCCTCCTCCAGATGACCCTCCTCCTTCTCCTCTAGACTCTGCCTTGCCTAATCCTTCTGCCTCCTCTCTCTCTCTCTCTTGATCACTTCCCTTCCCTTGGGGCCACCTCTTCTTCTTCTTCTTCATGGTCTTCTCTTTTCAATTCGAAACCTAGGAATGCTGGTTCGTATGTTCCTACTCATTTTGATATAGCTTACACTGGTTCCCCCATTGTTCCTCCTCAGGAAGTGTTGAATGAAGGAGTTAAAGCATGGTCAGATTGCTTGGTGGGATCCTTTTTGGCTGGTAATGTGAACTATATGGCTGTTAAATCCCATCTACAAAAAGTGTGGAAGCTTAAAGGATCTTATGATATCTTTTTTGATAATCGAAACTATTTTTTTTAAATTTTCCTCTGAGGAAGACAAAAACAATATTCTTCGAAGAGATCCCATGTTTATTAGGGGTCAAATGTTTATCATTTCTAAATGGAACCCGACCCTCTCTTCAGCTCAGGCGGAAGTTAGGTCTGTACCTATTTGGATTCATTTCTACAGAATTCCAATAATGTTATGGTATTTGCTAGGCATTAATTGGATAGCTTGTCACCTTGGAAGGCTTGTTTGCTATGATGAGAACACTGAAAGGATGAAGAGATTTGAATATGCAAAATGTTTAATTGAAGTTTCCCCTGACAAAGAACTGCCTGAATTCCTAGCAGTAGTTGATGAGTCTTTCCCTAATATTTTGATTGAATACTCATGGAAACCACTTATATGTGTTATCTGTAAAGTTTTTGGTCACGCCACTGACCAGTGTGAGAGGAATAAGGGTTTGCATGATGGAGAAATACTTAAGAACTCGAATAATAAAAATGAAATAGCTGATCGGATATCCATAGATGATAAAGATATTCAAGATGATAAAGATAAAAGGGGATTTTATGTCAGAGGTAAAAAGAGAATTAAAACTGGGCAAAAGGTTTGGAGAAAAGTAAATAGGGAGGTAAGTAACAATAATGAGATGAAAGAAACTCAGGAAGAAAGACCTTCAGAAGAGAGTCAATTAAGCAAAAGGAATGAAGATGATACTGTCCCAATTGTTTTGGATCAAAATGAAATAATGATTGAGACTGTGTTGGAAACTAATAGGAGTGGAAATAAAGACACCGATAATGCCTCTTTGAGTTAGCAATTGGTTGTTCAAGAGGCTGTTTTGATGGAAACTGTCAAAGCCTCTGAGTCTGATATGTGCAATACTATAAATAAAACTGGTGATGTTCAGAAGGAAATAATGTGTCCTGATAATAATGAAGTTATGCTTGGTAATGCTTCTGCAATGCAAACTGAATGTGAGGTGGTGCCTACTCACAATGCTTTCTCAGTGCTTCAGGATATTAATGAGGATGATGGTGCCATGCAACATCTCATTAATCACACTTCACACATGCACAATGATAGCCTTTGCTCTGACATGCACAACTTATCACCAGATAAAATCCTTCCTTCTCCTAACTCTCCTCCTAATCAACAACCCATTTCTTCTGAATTGCAAGCATCTCCTTACTCCTCCCTTTCTCTTCCAAATCAAATATTCAATGACTTACTCAACTCTGCTTCTTCAGCAAAACCAAATCTACACCAACCTTCTCAATCATTAATTCCAGACTCCTCTGCTAAAAAGAAGAAAGGTCGTCCTAATATATCCACAAATAACTCCACAATTGACTTGGACAATGGGATCAATTATTCCATAGATCAAACTGGTTTGGCTGTTTTGTCTCATAATAACATGGCAAATCCTTCTTCTGGAGTTCAAACCAGAGCTACTTTTACATCATTATCAAAATGAATGGAAATATAGGCTTTTGGAATGTTACGGGTGCTAACTCCATTGATAAGCAATTAGAAATTTCTAACCTTATTTCTTCTCACAAAATCGATCTTATGGCTATTGCAGAAACGAAACTCAATCATGCTACTACTATCAGTGCTGCCTCCATTATTAGACATGATTGGAGCTTTATCCACAATCTTTCCCAAGCTCCTTTTGGTAGATTGTTAGTTTTATGGAATCCCTCAATCTTCTCCCTCTCCCCAATCACTGTCCATAGGCAGTTCATTCACACTGAGATCTTACACATCCCCTCATCTATCTTCTTCTACCTTTCCACTGTTTATGCAGATAATAATGCTGCTCAGAGGCAAATTTTTCTGGACATCCTACCCACTCTTCAGCAGTCTAGTCTGCCATGGCTCTGTCTTGGTGATTGTAACTGCATGCAATTATCTACTGATAAAAGTGGTGGAGCTCCCCTAACTTACAATCAGACACATCCCCTCAACAAAGCTATTTATGATGCTAACCTTATTCCTACCTCTGTTAAAGGTGCCTTCTTCACATGGAATAACTCCAGTAAAACTGGAAAGAGAACCTACTGTAAACTTTATAGAGCTTATATGAACTACTCCTCCATACTCAAATGGCCTAATCTCACCACCATTATCCCTCCTCCATCATTATCTGACCATTCCCCTCTTATTATTGACTGGGGCAAGGACTCTGTGAGAAGACGCTCCTCCTTTTCATTTTTTAATAATTGGTCTAAGCACCCTAATTTCTTAAAACTTGTTAAAGATAACTGGAAATTTCATACTTTTAGCAACCCTATGTTTATTTTGCAGGAAAAACTCAAGCATCTGAAGGTTCATCTAAAGGAATGGGCTCAGCGAACTTTTGGTAATGGGAATAGCATGTCTTCTGCAATTCGTGAAAAATTATTTCAAGTTCAACTTGATATCCAAAGGTGTCATGATCAGCCTCAGCTGTCTGCTATTGAAACTTCTCTATTAAAGGACCTCTCCAAAGCTCTTGTTGAAGAAAATATAATGGCAAAGAAAAAATCTAAACATGATTGGCAACCGAATGGTGATAAAAATACGTCCACCTTCCATAAAACTTTAAAGATTCAACAGTCTTCTGAAAATATATCTTCCATCCTTGATATGCATGGCTTACCTTGTGATTCCTAAGATTCCATTCAAGAAGCTTTTCTGGAGTACTTTCATCTTAATCTTGGGAATTCTCAAATTCCATCAATCACACTGGAACAATTC
The DNA here is from genome assembly GCA_030765085.1 of Allium cepa. Lineage (NCBI taxonomy): Eukaryota > Viridiplantae > Streptophyta > Magnoliopsida > Asparagales > Amaryllidaceae > Allium > Allium cepa. Next base: position 951,367,500 of record CM060937.1, read on the forward strand.
TCTCAGCACCATTTTCCTTCAATTTCTGATGACATGGTGTCTGACGTAATCAAGGAAATTTCCGAAAATTAAATTAAATAGGCTATCTTTGGAATGAACTCTAATAGCTCTCCTGGTCCTGATGGTTTTAATGCTCACTTCTTCAAAGTTTCATGGGATGTAATTGGTGGTGATGTGATCAAGGCTATTAAGAATTTTTTCAAGCATAGTAAATTAATCTCTGGAATTAATGCTACCAAACTTGCTTTGATTCCTAAAACTATCCATCCTATGTCTGTTAATCAGTTTAGACCCATTGCTTGTTGCAATGTGATCTACAAATGCATATCTAGGATTTTGGCTGCTATAATGAAAATTTCCTTGGATGATTTGATCTCTTCTAATCAAAGTGCTTTTCTCCCTGGTAGAGACATCGCTTATAACATCCTACTTGCTTCTGAACTTATGAAGGGTTACAACAAGAATATCATATCTCCTAGATGTGTCCTTAAACTTGACATTCAGAAGGCATATGATTCTGTTCAGTGGAAATCTGTCATTTACATTCTACATAAGATGAACTACCCTGTCCCCTTCGTATGTTGGATATATACTTGTATATATATTGTCAATTACTCCCTTAGTATTAATGGTTACAACTTTGGCTATTTTGGTGCTACTCAGGGGATTAAACAGGGTGACCCTGTCTCTCCATACCTCTTCATCTGTGTCATGGAACTTCTCACTTCTCTATTTTCTGCTGCTATGTTTAATAAGCTATTTGATTATCATCCCTTATGTAGGAAGAATGGTATTTCCACTCTCCTATTTTCTGATGACCTGCTTCTTTTTACTAAGCCTAATTATAAATCTATTAGTGGGGTCTTAAATGTTCTGGCTACCTTTCAGGAATTGACTGGTCTATCCATTAACAGAAGTAAGTCTAGAATGTACATTGCTGGCCTCCCTGATTTTGAAAAAGAGATGATGTATACTTTGACAGACCTGTCCCCTTTCAGTGATAATGAATCCTATCTTAGTGTTCCTCTTTGTACTTATAGAATAAGGACTTTCCAATGCTTACAACTGTTTGAAAAAATTACTGCTAAGTTATCTAGTTGGAATTGTTCTAAATTTTCTATGGCAGGTAGGCTTGTAATTGTTAAATCTATTGCTATATCCATGTGTGTTTATTATGCCAGAATCTTCATCCTACCAGCCAAACTTATTAGCATGATCAACTCTGCATTGAATCATTTTCTGTGGCATGCTAACCCTTTCTCTAAGAAAATGATTCCTATTTCTTTTAGTTATGTATGTTGTTCTTATGAAAAAGGTGGTCTTGGAATTATAAATATTAAGAGTTGGAATTTTGCTATGCTAACATCTAGAATTGACAAGTTATTGAGGCATGACAATAATTTGTGGGCTTCATGGTGCAGATACTATCTCATTCGAGATAGTAACTTTTGGTGTATTACTCCTCCATCTGACTGCAGTTGGTCCTGGAGGAATATCTTGAGAGGTAGATATATTTTTCTACCTCTGGTTCAGCAGAGAATGAAAGAAATTGCCAAGATTTCGTTTTGGTATGATCCATGGCCGGCTAAAGGAGTTATTCTAGCTAATATTATTGATTATGACGCAAGAAGCATCTCTGGTATTAGATGTAATCCCTCTGTTGAAAGATATTGGGCTGATGGTAGGTTTTCCCTTCCTTACTGCAGTTCTGCTGTGATAAGAGCTAAGTGGACTGCTATTCATAATAAGTCATATAGCCTTAGCAATATTCATGTTACTTGGAATGACAAGGTGCATTCAATTAAATCTGTTTATAATATTCTTGATCCCTCCAATGATTATCCTACTTTTCTTTGGTTTACTAGAATCTGGGATCCTCATTCTATCCCTAAGGAAAATCTATTCATGTGGAAGGTTTTGAAGAATGGTATTCTTTCGCTTCATAAACTTAAAAATTATGGAATTATACAAAGTGATACATGTTCTTTATATGGTACTGGTGTAGAGACTGTGGCACATTTGTTTTTTGAATGTGATTTTACATTCCATATATGGAATAAGATTTTGCATCACTACGGTTATCATAGGCGTACGCGAATTTCTCTTATGGAATGGTACAATATTTTCAAGGCTACTAGATGGAAGAATGAAAGAGGTAGATTGATGCTAAGAATCTTAAAGAAGGTTTTGTACTTCATTTGGATGGAGAGGAACATTAGGGTGTTTAAAGGGCAATCTTCCTCTAAACACGTACTGGTCCTTTCCATTATTAGATCAATGTAACTTCTCCCTCTCTTATGTGCTGACCTCTAATCTTTGGAGGTTTGCTTGTCGTAATCTTATGTAACTTATTTTGGTTTTTTAATAATAATGGTAGGGGTCCATTCAACCCCGCTGGCTTTGCCAAAAAAAATCGATTGAAATCAATTTGAAATAAATAAATTTTAACATTACTTCTTCATACGATGTAATTAGGACTTGAAACCTGTTCCATTGACTTTTAAATTATCAAAAACATCTATTTTGATATATAAGATGACCCACTTTCGTTCCGGAGTCGAAACGGGCTTTTGGGTCGTTATCGTTCAATTTTCCAAGCCAATCGAGTCCATTCGTTTCTACTTTGTTCTGCCTACATATATATCGTTATAAACCTAACTTGTTTCTATTCTCATTTGTCTATACATTTGCTCCTCCTCATTCCAATGGCAGACAAATCTTAATTCCCAAATGCAATTTCAAATCAAATTCAAAGCTAAAATTTCAAACTCCTCAAATAATATCGAATTATATATCAATCTGAAGCTCTCGAGGAATGCAAGTCGAATATGCAGTCAGTTTTTCGATTTGACTCTCTATCTGTCCAAATATCGTGAATTAATTCTCGGCCATTCTTTTCATCGCGATCGATTGCAACCGATCTCCGAATTGACTTTTGGGCTTTGTCGAGATCTTCGAGTGGAGTTCATCGGTATGTTTTGTTTTGCGAATCGATGGTTGAATCATGCTGTAAAAATACTTTAGGGTTTGCATAACCGGTGGCGGCTGCTTTCGCTGTGGCATGCAAATCGAGAGTCTGGGTTGCCGAGGGTGGGTCGCGAGGCTAGGCGAGGTAACGCGTCACCTGGAGGGCTCATGCGGTAGTGAACGGTGCCGTAGTGACGAGCGTTTGTGGCCGAAGCGTCAATGTGGTAGCAGCAGCTATCTCATGTTCGAACGTGCGGGTTTCTGAGATGTAGGTGCATGATGTGGCTCCATGTTATAGGTTCGTTTTATTTTATTTTATCTTGATTTAACTTAAAGTTTAATATGTTTTGATACGTGTAACTTTCTCACACTAGGTCCGTTTCATGCGGGGTTTCTTGCGCTGGGATCGTATTGAAATTTCGGACATTTTGACTTCGGTTTGGACGAATTGGGTAACTGTTTGTATTTAAATTTGATTTAAATTCAAAGGTGAGTGTTTTAAACCACTCACAACTTCTAAAATTTCATATTTTTTTAAATTAATCTATGATGTGATTAGGAATTTATTTATGAATGTTTGGTTTAATTTAAACCATCATCTCAGTTAATTTGAATTTAATCGTTATTTAATTTATTATTAAATATAAATTGCCTGTTAAATACCTGTTATAGATTATCTATTCTATATTGATGTTTATTGATTGAATTGGATGACGGTTGTGGTGAATGTTTGATTGTTGATATTGGATGAATGGATTTTTTATTTTATATCGTTATAAACTGCAAGTTCGTTATGGATTTTTATTATTATTTCAGGATTGCGGTTTTAAATGATATACAACCGTAAAATGTTTAAATTGCGGACTGAAATAATCAATATCTGTATCACTTGACCTTAAGGTTGAGAATTATATACGGACATAGGATTGGTTAAATTAAATGATTTTAAAATCCTTAGTTTTTTGAATCGAATTAAATAATATTTTGAAATAAATTTTGATTCGTATAAACTGAAGTATTTTGGAAAAATAAAGGTTTGTGTTGAGATGTGAACTGGCTTGAAAGGAATTGTTTTAAGAAATTTAATTGAAATGGTCTAATTTTGTTAAAATGTAATAAATAGTTTTAAATTGATATAAATTCCAAATCATGTTTTTTCAAGTATAAACTATTTTAAATTATATTATTTTTAAGATTCTAAATTTTAAGATTTTAAGATTTATAAACTATTTTAACCCATACTAACTATATTAAATCAATTTAACCAACTTTAAACCATTTAATTTATTTTAAAACTAATTAAACTAATTTAAATTATTTTAAATCTAATTAATCCATTTTAAAGCTATCTAATCTATTTTAATTTTATTAAATCTATTTAACTATTTAAATCTATATTTACTATTCTAGAGTATTCTAATTACTGAAAGTTTATTCTAACTATTTATAACTATTAATTACCATTTAAACTAATTTTTCGATTTTCAGACTAAGTAAAAGGGAAGTGTTTATATTCCAAATTTATTAGTTCAAAGAAAATAAGGTTAAATAATGTTATAACCTAAGTTATGATTTTAATGTTATAATTGATTAAATATGAGGATTACGAAGTAAGGATTTAAATCTGTTTTGGAATTATGATTTAGGTAGAAATTATGATTTTGGAAACGCAATGATTTGAAAGTGATTGTGGATTTTAAAGTGAATATGATTTGAATGTAAATATGATTTGAAAGTATTATGGTTTTAGAGAATATGATTTTTTTGATATCAATTGCGAATTGACTTTTGAAATGTAAAAGAACCATCCGGTGTGTAATAAGCAATTGATAAAGCGACCAGGATCGGATATTGTCATACTCTTTACCAATATCGAAAACCACTATAACAACTGTGTACGTGGTGGAGATTCCAGAAATGAAGTAGGATGGTTTGGTGAACGATTTCTCTAAGGTATGACGTGAACCCGACTCCCGTGAGTCAGCATAGATGTGATTGAAATTAAGAGCTATACCAGGCCAAGTGAGGTCATTCCTCCTATCGGGCAAATTTCTTTGATATTATATTCTAATTTTGTAATTGTTTGGTGGCCACCCCATGATTTTGACATAAAAATGTGTTCCGAGGTAGGCGATAGTAGCTGTTATAAGTTACCACCAGTCCGAGAGTGCTATTGGTTTATCTACCATGGCAATTCCTCGTATGGCATGTTCACATGCCCTAGCACGCCTTCTACGAGTTTGTTTTATACCACACCTATGGGGTGCCCTCTGTGCAAACCTCTCGGAGGGGCGTACGGTACCGTATAGACTATGGGAATATATAAAATGTGTTAAGGGGGATACATGTAACGCCTTAATGCTATTTTAATACTTTTACTTTACTGTAGACGCTATTATAATAGCGTATTGTGCTACATAGTAGATTGTTTAATGGATCCTTAGGAGATGTGAATCCCGAGCATCTCTTGAGTTACTGCACTCACCTTAGACACTAGATAGGAGATGTCAAATCCCGCAAAAATCTCTGACGTCGTTCCACTCGTATTATTTCCCGTTGATTTAACTTATGTAAGATCTTTTAGTTTCGACTCGAGTGGTTTGTCTTCTCAATTCGCTCGGGTCAGCCTGAGCATTTTAGGATTTGAAGACCCTATTTCTGGAGGATGAAGACGAAGATTTATATTAGTATTATTTGTTGTATTTTATGCATCATGTATTCCGCTGCATTAATTATTATTTTCTGGTATGTGTAACTCTGATCTATGTTGTATAAGTATAATCAAATGCTTTATAAACAGCTTCATGAACTGTTTATTTTATTATTATATTTTGTCATTCCGCTGCAAGATTCTTTTTTTTTCTTTCTCTGCTTTTCTTATTCACCCCAATAACAACCTGCCCTTCTGCATGGTTTGAGTCGACATGTCTGTCTGCCTATGAACTTGGCGGGTGCAGCATGATAGGGGGTTCTCGCTTCTTTGTTTGGCAGTGAACGGATGACTCTTACCCCTACATGTCCCTATGGGGCTGGTGCAGTCGATAGGGTGGTCGTAAAGGCAGAATGCAGGTACGATTGTATGCTATGGTGGGCGTTACCCCACTGGCAGGTGGTCCGTTACAGTTGGTATCAAAGCGAGGTTTATCGAAAATCTTAGCTTTGTGGGGTCGGACTCTTTACTAATAAGGTAGTAATACCATATGACGAGTCATTGAGAGTGTTATATATATATATATATATATATATATATGAAAGAGCGTATTTGTAAGTGTTATAAAAAAGTTTTGATATTGTGTTAAATTGTTCCGTTTTGTACTTATAAATTCTGGTTAGTGCATGGGACGCTATGACATCGATAGGGATTTCTAAACACTTAATAGGACAAGCCGACACAATATTTCTTTTTTGAAATATAGGTAAATGAAACAATTTTGCCTATTTTATATTTTATATATAAAATAATAATTTATATATGATATATATTTGGTTGTAATATGTTGGTTGTTAGGTAGTGAAGTTTACAAATATAAGTTGAAAATAAGATTTGAAAACAAAATAAATTAAAATTAGAAATTCAGAACTTAAGTTCCGGGGTTTTGAAAATTTCTTTCGAATGATTTTGGAATATAATAATGGTATTATTAGAAGTATTTTCTGATATAAATATTTCAATATAATTTGAAAGAAATATTTTAAAGGAAATTTTGGAAGAAATTAGTTATGTACTCCCCTCTCTGTCGCTGGAAAATAATTTTGGTGATGAGTGCGCCCATCAACAACATTCATTTTCGAGTTTCTAAGTGGGAAGACTACTGTTGTAATTGTATTGCAGATTTATTTTGATAAGAAAATATAAACATCAAACTGTTTTAATTATAATTGGATATATAAGTTGTAAGTATATACGTTTATATATTATTTTCAAAATGATTTAAAAATGGAACCCGGCATTTAGTTCTTGAATTTCTATAAATTAGAGATTTCAATTAATGAAATGGAATTTTAACTATTTAATAATTGAAATTCTAAATGAAAATAGGAGATAAATGCTAAGTTATGAATGAAATATACAAGAATTGAAACTTGTAACTTATGAATCAAAAGAATTTGAAAATATGAAAGATATGATTATTGAACATTTATTTACTGAAAACGAAATGAGATAAACTTGTATAACTTTCAATTGCGTTCTTGAAACACACACACACACACACACAGATATATATATATATATATATATATATATATATATATATATATATATATATATATATATATATATATATATAACTTACCAGATATAAAAAATTGAAATGTTTAATAAGAAAATGTAATGGGATATTTTACAAGTAAAACTTAAAGTAATGAAAGTGCTCAATGAAATTCTTTTATAAATAAAAACTGTGATATTATAGTTGTTATAAACTTAGGTTATAATTGAAATGCTACTAGTTAAATGTACTAGAAAAGTGAGTATTATAAATAAATGATAATAAACCCAAGTAAATGTTTGAAGTTGTTTGTAATAAAAATAAGTAGAAAGATGAACACTGTAAGTAAAGGGTTTTGGACTTAAGTCTATGTTTGAAACTATATATGGATAATTAAAGAAAGGGATAAAATGAATACTATATGAAATTAAATGCTTATTACTTTAGGAAGGCTGAAATGATTTAGAAAATGGATTTGATACTCAATAACATTAAATAAGAGGATGAACGTAAATTAAGAAGGGAAGAAATTTATGTATGAACTTATGCACTTGTGAATATTAATGTCTAATTGAAATCAAATATACAAATCTATAATGTGAAGTAAACTACAATAAAAATGTATGTAATGCTTAAGTAATAAATTCATTTGAATGGAAATAACTTGTTGTATGAAATGAATGTAAAGTAATAAAAGAAATTTACATTATGAAATGATAATAAGTATTAAATGACTGAATGGAAATTGAATTGTGCAAGGAACAAATGTGAACTAAAGAAATGATCAGTTAGAAATGGAATTAAAAAGAATGAACTTGATTTATTGCTTGGAAATGGTTGTTGTTTTGGCTTTTGAGTTGTTTGGGATAGGATACTTCTAATTGTTAAGATGTATGAATAATCTATCGAATCTTACGTAAGGCTTTTGAGTAAATAGTGCATTTAGTAGTTTATTTGTCATTCTAGGCGATTAAAGGTTTCTAAACCCAAACAAACCATTTGTTTTGCTTACTATGTATGAATGGTTGATTACTTTGATTTCATAGATGTTTGTATGCTTCTAGTTGCAAGTGATTGTTGTTGTATTATATTGATTTGTTTTCTTATTAATTGAAACAACTTTAAAACAATTCCTTTTATATAATTATTAACTCTTTTGGATTATATAAGTGAAATACAGGTTATGCAAGCAATTGCCACTGCTTTCGGTTTCATAGTATAAGCGTCAATTGCCACTGCTTTCCGTGAGTTTTTGAAACTAATTAAAATAATTTAACTTATATTAAATCTAATTAATCCATTTTAAATCTATATAATCAATTTTAATTTATTTAATCTATTTTAAATGTATTTAACTATTTTAAATCTATATTTACTATTCTAGAGTATTCTAACTATTGAAAGTATATTCAAACTATTTATTACTATTTAAACTAATTTCTAAATTTTCAGACCAAGTAAAAGGGAAGTATTTATATTCCAAATTTATTGGTTTAAAAGAAAATAAGGTTAAATGATGTTATAACCTAAGTTATGATTTTAATGTTATAATTGATTAAATATGAGGATTTTGAAGTAAGGATTTACACCTGTTTTGGAAATATGATTTCGAAAGAAATTATGATTTTGGAAACGCAGTGATGTGAAAGTGAATGGGGATTTTAAAGTGAATATGATTTGAAAGTAAACATGATTTGAAAGTATTATGGTTTGGGAGAATATGATGTTTTTGATATCAATTGTGAATTGACTTTTGAAATATATAAGAACCATCCGGTGTGTAATAAGTGATTGGTTGTTAAAGAGACCGGGGTAGGATATTGTCATACTCTCTGCCAATACCAAAAACTACTTTAACGATTGTGTACATGTTGGAGATTCTAGAAATGAAGTAGGATGGTTTGGTGAATGCTTTCTATAAGGTATGATGTGAACCTGACTCCCGTGAGTCAGCATAGATGTGGCTAAAATTAGGAGCTATACCGTGCTAAGTGAGGTCATTCCTCCTATTCGGCACATTTCTTCGATATTATATTCTGATTTTGTGATTGTTTAGTGGCCACCCCTCGATTTTGATATGGGAATGTGTTCCGAGATGGGCGGCAGTAGCTGCAATGCGTTACCACCAGTCTGGGTGTGCATTTGGTATATCTACCCTGGCATTTCCTCGTGTGTCGTGTTCACATGCCCTAGTGTGCCTTCTACGAGTTTTTTTTGTACCATACCTATGGGGTGCCCTATGTGTAAACCTCTCAGAGGAGCGTACTGTACCGTATAGACTATGGGAATATATAAAATGTGTTAAGGGGGACATGGGTAATGCCTTAACACTATTTTAATACTTTTACTTTACTTTAGACACTATTATAATAGCGTATTGCAGTACATAGTAGATAGTTTAACGGATCCTTTGGATATGTGAATCCCGAGCATCTCTTGAGTTACTGCACTCACCTTATACACTGAATAGGAGATGTCAATTCCCGTAAACATCTCTGGCGGCATTCCACTCATATTATTTCCCGTTGATTTAACTTACGTAAGATCTTTTAGTTCCGACTTGGGTGGTTTGTCTTTTCAATTCGCTCGGGTCAGCCTAAGCATTTCAGGATTTGAAGACCCTATTTCTGAGGGACGAAGACGAAGATTTGTATTAGTATTATTTATTTTATTTCGCTGCATCATGTATTCCGCTGCAATATTTATTATTCTCCGGTATGTGTAGCTCTGATCTGTGTTGTATAATTATAATCAAATGCTTTATAAACAGCTTCATGAATTGTTTATTTTATTATTATATTTTGTCATTCTGCTACAAGATTCTGTTTGTTTTTTTCTTTCTTTATTTTTTCTTATTCACCCCAATAACAATCTACCCTACTGTATGGTTTGAGTCGGCATATGTGTCTGCCTAAAACGTACAAATGGCGGGATGTTACAATCTTAAGCGGGACCAAAGGCTTACTCCATCCTCCCTTTAGGAGGTTCCTTGGCCATGCTACATAGGCGAGACCGAAGGCTTGCAGTTCTTTGGCCATGCCATCTTTGGCGGGACTTAACGCTTAAGTAAGTTCCTTTAGGAGGTATTTTGACTATGGTGGGATCAAAGACTTTTGTGTCCCCATTATTACCTTATTGGTAATGACTTAGGCTTTTCCTTTATTTCATAACTCATTTTCATGAAGAATTTAATTTGTTATGGATTTTCTTAAACATGGCTTACAAACTCATTGAGCTTTCCCTTCCTAAGAAGCTTTAAATCATTCTTTCAAGGTTTGACATTGTTTAGCATCATATCCATTCATTTGATGATAAGGGAAAAAAGTACACCCCCCCCCCTCAAAGATTTCCTTCATTTCATGGTTGCTTCTTCTTTAAAGGCCAATAGTTCAATCTCTCCTTATTTAGGAGATATATATTCTCGCAGGAAGTGGTAAGGGAACGAATCCTTGAAGGTTGGTAATTTCTAGGGCATTTTGCTCTTTGCTCCCACTTAACTTTCTTGTAGCATCGAATTGGCACATTAGAATCGTCTATAAGTTTTCTCTTCAAAAATTCTCTCGGTGTAAGAGGATGATCAATTATTCATTTTCACCTCTAGGAAAACATGTTGAAGTCTTTTGTTATTTCTATTTCGAAAATAGTCCTCCTAGATTAGAGTTATATGGCCTTCCTCATTCTTAAGAACAAGCTATCCTTTTTGTATTCTTTTCTCCCGGACTAGAATAATACTATAGATTGGGATAAAGCCTATATGAAAATGATTTGCGCTCCACTTATCTAGATTATAAGGATTCATTTATCTCATTTCTTCCATAATTGCAATGCCAATAAGCTCCACTCTTGTTCTTCACAAAACCGAGGGTCGCGGGTGGTTTGATAAACTGGTTTGGCCAAGCGAGGAAGATCATTATCCAAAGATAGTCATTATGTGATTTAATAGGTTATGCTAGATGTGGTAAAACCTTTGTAGGAAGTAAAAATTACATAGTGTTCTTTGTAGGAATATGAAAGATATGGAAAGTTCTTTAAAGAGATATGCAAGTTAGGAAAAACCCTTTATATCCTTAATATGTAGGCTCAGGGGAAGTTCTTTATAGGGATATGCATGGAAGCAAAGGATCACTCCCTTATTGTAGCGCCATAATGTTAACAAAATTCTTTGTTAACCCCGAATACACAAGATAAAACAAGTCTAGTTAAGAATAAGGGCTTAAGTGGCCTTATACAATGCTTGAGAGAAGTATGCAAAATGAAAAAAAAATTCAAAATCCAAGTCCTATAGAATGAAGTATGCATGTCAATAGTTAAGTATAAGAATTCTTATACATGTCATAAGTCCAACAATTGGAAAAGTCTATTTATTTCGATTGAATTATGTTGTGCGATGTTTGTTAGTCAAGTCCTTATATGCAAAAAGTCCATAAAGTACAATTGGCTTTACAAATCCCTAATTTGACTTAGATTTAAAATTTTGCAAATATAAGAAAAGAGAAAAGGATAGTTCGCCTCTCCCAAGTTGCCATTGGACCTGTATTTATAAGGGTGGAGGCAGGCGGATCATCTACCATGTGTCACTTAGCATGTGGTGAATTTTTGACATTTGATATTCTCCATGAACTATTGATTTTCGGCATCTTATTATACCAATGAAATACGACATCTTCATTTACATTGCAGATTCTTGGTATCCTTCATGTAGTAGTTGGTCGATAATCTTGGTATTGTAGATACGTGGTGTCCCTCTATTATTATAGATATCCACCATTTCCTTATACATTACAGCTATTCGACATCCCACGGTATATTGTAGATATTCATTATTTCATTGCCTTTGTAAATATTCAACATCTTTCGTATAGTAGATATATGATACCCTTTAGATTATCGAGACTCGATAACCTTTAAATTATAGACACATGTCATTCTTCAAATGATAGACATACATCATCCTTAGTAGATTGGCATCTTTCACGATAGCTGCGATCCTCTATAGTGTAGATATCCAACATCCTTCGGTTCATTGATAAGCACCATCTCTTGGATCATATGCACATACTTTCCTTTCTTAATAGGCCGGCATCCTATAGTGATGCAGCATCTCTCCTCAGTTATATGTGGTACAAAACTCTGTATTGTAGAGACTTGGCACTCTAGGTTCCTCCTGGCTTGTTGTAGTTTGATACCTTCAAAATTTTATTGATTCGTCACCTTTTTATAGGATATGTTTGACGAATCTTTTTAGTTGTTGGGACTTGATACTTTCGTAGACATCTTTAGAGATTTTTCATCCCTTCTTGAATATTCGATAACTTTGATTATAAAGGTTCGACATCTCCCTAGGGTTCTTGAAGTTCAATACCTTACTGAATGGTTGATTGCTCTCACTTCTTCACACCTGACAACCTGAATTTCAATATGCTCTTCCTTGGCATTAGATACCTTTATTTATAGTCATAGTATCACTTAATTCCAGCCTCTATCTTCATCATTTTTGGTCGGCCTCCTGTAATGACCTACAAATTTATTAATTTGATAAAATATTTTTATTTTCAAAATTACTTAAATAAAGGGTTGATAATAGAAATAATATTATTTTGAATAATAATCTTATTTTGAATAGATATTTACAAAAATATATTTCTCAAAATTTAAATCGATAAAATGGCCAAAAACCATTTTATCAATAAACTACTCTATAATAGTAAAAATGTCAAACATAGGGCGGGATACATATGCTTATTTTATAAGTAAAAAAGAATATGAAAAAAAATAATTTGAGTTAGTTATTAAAATAATATGTGCTTTTGACATCGTTATTAATGCCCTTATATTTAATAATTGACTTATTAAAATTAATTAAGATTTAATGATCTAATAATTGTTATAATTATTCAACTAGTTATTTTTAAAAGATAGCATTTCATATTTAATAATTATAAAGTGTTAATAAATCATTTATAATAGTTTTATAAACATATGATTGATTTGAAAATATAAGGGAGAAAACAATATCGCTTTATAGATATAATACTAGTTATTGTAAATGATTATTGATATTAATTTATATCGTTTTATAAATGAAATATAATCATTTTAATTTATTGAAAATGAAAAGAAATTTATTTTCAAAATTTTGTTTACAAATATATGTACATAAATTAATAAGTGAAAATGTGACCACTAAACAGTTTTCCGATTTTCAATGATTTAACAAACAAAAGTTATTCGAGTTCATTTGAAATGTAGGTATCCTCTTGTACACATACATGTACATGCATATACATGTCACATGCATATCACAACATATATATGTGTACATGAACACTTAAATATATACATAGTACAAGATATTAAAATAATTTCCTAAGACTTAATACTTAAGGAACTAAAAAGTAAACATCAACTCACCTTACAACACCGTCGTCACCACCATCACCTCAAAATCACCACCACGTTAGAGGAAGGGGGAGCCGTGCATATGGGAGGGCTAGGAGGGGTGTGGGTCAAGACGAAAATGGTAATTCTACTATTAGATATTTTTTTTCCAAATTTTCTCCTATAAATAACCATCGACTTCCTCATATTTTTTCACCGTATTCTTATCATCGTCTTCTCCACCTAAAGCTTCTTTTCAAGGCTGTTATGCTTAACTAAATAATGGTAAAATATTTAGCAAAAGAAAATTAAAATTGTATAATACATATAAGTTATCAAATCCACTTCAAACAAAGACAAATCTCCTCCATTTCTCTTCCTAAACCCACGACTATCTCCTCCATTCACCAAGGCCCTAAGCTCCACCATCTATAAGGCCAAATCAAGCCCTCTAAAGGATCTCAAGCTCGATTTCATTTACTTAGATTCGATCATAGAGGAGCTATAGTTGCTTTTAGACTAGCCCATTGAAAAAAATGAAGGTGAGAAACTCCTAAACTATAGTATTGTATGTTATTGGATCTTATATATGTTTGATTATGATTGTCGATGATAAATTTTTAATATGAACGTTGAATATATGCAAGTCATGGAAATACACGTCGATAAGCACAAAGGAATCACTTTCCTTTATTTAATAAATTGGTGCACATGGAATGATAAACCTCTTTAAAATAGCTTAAAAATGAGCTTGAAATTTTTTATAAACATATAAAAGTGTTTTGATGAAGTTTGAAAGGTAATTGAAATTTAAGTCAAAGCCGGGCGTGTCTCATAATGGTAGTCGGTGATTTTGCACCGTAAAAGTCAAACAAGTATATAAAATGGAATGTAGCTCATAATTCTTCAAGATAATATTTTTTTTAATTATTATATCCTTAGTTTTAAAACAAAGAAAGAAAATAGAGATTGATAAGTAGATTTTGAAACATGACAAAAACAAGTTTTTGGAAAAGTCATGTTTTGCAGTTCAGAATCCATAAAACGTTTCTTTCAAAACAATATTTTTATTATTTAAAATAAAAAATAAATTCCAAAAATATTTTAAAATTTTATAAAAGTGATTTGAGTAATAAAAAATAATTTTCAAATGATAAAAAGTCATTTTGATCAAAATAGCTTAAAAAACACTTTACGCAACACTTTTCTATAACTCTTGAAATATGATTTTTAAACACAACCATTCTTTTCAAATATTTTGTAAATGCTTTTAAATGATTAATAAAATATTTTAAAGGAAATTTTAAGGGTTTATTGAATGGTTAAATGTTAAATGATTTTGTGTCGATCAAATTACTTGACCACCTTATGGGTGACAGAGAGATAGTATCTAGGCTTGAGTTTGGAAAACCAATTTCCTACTCTCCCTGACTATCTGAACTGGCCCGATGGATGGGCCAATAAATTTGTTTTGGTCGGATCAAAATTTTCCAAAATATAAAAAAATATTCTTTAACAAAATATAAATAACTTGGATTTTATGAAGATAATCTTCTTGTACTTGGTGTTAAAGCCCGAAAAGGAAACTTGTAATATTCATGGAATTTAAAAGATGATTTCACCATTACTTCACCCATTGTACTTGTTGAATACGGGAGTTGATATTGAATAGAATTAGATGATTTCTATAGATTCTACTCATTTAATATTTACTTGGTTTGGATTAACATCCTAGATAATATTGTTTGAGCTTTGAATTAAGAATTTTATGTTAAGATTTAAAAGAAATGGTTTGGAAATACTTTCCTAAGTGAAAAATGAAATGATTTCAAATTATTCACAGTTTAAGAAGGTTTAAAGTAATCAAAGGATTTATTCAGAGAGGTACAATGGTTCCATATATTACGGGAAGAATGTTTTAAAGTTATATATCTCTAAAGGATATTTTTGATAAAAGGAATGAATTAATCAAATATTATCCACTTATTTACTCGACCTCTTTTATCGATGATTGGTTCAAAGGAATCAGGGTCGGATTTGGGTAGTTTCTATTCAATTACCACTTCGAACCAATCTACGTATTCGAAATGAAGACATGGATATGACTTGGAAAATGGAATGCAGAGCTACTTGTCACCCATCGGGGGATTTCCCATGTGACGCCCCACCTCTATACCCACGCTAGCCAAGAACACTCCGGAGAAGTGCTGTCAACTAGCACGGAGAATAAGGCTGTTGAGGAGCGACCATCCATGTAATTGCTTATCACACGGTGGCTATAAATAATCTTCGGAAACAAACATAGAAATAATCATATCACAAATCAGTCACAGATATCCATATCACAAAGGCGGAAGAAGATATGAATATATAACTAACACATGAAAGTGTACATCAGAGTAGTGGTCAATAAGATCCACGATAATACAAAAGAATAGCAACACGTGCTATACAAAAGAATACAACTATGAGTCTATATCTCAAGTGTATACAACAAAAACTGCTAATCTAAACAGTTAGCCAAAAGTCAGAGTGATGAATCCCTGGGAAGAAGTCAAGCAGAAGCACCTGTAACATCTCGGTCTGATCCGAGTATTATTTAAGAAAATAATAAACGGATCAGTCTAGCTATAAATATCAGATGACATGATATAACATAAAAGATATGGCATAAACATAAACATCCATAACGACATACCACTATAAGTATGTAAATAATGATCAACAGAAGATCAATCAATAAGAGATAATCAATATCACAAGAATCTTCTCAAAGATTCGAAGGGGGCATCATACCCTAAACTTGTACTCATAACAAGTCAATGACATAAATTCCAGAAATCAACACGAGAAATCCAGAAATCATAAAAAGGGAAAGAGGCCTATCACATGACGGTCCGAAGACCAAGGGGAGCTACCCCACATGTGTGAATGGAATCACACAGATTAAGGTCCAGACTAACCAAAAAGCAAAAAGGTATGTGTGAGTGGAATCACACAAGTGGTGTCTAGTCTAACCTCGCAACAAGAGACATCGCACAGTTGCTAGTCTAAATCATCAGAATGATCGTCATGATCAACGAGAAGTGTCAATTACACTAAGCTAGTAAATATAGAAGTTTAGCTTCATGTCTCATAACCACTTGCTTAACTTAAATATTTACGAACAAACTGTAAATCTTCACTAATAAAATTGTCACAAGAGGTTCAATCGAAAAAGTCCAGGAATTAACCGACGAAGTGAACGCAAGCGTTTCATAGCACTTGTTTTACTAAGTCGTTTAATTAGATTTCTCATCCGAGTGAGGTAAAGGTTTGTATATACTAATAGATTGGAAAATGGTTTAAGAAAAGAGCTTTGTTATTAAAAATAGAGTTGAAATTGTTTGTTAAAAGAGTTTTGATATTTACTACTAGTATTGAAACCTTTATATTTTTAAAATGACAAATTACAGAAGAGATTGTAGAAACAATCATCACAAAGATCACATTCGGAGATGTGAATAAAATCCAAGGAAATCGGCTCAAAAGCATCAAAGTGGAAGTTCCCCAACGACCAAACGTGGCCGAGATAACCAGAGATGGTTTGTCTCGAAGAATGGTCAACTCAGCATCTCAACAAAGCAAGTTCTGTTGAATGTTTTTCAGATAAGATCGCCTACGGAGGGGGGGTCCAGGGGGGGTGGCAACCCCCCAAGGTGGGGGTGCGGGGGCAACGCCACCGCTTACGGGGTTCGACCTGCCCGGTCAGGTCGCGGGGGTCCAGGGGGCAGCGCCCCCGGCGGGGTGCGGGGCAGCGCCCCGACCAAAACGGTACGACCTAGTGAAGATAAAATGAGGTCTAACGACCTAAGGACTCAAGGGTCTAACGACCTAAGGACTCAAGGGTCTAATGACCTAACGACTCAAGGGTCATACGACCTAACGACTCAAGGGTCCAACGACCTAGCGACTCAAGGGTCCAACGACTCAGCGACTCAAGGGTCCAACGACTCAGCGACTCAGGGGTCCAACGACTCAGCGACTCAAGGGTCCAACGACTCAGCGACTCAAGGATCCAACGACTCAGCGACTCAGGGGTCCAACGACTCAGCGACTCAAGGGTCCAACGACTCAGCGACTCAAGGGTCCAACGACTCAGCGACTCAAGGGTCCAACGACTCAGCGACTCAAGGGTCCAACGACTCAGCGACTCAGGGGTCCAACGACTTAACTCCGAACGACCTAAAAATGGCCAGAACGACTCAAGTGCAGAAAATTCAACAAAACGCTAAAAATTAGAGTTTTTTTGCCAATCCAATCCAAACCAAATGCTAACATGCATGCAAAAATGATAGGGAATCATTCCCAACAGTCCAATATAATTATAGGCTAGAATTGTGAGATAAAAATCTCACCTTTGCACTAAAATTTATGAAGATGAAGCTTGAAAGCAAGGAGAAGCAATCCAAAGCTTGAATCCAATATCTTCTACTTGAATTTGGAGTTGAATGATGGAGTTGCAATTGAATTTGAGCTTGGAGTTTTAATTTCCCATTCTCTTCACCATTAATGCTAAAGCTTGAGTTAGTTAGGAATTTATGAAGAGTGAGGAGAAGAGGGTTGGAACTTGGGCTTAATAGGCTAAACTAACCCAAAGTCCAAAGCGGGAAAAGTTAGTGAAATTTCACTAACCCCAAACCTATCGATGTTTATACTTAAAAAGTTGTAAACGACATTTCGAACTCAATGGAAGTGGTCTCGAGTCCTAATTTGACCGTTTGCAAAAAGTAGTTTTTTTCGGACCAAAATCCGATTAACGATTTAATATTTAAATAAAAATATTTAAATGTAAACTCGATAAATATGCGGGTTGTTACATCCCATATCATATTATGTGGTGGCAGTTCTTCATTTAGGATCTTCGATGCAAGGACTTCTTGCTACTAAACCTAGGGGTAATTCCTAATAGGATGTGATAGGATAGTGCCTTCGGTATGTCTTGTTCCTAGAAAACTTATATGGATGAATGTATGACATTGCATCTCTAGTTACATAAATTGATCTTTATGAATGTATCATCTGTTTGGTGGTGGAGAAGGCAACTTCTCTTAGCTTAATACCCTTTCCTGAGACGTATGAACTTAGGAGTTATGTCAATTGTATGGCTATGGGATGGCAATGCGACATTCAATGTGGACTGTGCTATGTGAAAGGTAATTTCTACCATAGATCCCATCATCCGGTAAAAGGCTTAAACAGGGTATGCCGAAAGGCTATATGGTTCGCAACCATTAGTGTATGGTCATCACCTTTCTGGATTACTCTATATATGTCAAGTATGTGGTGTATGTTATAGGGTCCTCGATAGGTCGGTTATGACTGAGGTAATGTCATATTCGGTTCTATCTAGGCCATGTATAAGTGCCAAATAGGGATATGCTAGTCTAGCCAGATGCGGAGGATTGTTAGTGTATCCGTGGTACATTCCTCTAGAGATGTACTGTGTGGAAGATAGTCCCTTACCTGCTATAGTATTGAAATCCATTCCCCACCGAGGCTTGTAAGAGTTTTGTTTGTAGAGCCTAACATATTCGAAATTAAATAATGGTATTCGGCTAAGATTAATAAGTTTGCTTGCAAATGTTTCTAAAGAAATGTCATTAAAAATAATATCAAATGATTTTGCATATCAAAGTTTTGGTTATCATAAGGTAAAAACATGTCTGTATGTATGTGTAGGCGTGGTCTTATGAGATACCTTTTCTTTTTAATCCATATATTTTGAGTTTCTCACACTAGTCTCATGATTGACCTGGAGTTTATTTTTCTTTTTTCCTTAAACTCTAGGCATCCTAATTTTCCTCGAGCGGCCTGGTAGTCCGATTTAGTTCAAAGAAATATGGAAGAGCTTGGAGCATGGAGTTAGAACAATTTTTCTGAAGATTATTTCCACCACACTTAAATAGTATTGCATTCCTCCTTTGTAAGGAAAAGATATATGTAACTATCCATTTTTAAACTCTAATAAATGTATGTAAATTTCCATTGTAAAGATTATTTGTTGAAATAATATATGTGAGATTCTTTTCTATCTTTATTTTCTTTCTTTCTCACCCTCGAGAATCCGCTTCTCCGGCACTTGTATTTGCACCATGTGAATACCGGGGATGTATTAATGTCGATTTTCGAGAGTTGAAGAAACGGGTCCTCACACCTCCCTTACAAACCTCTTTCATTATTTCAAACATTTTTGAACATAAATTAAATACAAATAGTTGATTGGTGGTTGCTGCTTTCAGTCTGGTAGCTCGTTTATGAAGTTTGGATACTGATTCATGGAGCTCTTTAATCCAGTATTTCAACATTCACAACTAGGCTTTAATGAAGATAAATATTTTTTATCCACATTTAGATACATACATTCAATTTCTCATTATGTTTTTTATTTTCTTTAGATAGTACATGAATTATCATGAATCCATATATGTCAGCTGCCGTCTATATTGGATGAATATTTTTTTAAATGGCATTAGATGAATATATATATATGTGTGTGTGTGTGTGTGTGTACATGTATATGTATATGTATTTATGTATTATCAAAATTATATATATATATGAACATATAGCTCATGGTTATAATAGTAAATGAAACTTGAATATAAATAACACTTAATGATTTAAAACAAAAAATATTTTAAAATATAATCATAATTATATAAAATATATATTTATATTTGCTAATATATATATGTGTGTGTGTGTGTGAATGTATTATAGATTTTAAAAATATTTTTTTATATAATTAAATCCGTACATTTTACATCTGCATAATTTAGTTTAATATTATACCTAATCTAATACTAAGTAAATAAACATACATATATACATATACATATGTGTGTGTATTACAGAATATATTTATAACTATTTAACAAAAATACTTTGATTATAGTCAATTGCATGGCATCGTGATCATATTATGATAATATCTAGATATAAATTAAACTACTTAGAATGAAACACAAATCAAAAGAGAATTCATCTCCTTCGTTGTAGAAGGTTAGTACCACTGTGATTGGTAGTCAACTTAAAGTCAAAAGCTTTGGCTATATTAAATCGGTTAGTCGATAATTATTATTAGATCGAACCAAGAACTTTAAAGTAGTCTAAACAATTGATTAAAGATAATAGTAATATTTTTGACCTTAGATCGAACTCCGGATATTTAGGTGATATATTACATGTGTACAAAATGTTGTTGCTAAATGAGCTTAATAAATATTAGAAATTTTATCTATAAGTAATTAAACATGTTCCAAATATTATACTATAGCAATATCGTACAAGATTTAGTATTTAAATAGTTCAAATATTGAGTGAAGACCGAGTTTACACAGGGTGTCAACACAAATGCGTTGTTAGTTATTCCTAAATTTGACTAATGTACATTTATATAAATATTATAAATTAACAATAAAATTAAACATATACATTGTATTAAATTTTAACGAAATTTTAGTTGTTTATTTAAAGCCTAAAAGATAATTTAAAATGATGTATAAAAGTTTTATATTGATTTAATTAATGAAAGATATTAGTTAAATTAATTATATAAATGATTTAAAGTATTAAACTATTTTGTCTCATAGTTTGGAAGCCCAAAGATAACCATACATAACCGGTCATAGCTTGTATGCAACGGAGGGGCTTGGTCTTCTAGTGTTTGAGAGAAATAGGGCTAGATATTTATGATCTAGTTGACTTAAATATAACCACCCCACTTCTTATTATCTCTAAATAGGAAACATACCCAACCCTAGCCTCCAAAATAGACATTAGTGGACTTAAGGAGATGATTTTATGACCGTAGCCAAGAAGACTGAACAAGTGTTCAAAAGAGAGAATAACTGATAATCAATGTATTCTACGGTCATTGGGATCACTAGAAGAAGGTCGCCTTTAAATGAATATGTATATTCTAATATATGTATGTATGTATGTATATGTATATGTATATGTATATGTATATGTATATGTATATGTATATGTATATTTATATGCATACGTATATGTATATGTGTGTGTATGCTTATCATCCTCATCATGTATTCGACCACAAAATAAAAAATACATTTTTTTAGAAATATGATAACAGTTTAATAAGAAAGCATTAATGTGTGTATATATATGTGTGTGTGTGTGTGTCATTTTTAAATTGTTTTCAAATTTTATAATTGAAACATTTTTTTCGCTCTCAGTTTGTACACACACAGAGAAGTATAGAAATCAAATTAATAAGAAAAATAATATTTATATTCTTGATTTTATTGTAGTAAATAAAAATAACAAGTTTAATTTTTATTTTGAAAAATTCCAAATGATATTTTAAATCCAAATAGCTAAAAAAAAATTCAAAATAATTTTTTATATGAAAATATGCATTAATTTTATTAATAAAAAATGTTTACTCTTAGTTGTAAAGTTTTAAATAATATACAAGAGTATTTAATTTGAATTATCAAACTATTTTGAATCCAACATTTAAAATTATAAAATATATACTTATGCATTTAATACATACATACATAGATACATACAAATGTCTGTATGTACGTATGTACGTACAAATATACGTATATAGATACGTGTGTATATATATATACACACACACGTATACATATACATATATATTGAATAAAAAATAATTTTTTAACTAAAACTATATTCATTATTAATTTATATTGTTAACTATAGATATAAGTTTATTATGTGTATATTTATTTATCTTCAATAGTGTAATGTTTGTATTTTGTGTACGAACATATTAAAATTTCAAAACGTAAAACTAAATTCAAATTAAAGACATAAGTTAAATCAAAATTAAATTAATAACAAAATATTATTATTAAACAGTAACAAATAATTATTTATACTCAAATTAAATAAATTGGAAATATACACTAAGTCTTTTATTAATAAATACTAAACACGATCAAGTTTAAATTTATTATTCGTATAATCACAAAATGCAATCTTGTGTAAACTAATAAAAGGATTTTTCTTGAATTCTCCCTTTTAACTCTACTATCGATGCACTTAAACGAATAAAAGTGACGTAAAGGAGATAGCAGTAAAAGAGCTCTAGCTTGTATAAGTTGTATGCTCCAGATAAAATAACCCTCGGATGGATGGTCCAAGAAAGGACCTAGAGTAATAGTTTCTACCATAAAGATATGAAGGAATTCTAAGATACGAGCAAGTTCTTCTTCAGAGTTCAAAATGGAGCTTACTTTAGTCATTATATTACTTAAAATATGTATCGAATTAGCTACGGTAATAAAATAGAATAGTTGTGATATCCCGGAATTTTTGACAATATCAATTTAATAATCTGTGTTTAAAATTAAATTGATTTGATAATTTTTGTTAATAAAAATCTGAATTGATTTAATAATGCAACTTAATAAATATTTAATTAGTATATTTTATCTTTTAAAGCTAATAAATTGTTTTCTATTTATAATGTAAAAATATGGTTTATATTATAAATAGATTTGCTTTGTTTTAAATTTAATAAATAAAGCATATTTTCTAATTTTAATATTTTAGTAATTTAGAAATTTGATTTTATTTAATATAATCTTTTAAAAGCTATTTCATAAATAACTATATGGTTTTAAATTGTTAAGATAAAAGTTTAAATTGTTTAAATTGATTTTTGAGTTTAAATTTAAATAAATTAACAATAAGGTTTGTTTTGATTTCCTTTTTAAATATAGTTTGATAAAATAAATAATTTATTAATAAAGAAATAATTTCTTTTATAATTATTTTAATTTGATAATGAGTTATTTTTAAACAATAATAATAAGGTATTGTTTTTAACAAATGGATTTTAATAAAAATAGTTTGTTATTTCAAATTGAATTTTAAAATTTGATTTGAATTTGAGTTTAAAGCCTTGAAACTTAAAGTATAAATATTTTAAATTTGTTTTGGATTTTAAAATATTTGTATAAACTTTTGTTTATATATATAATTGTTTCATTTCTTTTAAAAAGTATCTATACATATAAAATACTAACTAACTAATTAATTAGGCATAACCTACATTAATATTTAACTAAATAACTAATGTTAACTTAAAAAAACATGTGTTAGGTGATTAACAACTAATATGACAAATGTTAATTTGAAGACAAGTGGCATTTCAAAATTTAGCTTTTTTATTTTTATTTTTAACTATTTCAGCCTTTATATTTATAAATCTTCTTCCCTTCTCTTTCTTTTTCTATTTTTCTAAATCTAAAACTAAGAAAACTTAGCATGTTCTATTCTCAAACCAGAAATCCATCTATACTCCCTGAAACCATTTCACAAACCAAAATCATTTTCCCCTGTAACATTTTCCAATCAATTCCTTGTAAATCTATACCCTGTAAAAGCATTTTCAAACATGCAAGCAAATCTATGCAAGCCTGCATCATATTTTCTTCTTCAATCTGGAGTTTTTCTGCATGAAACTACATTTTCAATCAAAGAGCAGTTCTAGTTGATAAAGCAACTGAAGTTTTCAACAAGCAACTCAGTTTCTAAAAGCAATTCATGTTTTAAAGGCTAATGCATATTCTAGTTTTCAAAATCAAAACAGCTTTCAAAACAAAGGGCTTTGTCTTTCAATTTAAAAAGGTGAGTAACTTTTAAACTTAAAATAAATTTGGTTGCATGCTAGTGTGTTTGAAATGAATAAGTATTACATGAGTATATAAGTGAAATCTGATGTGATTATATATAGTATGCATGTTGTTTAATATATGGCTCTGTTCTGTTTTTTTTTCAGGCTCAAAATTTCCATCTAAATCCTTACACTTGATCTGGTGTTTGTTAGGACTTAATTTACAAACAAATGTTGTTTGATTTATCATAGACTAAGATTTAAAAATTTAATCAAGTTAAATTAAAGCCTGTGTATGCCTGTAAAACCAAACATCAGTGCATGCTCTAAATAAGTAAAAATCCAAACTGTGAAATTTATAGATTCAGTATTATGAATTGAATACATAAACCAAATCATGATTTTTTACACTAAATTCACAATTTTTAAATTAGAATTGGAGGTGTAGTTCTGAATTACACTGTTTTTGGGTTTTTAGGAAACTCTGGTGATCCCAGTAGTCAGAGAGGCCACGGTTGTTTCTGGAGGTGGAGGAGTGAGTTCTGAGGCCAGCAAAAATGGTAGGAGGTTGATATGAAATTGGTGGTGATGATGGTGGCTCGATTTAGTTTCTAAACCTAGTTTGGAAGTGGCTGGAATGTTTGATCATCTCGAGGCCTAAGATTGATCGGGTGGCACTATACTCTGAGGAATGGAAGATGGAGCATGGGCGAAGTTGTGGCCGGAGGTGCTGGCGTTCTATTGATCGAAGAAGCTTGGTCGAAGTGTCGACAGGTTTTGGGTTTGTGTTGTTCAGTTGTTCCAGGTTTGAGTTTAAATACTCAAATTCGATTTCGAGACTGTATAATTGATCTGATGTTCGGATTTGGCTATGAGGGTGATCGCCGACCTGTGTGGATCATCGTTGATGATCAGTATTAGCTGCGGTAATGGTGCATGTGCACGGTGCACTGTTACCTGATGATGTTGTTTTGGTGTTGGATTATGTTCGAGTAATTGATGTTGACTCGAAGTGATTTGATGATTTTCTCGAGGGAGTTTGATCTTGGCTCGAAGCAGAAATAAGGTGGCTCGGGTTTAGTATTGGTAACAGGTTTTAACAGAAACCTGTAATATTTTGCTTTAAAATTTTAAACTGAAGCTTAAGATGAAAGGCAAAGATTTGAACGAAGTTTTAAATCCAAGCTTCAAATCTGGAAATCAAGTTTAAATTTAAATCTCAGTTTTTAAAAATAAATAAAGTTTTTTTTTAAATTCAAATTTGTTTAAATAACCTTAAAGTGGTTAAGTGTTTAAAGTGTATTTAAAAGAATTTGAACTTAAAATAGAGTTTGAAATTTAAAGAAAGGATTTAAACAAAGTTTAAATCAAAGTTGTAAATCTGATTCAAATATAAATTTGAATATTAATTTTGAAATAAAATAATTTTTATAAATTTAAATGTTTTTAACAACTTTGAATGTTAAAGTAAATTTTAGATATTTGAATTTATAAAGGAATTTGATTTAAACCCTTTTAAAATCTTTTTATAAGAAAGTATTACTTTAGCATATGATTTTAAAGGTTTTCTTTTAAATTGGATCTAAACTTTGTTCAAGATAAAATTGGTATTCATTTTAAATCTTGAATTTAAAATGAAATTTAAAAGTAAATTTGAAAATAAATGTTTTCAAATGTATTTGTGAATGATAATTTAACCATAGATAAGAAAAGGTTTTATCTTAAAGTTAAATTAGAATGTAAGGATTTGTAATTCATTTAATTATTAAAGTAATTAAATGGATAACTAATTTATTGAATAAATTAATGAAATAAATAATTACTTAAAGTAATTAAGGGTTCTAAATTTAAAAAGTTTAAGATTAATTATTCTTAGAATAATTAATTTGTAATTTAAGAACCATTAATTAAATAAGATTAGATCTTTAATTAATTATTAGCAATTAATGTGATTTCCAACCAGATAAGAGCTTCACGCCTATCTTGTTCGAGAAGCATATGATGCGGGAAATTAGACGTGACCTTTGCCATGTATCTTTTGCTTTTGATCCTGGCATCTTCTGTTAGTCTCCCTTTAAAATCACTGTTCATTGTTGTGTTTTCTTTGATTTCCCAAGTGATTGTTACACAATGTTTTTCCTTGTATTTCTTGCAAGTTTGACTTGTGTTTCTCCCTACTTTCGAGTGTAGCAATAAAATGGTAGGGTTCCATTTAACCCCGTCGGCTTTGCCAAAAAAAAAATTAATCAAGTAATTTAGGATTAATTAAGTTATAGTTAACACTTAATTAATTAAATAATTAGGATTAATTAATGGGTTATTAATGGTTAATAAATTTATAATTAATATTAGTTAACCTAAGTTTAAATTACTTTAGAAAAGTAATTAAAGAATTTTTAATAGTAAATGAAGGTCATTAACTAAGGATTATTTAATGATTAATTAATGTGATTAATTTTAATAATTAATTAGATTAATTAATTTATGATAATCATTTGTAAAATTGTTTAAGTTTAATTACTTAATGGAAGTAATTAAGAAATTAATTAC
This sequence comes from Allium cepa, assembly GCA_030765085.1. Lineage (NCBI taxonomy): Eukaryota > Viridiplantae > Streptophyta > Magnoliopsida > Asparagales > Amaryllidaceae > Allium > Allium cepa. The sequence continues at coordinate 951,394,266 of CM060937.1, forward strand.
TTAATGTAATTAATTAAGTTTAAATGTAATTTTTTTAAGTTAATTAATTAAGTTTAATTAAGTTAAACACCGGATGCTTTGATAAATAATTACTTAATGAAATTAACGGATTGAAATTACTCGGTGGAGTAATTAATTGATAATTACTGGATATAATTAATGAAAATGATTTAAGAATGAAAGTAATTTGGATTAATTACTTTATAATTAATCAAGAGATTAATTAAAGAAATTAATTAAGGAGTAATTAATTTATTTGATGAAATAATTAAGGGTAGTTAATTATGAATGTGATTAATTAAAAGTGATTAATAATTGTGGTTTAATTAAAGATTAATTACGTATTGTAATTAATTTGAATAAAGTAATTAATTAAAATGTTATTAGGAACCATTAATTAATATAATTAATGATGTAATTAAGAACTGATTAATTAAGATTAATTAATCAATAATAAGTGATTAAAGATAATTAATTAATGTAATTAATTTAGGACCAATGTAATTAATTATAGTTAATTAATTAATGAATTAATTAAAGGTTAATTACTTTATTCGGTTAAGAGTAATTAATTTGTGAAATTAATTAAAGGATAATCACTTGAATGTAATTAAAGAATAATTAATCAAGGGTGATTAATTAAGGTGATTAATTAGAGGATAATTAATTAATTTGTAATTAATTAATGGTTATGTAAGCAAGATTTATATTGATAAAGTAATTAATTTAATTCACTTTAAATTAATTAGAAATGATGTAATTAATTTAATTCATTTTAAATTAATTATATTTGGTGTGATTATTAATCATTGCTTATATATGAATGGATGATATTGGTTGCCTTGAATGGTTTGAGATCTCAGATATGAGATAAGTAATGCTGTGTGATATGGATGCTTTGGTTGCATTGGGATGATAATATGGATTATCTATTTGTGATGATAATATGGATTATCTTTTGATAATGGTAATATGGATTATCTGTTGTGATGATAATGATGATTATCTATTGTGGTATGTGAATTATCTATCTGTGTGTATATAGATAATGAAATTGAATTGTTTTAAACTTTAAAACAACTTGGCCTTAAAAGATACGCTTTGGATTTCGATGAGACCGGGATCGGGTTTCCAGATTTGGATATCCGAAAACCACATCGATCCAAATTAACGATAGGTCGTGAATCTCAAGTGAAGATTGAAGACTCGAGGTGTAAGGACTATTCGTCGTTAAAACTCTGAGGGTGATTCCAATACGAGTTTAACGGGGCAGTACTTTCAGAGATGAAGATTCAGAGTGCAAGGGTTATCGTCGTTAACTCTGAGGGTGATTCCAAAATGAGTGTAATGAGAAAATGCCTTCGGTTTTGTTCGCACCCAGAACAAACTTGTATGGATTGAATGCTTTCAGAACATCATCAGGTGGACGATGAGCATTCCAAGATAGATGTGTTCTATAAAGGTAATCGTAGCCTCAAGCCTCATCAACCGAGAATGGCTAAAACAAGGAAGGTGCAGCAAGGCTAAGTGGGTCATGCCCAAGTAGGATGAGGTTTTCCTCTATCTAGAGGTTCCTTTTTATTCGGCTATGTGGGCAGTTGGAATATGCACCAACTGCGGGGTTGTCTTGTTCGGGACTATCCAGTAAGGGTTGGTTCTGGCCTTGTGTTGTAGGGGATTTAGGGTGGATCCTCGATACGTTGATCTAGGCCGCGTACTGTGACGGGCGGTACCCCAGTAGCCCTGCCATTGTATGGAATCCAAAATCCAATAAGTGCCAATGGTTTTGATTGTATTACCCACTTTTGTGGCTAGTAGCTGGAATTTTATGAATGTAAAAATTTCGGCTATTTTCTATTTACTTGAAAACCCTAGACCTATTATAATATCACTGGATTTCCTATCAAATTTTTTGGTTAGGGTAAGGTAAAATCATTTCCATGTTTATGTGTGGGAAGTCTTACGTGATACCTTTTCTTTTCAATGGTTTTTCAAAGTTAAGCAACCTTAACCTGTTACTCACACCAGACCTATGTCTGACCCGAAGTTTATCTTCTATTTTTTTAAACTCTTGGGTACTCAAATTTTTACGAGTAGCCAAGGGATTCAGGTTAGCTTTGACGAACTATGGAGGAGCAATGGAGCAGGAGGCTTCAGCGAGTAGATATATAGTGTTCCGCTGTGTTGATATCTGTATTGTGTATTGAGTTGTATAACTAGACAGGTGTTTATAACTATCTAGTATGTGATGTGTTATCTATGTAACTTTGATAATGGTTGTATACTATGTAATACTTATGTTATTAATATAATTTATTCATTCCGCTGTTGGGATTATGATGTGTTTTTCCCTTCTTTCTTCTTTATCTTTCTCTTCTATATCCCTTTCTTTCTTATTAATGATGCATCATTCTGTGGAGAGAATGGCGGGTCGTTACAGTGGTATCAGAGCGCTAGGTTGAGTGAATACCTAGGCTTAGGAGTGATTTCTTTCTTGAGAGAGTGTATTTGTAATTTTGATATATATATATATATATATATATATATATATTTCTACCTATCCGTTGGGTTACCTGTTCGGGTTTTTGCAACATAAGTTATAAAGGTAGATGAGGTAGTGGTGTGTAACACGACTACCATTGGTTGAAGTTTGAGTGTTGAGGTTGGAAGTGGATCTATCGAGAATGTAGACCTAATACCGTCTCGAGTAAGTTGTGCAGTGGTGTAAAGATTTCATCGATCTCTAAAGGAAACCTGTTAAGGTTTGGAGTCCATCTTTGAAGTGCAAAGTTGGATGAGTAGAGTTTGGATCTTTTGGTTGGCAGAATTAAGTGATGGTATCTTGATACCTCAGGAAGTAGTAGCTGCGTGATGAGATGCAGTGATTATGGATGTGACCGAAGATGTTTCTTTGGAACAAGTTTTAGGAAGTGTGTCTGCTTCAGTGTCGTGGCTGAGTCCAGCAGGGTGTTTTCTGTTTGATTTGAGGTCCGAGTTTCTCGAAGAGCTTTGGATTAGGAAGTTTTTTGGCATCTGTTTCAGCAGTGCAGCTCGTAGTGTTCTGTGTGTCGGCAGAAGGTCTTCTGGCTGAGCAGTTTTTCTAGAGGTGAAGTTCAGAAGCAGCAGAGTGGATCCATTTCTTCGATGGATTGACTAGACCAGTGTAAGCTGTTCTGTTGGGTAAAGAGAAGACAATTTTTCTTTGGAAATTGATCTTGGTTGATCGCAAAAGTAACTTGCGATAGTTGAGTTTTCTCTTGGGTTATCTTTTGCTTGAGGCATCTGGATATTGAGTTTTTCTTATCGATTAGGATACTAGGAGTGATTCTGGTGGTTCAGATTAGTTGAAGGATGGTTTCTAGAGATAGAGGTTGATGAAGCAACTCAGGTTTCGGAGGAATTTCTGAGTTTTTCTTTATGGATCTGTTGAACCATATTTCTGGGATGTGTTGTCCAGTTTGTGCAAGTGTTCATCATCAGCATTCTTATCTGCTTCAGATCAGAGTGGTGCAGCGGAAGCAGTTTGGAAGTGCTTTTGTTTTATCCTTTTTGGATAGGAGAAGTTTGTTGTCTTCTGATGTTTGAGGAGTAGAGTTTGGGTTCTTGATTTTGGATTGATCGTGAGAGGATCATTTTATTGAGTTGATTGGTTTTGTTTGTTTCTAGAGGAATCAGCAAGGGTTGAGCTGATCAGGAAGGATGTAGGCAGCCCAGGATCGTCCGAAGACTTTTGTGGTTAAGAGATGAAAGAATTTGGAGTCCGGAGTCGGAGATTTGATTTTGGATAAGTTTACTCCGATCGAAGGAGCTATAAGTTTTGGGTAAGATTGGAAAGCTAGCTCTGAGGTGTTTTGGATCTTTCTATGTTCTTATGAGGATAAGTGTTTGATTTTTAGGATTGAATTGCCAGTTTAGATAACTGGGATTCGATATGTTTCACGTATCTCTGAGGGAGTACGTGTATGATCTATCTCTGGTTTTGGAACCAGCAGTTCAAGAGGATTCGGTGGTGGAGTCAGACTTGAGTGTGGTCTGATATCTATTTTAGTTGTAGATCTAGATGAGTAGGAGCTTTATAGCTTAGTAGATTTGATTGTTTGGATTCTGTAGAGTGCGTATTCTAGTGTATATATACCTGGGAAACTCGAGAAAGTTCTATCCAGAGTTTTGTCTGGATAGTTAGATTTATTTGACTGGATGAATTGGTTGATATGGTCATTAGCATATGATAATATGTACTTGTGTTTAAAAATAAAATCTTTAATGAGATTATTAATTACCTTTGTTTTAAATTTCGGGGACGAAATTCTTTTAAGGGGGGAGGAATGTGATTGACAATATCAATTTAATAATATGTGTTTAAAATTAAATTGATTTGATAATTTTTGTTAATAAAAATTTGAATTGATTTAATAATGCAATTTAATAAATATTTAATTAGTGGATTTTATCTTTTGAAGCTAATAAATTGTTTTCTATTTATAATGTAAAAATATGGTTTATATTGTAAATAGATTTGCTTTGTTTTAAATTTAATAAATAAAGCATATTTTCTAATTCTAATATTTTGGTAATTTGGAAATTTGATTTTATTTAATATAAGTTTTTAAAAGCTATTTAATAAATAACTATATGGTTTTAAATTGTTAAGATAAAAGTTTAAATTGTTTAAATAGATTTTTGAGTTTAAATTTAAATAAATTAATAATAAAGTTTGTTTTGATTTCCTTTTTAAATATAGTTTGATAAAATAAATAATTTATTAATAAAGAAATAATTTCTTTTATAATTATTTTAATTTGATAATGAATTATTTTTAAACAATAATAATAACGTATTTTTTTAACAAATGGATTTTAATAAAAATAGTTTGTTATTTCAAACTGAATTTTAAAATTTGATTTGAATTTGAGTTTAAAGCCTTGAAACTTAAAGTATAAATATTTTAAATTTGTTTTGGATTTTAAAATATTTGTATAAACTTTTATTTATATATATAATTGTTTCATTTCTTTTAAAATTATCTATACATATAAAATACTAATTAACTAATTAATTAGGCATAACCTGCATTAATATTTAACTAAATAACTAATTTTAACTTAAAAAAACATGTGTTAGGTGATTAACAACTAATATGACAAATGTTAAATTTGAAGACAAGTGGCATTTCAAAATTTAGCTTTTTCTTTTATTTTTATTTTTAAGTATTTCAGCCTTTATATTTATAAATCTTCTTCCCTTCTCTTTCTTTTTCTATTTTTCTAAATTTAAAACTAAGAAAACTTAGCATGTTCTATTCTCAAATCAGAAATCCATCAATACTCCTTGAAACCATTTCACAAACCAAAATCATTTTCCCCTGTAACATTTTCCAATCAATTCCCTGTAAATCTATACCCTGTAAAAGCATTTTCAAACATGCAAGCAAATCTATGCAAGCCTGCATCATATTTTCTTCTTCAATCTGGAGTTTTTCTGCATGCAACTACATTTTCAATCAAAGAGCACTTCTAGTTGATAAAGAAACTCAAGTTTTCAACAAGCAACTCAGTTTCTAAAAGCAATTCAAGTTTTAAAGGCTAATGCATATTCCAGTTTTCAAAATCAAAACAGTTTTCAAAACAAAGGGCTCTGTCTATCAATTTAAAAAGGAGAGTAACTTTTAAACTTAAAATAAATTTGGTTGCATGCTAGTATGTCTGAAATGAATAAGTATTGCATGAGTATATAAGTGAAATCTGATGTGATTATTTATAGTATGCATGTTGTTTGATATATGGCTCTGTTATGTTTATTATTTTTTCCAGGCTCAAAAATCCCATCTAAATCCTTACACTTGATCTGGTGTTTGTTAGGACTTAATTTACAAACCAATGTTGTTTGATTTATCATAGACTAAGATTTAAAAATTTAATCAAATTAAATTAAATCCTGTGTATCCCTGTAAAACCAAACATCAGTGCATGCTCTAAATAAATAAAAATTCAAACTGTGAAATTTATAGATTCAGTATTATGAATTGAATACATAAATCAAATCATGATTTTTAACACTAAATTTACAATTTTTAAATCAGAATTGGAGGTGTAGTTCTGAATTGCACTGTTTTTGTGTTTTTGGGAAATTCTAGTGATCCCAGTGGTCGGAGAGGCCAGTGTTGTTTCTGGAGGTAGAGGAGTGAGTGTTGAGGCCAGCAAAAATGGTAGGAGGTTGGTCTGAGATCGGTGGTGATGATGGTGGCTCGATTTAGTTTCTAAACCTAGTTTGGAAGTGGCTGGAATGTCTGATCATCTCGAGGCCTAAGATTGATCGAGTGCCACTATACTCTGGGGAATGAAAGATGGAGCATAGGCGAAGTTGTGGCCGGAGGTGCTCGCGTTCTGATGATCGAAGAAGCTTGGTCGAAGCGTTGATAGGTTTTGGGTTTGTGTTGTTCAGTTTTTCCAGGTTTGAGTTTAAATACTCAAATTCGATTCGAGAGTGTGTAATTGATCTGATGTTCGGATTTGGCTGTGAGGGTGATTACCGATCTGTGTGGATCATCGTTGATGATCGGTATTAGCCGCGGTGATGGTGCATGTGCACGGTGCGTTGTTACCTGATGATGTTGTTTTGGTGTTGGATTATGTTCAAGTAATTGATGTTGACTCGAAGTGATTTGATGATTTTCTCGAGGGAGTTTGATCTTGGCTCGAAGCAGAAATAGAGTGGCTTGGGTTAATTAATGGTAACAGGTTTTAACAGAAACCTGTAAAGTTTTTCTTTAAAATTTTAAGCTGAAGTTTAAGATGAAAGACAAAGGTTTAAACTAAGTTTTAAATCCAAGCTTAAAATCTGGAATTCAAGTTTAAATTTAAATCTCAGTTTTTAAAAATAAATAAAGTTTTTTTAAATTCAAATTTGTTTAAATAACATTAAAGTGGTTAAGAGGTTAAGTGTTTAAAGTGTATTTAAAAGAATTTTAATTTAAAATAGAGTTTGAAATGTAACGAAAGGATTTAAACAAAGTTTAAATCAAAGTTGTAAATCTGATTCAAATATAAATTTGAATCTTAATTTTGAAATAAAATAAGTTTTATAAGTTTAAATGTTTTTAACAACTTTGAATGTTAAAGTAAATTTTAAATGTTTGAATTTATAAAGGAATTTGATTTAAACCCTTTTAAAATCTTTTTATAAGAAAGTATTACTTTAACATATGATTTTAAAGGTTTTCTTTTAAATTGGATCTAAACTTTGTTAAAGATAAAATTGATATTCATTTTAAATCTTGAATTTAAAATGAAATTTAAAAGTAAATTTGAAAATAAATGTTTTCAAATGTATTTGTGAATGATAATTTAACCATAGATAAGAAAATGTTTTATCTTAAAGTTAAATTAGAATGTATGGATTTGTAATTCATTTAATGATTAAAGTAATTAAATGGATAATTAATTTATTGAATAAATTAATGAAATAGATAAGTACTTAAAGTAATTAAGGGTTCTATATTTAAAAAGTTTAAGATTAATTATTCTTAGAATAATTAATTTGTAATTTAAGAACCATTAATTAAATAAGATTAGTTTTTTAATTAATGATTAGTAATTAATTAATCAAGTAATTTAGGATTAATTAAGTTACAGTTAACACTTAATTAATTAAATAATTAGGATTAATTAATGGGTTATTAATGGTTAATTAATTTATAATTAATATTAATTAACCTAAATTTTAATTACTTTAGAAAAGTAATTAAAGAATTTTTAATAGTAAATGAAGGTCATTAACTAAGGATTATTTAATAATTAATTAATGTGATTAATTTTAATAATTAATCAGATTTATTAATTTATGATAATCATTTATGAAATTATTTAAGTTTATTTACTTAATGGAAGTAATTAAGAAATTAATTACTTAATGTAATTAATTAAGTTTAAATGTAATTTGTTTAAGTTAATTGATTAAGTTTAATTAGGTTAAACACTAGATGCTTTGATAAATAATTACTTAATGAAATTAACGGATTGAAATTACTCAATGGAGTAATTAATTGATAATTACTAGATGTAATTAATGAAAATGATTTAAAAATGAAAGTAATTTGGATTAATTACTTTATAGTTAATCAAGAGATTAATTAAAGAAATCAATTAATGAGTGATTAATTTATTTGATGAAATAATTAAGGGTAGTTAATTACTGAATGCGATTAATCAAAAGTGATTAATAATTGTGGTTTAACTAAAGATAATTACTTATTGTAATTAATTTTAATAAAGTAATTAATTAAAATGTTATTAGGAATCATTAATTAATATAATTAATGATGTAATTAAGAATTGATTAATTAAGATTAATTAATCAATAATAAGTGATTAAAGGTAATTAATTAATGTAATTAATTTAGGATCAATGTAATTAATTATAGTTAATTAATTAATGAAGTAATTAAAGGTTAATTACTGTATTCGGTTAAGAGTAATTATTTTGTGAAATTAATTAAAGTATAATTACTTGAATGTAATTAAAGAATAATTAATCAAGGGTGATTAATTAAGGTGATTAATTAGAGGATAATTAATTAATTAATTTGTAATTAATTAATGGTTATGTAAGCAAGATTTATATTGATAAAGTAATTAATTTAATTCACTTTAAATTAATTAGAAATGATGTAACTAATTTAATTCATTTTAAATTAATTATACTTGGTGTGATTATTAATCATTGCTTATATATGAATGGATTGGTTGCCTTGAATGGTTTGAGATCACAGATATGAGATAAGTAATGCCGTGTGATATGGATACTTTGGTTGCATTGGGATTATAATATGAATTATCTATTTGTGATGATAATATGGATTATCTTTTGATAATGATAATATGGATTATCTATTGTGATGATAATGATGATTATCTATTGTGGTATGTGAATTATCTGTCTGTGTGTATATGGATAATGAAATTGAATTGTTTTAAACTTTAAAACAACTTGGCCTTAAAAAATACGCTTTGGATTTCGATGAGACCAGGATCGAGTTTCCAGATTTGGATATCCGAAAACCACATCGATCCAAATTAATGATAGGTCGTGAATCTCAAGTGAAGAATGAAGACTCGAGATGTAAGGACTATTCGTCGTTAAAACTATGAGGGTGATTTCAATACGAGTTTAACGGGGTAGTAATTTCAGATTTGAGATGAAGATTCAGAGTGCAAGGGTTATCGTCGTTAACTCTGAGGGTGATTCCAAAATGAGTGTAACGAGATAACGCCTTCGGTTTCGTTCGAACCCGGAATGAACTTATATGGATTGAATGCTTTCAGAACGAGCATTCCAAGATAGATGTGTTCTATAAAGGTAATCGTAGCTTCAAGCCTCATCAACCGGGAATGGCTAAAACATGGGAGGTGCAGCAAGGCTAAGTGGGTCATGCCCAAGTAGGACGTGATTTTCCTCTATCTAGAGGTTTCTTTTTATTCGGCTGTGTGGGCAGTTGGAATGTGCACCAACTGCGGAGTTGTCTTGTTCGGGACTTTCCAGTAAGAGATGGTTCCGACCTTGCGTTGCAGGGGATTTAGTGTGGATCCTCGGCACGTTGATCTAGGCCACGTACTGTGACGGGCGGTACCCCAGTAGCCCTGTCATTGTGTAACGACCCGTAAATTTTCGATAATTAAATTAGCTAATTTAATAAGATTTCGTGATTTAATGTTAGAAAAAAATTTGTAATTCATTTGGAATAATAATAACTGGAATGAATTGCACTAATTATCCAAGTAATGAAAAAAAAAGCTACTTAGTGAATGCCTGTGCAATCAATAGTTGAATAGGATAATAAATGTTGAATTCATTGTGTATAATAGAGTAATTGATTGATGAGTAAAATCTATTTGAAATCAAATATTGAATATTGAACACGTAAATTGTTTAAATTAAATATTTAAAACTTATTGAATAATTGAATAACTGTAAAATGAAAATAGTGTTCTAAATTGTGAATTGGTTTTAAAGGTTGAATCTTGTAAGTTAAATTTCAATATTTCAAAGGATAATGAATTATTGGATAATCGAAATTGTTTAAATTAAATATTTGGAATCAATTGAATAATTTAATAATGGGAATCGAATAACTGTTTAATGAAAATGGTTGTTCTATAATTTGAATTTGTTAAATTTTATAAGTTCGTTTGAATAATTCAAAGGATAGTGATTTAAGAATAATCAGATTTGTTTAGATTTAATATTAGAATGTTTGAATAAATTAAATTTCGAATTTGATATGATTAATTGGATATTGAAATTTAATATATGAAAATAGAGTGAATATTTGAAATTTGATTTAATATGATTCAAATTGGTTTCCAAAATGAATGTAAGTTATATTTGGATTTTAATAGAGTTAATAAGATTTTAAAATTGGAATTTATTGGATAAATCGAATAACGGGTTTAATATGATTAAAAATGATTTGTAAAGTTTTATTTTATCATATTGGAGTTATAGTGATGCTATAGAACTTTTAAAACTGAATTTAAAATTTATTTGTGAAAATTGAATATTTTAATATTTAATTATCGCCTGGAAATTAGCCAAATTTTGAACAGTCTCAGAATTTGACGAAACTAGTTCCATTGGATCCGTAATAGTTAATTTTTATCGGATTTTAATTTTCGTAACAGTCGGAGTTGTCCTTTGACCGTGGCAGCTCGAAACGCGTTGAAATTGTTTAATATTAATTTGCCGAGTTAAAAATAGTCATTTTTCAAACGGTCTCGGATTTCGACGAAACCAGTTTCATCGGATCCGTAATGTGATATTATTGTAATATTTCAAATTTCAAGTCAAACGGATTTACCGTTCGTCCAGGGCAAACCAAAATGCATAGAAATTCGTTTAAATTGGTTTTAATTTAAAATGTATACTTTGACTAGTCAACCCTTCTTTTCAGCTGTAAACTCTGCATTGTCCCAGTAGCTTTCCATTCACATCTCCCTCTACTTTGTTCCACACGCAATGGCAGAAAGGAGAGGAGAAAGAAAAAATGAATGATGAAACTTTGAAAAAATCATAACTCTATTTCTACTCGACTAAAAATCACGAAACCAGTTTTAAAATTCCTATTTCATCGAGTGCTTCAATCTGGTATGCTCGTTGCTGGGTGCGGCCGTGGTTTGGGAAGAGGGACGTGGGAGTTGTGAACTAGGGTTAGGATTTGCTGAGGTTGTAGGCTTCGATTCGCGAAACGGAGCTTGGATTTGAACTCGTCGTCGAAGATAGCACCTTGGAGCCGAGTTTGGGAGCGCGAGGCGACGTTTGGAGGGGTGCGACCTGCTCGCGTTCGTGCATGGGGCTTCAGGTCGCGTTTTCCTGTAGGTGGCCGAGCTCGAAGTTGAGGGGTCCGGGAGGTGGAGATCGTGAAGGAGAGTTCGTCGGTGAAGACGGATTCGAATTTCGTCAACTATAGCTCCGTATCACTGGAGATTAGTGCACGGCAATGGGGGGTTTGTGCACAGGTTGGCTACAGGCTTCGTTTGGGGAAGATGGAGTTAGTGGGCTGGGCTCCTTTTTGCTTGGGTATGAATTCATTTGAATATAATAAATTGTTTACAAATTTAAAGGTCGATAACTTATAAAATGTATAACTCTCACATTCGAGGTCCGATTGAGACGAGACTTTTTGCGTTGCGATCGTGATGACGAAAGCTTCGAAATGAAATTGGTTTGGATGAATTTGGAGATAGTTGAAATTTGGGCTAAAATTGGAAGTCGTCCGGTTTAGTTCCAAACCGGAACTCCTCGGTAACAACAGGAAAATCAAGGTGAGTGTTTTATAACGCTCACACCGTACTAAATATTTTTATGCTAGTTAAATTGACATTATGAAGTGATATGAATTTTATTTGTCGTTGTTTGATATAAATTTAATTGTCATATAGCTTGTTATTCGAATTAACCATTGAAAAATTTAATTGACAGTTAAATTGAAACCGAAATTGAATTGCGATTTACTTACCTGACATCGATAACTATGAAATTGCCATGAATTGTATTGCTTATTGGATGATGTATTTTGATGGATGCTATTGGTTGATAATTGAATGTTTGGATGTTTATTTGCTTGTATAGATCCTGTTATGCATACATATGATACTGAGATTTAATTTAAGTAATATATACTCATCCCTGACATTTAATTGAAATAAATAATTACTTGGCCATAGGATAGAAAATTATATACGGACACCGAATTGGCTAAATTAATAATTTTTGAAATCGTCGATTTGAAATTTATTTAAATGTTTCGATTTAAAAGTGATAAATAGAAATCAATTTATAGAAATCGAATTTGTCGAAAATTTGAGTTGGGATGTTGAAATAAATTTTGCTTAAAAGAAATTGGTAAATAATTTAAGTTGTGACTTTAAAATTTAAAATTTGGATATGATTGAATTTCCAAAATCTATTTATTTTAAAGATTGTACATTATTTCGAGCTTTGAATATTACTAAGTAAAAGTGATACGAAAATGATATTTTGAAATCGAGTTTGGAATTGAATCATATTTGGAATTTGGATTTAAACTTGAATATTGTTGGAAATTTGTTAAGTGTTATAGATGGATATTTTGAAATCCAGCTCCAAATCGATAAAAAAATTGAAATTGAATAAGTTGAAGGTGAATATAGAGTTGAATTGATTTGAAGTTAAAGTGAAGTTGTTTTGAATTGAAATCGAAATTGAATTGGTAGAATGGAAATTGAAATTGATTTGAATTGGGAAGTTATAATTGAAATGGTTTGGTTTTGAAGCTGTTTTATTTTGTTTTCCAAATTTCTCGGTTATATAAACCATTTTGAATACTTAAACTATTTTTAATCTATTTTAAATCTACTTAACCCGATTTAAATTATTTTAAACTAATTTATCTATTTGAAATCCATTTTAAGATTTTAAGTATTTTTAACTATTTTAATTATTTAAAAAAAATACTTTAAACTACTTAAAACTATTTTCTAAAATTCCAAACTGGTCAATAAGGTGAATGTTTATATTTAAAATCTTGAATCTAAATACGAATTGAGTTAAATGAAGTTGCAACCTAAATTTGAAATTCGAAATGATTTTGAAACGAAATGGGATATTGATGCGAAAATGATTTTTGCAACGGAATCTTACATTTGAATAGATACGAAGATATTTGAAATGGATTTGATTTTGAAGCGAATATGACATTTGATATCAATCATGAATCGATTTGAAATATAAAAAGCCAAAGGTGTAATAATACGTAGTTATTAAAGAGACCGGGATCGGATATGGACATACTCTCTGTCGATACCGAAAACCACTTTAATAACTATTATACGTGGAGTGATGATCCAGAATGAAGTGGATGGTTGGTGAACGCGTTGACTGAAGAAAGAGAACGATTATTGGATGACCCCTGACATGACTAAAACAGGAGCCGCGCCGGGCCATTGAGGTTCGCCACCTCTAGCGGACACACTTCTTCGATACCATTTCTATTACATTTGTGATTCGATTTGGGTGCACCCCTTGATTTGGGAGTGTTGTTTCGCGGTGTTGGGGTAGCTGCGGGCTATGCTCAACATCAGTCCGGATCACGCAACTACTAGTATCCTAGTTGGTATTGCCTCATGTACCTTGTCATACTGATTATCCTATTCGCGACCACTACGTTTTGATTTGTACCTTGAGTATATGGATTGCCCTCTGGTGACTTCCGGTTTTGGGGAAACTACGGTCTTGTATATGCTTTTGGGAATATAAAAATGTGTTAAGGGGGATTATGGTAACGCCTTAACGCTATTTTGATACTTTATATTACTGATAGACATTATCTACTTAGCGTATATTACTACATAGTAGATAGTTTAACGGATCCTTGAGTGATGGAAAATCCCGTAACATCTCTTAAGTTATTGCACGCACGATGACACTGGATAGGAGATGTCAAAACCCGTAAACATCTCCGACGCCGTTACACTCATATTTATTTACGATTGATTTAACTTTCATAAGGATATTTAGTCCTGACTCGAGTGTTTGTCTTTTCATTACGCTCGGGTCAGTCCTGAGTTTTCAGTTTAGGTTGAAGATCATTTCCTTGGAGGACGGAGACGAAGATTTGGTATATGATCTACTACTATTATATTCATTCCATTCTGCTGCATTGTTGTATGATATTTGCTGTGTAAGTAACTCTGATAAATGTTGTATAATAATAATCAAATGTATTCATTTCAAATGTATTCATTTAATTAACAGCTTCATGAACTGTTATTTTATTATTATACTTTAGCCTTCCGCTGTGAGATTCTGTGTTGTTTCATTTCCTTTATTTCCCTTCCTTTTCTTTTCTTAATTACCCCAATAACTATCTGCCCTTTTAATGGTTTGGAATCGACATGTGTATTTGATCGTCGGTTTAAAACTGTCCAAAAAGGCGGGTCGTTACAGTTGGTATCAGAGCTTTGGTTTAGCGATAAACCTTGGCTCTAGTGGGGAATAACTCATTGAAATAGAGGTAAACTATATGAATGAGTTGAGTGTATATGAGAGAGCGTACTTGTTATTTGATATAAAATGGTTTTATATTGTGTTAATTTGTTCCGTTGAGTATTTATGAATTCTGGTTGATACTTGGGACGCCAAGGCGTCGATAGGAATTTCTAAACACTCGAATAGGACAAACCAACACAATATCGTTTTGGAACATATTTTATATAAAAGAATTATTTGAATATTTATTCATTTTGATTGAATTGATTGTTAGGAGATGATAATATTAGATTATTATCGTTATTGTTTGATCAGTCAATATTTACAACAATTGATTAAATAACAATGGATTTAGGAAAATGAAATCTTGTAAACACAATTGATAATGAATATAAATGAATTTTAACATGGATTTGGGAATTTAAATTCCGGTGCTTGAAATTGACTTACAAGAATATGAAAAACATAATATGAGTATTATATGATAGTATAATTGAGTTGAAATTGTTTTCGAAGGATTTTTTTTATGATAAGTGTTATATTCCCTTCTCTTGACGCTAGAAAATGATTTCGGTGATGAGTGCACGCATCATCGGCGTTTATTTTCGAGAGTCCAAGTGGGGGAGACCACTTAATAGCTTGTCTAAACCTTGTTTTGACTCAAATTTTATGTTGTTTTGCATTCTCTATAGTATGATTTGATATATATATATTATATAAGTATATATTATTTCAAAACTTGATTTGAAATGAAACCGGGATTGGAATTCTTAAGTCCTTTCAAAATTAATGATTTTTTTTTTATGATTGAAATGAATTTAGACTTGAATCATTAAGGAACATCTGAATTGTGAAATGAGAAATAAACCTAAGAGCTAAGTGAAATATCAATTGAAGTAGAAATCCTCAAAATTAGGAAACTATGAAGTTAAAAATAAATTGAAACTGTAAAACTCACATAGTATTAAATTTCATTCTATAGCATAGATATAACTTACCAAAATATTTAAGAAGTTCAAAAATGTTATATGAATTGTTAATTGGATAATATACACGAATAAGTTTGAATAATGAAATATGCATTTAATTAATGGTTTGCAAATATAAATAAAATTGTTAGTAAATAATTGGAATTTAAATGACATTAAAGGTGATTCAAAATTATGATGAATATAAAATGGAAATACTATATGTGAATGTAAATGTAAAATTAAATTATAGTGAAATTTAAGTAATGGCTTAAGAATTAATTATTTGAAAATTCAACTTTAAATGAAAAGAAGTTGTATGTTGTTTAACTACATTCTATTTGCATAACTATAACTTACCAAATACTTAAAAGGTTTAAAATGCTAATAAGGATAGTAGAGAAATAATATACCAGTGAGAGAGTGAAAAATAAAATGTGAAGATCTATTTGATAGTTGTAAATATAAAAGAAATTTAAGCGGTAAAATTAATGATATATATAAGCGAATGAATAAAATTTAAACTTAATGAAATACAGAATTGGTAAATGGAAACTAATTAAATTTGAATATAACTGAATGTCTATAAGCTTGGAAGTGTATGAAATTAAAATTGACATGGAAATGTATAATTGATTTAGTGTAGATTTTGGATGAATGTTAATGTTTGATATGCATTGGTTGTTAGATGGATGAAAATTGATTAAGTAGAATTCATTAGTGTTAATGGAATTAAATAAATGAAATAAAATTTTAAAATAATTAAATTCAAATTTGAAGCAAAGTGAAATAGATATGATTGAATTCAATTTAAATTGAAGCAAATTGACTTGAATTTAAAAATGTGAATGAAACAAACTAGAATAAATCGGGAAAAAAAAATTGAATGTAAACATATTGCATGAATGAATAAGAAAATAAATGACTTTGTGGTTAAGATTGTTCTTTAGAAAATTTGAAGTTTTGATGGTTTGTACTTTGAAATAATAAAAGAAAATTTGAAAAAAAAAAAACCAAAATTGTCCAGTATATGCTGAAACGAAAACAACCATAACTTTTAAATGGCTTAACGGAATACGACGATCTCGGACTTTTCGGAAACCCTAGAAACTGTGCTACATCTTTTGTTTAGAATGTTTTGATAAATACCTTCATCCACTAGGCTTAAAACACCAATATTAGTCGCTGGCCTGGGCGAAGTAGAAATCTAAAGCACCTTAGTATTCTCACCATAACTTTTTACTGGTATATCGGATTTTGACGATCTTGCACTTTCTGGAAAGCTTAGAACCTAAGCTCCAACTTTTATTTTATAAGCTTTTCTTATTTCTGTCATTTAAGAGGTCGAAAATCTGAAATTACATTTCAGGCCTGCACTAATTGCTCGGGGCTGAAGCGTATCATTTTAGTAAAACGGCCGTAACTTTTGGACGGATGGTCCGAATTTGATAATTTTGGACATTCCGGAAAGCCTGAAACGAATGCAACAACCTTTGTGTACATTCCATTGTCAAACTTTATCGTTTTGCTGACCAAAAAACTGAGATTCGTTGCTGTCCTGGAATTGGAATTTAAGTTTTGGAGCTAAACATGTTATATGTATGTTGTTTATGCTAAGTATTTTGATCTATCTTTATATGCATGGTTCTAACTTGGTTATTGAGCATTTTAGTAGGTAGCAAAGGGGTTGCGCTTCGCTTGTGGAGCTCGCTTCTGCGCTAAAATGCAAAATGTAAGTTAAATTGCTAATAAACGCTTAATAAAAGGTACGTTCTCGGATTTCGGTTTATGTTTTGGTATATTATTGTGTTTCCCCACATATGGGATGCCTCATCATTGAGATGAGATGTATATTTGTGATATTTATGCTATTATATTTTTTCCGATCGAGCCGCGCAAAGGAGACTCTGCCGAATTTTTCCGTAAATCCGGGTGTTAGAAAATTTTTTCAAGTTTAAATTTTTTTTATAACTTGTTTTGATAATTAACTTTTAAGTTTAGAAAGCCGTTTGGAGTAACTTAGTGGAAGCGTAGTTATGACTTTATAAATGGAATTTCATTGTTTTATAAGTTGGTAACTTTGAATAAAATATATCTAATGTTGAATTCTATACTTAGTTTCTTTTCCTTTCTTTTCCCTTCTTTTCCTTTTCGAGGACGAAAAGTTTTGAGTGGGGGAGAGTGTAACGACCCGTAAATTTTCGATAATTAAATTAGCTAATTTAATAAGATTTCGTGATTTAATGTTAGAAAAAAATTTGTAATTCATTTGGAATAATAATAACTGGAATGAATTGCACTAATTATCCAAGTAATGAAAAAAAAAGCTACTTAGTGAATGCCTGTGCAATCAATAGTTGAATAGGATAATAAATGTTGAATTCATTGTGTATAATAGAGTAATTGATTGATGAGTAAAATCTATTTGAAATCAAATATTGAATATTGAACACGTAAATTGTTTAAATTAAATATTTAAAACTTATTGAATAATTGAATAACTGTAAAATGAAAATAGTGTTCTAAATTGTGAATTGGTTTTAAAGGTTGAATCTTGTAAGTTAAATTTCAATATTTCAAAGGATAATGAATTATTGGATAATCGAAATTGTTTAAATTAAATATTTGGAATCAATTGAATAATTTAATAATGGGAATCGAATAACTGTTTAATGAAAATGGTTGTTCTATAATTTGAATTTGTTAAATTTTATAAGTTCGTTTGAATAATTCAAAGGATAGTGATTTAAGAATAATCAGATTTGTTTAGATTTAATATTAGAATGTTTGAATAAATTAAATTTCGAATTTGATATGATTAATTGGATATTGAAATTTAATATATGAAAATAGAGTGAATATTTGAAATTTGATTTAATATGATTCAAATTGGTTTCCAAAATGAATGTAAGTTATATTTGGATTTTAATAGAGTTAATAAGATTTTAAAATTGGAATTTATTGGATAAATCGAATAACGGGTTTAATATGATTAAAAATGATTTGTAAAGTTTTATTTTATCATATTGGAGTTATAGTGATGCTATAGAACTTTTAAAACTGAATTTAAAATTTATTTGTGAAAATTGAATATTTTAATATTTAATTATCGCCTGGAAATTAGCCAAATTTTGAACAGTCTCAGAATTTGACGAAACTAGTTCCATTGGATCCGTAATAGTTAATTTTTATCGGATTTTAATTTTCGTAACAGTCGGAGTTGTCCTTTGACCGTGGCAGCTCGAAACGCGTTGAAATTGTTTAATATTAATTTGCCGAGTTAAAAATAGTCATTTTTCAAACGGTCTCGGATTTCGACGAAACCAGTTTCATCGGATCCGTAATGTGATATTATTGTAATATTTCAAATTTCAAGTCAAACGGATTTACCGTTCGTCCAGGGCAAACCAAAATGCATAGAAATTCGTTTAAATTGGTTTTAATTTAAAATGTATACTTTGACTAGTCAACCCTTCTTTTCAGCTGTAAACTCTGCATTGTCCCAGTAGCTTTCCATTCACATCTCCCTCTACTTTGTTCCACACGCAATGGCAGAAAGGAGAGGAGAAAGAAAAAATGAATGATGAAACTTTGAAAAAATCATAACTCTATTTCTACTCGACTAAAAATCACGAAACCAGTTTTAAAATTCCTATTTCATCGAGTGCTTCAATCTGGTATGCTCGTTGCTGGGTGCGGCCGTGGTTTGGGAAGAGGGACGTGGGAGTTGTGAACTAGGGTTAGGATTTGCTGAGGTTGTAGGCTTCGATTCGCGAAACGGAGCTTGGATTTGAACTCGTCGTCGAAGATAGCACCTTGGAGCCGAGTTTGGGAGCGCGAGGCGACGTTTGGAGGGGTGCGACCTGCTCGCGTTCGTGCATGGGGCTTCAGGTCGCGTTTTCCTGTAGGTGGCCGAGCTCGAAGTTGAGGGGTCCGGGAGGTGGAGATCGTGAAGGAGAGTTCGTCGGTGAAGACGGATTCGAATTTCGTCAACTATAGCTCCGTATCACTGGAGATTAGTGCACGGCAATGGGGGGTTTGTGCACAGGTTGGCTACAGGCTTCGTTTGGGGAAGATGGAGTTAGTGGGCTGGGCTCCTTTTTGCTTGGGTATGAATTCATTTGAATATAATAAATTGTTTACAAATTTAAAGGTCGATAACTTATAAAATGTATAACTCTCACATTCGAGGTCCGATTGAGACGAGACTTTTTGCGTTGCGATCGTGATGACGAAAGCTTCGAAATGAAATTGGTTTGGATGAATTTGGAGATAGTTGAAATTTGGGCTAAAATTGGAAGTCGTCCGGTTTAGTTCCAAACCGGAACTCCTCGGTAACAATAGGAAAATCAAGGTGAGTGTTTTATAACGCTCACACCGTACTAAATATTTTTATGCTAGTTAAATTGACATTATGAAGTGATATGAATTTTATTTGTCGTTGTTTGATATAAATTTAATTGTCATATAGCTTGTTATTCGAATTAACCATTGAAAAATTTAATTGACAGTTAAATTGAAACCGAAATTGAATTGCGATTTACTTACCTGACATCGATAACTATGAAATTGCCATGAATTGTATTGCTTATTGGATGATGTATTTTGATGGATGCTATTGGTTGATAATTGAATGTTTGGATGTTTATTTGCTTGTATAGATCCTGTTATGCATACATATGATACTGAGATTTAATTTAAGTAATATATACTCATCCCTGACATTTAATTGAAATAAATAATTACTTGGCCATAGGATAGAAAATTATATACGGACACCGAATTGGCTAAATTAATAATTTTTGAAATCGTCGATTTGAAATTTATTTAAATGTTTCGATTTAAAAGTGATAAATAGAAATCAATTTATAGAAATCGAATTTGTCGAAAATTTGAGTTGGGATGTTGAAATAAATTTTGCTTAAAAGAAATTGGTAAATAATTTAAGTTGTGACTTTAAAATTTAAAATTTGGATATGATTGAATTTCCAAAATCTATTTATTTTAAAGATTGTACATTATTTCGAGCTTTGAATATTACTAAGTAAAAGTGATACGAAAATGATATTTTGAAATCGAGTTTGGAATTGAATCATATTTGGAATTTGGATTTAAACTTGAATATTGTTGGAAATTTGTTAAGTGTTATAGATGGATATTTTGAAATCCAGCTCCAAATCGATAAAAAAATTGAAATTGAATAAGTTGAAGGTGAATATAGAGTTGAATTGATTTGAAGTTAAAGTGAAGTTGTTTTGAATTGAAATCGAAATTGAATTGGTAGAATGGAAATTGAAATTGATTTGAATTGGGAAGTTATAATTGAAATGGTTTGGTTTTGAAGCTGTTTTATTTTGTTTTCCAAATTTCTCGGTTATATAAACCATTTTGAATACTTAAACTATTTTTAATCTATTTTAAATCTACTTAACCCGATTTAAATTATTTTAAACTAATTTATCTATTTGAAATCCATTTTAAGATTTTAAGTATTTTTAACTATTTTAATTATTTAAAAAAAATACTTTAAACTACTTAAAACTATTTTCTAAAATTCCAAACTGGTCAATAAGGTGAATGTTTATATTTAAAATCTTGAATCTAAATACGAATTGAGTTAAATGAAGTTGCAACCTAAATTTGAAATTCGAAATGATTTTGAAACGAAATGGGATATTGATGCGAAAATGATTTTTGCAACGGAATCTTACATTTGAATAGATACGAAGATATTTGAAATGGATTTGATTTTGAAGCGAATATGACATTTGATATCAATCATGAATCGATTTGAAATATAAAAAGCCAAAGGTGTAATAATACGTAGTTATTAAAGAGACCGGGATCGGATATGGACATACTCTCTGTCGATACCGAAAACCACTTTAATAACTATTATACGTGGAGTGATGATCCAGAATGAAGTGGATGGTTGGTGAACGCGTTGACTGAAGAAAGAGAACGATTATTGGATGACCCCTGACATGACTAAAACAGGAGCCGCGCCGGGCCATTGAGGTTCGCCACCTCTAGCGGACACACTTCTTCGATACCATTTCTATTACATTTGTGATTCGATTTGGGTGCACCCCTTGATTTGGGAGTGTTGTTTCGCGGTGTTGGGGTAGCTGCGGGCTATGCTCAACATCAGTCCGGATCACGCAACTACTAGTATCCTAGTTGGTATTGCCTCATGTACCTTGTCATACTGATTATCCTATTCGCGACCACTACGTTTTGATTTGTACCTTGAGTATATGGATTGCCCTCTGGTGACTTCCGGTTTTGGGGAAACTACGGTCTTGTATATGCTTTTGGGAATATAAAAATGTGTTAAGGGGGATTATGGTAACGCCTTAACGCTATTTTGATACTTTATATTACTGATAGACATTATCTACTTAGCGTATATTACTACATAGTAGATAGTTTAACGGATCCTTGAGTGATGGAAAATCCCGTAACATCTCTTAAGTTATTGCACGCACGATGACACTGGATAGGAGATGTCAAAACCCGTAAACATCTCCGACGCCGTTACACTCATATTTATTTACGATTGATTTAACTTTCATAAGGATATTTAGTCCTGACTCGAGTGTTTGTCTTTTCATTACGCTCGGGTCAGTCCTGAGTTTTCAGTTTAGGTTGAAGATCATTTCCTTGGAGGACGGAGACGAAGATTTGGTATATGATCTACTACTATTATATTCATTCCATTCCGCTGCATTGTTGTATGATATTTGCTGTGTAAGTAACTCTGATAAATGTTGTATAATAATAATCAAATGTATTCATTTCAAATGTATTCATTTAATTAACAGCTTCATGAACTGTTATTTTATTATTATACTTTAGCCTTCCGCTGTGAGATTCTGTGTTGTTTCATTTCCTTTATTTCCCTTCCTTTTCTTTTCTTAATTACCCCAATAACTATCTGCCCTTTTAATGGTTTGGAATCGACATGTGTATTTGATCGTCGGTTTAAAACTGTCCAAAAAGGCGGGTCGTTACACATTGTATGGAATCCAAAATCCAATAAGTGCCAACCGTTTTGATTGTATTACCCACTTTTGTGGCTAGTAAGCTAGAATTTAATGAATGTAACAATTTTGGTTATTTTCTATTTACTTGAAAACCCTAGACCTATTATAATATCACTGGATTTCCTATCAAATGTTTTGGTTAGCATAAGGTAAAAACTTTTCCATGTTTATGTGTGTGAAGTCTTACGTGATACCTTTTCTTTTCAAAGGTTTTTCAAAGTTAAGCAACCTTAACATGTTACTCACACCAGACCTATGTCTGACCCGGAGTTTATCTTCTGTTTTTTTAACTCTTGGGTACTCAAATTTTTACGAGTAGCCAAGGGATTCAGGTTAGTTTTGACGAACTGTGGAGGAGCAATGGAGCAGGAGGCTTCAGCGAGTAGATATATAGTTTTCCGCTGTGTTGATATGTGTATTGTGTATTGAGTTGTATAACTAGACAGGTGTTTATAACTGTCTAGTATGTGATGTGTTATCTGTGTAACTCTGATAATGGTTGTATACTATGTAATACTTATGTTATTAATATAATTTATTCGTTCCGCTGTTGAGATTCTGATGTGTTTTCCCCTTCTTTCTTCTCTATCTTTATCTTCTCTATCCCTTTCTTTCTTATTAAAGATGCGTGATTCTGTGGAGAGAATGGCGGGTCGTTACAATAGTCATAAGGCCCAATAAGCAAATAATCAAGTCGTTAGTTAATGAGACCCATGGGTTACTATAAAAAGCCCAAAGTGCTCAAATATGAATTTGAATGAAACAGTAGTTTTAGTGGATCAAAATAAACTGATAAAAAACAAATTTGAAGCAATAAGAATTTATTTATTTAAATAAGAATATATTTTTTCATAACAAATACAATAGACAATTGAGAATTCGAAGAAAATGTTATGAGCATGTTAAAACGAAACTAATATTTATCTAAGTATAAACATAAAATAAGAAATAAGCACATAAATAAAATTTATAACATAAAAAGAGAAGAAATGGTATAGTTACTAATTTTAATTATAAGAATGTTTTGAAATTTGAATGTTTTCTATTTTGAAAGTTTTATTGATAACAATTTTCTTTGGTAAAGTAAAAAAGCAAGAAGAAGTGTATATTTAAGAGGACAGGAAAATAGACATAGGGAAGAAGTTGCAAAAAAATTTAGTCTCAGGGACAAGAAGTTTTCTTTTTAGTCCGAATGACACTTTTTAGTGTAAACAGAAAATGGTAGTTACAACCGTCATTCTAGGTTTACACTAAAAAGTGTTTTTTAGTCTAAAAACAAATTTCTTATCTTTAAAATTAAATTTTAGTTCAAGTTTTTCCTTGAGCCTAAAAACTACTTAAAAGGATGGGTTAATCTAAGTATAGAATTAATAATTACAAACAAGACCATATCATTAGACCATAATGATGAAAAAGCAGTTTCTCTTGAAATAGCAATTGTCTTTAACAGAGGAAAAGCAAGCATCTTACATGTGGAGTTGCATTAAATGATCTAATTTGACAAGTAAAACTATTAGAATATTTTACCTTTAGTAAAAATCAAAGCCATCTTTTCAACAGAAATCCACTTTGCACCCCCAAAAACATGAATTTTTATGTACCTAGTGCTACACTATAATTTACGGATGTGTTTTGTCTTATTGTCTAATTTATTCACTCTACATTAAAGTAGTGAATGTTGTATAATTTCCACCCATTAAACATGCTCAATTAAATTTTTTATTATCACAGTCAAGATGTCGAAAAGATTGATACGTTGAGCCCCTTTTATACAAACCATGATTGTATATACTAATTACATTGATATATTTATGGATTAAAAGAATATTAAATGAAATTTATAATATTTAACACTATATCACTCTAATAATATTATATTAAGTACAAGACCCTGATTTCGAAATAGTGTTCATTTTAATCTTCCAAGTCATAAGTGCTTAGCCAAATAATAAAGACGATCAACTTAGGTGTAATAAATCGTTTTTCCGTACCATTTGAATCGACAATAAACCACACATGCCTAACTCAAATTGCACGAAAAGACGGATCATTAAGGGTAGGAAGAAAATAAAGACAGAACAAAATCTCACACGAATGAAATAACATATATTATTTCAATAATAATCTTTACAGTGAAAAAATTTAAAATACAATATCAGAGTATAACCTAAATTCAGCCTGGACAGTTATAATACATGTCCTTATAAATGATGACAAACAATAAAACAAATGCAATAGATGTAGCGGATAATAGAATATGTCCATACGATGATAAAGATCTCCAACTCTCCTTTGGAAACTCCAACCATCTTCAACTAAACTTGAAACTACTTGGATCTGAACCAAGTATAAAAATACCCGGATCAGGCTTGATAAACCAACGTGAGATACTCGAAATGTTAAATATATAGATCATTATGATGTTATAAAAACCTTTAAAAAGAAGGGTATCTTATAAGACTATGCCCATACATAAATACGGAATGGTTTTTACCTTATGATAACCAATACACTTTTATTACCAAATTATATTATCTTTAATGACATTCTTTTGGAAAACGCCTTTCAAATAACTTATTCAAATAAGGTATCAATATCCGAACTAAGTCCAAGGGAATATATCAGGACTGCGCCAACGGAATATCCTAAATGGAATATATGACACCAGAAGGGGTAGCTGAAATGTTTGCAAGTCATTACAGCTATTTTGGAAATACAATCAAAACTGTAATGCTCGTATTGGAATTGGATTTCCAACATGATAGGAAACCTCGATAGCCACGCATAGCAATCGAAATCCAGTGGTTTTTCTTGCAAGGACTCACACACCACTGTTCTCCATATTGCCACACTTCTTGATATTCGGTGGCTTCTCATGCAAGGACCCACTTGCCACTATACCGTACAATAAGGATCCCATTTGGATACCTTGATGACCTAGATCGTATGCCGCCAGTCACTTTGAGGGATCATATACCACCCTCGTCATACTCAACCTGAAATATGTAATATGGTTTCTGTATCATTTCTGAGATGTGAGGCTTGGGAGTAGGTTACGATCAACTAAGACAAAGCCACGCTTTTCATACAAAGCCATGGTTTTCATAACAGGTTCCACTTTGAATGCCACATTGTCATTTCTTAATCACCACTTGATTTCCACAAACATACAACCTCTGAACTCATATGTCTTAGAAAAGGGTGATAAGCTAAGAGAAGTTGTCTTCTCCGCCACCAAACAGATGTACATTTGTAAAAGTCAACGTTTGTGACTTCGCAATAAAATGTCAAACATTCATCCATACAAATTTGTTCTGGGACTGAACGAAACTAAAGGCACTCTCTTACTACTACCAATAGCGAGTAATCCTTGTATTCCGGAAAAAATCTACATAACGAGGAGGCCGATAAGTTTCCAAACTTATTTCTGTTTTTTAACTGCTACAGGCAGTAAGCAGTTTAATGTCTTCTTTTTTTCATTACGGATTGAGGAAAGCAATGTTACCACTGTCAAAGTAAAGAATCGCACTCTGCCAACAACTACTCGAAAGGAAAGAAAGGGATCATCATTGACTTAAGTATCTTTAACTTGCTATAAGCAGTGGCTTACGTGAGTCGAATACTCAAATAACTTACACACATTTTCTAACGAGTTGTTCTGATCTACTAATCATATGCAATTTTCAATGCTGCGGTAATACTACTATGCGCTTCAAAGTAGTTATTAAAGGAGGATACAAATTAACTTTAATCGATCCTCGCAGGACGTTGAAGAAGTTGCAATTAACTAGAAACCAACGACCACCAAGAATCATGATAAGCAGTAGTAAAGGAAGGGTTAAGGAATTGAGTTTGACATTATCAAAAAAACTTCAATTTACCCACAGTTCATGTTTCAGGGCCATCCAGTTATAAGTAGGGCTGTCAATGGATACCCGAAAAATCCGATATCCGTCCGAATCCGTATCCGAAAATATGAAAAATATCCGTTATACGAAAAGAGGATACAGATATCCGATATCCGAAAAGCTTTACGAATACGGATATGGTTATAGTGGTATTCGTATCCGAAAAATATCCGTCCGATTAACCGATACATATTTATATAATTTAAAATAGGAAAATAGGGCTATGAGTGTTTAACTTTTGAATATTTTTGGATACACATACATATATTAGTATAAAACAATGTTTTATCACCATATTTTTTATTTCTTTGTTTTTTATAAACAATAGTACAAAAAATGTTTTATGTTAATCTAAACTTTTTCGTTTATACCTTTAAATTTATCAATTATTGGCGGAGCGGATAAATATCCGATATCCGTCCGTATCCGAAAATTAAGCGGATACGGATATCCGATATCCGAAAATTAAACGGATACGGATATCCGATATCCGAAAATGATTTCGGATATGGATACGGATATGGCATTATCCGTATCCGAAAGCATCCGTTGACAGCCCTAGTTATAAGTGCCTGAGCTTCTGGAAACGAGCTCTTTCATGGAATCTGCATGGATAGAGAAGTTACATAAAGTGCAAGGAAGAGGTTGATTCAGGAGAAGCAGTTGTGAATGCAACGTCAGAGCAATAGGGTTGAAAGAAAGTTGGCATTTTCATAATTGACTTCTTCTAAAGAATACTTGTAAATAGAAGTAGGAAATATGGAAAAAAAAGTACACTTTTGAAAGATGGATTTGGATAATTTTGTAGCTATTTTAAGGTTAAAACTTAGTATGAGGACATCTCAAGTGGTTCAGTTACATACTGAATTTGCCCAAATTTTTTTTTCAATCGTTCAATTCAGGCTGAATATTCAGCTGAACGTTCAGGATCCAATTCAGGATCCTGAACTTAATGTGCGCCCAAGCCCCCCAATTATGGGGGGCACCAGGCTCCTAAAAAATGGACGCCTGAACCATTGGGTGCCCACCCCGTGTTCAGAGCTGAATATTCAACCTTGAACCAACTGGAGATGCCCTGAGTAGAGAAAGATAAACCACCAGTTTTGATAGGCATATCCTCTATCACGGCAATGTGCATTGGGTTTCACTCTTTATATTCATCTTCTATTGTAAAATGGTGAATTTACAATAGTTAATGGTATTATAGATAAAATTGCAAGATACATCTATAAGTAAAATGTTAACTTACGACAATGCTGAGTTCTCTTCGCAGTTGGATGACGTTGTTACTCCAGCATACCGCACGCATTTTACTAAACCATATGTAGCCTTCCTCGCCTTCATTAAGCATATACTCTAATCTTGGCAAGACATTGTAACAAAAGAAATCTTCAATGTTATATGTCACAAATCTCATATATATATCACGATTATTATGAATATCCTACGATGTGGGACATTAACCATTCAATCCAGCACCCGCTTATTTACAATGCGAACCACATCTAACATAATAGGCAAAATCAAAGGTTATAGTAGAATTGAGCTTAGCTTCTATTGGTAAGGTTGACATTACAAAAACAATAGCTTGTTCAACTTCCTAATCTACATACGTAAAATATGTGTGTCCAGCAATCAACAAAAGTCCTCGAGCAATAAAATTAGATGGGATGAAACATATAAAATTATTAGGATAATTTCCCATTCAGAAAAGGGAACATTCAAATAAAATAAGGAAAATTAGCAGGATAGCTCCAAAATCAAACGTAATCACCTTATCAACAAATATAATAATCCAGAAATATCTTTCAAAAAGCATGAACTCAGAGATTGAAATATAAGTGCAACAGATGTTCTAAACGAAGTTTACGATGAAAGCTCGTCTACAGCACTAACTAACATAACGAATTCAGTATAAAGCTAACCTGAGCATGCAGATTAGACTCCAGAATAACACATACAGCAGCTTCAAAAATGAAATTTTCAGCATAAAGATTTGCCTCACTCTTCAGTAGCTATTCATATACAAACTAAATCAAATTCGCAGAACTAAACCTCTCCAAGATATATCGGTTTATCACTGCTACAAGAACCAATAATAGGCTCAGTGGGATGAAAGTTCGTCTCATTCACAGGCCCGTTATTCCCAGGCAGTTTATACAAAATCCTTCTAGAAGTTATGTCCCAAATACAGACCATTCTATTTAAACTTCCAGCCATCACTTTACTACCATCCAGTGCCCATGCACACTTCAGTCAATTCTTCTCAAAATTATGCTGGTGCCCAGCAAATATCTTTACATACCTTTGTTGAGGCGCATAAGGTCTCAAATCCCATATACTTAAGGTACAATCCATCCGATTAGTCAACATGTACAAACCATCAGGACTTAGCTGCATGCCTATAATCATCGTTGCCAAAAAGTATTAATACCTTACGTTCTGAATCATGTTTCAAATTAGATCCTTTCAACTAATATTTGATTCTTAAATTGCAGTTCAAAACTCAGCAAAAATCGTAGTCAAGAAAATCATTCAATCCATGCAAAAGAAAAGAAGAAGAAAAACGTTATTTTAATTGATAATTAATACTTTCTAGGTTTCTAAACAAAATAAAGATAAAATGCGAACACAATTAAGGTTAACGTTCAATTCTAGAAGCAAAAACAAAATCTATTTCAAAAATATAAATTTACTACCATCGAAAGAAAAATCGGTGTTCTGACATCAACATTATTTGACCTATATAGATAAAATTCTAGCATACAAACATATGAAATCACTAAAATAATCAAATGTATAGGTGTTGAGATTCAAGGACAGATATGTTTGTTCTTGCCATCACAATTGAGGTAATACACATAACATCTTTGTTTTGATTTAAATCAGGCATTCATGCATAATTTGTAGTCTTTATGCTTTCTCTATCTTAATGTTTTACAAGTTTGACTGATTGATTATGAATAAAGCAACCAGTTGACTAAAAGTTACACTATCAAAGGAAATAGGAGGGGAATTCTTTTATAAAGTAATGGATATCTTCTGTGTAGAGTGTTGTTTACTATGAGACTAATTTTTTGATACTAATTTACATCTATTAACACAAACTATATTAATATCAAATTTAAGGTAACTGCAGCAGAAATATAATTTAAGTTATGAAAAACTAAATAAGAATTGCAAACATGTTAGAATACACATTGTGAATGACACTATACTGCAGGAGATAAAACGAAATACACCTCTGTTCTTCTAGGCATTATAGGTTTGCTTGCATATAATTCTGCATGAATGCATCCAGTGCTCCGCAGATCGACATCAACATTAGAGTTTGTGGACATTCTTGATGTTACTAAGCCTTCTAGGATGTAATATCTCGTGCAATCTCTCCTTGTAGGATGTAGCCACCTGAAATCAATTTGGATTTAGGGAAAGATTAATTTGTTTGAGCTCGCGGCAACGTAGGGCGATGGTTTCAGTATATTTCTGTGCGATAGGATATAATATTTGAATCGCTTGAAAATGGGTCTATTTGGTAATGAACATGCATGAAGCCTGTGAGATGAGAGGAGACGAATAGACTGACAGAGAGTGGAGTGACGAGGAAACAAAAATGATTTAGGGCCTGGGAGATGGGGAAACTGACATTCAGAACAGTACTTTTATACAGTAATGTACATGGCTGTGGATACTTTCAAATACGGATAGTGTCGCATCTCTATCCGTATTCGAAATCATTTTCGAATATCGAATATACGTATCTGTTTATTTTTCGGATATCCGAATATCGGATATCTGTATCCGTTTAATTTTCGGATACGGACGGATATTAGATATTTATCCGCTCCTTCTATAATTAATAAATTTAAAAGTATAAATGAAAAGCTTTAAATCAACATAAAACAGTTTTTATACTAATGTTCATAAAAAATCAGAGAATAAAAAAATATGATGATAAAACATTGTTTTATACCAATGTCCGAACGTGTATTCAAAAATATTCGAAAATTAAACACTAAAACTGTCTGTTTTCACTAAAAATGAGAAGAAAAAAACCCATATCGTAGTAACATCTAATGGTTAGAAAATAGTAAGAAAATCATATATTAAGTAAATATAATTTTAATTTTATATATATATGTGTGTGTGTGTGTGTATGCATCAGTTAATAGGACAGATATTTTTTGGATACAGATACCACAATAACCACATCCGTATCCGGAAAGCTTTTCGGATATTGGATATTCGTATCCGCTTTTCGCATAACAGATATTTTTCATATTTTCGGATACGGATTCGGATGGATACCGAATTTTTCGAGTAACCATTGACAGCCCTACCTTTGTAGAGCACGTAAAATTAAAAAGTAAGGCGGGCGGGTTGTAAAAATTCCAATAGCATTGAAACTAAATAATACGTAGTAGGAAACCAATATAGCAGCACTCAGCTATCACAGGCTAGCAATAAATGCAATTGAAAGCAAGTTTTTTGTAGTGTAATATATTCTAAGTACACCGCTACTTGCTAAATTAGCCCTAAATTAATGCACAACTTATTCTATGAGACATGAAATGACGTGGGCTGGGCGAAGTTTTTTTATGGAGTATGTAAAATTCGACGGTGATGTACCGAAAGTAAAAGGATATCTCAATAAGGACATTTTGAAAATAAAATAAAAACTCGACACAGGTCCATCTAATTTGATTAATGACACGGGAGTAAAAAAAAAATAGTTTTTTTTATAAGGGGACTTCATTCTCGTATGATCATATGACTTTGTTTGAATTAAAAAAAAAAGAGTCATTTCTATTAACCTTTTAGTTTTAACCTTACTTACTCCATTTAAAAACTTAATACAATGACCTGGAATTTTTAACATATCGAATGAGAATATTTAATTTACTAATATTTAAATTTGATTCAAAATTAATAAATAATAAGAAAATCAATTTTTAATAATTGGACTTTATTTTTATCGATGTATTTTTAAATGAATACATAGATTTTTTCCGTAAATTTGAAAAATATTTAAATATTCGTTTAACATATAGATAATCAGTGTATTTTATTGTTGTTTCGGGATCAATGTCGCATTTTTCAACGCGATCATATTTATGTTTCTATCATTCGCAGTTCATACACGAATAAAAATGCTGCGTATCGAAGGGTCATAAGTTGTAAAATTGATCAGAACCTATACAATGCTTTTCCATCATTCCGTCTTTACTTTTTTCCCTCTTACTGTTCTTTTTTTTCGTAAATAGTAAAAATCAATCCACCTCCTTTAAAATTCGAAAGCAAAAGCTACAGACCATTAAAAATCACGAAACAAGGTTCATTGAACTAGAACGGGGATAGGCTTCAAATCTATAAAGGGATTGATGGGTATGGTTGGATTTGGTCATGTCTAGCGTGGAGAGGAAGGAACTAGGGTTTCAGATTTGATGGGATTTAAGCGACGAGAAGCTTTTGGTTACATTGAGTTTCTCTTTGCAAAAAACATCTTCCCACCAATTTTACGTCTGATCGCGTCTCGAGGATTGTGACTTTTTGAGGTCGAAGGGGGGTGTCACTAGTTTGCGATGGACATAGTGGTGTCGAACTTAAAGTGATGGGGTCGGTTGTTAAGCTCGCGGGAAAAGAAAGTCGTGGGCATGCGTGTATGGAGGTAGGTTGGTGCATGCAGGGCCGACCCAAGCAAATTAGTTGCCCCAGTCCAACAAGTAACCGCAGTGCTAAAATTAACACAACAAGATGAGATTTGAACCCAGGTTGCTCCATTCAAAACAGGATGATATTACCACCAAACCACAAAGCCAATTAACAATATTATGATACAAAACATTGTTATCATAATAAATTGTTAAATCCATCACCACCTCCAATAGTTGCCCCTGCCGGAACGGATGCCCTAGGCGGCTGTCTTGCTCGCCTTGCCCTGGGGCCGGGCCTGGGTGCATCTATAGGAATGGATTGGGAGGAAATGGTTTGGGAAGAAAGGTTTTAGGGTAGGTAATTAAATTATGTAATGTAATTAAGTCATTTAACTGTATTTTATTCTCAAATCTTATAAATTGAATAACTTATTCATATGAAGTCCAATCGAAACATGGTCTTTTACATTGCGCTTGTAGAAGTGTTATCTACGTATTGGAATCGATTACGTCGAATTTGGAGTAAGCAGAATTTTGAGCCAAAATTGAATGTCGTTCGATTTTAGATCAAACGGGTATGCTTAAGCGTCCATTGGAATTTCGATGTGTTATCCCACGCTTAGATGAGTACCATATGATATATACTAGATAATAAATTATTATTTTTGTTTGAGTAATTTATTGGTTTGGTTTGGTTGAATTTTCGTTTTGAAAAGCTGATGACACATAGAATGAAACAGTGGAAATTTTATAGGGGAATCTGGATTCCTCATCATTGTTGATTTTCAGTTTCAGCTATATAATATTGTATATATAGTTGAATGCTAAAAGTTTAATAGTTGGTCGTATTGTATATGATATTAATATATGCTAAAAGTTGAATCTTTTAGTGATAAAGGTAGTAGTAGCATTTGTAAAGTACTTTGGTAGCTATTGGCGTCATTATAGTATTTGAAAATATTATTATTTGTTGTTTGAATTTGGAATTGGTTTTGAATTAGAGAATGATTTTTAAATGTGACTTTTGGAATTTACCTTTTATAATAGAGTGATTCTGTTTTAAAAAAAGATGGAATTATTTTTTAATAAATTTTTCTGAACTTTCTATAGAAAATGTTGTATAGAAAGATAGATTTATAAATGATGCTTTTATATAAAAGAATGCTCATAAATTTTATTTTATAAAAGGGAACTGATATTGTTTCAGTAAATTAGAGTAGTAAGTCACAGTTTTGAATTTATGATAATAAATGAAACAATCGTTTTACGGAAAGTATTTATCCTATCTTGAAAACGAAGGTTTGTGTTAAGTAAATAAGATTTATAAAAATTAGTTTGGGATTTATAAAAGGATTTTTACAAAATACTTTTGTAAAAGAAGTTTTATAAGTAAGTTTTAGAGATTTATAAATAAATTTAAAGATTCGTGAAAGGAGTTTTACAAATAAATTTAGAGATTTATAAAAGTACCTCTATAATAAATTTAGAGATTTATAAAAGGAGTTTTATAAATAAATTTAGAGATTTATAGAAGGAGTTTTATAAATAAATTTAAAGATTTATAAGAGGGGTTTATAATAAATTTAGAGATTTATAAAAGAGGTTTTATAATTATATTTGGAGATTTACAAAAGGAATTTTATAATTATATTTAAGGATTTACAAAAGAAGTTCTATGAATGGATAGGAGATTTATAAAAGGAGTTCGTAAATATAAAAGAGATTTAAGAAAAAAGAATTTGTAAAGGGAAATTAGATTTGATTGCTATAAATAATCATTTAAATTATGGTGATATGGAAAGTATTCTTTTCATACCTAACACTGAATTCCAAGGTAGGGAAACTCGTCCCTATCTTGGGAATTAAGAATGTATGCGAGGCAAGAATAGTACTTTAACTTGTCAGACTTCATTGCTAATCAAGGGATAGCACAAGTTTGAAATCATGAAGTGGTGGTAAGTATATTTGGTCAAATTTACAAACGGTCCATTTACAGACACCAAAAGAAAAGTGTTTTGAGTTTATTGATGTATGTGTTTTAAATGGAATTTGTTTTAATCCAAATCAGTATGGTTTGGGAAGTGAAATCTTTCTATAGTTTTTTGCGAATATACTTATACTTTTGAGAATAAGTATGTAAATACTTTTCTACGTATTGAAAATATAGTTATTTATGAATATACTTGTATCATTGAGACAAGTATATAAAAACTTTTCTATGTATTGGAAGTGAAATGAATAGTTAGTATGCTTCTAAAGTGTAGATAAGTATATGAATATTTTTCAAGTAAAATAGTAAAAAGGGTTTGTCAGTATATCTTTTAAAAAGGCAATTTAATACGCATATTTAAAAGGAGATTTTAATTGATGAAAGAATTAATTAAATAGGGTTATGGATTCTTTATGTGCTTGACCGTGCTTGGTTTTCATTAATAATTGAAGAAGACCAAAAATTCTTGGCAATGATAAAAGAAGACCAAAAATCCGTATCCATTAATAATTAAAGAAGACCAAAAATTCATATTTGACAATAACAGGAGAAGTCAAGACATCTATACTTAGAAATCATAAAAGAGGACAATAAATTTATATATGGTAATAAAAGAAGAAGACCAAACATCCATATCTGGCAATAATAAAAGAAGACTAGAAATCCATATCCGGTGATAATAAAAGAAGAATAGAAATCCATATATGGTAATAATAAAAGAGGACCAAACATCCTTATCAGGTGGTTGGAAATTATATTTTTTGGGGAGCATAAATAACTCATATTCGATAAACTTCTCTTTAGAAAACTTGGTTTGGTTCAAAGCACTACTTGGCTCGGATTTTGATTGTCTTGGGAGAGCTACTTGGCTCTTGATTTTGATTGACTTTGGAGTGCTATTTTGCTCTTGATTTTGATTGATCTTCATTTTGAAGATTTTGGTGCTTTAGTGAGGCCTTTGATGACAATCATCCTTTTAGGAGATGCTTCAGTGAGGCCTTTGATGATGGCATTGAGGGTTGGTTGGTGCTTTAGTGAGGCCTTTAATGACGGCACTAAAGGCTTACTCCGTCCTCCCTCTAGGTGGCACTCCGACTAGGCAATGTAGGTAGGGGTTGAAGCTTGTATAAACTTTGTATTGACTAAAGGATTGCTCTAGTCTCGCTCTAAGAGGCGCTTCAGTAAGGTCTTTGATGACAACACTGAAGGTTTATGGCCTTTGATGGCCAGGGCCTCCTGCAGTCAAATCTTTGATGGATGGGCCTTTGATGGCCGACACTTCTAGCAGTTAAGCTTATGATGCCTGGGGCCTTTGATGGCCAGGAGCTCTTACAGTTAAGCCTTTGATGGCTGGGGACTTTCTTTGCCCTAAGAGAATCTCATTTCTTTCTTCACTTAGATTGATAACTTCCTTATTTAGTCATTCATTGTTGGAAAGTATGGTTGTAAGTGCTCAACATTCCATGTTCTTGCTATGATATTGCTATTTGGCCAGTAGAGTTTATAAGCCCTGGATGGGATCACTTTGTGCACAACCAAGGGGACTTCCCAGTTTGGTCCTAACGTTCCATCCTTACGATTCTTGGCATTGAAACGACTCAAAGGAGCATTAAATCTTTCTTTTGGAACGACTGTTCTCTTACTCTTGAGTTATAATACTTGGCTATTCTTTGCGGGTACTCAGCCGTTCGAACGGCTGCTTTATCCCTCAGTTCATTGATTAAATCTAAGGACTCTTTCTTTAGATCTTGTTATTCGGCCTTTTGGTCCGGCTATATTCAGAATGACTGGACAAGTTAGACTGGACGATCATCGAGAAAGACAGCCAAAAGAGATGATTATTAAGCTTAGAGATCAACCGCAGTTACTGATATGAAGCAACGATCAAGCAAGACCAAGAGATAGACTCCCCAGAACATTCCAAGTATGGAATAATGTCTCCTTTAGGTAAGGTTCAGGTTCAGTGCCAATCCCTTTCATTAGGGAATCGGTACATATCCTCATTTTTGTTCCAAACTGGGTAAGATCGATATAAAGTGATAAGGATGGCCCATGAGGCTATGCTTCAAGTTTTAAGTCATTTGGAATTCGTATGTTTAAGTTATGGGAAAATTACTTCACCTATTAAAAGGGATCAATATAAAAAAGGGATTATCCATATTCAACTTTCACTAATATTGCAACAATGAACGATTAATAACTCAAAATATACATATGCTATCAACATGAAACTTTGAGTATAAGCAAATTAGAACATGTGGAACACCCTATAGGGATCACATGTCTTTTTGAAGATATTGGAGGGATCGGTACCTATCCCTCTAGAAGGATCGGCAGAAATCAGAATTCAAGCGACACTATTTCACGGATAATGCGATATCTTACAAATTGTACATTGGAATTGCATGAAATTTAGGGAGCAAGTAGCTAACATCATGGGACATCCATCATAGGGATCACAACCTATTCAGATGCATTAATAGTGATCAGTACCAATCCCTATTGTGGGCCCCGATGGGCCTACAATTTTTGGGTAGCCTCGTCTTGGTGTACCGAACCTTCTTCCAAAATTTCGGTCCGATCTATGCGTATTTTCTCGTATAAATACAACATGGCATCAGAAAAGGGTGCCTGCTTTCTCTGCCAAGGCTCAGCTATTTTTATTCTTCACTTTTGTACCAATGGATCCCAACTAATCCAAACACTCTTGTAATCATAATCAAATGGAAGATCAATAAAAATATGAAGTAGACGTAGGTAAGATTGCCAAACCACTATAAAAATCTATGTATTCATTTATGATTTTTGCTACATTTTAATTTCATTCTTCATTTAATCTCTATTAAATTCTATTGGGTGTTGACGCCTATTTTGGCTTCAACATTTTGCTGCTTTCATTGAGAACTTAACTCTTAGCTTGATTGCAGCTCATCATCTACTTTTGGATTCTCATATTCGTGAGATAGATCCGGCTTTTAGCCGATAAACTTCCTATTCTACTCAGATTTGAAGGAAATCTAAAGGAAGATGATAGCCATGCTTAGAGGAACATAGTCTACTTCCCATGTTGTTGGAGGAACTAATGATGCTATTGTTCGACCAGATAAGAAGAATGTTCAAATAGCTTCCATGTCGATGGTTGTAGATTTCACAAAGGTTGAGGGATCGGCAATTGGCATATTGAAGTATGAAGTTCACTGTTAAAGCCCATATGCAAATTGATAATTTATATTAAAGTTTCAAGAAAAAATGTGTGATTGTTCGATTCAAGTTCAATATCTAGTATGCAACTTACATTGCCCATGGTGGTCCATATGTTCAACATCTGTAAGATAGGGTTGGCCATGATTAAATGGACTGTTTGTATGAAATTTACAAATCTTGAAGTTATATGTCCTCTAATCGATCCCTAGGTTAAGTTCCCGTAGCCGATCCCTCGTCCACTTACGTGACCGATCTATTCTTTATCTAGTACATTCTGATCCCTCACTACCCATTGTGACTGACCCATATGCATGCTTTGTCCTGTCCAGCTCGGCACAACTAACTTTGCAATTGATTCCTCACCGATCCCTCCATCATATACACCAACCCCTTTGCAAAGTATATATACCGATGCCTCTTCTAGTTATATATACCGACCCCTCTATAATGTATATACACTGATCCCTTCGCAAGGTGTATATGCCGATCCCTTTGCTAGCTATATATAACGATCCCTCTTTAATGTATATATACCAATCCCTTATGCAATACCGATCCCTAAAGCTATACTGACCCCTCTTGCTATACCGATCCCTTAGCTGATAGCCATGCTCATTACCGATCCCTCAAGCTAATAGCCATGCTGAATACTGATCCCTCTCCAAATCGGATAATGATCAATTCCTCCATTCCTACCGTTGATCACTTTACAAATCGATTCACAATCGATCCCTCTGGTCAATCCCTCATACACGTCCCCATAGCCAATCCCTCTCATATGGAAAACTACCGATTCTATACTGCCAATCCTTATGTTGCATTCGTCCAAAACCAAACCCTTGTTTAACTAATCCCTATTCCAAAAAATATGGATCGGGTATGATTCATTTTAAAAAAAATTGTGGATCAAATATGACCCATTTTGATAAAAAAAATAGATCTATCCACTTAAATACGGTGCATTCTATCCACTTCCCTTACGTCATGTGACTGATCGGGGCATAGAGGATCAAGTGGCAGCTTTTGAATTACAACCAAGAAACGGACAAGTAACCGCTAATCAAATGGTACTCCCAAAGGTTGGAGAACATAGACTCTAAGCAAACCCAAGAAACTTTGGCCCAAAGTCAAACTCAGGTAAAACCAAGATTTCTCCAAGAAAATGACAAGATGACTCCGAGCATCGTTCTTTATGGACCCAGAACTTTGAATTCAGTGACTCCAAACAAACCAATTACTAACTCCAAGCAAATAGCAAATTTTCTTCGGTTCGACTCAAAGCAACTTACTATTGATCCGTCAATATCGGTCCATCTTGCTTTGATCATATCTCGGGTATGCGTACATCATTTACAATCATAACAAGTAACTGTAACTGAAAAATAAACCGAGTTGATGATGACTGGAGCATCTTCACCAGTTCGAGCCTACTTATTGAAGTCGTTCAATGTGTAGAATATGTGAGGAGATTCAATGTACCAATCATATAGTTTTACTCAGGGAAAATTGATCCTGGACTACATCTCATGAAATTCGAGTATCATCTGAATTCCGCCAGAGCGATATGTGTCATCGAATGTAGAAGCTTTCTTATATTCTTCAAAGGTGTATCGAACATGCGGCTTATGCGATTATCGTCCAAATCCATCTCCTCGTTCAATCAACTGGATCAGAAGTTTATCGAGCAGTTCAGAATGCATGTGACTCACACCAAGGATGTGATGTCATTATCCAATTTATTCCAGATGCTACATGAGCCACTCAAAAACTTCCTATAGAGATTCAATGTCATCTTCATCATCACTAAACCGAGAAATCTCTACGAGGATATCACACTAATGGCATTGATGAAGGGAATCGACCCTTAGATAGATTTTGGCGATTAATTAGCTGGAGAGCCTCCTACGACTTTGGATTGTTTCTGTTACAAAGTGAATCAGAATCTAAGAAAGGGGAGTTAGAGCAGACTAGGAGAAAGAACAATGCAGGCCCGTTGGCTAAGCACTCAAATTCCAGGAGACGACCCAAAATCTCAAAGTTCGACTCATATACTCCTTTGAACGATTCAATTGATAACATCTACTTGGAGACTCATGGCTTAGGGCAATACTGAAATCCAGCCTCGAGAGAGTCTACCGAAGCTCAGAGAAGATCCAAAGAATGTTATATATTCCAAGATGCATATGGTCCTAACACTGGCAATTACAAACACCTCTGAGATATGATCAAAAAGCCGATTCAGAAAGAAAACCTTCAATATGTGCAAGCTCTGCAGAATGGCAGGAAGGGAACATCTAATGCCTATCAATAAAGAACTCTGCTTATCAATTAGACCGCTAACGATTGATATCCCACTAAAAGGAGCTAGGGGAAATCTGGAACAGCGAGCACATGATGCTGCTTCACTTATCAATAAGTTTTATTCTGATCTTCTTTGAATTATTTCTATTTCAATTTCAATTGTGTTGTGAACTATGACCAACCTGGACTAAACTACTTTCGAACGATGCAGGTGGCCATGTATTTAGAGTTAGGTGCCAACCATTCTCCTTGGATCATGATCGAAACTTTGGAGTTTCATCAAGATAGGCATAATTTAACCGCTTATCAGCTACCATATGCCCCCGACTTAAGGCCAATGACTCGAAATGGAAAAGCCCGACAAGGTTAGGATCCTGCAAAAAGTGGACATGATTGATCGTCTACTCATTAACTTCCACGCCTCACTTGGAGACCAAATAAAGACTTGGAGTGGATGCAACCCAATCATCCACTCCCCGATTCATACTTGATGTTTGCCCAAATACTTATGCCCCTTCGAAGCTCAGCATGACCGAGGTCCAACTAAAGTGGATGCCATTTGACTGTCCACATGTTAGCTCCTGCCTTGAACATAAGGGGCGGTTCGAAAGCTCGACTTAAAGTAGGCGTGACGGACTGCCTACTAATCAACCCTGCCCTTAACATGTGGACATGACTGCAGCTTGAGGTAGATATAACCTGACCGTCCAACCCAAGCATGGACGTGATCCGACAATCCATCGCCTACTTCCTTCCTTGACTTGACAAGAGAAGTACAACCACTAAGCAGATACGAATTGATCATCTAACTTGCTAAGTTCTATCCTTGATGCCGAGGCAGAATTCCATTCCACTAATAAACGTGATTCGATAACTCTTACCTCGGCTTGGCAGATGGAGTGTAAATAAAAAACGGGTGCAATTAACCACCCATTAAACAACTCTAAGTCTACAAAGGCAGGCTGGAGTATAAGCATATATAAATCGAGTGGAGAATGATAGCCATGAAACAACTCTAAGTCCCAGGGTACGGACTGGAGTATAAACATAAATTGTGTAACAACCTAGAATTTTTATTAATTTAAAATTTGAATATTTAATTAATTTTAAATATTAATAAGTGAAATTATAAGTCGAATAAATTTTATTTCGAATAATTGGATTTAATTGAATAATTAAATCGATAATTTAATATGTTAAATTATGGAAAATAATTGAAAATTGAGTTAAATATGATTGAAAATGATTTGTAAAATTTTATTTTATCATATTGAAGTTAGAACGATATTTTAGAACTTTTAAAATCGAATTAAGAGTTAATTTGTGAAAATTGAATATTTTAATATTTAATCGACTAATGAAAATAGACAATTTTTGAACAGTCTCAGAATTGGACGAGACTAGCTCCGTTGGATCCGTAATAGTTTGTTATTACCGGATTTCAATTTTCGTAGCAATTGGAGTTATCGTTTGATCGTGGCAGCTCGAAACGCATCGAAATTGTTTTTAATATTAATTTGGCGAGTTAAAATATCCATTTTTCAAACAGTCTCGGATTTCGACGAAACTAGTTTCATCGGATCCATAATGTGATATTATTGTAAGGTTTCAAATTTCATGTCAATCGGATTTACCGTTTGTCCGGTGCAAGCTAAAACGCCTAGAAAATCGTTTAAATCGGTTTAATTTAAATTGAACGTTTATTGCCATAACTCCCACAGATGACCGAATTAGCTTCCGAAACCTGTTCCATTGTGTCCGGAACGCGGGGTAAACCCTAGAAACGTTGGTCACCGCGCGTAAATCGGAGTTTGGAAATTCCGGAATGAATAGTGTTTCGTTCGTTTTCCTATAAATAGACCATCCTCTTCACAAAAAAAAAAATTAGGGTTTTAGAAACCCTAGCCGCCAGTAGCTAAAATCGAAGACTGAAAATTTGCAGTTTTCTCTCCTCAAATCCTCCAAATCCATCAACCAATTCAAGAATCCTTCAACATAAAAGAGGTAGATCTAAGTGAGAGCTAAAGATCTATACGGTGATGATCGTCTAAAACACAGCGTAGAGAGAGATAATTGGCCGCGTATGGCTGAGGTTGCGCACACAAATCAGGGCGCTAGGGGTGGCCGAGCTCATAGTGGTTGCTGGCGTGGGTAGAGCAGGTTAGGGGCTTCAATATGGAAGTTGTTGATCGACTTGGAAGTTGGCGTGGTGGTTGCAAATTTAAACCCTAAATGGGTATAGATGGGTTCATGTTGCATTCACTGGAAGGGGGATACGCGTGGGAGAGATGAAGCAGAGATCTACGGCTATGATCTAGGTTGTAATATAAATCAAAAAGAAATTGTTGTAATTATTATATAAAAAATTCGTGTAACTTTGAAATTGCATATCTTTTTCATACGAGGTCGAAAACGCGCGAAACAGGAAGCGTTGGAATCGTACGGACGAGCACTACGCAATGAAATTGGATTGGAGTCGTTTGGAGTTAGCGAGAATTTTGGGTAAAATTAAACGTATTCGAAATAAATCGCTAAAACAAAATTGAAATCAAGGTGAGAACTTCTCACTCAATCGAGTCGGTTTCGATTTTAATTTTAAATAGTTAGATTTAAAATATTTGAATGCATGTTTGAATGATGATTGTTATCTATTGATTGTTAAAATAGACATTATGCACCGTTAGTAAGCGGATGTTATTTATTGAAAACATATACCGCGAATATTTCATAAACAGTGAAATTGGTATTATATATAATAGCAATATATATATATTGGCATATGTATATATTGCAGTTATTGATTTCCTGCATTTTTATAGCGGATGAGACCCTATTGCGCCGTCTATTAAGCGGATAATATTTTAAATCCCATATACCGCGATAATTCCGTACTGGAGCGGAATTGGTATTGTGCTAATGTTTGTGATACAGGAAAACAGGTTGGAGGGATCCAACTGGATTCCTCAACAGTATTTATTTGATTATGAATATTTTGATATTGATTGATTATCATATCGATATATGATATCGTTGTTGTCGTGATTGACTATTTGGTGTGTAGCATCATTGGGCCAAATTTTGGAATTTTAAAATAATTTTTAAAGTGATTTTTGAAAGTATACGTTTATAAAATATTTTTGGAATTGATCCATTATAGATAAATAAACGTTATAAATTTTAATGTTATAAAAATTATGATTTTTGAGAAATATAGTTAAAAGTTGATTTTTGAAAATATAGGTTAATGATTTTATAAAATAGTTTAAATTGGGATTTCTGAATTTATTATAAAAAGTTTAAAAATAGGATTTATGAAATTTAATTATTTTATAAATCAAAGAGAATGGTGAAATTATAAAAGAGATTAAAGATTTTTTAAAATAATAGTATAAATTGATTTATATAAGGGATTTATAAATTGATATTTATAAATTAAAATACTTGAAGTATAAAACGAGTTTTTATAAGTGTTAGAATGAATTGTGAATGAATTTCATAAATGAATTGTGAATGAATTTCATGAATGAATGAAATTTATAGAATTATAAACGGTGAAGTTATAAATGGAATTTTATAAGCAGTAGGTTTATAAAATTTGTAAAGTCATTTGAAGAATGGATTTTTGATAAATAAATGAATCTTATAACTTATAAGATTTATAAATTGGGAAGTTTAAAAGAACGATTTTTTTTTGTGTAAACAAATAAATTATAAGTATTTAACTTATAATATGAACCTTAAGTATATCATTGAGATATAAATTGAATAGGTTAATAAAGGGAAATTATAAAGGAAGTAGTTATAAAACAAATAGAAATGGAAATTATAAACGTTGTTTTATAAATCCGCAACGACTTATTTTGATAAGTAAATTGTTGTAATTTGTTAATGGAGTTATATTCACGTTTTAGACAGTGAATAATCCTTTAAAATAAAATGTATAGAAATGATGAAATTGGTTAACAAGCATATTCATGTTTTTGAATAGTGAATAATATGTTAAAGAAAATGTTTTGGATTTGGTGTTTTAAATAGAATTAAAACGATCTAACGATGTTTTAAAATGTGTTGAGATTCGAAACCATAGATTTGCACATTCATTGTTGAAATAGACGTTTTCGAGAAATAGAAGGAAAGGGTGGACTATAACACTGTTGTTATAGTA
Source organism: Allium cepa (assembly GCA_030765085.1). NCBI lineage: Eukaryota > Viridiplantae > Streptophyta > Magnoliopsida > Asparagales > Amaryllidaceae > Allium > Allium cepa. The sequence continues at coordinate 951,438,022 of CM060937.1, forward strand.
AATGATTTCCGAAAGGAAATGTTTTGTATAGTATTGGGATTTATATATCTATTTAAATTTCGAATCCCAATACTAGTGATTTTGGGTTGTCGTAACGATGTTTTACGCAACATTCGTTTTAGCCCAAATAAATATGTTTAAGAGAATGATTTCCTTGAAGAATGAAATATATACTTAATTTTGATTTAAGTATATTGAATATTTTCCAAGTGTAGAAAATAAAAAGACTTGTGAATTACTTAATAAGTAAGTATGGAAATGTTTTCCAATATAAAGTGAATATTTTGAGAATTTATCTTTTTAAAAATAAATTGAAATGAATAATTGAAATCGTATATGCATGGATATTGTGAAATATAAATTCACTATGGAATTTATAAATGAAAAGGGAATTTGTTTAAAGATAAATATTGATTTATTTTTGACATATTGAAATTGTATATCTTGTAAAGATATTTTTGGGAAATAAATAATTTGGAAAATTATTTGGAATCTGGTGATGTTGTGCATATCCATTGATAGTTCAATATCCGACTATCAATATTTACCTTTGAATGGGTATTTGTTACGATTTGCTGAATTTGAATGCTACACTTATTTTTAAATTATTGCGCTCGTTATTCGGATTACCCATTCCGAATAGTGATACGACGTAATGGATAGCATTGAAGATCGGTGTTGAAGACCGGGTATTTGCGAGAGCGATAGGATGACCTGTCGATTGACTCTGCACCGAGTTGCTCCGATATAGAGTTCTCCATATGTGATGGGGAATCCGATCAGGATTGTGGATATCCGGATTGCAAGGACTTCTCTGTAAGTGCCTTCGATTCTGTTCGAGCCCGGAACAGACTTGTATGGATTGTATGTCTGACGTTACAAATTGAGATATAAAGCTGATTTCTTTCAAATATATTTCTGTTGGTGGCGGAGAATTTATTCTTTTAGCTTAACACCTTTCTCTGAGACATACGAGCTCAGAGGTTATGTAGTTGAATGTTATCAGCGATATATTCCCAATTTGGTAATGTGACATGCTGAGTGTTGCTGTGAAATGATCATTGTGTTGATCGTTTGTGATAAGATCATTTGTTTGATCGTTTATCTTGGTGATCATTTCTATGATCATTTGTTGACCCAAAGCACGGCTTTTGTATAAAGTGTGTTTTTGTGGACGTGACTTCGTCGAGCCTCACATCCCGGAATGGTCAAAACAGGAAAGATGCGGCAAGGTTATGAGGGGTAGCTCCCTTTAGGGTATGTGCATTTCCTTCTGGAAAGGGTGGTATCATGGTATGGAGCCCAGATACTTACTCATGTTGAAACACTTTATTTATAATTGTGTGATGTTGATGACGAGCGCTCGGTAAAAGGTCCCAAAGGACCGGGGGATGGCATACTCGTGTCAGTTGTTACCCAGTTAGGGGTAACCCGGCCTTGTGTTGGCAGAGATCCGGTTTGGTTCTCGGGGACGTCCTTCCAGAGGCGTTCTCATGTGGCAATGGGAAGTTCCTTGGCCTGATCATTCGTTGGAAATCCAATTCCCAATACGAAACCTTGTACGGTATTAGTTGTAGAACTTGCCATTTACTTATGGTGGTCACCACTAGTTAGATGGTAGCTATAGTAGGCATAGTTCGAAATGTCTATGCTGGCTAAGATTTATATCTTTATTTTCGAAATGAATTTTTCTCTACACTATGCACTAGTAATAATATCAAATGTTCTTTTAAATGCGTATCAAGCATCTTTGACTATCATAAGGAGAAATCTCCTCCGATTCTGCGTTTGCATTGTGTGTGTGTGCGGGAGGCCTTATGGTAGTGTCATTTTTAAAAGCATTGCGAATTGACTTTAAAAATATTTTTCTATTTTGATTTTAAAGATAAATAAACTGTTTTGAGTTCTCACACCAGTCACATGACTGACTCGGAGTTTATTATTTTCCTTCCTAAACTCTGGGTGCCCACCAATTTCCACACGGGCAGTTAAGAGTTAGGTTTATCAGGATATTCTGGATATTCTGGAGTTGCTGGAGGCAAGATGGATGGCATGGCGTATTACTAGTATATAATATTTCTTTTCCGCTGTTTGATGTTGTTTGTTGTTGTACACTCTGATGATGATGTAATGTAATGTATGGAATGTAATAACTGATATAGTTCTTTGTTTAAAGATTATTCATTTATTTATTACATGTTGTTCCGCTGCGATTGTGAGATTCTGATATTGTTGTGTTGTGTTCTGTTCCGTTCTATTTTCTTTTCTCTCTATTTTCTATCTTTCTCTCTCTTCTTCTATCTTTTTCTTTTTCTTAAGCATTGAGAATTCGTATTTCTGTTCATCTTGAGTTAATCTATGGAGATTAGTGTATATTCAAGGAGTACGGATTTGCTCGTCCTCACAAATTGGGTGGAGACCGACCGCCCATAAAACAACTCTAAGTCCCCAAAGTGCGAACTGGATTATAAACATAAATCGGGTGGAGATTGACCGTTTGAGTAAACGACTCTATGTCCCCAAAGTGCGGACTGTAGTATAATATAAATCGGGTGGAGACCCGCCGCCCGCAAAATAACTCTATGTCCCTAGAGTGTGGACTGGAGTATAAACATAAATCGGGTGGAGACCAACCGCTCACGAAATAACTCTTACGTCCCTAGAGTGCAGATTGAAGTATAAACATAAATTAGGTTGAGACCGACTATCGGTGAAACAACTTTGAGTCCTCAGAGTGCGGATTGGAGTATAAACATAAATTAGGTGCAAACTGACCGCCTGCATAATAACTCTGGTCTCCAGTGCGGTTTGGAGTATAAAAACAAATTGGGTGTGGTTTGACCGCCCACGAACAAACTCTTATCCCCATAGTGCAAATACCTCCCAGTAATCACTAAGGTGTTCCCTTTCCCGATGTTTTTATGAGTATAAACAAATAGATGAGTACAGTCTGACCACTCAATATTCCATAGACTCCGACCAGAACTCAACAGGAAGAGTATTAAATTCACAATGGATGGAATTTGGCCATCAATGAACTAACTCCACTAACCTAATACTAGGGGCAGGAGTGCTTCAGCTTGGTATTCTTTACGACTTAAGGCAATCACTATAGGGAGGCCTCGACATAAAACTAATCGAAATGACATCCAAAGTTACAAATGATCGACTACACCGTACCATCAGATCGAGGATCAATATCGATCCTCACCAACCACAAATGGATGTGACAAGAACGTCCATCGAATAACTCTAGTCACCAGAGCATGGATAGAAGAATAAACCACAAATGATTACGAATTGACCATTCATTCTCCATCTCCTTCCTTCGATTCATTAGAAAGAATATGAAATGGGATGAGCATGACCCAACTACGCCTGATCCAATTCATACCTAGTCTACCAGGAGAATATGAATGAAAATGTACGTGTTTGACCATCTAGCTCCAAATGAATGTGACACTACCTTTCATTCATTGACTCTTATCGTAATCCAACTAGAAGAGTAATACGAAACGGACGTGGCTCGACCGTCCGCACACTGATCCTTGCCCTTTGTCCGACAGGGAAAGCATCAAGCAGTAGTTAGATGTGACTTAACCGTCTATTATTTGGTACAGCCTTGAGTATGGAGACATTTGCACCAAAAATAAACGTGATTGACCACCCAGTACCCAACTCATTCTTAAAATCAGACGAAGCGTCAAAGTCTTCCCTCGTGAAGAAAAAACCATAACACGCGTAACTCAGCTTTCCATCAACTAGCTTGATCCCACAATTCAACACGTAAGAGTGTAAAGCTAAAGTGAACATAACTTGCCTTCCTACTTATTAATGTATACCCCTGACTTGGTGTAACAGCCCGCAAATCCGTACTCCTTGAGTCAACACTATTCTACAACAATCAACTAATGATTCATATAAATACGAACCATTTGGGTTAAAGAAGAAGAGGTAGAAGAAGAAAATAGAAAAACAACAACAGAATCAAACCATCGCAGCGGAATAAAATATAATAGATAATACATAACCTTTACTCAAAGATCAAATATATTAGTTTATATATTACATCATCATAGTACATCAATCACAGTTCAACAACAACATACAAATGGATACACAACAATCTCAACACAACGGGATATATATATATATATATATATATATATATATATATATACAAGTACGGGAGTACGTATCGTCATCCTGCTCGTCCCCTGAGCTCCACAGCAACATGTCCTGTATTCTATAATACTCGGTCTGACCCGAGCATTACAGTTAAATAACACCCGAGTCAGTCTGGAATACCAGCGTGAGAAATCACACTCAATTGATCATTAAAGTTTCGGAAATCCTTTGAAAAAAAAAGCATCTCGTAAGACCACGCTACAAATAAACATGTCGGGTTTTTACCTTACGATAGCTAAAACAATTTTTATAGAAATCCTCTGATATTATAATAGGGTCTATATACAAGTACTTATAAAATAGCCGAAATTGTTACATTCATTAAATTCCAGCTACTAGCCACAGAGTGGGTAATACAAACAAAACTCGTACAAGGCCCGTAGGGAGAATGGATTTCCAACTAATGACTAGGCACTGGGGTACCACCTGCCACTGTATGGGGCCTAGATCACCGTACCGAGAAGTACGCCCGCTCCCCTGCAACACAAGGCCGGGACTACCCCTTACTGGATAATCCCGAGTGAGATCACCCCGCGGTTGGAATCAACAACTACCCACTAAGCCGAAATAAAAAGGGACATCTAGACTGGAATTACCTCACCCTGCTTGGGTGCTACCCACCTAGCCTTGCTGCATAACCCCTGATTTTCAGTCATTCCCATTTGATGAGGCTTGAGGCTAAGCGTTACCTTTATAGAACATATATCTTTGAATGCCCATCGTCCACCTGACGATGTTTCGCAAACATTCATCCATAGAAGTCCGTCCCGAGTTCGAACGGAATCGAAGGCACTATTCCTACTACATCCGTTTTGGAAATATACTCAGGATTAGTAGCGATTAGCCCTTGTACTTCACCGCTCCATCTTCGAATCCACAATCATTTACACGAAACGTACAAACCAGATCGAAGTGTTTTTCGAGAAATAAATCTTGATCCCGATCTCTTCGAAACGATCAACGCTTTCGTCCAATATTGATAGTCGGTGATTTAACTATCAATTAATATGCATAAAACATCCATCAACCAATAAATAATTTTTTTCAAATTATTTATTTATCTCAAAAATATCTTCACAAGGTATATTTTCACCTTTCAAATTCCTTGAAAACAGTTTTCAAAACTACCAGCTTTTCTCAGAATAAATTCCAAGTATTTCTATTTCCACCGGAATCACCAAGCACAAAACTCTAGATTTTTAAAATAATTTAAAACATTTTATTATAGAATATATTTAACATTTAATTTAGAAAAATTTACTTTAATACTCAATTTATAATAATACTTTAGAAATAATTAAAATAAGTTTACTTTATAAATATAACTAGATTTCCTTCTTTACACAAAATACCAAATCATCCTTTAAATAATTATTACGATAATAGATTAACCAAAACACTTACTTTAGGATTTACCTTAAAATATTTAAATTAAGACTACTTCAATACTTTGCTAAAAATACATACTATATAAACATTGAAAATAAGGTTACTTTATAAATTATAAACTAAGTTTTCACCTTTGAAACAAATACTAAGTCACTATTAATAAATAATTACTACGGTAATAGATTCGAAAATATTTACTTTAGAATTTAAAAGATTAGAAATGATAAATTTTCTAAACATGCTTTTTAAAACAACATTAAACTTTTAACTTATATCTAAAAGTTTACTTTGAACGTACTTGGCTATCCAGAGAAATACACTCCTCTTCACAACTTTTAAAAATAAATCACTATTTATTTTTAAACAATTTTTCTCATTCCTTTAATAAATTCCCACCTTGAATTTATTCCTCCAAATATCGAATTCCAAATACTTAAATCAATTTCCAATTGATTTCCAATTAACTTCATTTATCCCAAAATTCTTTAATTTCAGATTTATTCCTAAACTATGATTTAAAATACCTTTAGTTGCAATACCAATTTAGATTTCTCAATTTACTTCTTATTTCTTTAGATAAATTTAGAATTTCAAGTTTTAAAATAATTCTTTATTCACTTAATTGAATATCACATAATTTACAATTCATTAATTACTGTTTATTCAAACCCTTTTCTTTTCATATTTGAAGTTATTTATTTGTATTTATCATACTTCCATTTCTTTTTCAATTTATTCTTAATTTATTAAATTTCTAAGATTATTACGTTTATAACTTTACTTCCTTTATTTTCTTTTCAAACCTATATTTTTTTTTGGTAATTCATTATACCCAATATATATATATCCAATCAAATCATATCATTCAATATTCCAATATATTCAACGTAGAATATCAAGTAATCACAATAGAGAGATTTAAATAATAAATATTGAGGGGTCCAGTTGGATCCCTCCCACTTGTTTTCCCTGCATCCACAGATGTTAGCACAATATAATATGCCAATTCCAAATTATACCATTCTATAGCACATCCATCAATTTAACCATCCGAACTATTATTTAAATTAATCATTTAAATTTTAAATTTAAATTAACTGAGTGAGATTAACTCACCTTCGATTTTGGTTTTGCCAATCCAATTTAAACTTGCCTGGTTTTTCCCCCACGGCTTTAGAACTTGTATAAATATTTACTGTTTTTAACATTTAAACAACTAGAATAATCAACTACCATTTGATAAATTTAATTAACTAATTATTTCGTCAATATTCGAATAAATAGAACAAATAATTTCCATTTGCTAAATTAATTAAATTAACAAATAATTATTTATTTATTTATTTAAGCTAATTGAATAATCACTTATCACAAATAATTAACAAATACTTTGGGTTTGAAATAATTTCTCCTTAACCATTTCTAAATTAATTAAACAAGTAAATTACAATGTTATCCTCCTTTCGAAAAAAAACTTTATTTGTTGTTTACCCATAAACATATTCCTTGTTTTAAGAATAACTTTTACAATAAAAATATCTATCCTACAAAAATATACAAATTTATATATATGTAAAAGATGGAAATCAATACCTACTGTTTCAATTTCAACGCGTTACCCCGGCATCTACCCAAACCCAACTCGTGCCTGCATCACTCGAACCCAACGCGTCACCCACTATCTGCCAGCTACCCTCGTTCCTTTGAGCATCCCCTCCATACACGATGCCGACCAACCTCTACATCACGGCCTCACGCAGGTAAGAACGCATGCCACCCTATTACACATGACGCCTCCAACTCTCAGTCGAACCATCGAAAGTAGAACTCCAAGCCCTAGCGCGCGCGAGTCGGAGCCGCGAGGCTCGATCACCAAGACTTTGAGATCTCGTCGCCGTCGCCAAACGAACTCGAGCTAGGGCTGCATGACTTCGGTCGCGATACGAGGTCGCGTGAAGATGGTGACTTGATTTTGGTCCTCTCCAATATTCGATTATACTCGTTCGCCTCCCCTTTTTTTTTAAGATCTGGATTTCAAATTGAATATAGGGGAGAAGGGAAACGACTCGCCATTTTTCTCTTTTCTTAGATTTGGTTTTCGGGATTCATTTAGGCTTTTTTTTTCGAATACCGTTTTAAAATACTAAAGGAGGCGACTTTATTTAAGCAAAGAAAGAAGAATGAAGAAGAATGTGATGTTTCTTTCACAGGAAGGTTGGCGAGGGAGACAAAATAAAAAAAAAAAAAAAAAACACGATTTGAAACATAAGCGGCGTGAGTTGAAAAGGAGGGTTGCGTGCTATCAGGTGAAAAGGAAACAGTGATTTGAAATAAAGGAAACAACTAATGTAAATTTGCTCTGACTGCTAAAGGATAGTATATATATCACCTTATTTAAATATAAACTGTCCCAAACAATTTATTTCTAGGCATTTATACACCGTACATTCACACAACAATTCCAATCACTACGAAGTTTGAAATCCGAGTTAAACTATCTTGGAAATATTTACAATTAATTAAATATTTCAATTTCAATGCCTAAAAATTTCCAGGTCATCACATTCCTCCCCCCTTAAAAGAATTTCGTCCCCGAAATTACTACTTAGGAAGAATGATCCAATTCCCGTTTATTATTTCCCTAAAACTAAACAGTTTCTAACAATTCAACATCTTTACCACTTATCTTTTTACAACAGACCCATTATTATTCTTATTAACTTCTCACCTCTCCCATAGTTTCAAACTATACTATTTGTTTAATTGTTCGAGTTTCAATTGAAAACTAAATTTTCGAATTGACAAAATTTTCTCAAAATTTTTCTAACTCCTTAAATTTCCAAAAAAATTTGCCAGCGTCTCCTTTGCGTGGCTAGCTCGGTACAACTACAAAATGGCTCTACGGCCTCCCAAATCCAAAAAGAAAACAAAAAGCCAAGTGGCTCGATCAAAATCCCAATCAAATTTCACAGCAAATTTAAATACATACCTTTTTGTCGAGCATTTCATATTTTATCTTCTTGAAATCAAAAACCAATTCTCTTTTCTCTTTATAATACCTGCATATCCTGTTTAGCACCAATATCCAAGCACAATATTTGTAACGATCCCGAATTTAATTAATGTTAAATTGAAAATTAAATTTATTTTTGATTGAAAATTGTGAAATTAAATGATAAATCGATTCGAGTTTTTTTTCCAAATTCAAATAAATTATGTTATTTATATAGTTTCTTTTATAAATTATTTTAAATTTAGTATTGAGATATTTTTAAACAATATTAATATAGAGATATTTGAATTCAATCTTATGAAATGGATTTTTGTTTTAAGTTTTGTGAATATAACAAAATTTTTGAAATAAAATATTTAAGTTAAAAATAAAAGCAAACATGCAAAATATAAAAGTAAAACACATTTAACAAATTCTAACAACAAACTAAATATAGAACTACATCCAAATTATAAAGCATAAAGTAAGCAAGACAAATAAAAATACAAACAAACTAGGCAAATAAACAAATATAAAAGTAAACATGCAGGCTGAGGAAATAAGTAAACAAAAATAAAGCAAAGCATAAAAATAAAATATCTTTGTACACATAAACAAAGTATAAGATAAAAATATAATAAAACCTCTGCCATGCCTATTATACTAAACAAAATAAAGTAAGAGCAAAAATAAAAGAGTAAAAAAAATATTCAGCAACAAAGTACAAGAAAAATAAAATAAAAACAAGACAAATTTATTATGTACACTTAAACCAAACCCAAGCAAACATAAAATATGTAGCCTGTAATAGATGTGCAGGCAAGTAAGAAGCAATTAATGCAACATGCCTCCAATACATTTCAGCCATGCTTATTGAATAAACAAAGATATCACCTGTACAAAGCAATAGTATCACTCTGTAAACTTTCTCCTATATTATCATCTTCCTCACCACAGTTCATTCCTTCAAGCTGAGAAAAATCTAAAGTAAAACATCATCTTAAAAAAAAAACTTAACTGAACTTTAATTATCACAACAAATACAAAATCAACTCAGAGGATCAAAGGAGGGAGCTTCAGTTTGCAACTTTCAGTCTGTATCAAAGAAATAGAGCAACTCTGTTCTCCTCCTAATAATGATCTGTGAGTAAACATCTGAATTTAAATCTTAAGTAGGTTAATGTGGTTGCTTAAAAAAAAAAAAATTCAACTGCAAACAACAATAATTCAATCAACTACCAACCAGAGATTCCAGTTTGCAAAATTTTCTCAAGCCTGTTCAAAGTGGAAGGCTCTGTTCATTTCTCTGGAAACAAGGTGAGCAACTTTGTTTTTTTTTCCAGACTTCTTTGTTTTCACCAGTAAACAAACCTTCAAACTTGAACCTATTTATATATATATCTGATGACTGTGTTGAATACTTCAAGTTGTTGTGAAATCTGTTGTATGAATGCCTACATATGTATAGATAGTTTACCTGTGCATGTTTATGTATATACATACCAATGCTCTGTTCAAGCTACAGTTTAAAAGAAAAAAATCTTTTCTCCTCAATCTACCCATAGTTTGGATTTAAAATTCAAACCAAAACTGTTTGTTATCTAATATACTTAAGGATAAAAAATCTAATTTAGCTAAACAACTTATGAATCTTGCTGCAAAAAAAAATCAGGGTAGTTGAACCTAACTTTAAATAAGTCAAGTTTCAAACATTTTAATATATTAATTCAGAATCACAAGTTGAATCTTTAGCCTATAACATGATTTTTAAACCAAAAATCATAATTTTTAGCTTGGAATTTGAAGACCAGTTTTGGGGTGAACATAATATGAAAATTTGGGTCTTTCTGGTGATCAAGTGGATCGGGGATCTCGTGGTCTTTCTTGGAGCTGGAGATATGATCAGGGAACGGAGAAAAATTTATGGATGGTGATGCAATTCACCAGAGAAGATTGCGGTAGTAGAATTTCTTCTAGAACCCTAAATTTTCCCTGGGTTTGATGCATCGATCACTGCGATGTGTGTAGTTGTTCGAGTGCAGCGTGTTTTGGCGTAGTGATAGCTGGGTAGTAGATGGAGTCGAGGCCGAAGTTGCAGAGTCTCCGGTGGTCGTGATGAGGAGAACGAAGCGTTGACAGGTGATGGTGTTCCCAGTTTTTACGTTGTTCCAGGTTTTGGAATGATAGCCTCGAATTTGATTTCGAGATTTTGAACACGATCTGATGATCGTGATGAGTTGCGTGGAAGATTGTCGACGTGTTCGACAACGTGACGGGGCCGGAAGATCACCAGCGGCGAAGTGCACGTGCACGAGCACTCTGGTGCTTGCGTGTGTGTTTGCCTAAAAAGAGCAGAGGGGATTCACGCGTCGAAATCGAGGAATTCGAGTCATTTACTCGAAATAGGGACAGGGTAAACTCGGGTCAGAGTTTGTCCCAGTTTAAATTGAAAATTTTAAAACCAAATTTAAATTTTAAACCAAGATTTTTAAAGCTGAGTTCAAATTGAAATGCTAATATAAATTAAAGTTTAATGTAGAGTTTAGATTGAACATAAATAAGTTTTAAATTTAAATTGTTTTAATAACTTAAAAGCAATTCAAAATATATTAAAGAGATTTGAAATGGAAATGGATTTGAAATTTTAAATGAAAAATTTAAGCAAGTTGAAACTAAAAGTTTAAATCTAAATTTAAATCTGAATTAAAGATAATTTGAATCCTAGTTCTGAAATCAAAGAAGTTTTAATATTTAAATTGTTTAAAATTGCTTTGTGATGATAATTAAAACATTAGTTAGAAAATGTTTTAAATTTGAATTAGTGAAGATAAAATGATATGCACTCATTAAATTAGTTCAAGTGAATAATTGACTAATTTATTTAATCAAGAAATTAAGATTTGAGTTAAATTAATTAAGGTAAATTAATTTGTAAATAAGATTCATTAATTTAATAAAGAGTTGTCTTTTAAACAAATGATTAAGGTTATTTAATCAAGTAATTAAGATTTATTAAGTTACAGTTTAGAACTTAATTAATTAAATAATCAGTGATTAAATATATGATTTTAAAGGTTAATTAAATGATAATTAACAATAATTAAATTGAGTTTAATTACTTAAGAATAGTAATTAAATAATTATGAATAGTTAATGAGGATCATTTACTTGAAATTTATTTGATAATAAATGTGAAAAGAATTATTCATAGAAATTTAATCTGATTTAAATTTATCAGATGATTAAATTGATCCTACTTATGGATGTTTGGATTTTATTGGATGTTGAATTGTTAATATCCCTGATATGCGATGCTTTGTGATATATCCTGATTTGTGTTGTGACCTGTAATTTATTATCGGTGACCTTTATATATCTGTGATCTGTGAATGGAAGATGAGCATTATAGTTCATATCGCTTATCAATTATATTTCTGTATTCTGATCGGTGATGATTGAATGATGTTGCATTACTGTATGAAACCCCTGGACCACACTTATACACACACCAATATGGATTTCACGAGGAAATCGATTAAGTCACAGATTTTGAAATAGTTTTAAATTTGAATTTTTAAATTCAAATGTTTTGGAAATGGGTTTGGGTTAAATGTTAAAGCTTTTGAAAAGGTGTTTTCAAAGATAAAAGCAATTTTGAATAACTTAATTAAATTTCCAATTTAAATAATTTAATTTGAATTTGAATTCAAAATAATTTGGAAATTGAATTCCATGTTTGGAAATTACGGTTAAAAATGTTATAAATGTGTTTATATGAAGTTAAACCATTTTAAAAGTAAAATTTTGAGAATTTGGATTTAACCAAAGAACTTTAACTCGTATAGATGAACCAAATTTTCAAAATGAAAATTGTTTGTTTTAAAAAGAATAAAAAGCTTTCAGATAAGAAATGAAATTCCATTTTAATTAAAGGAATTTCAAGATTGAATGGAAAAATGGTTTTCCAAGTTATGAATGAATTCTTTTTGAAAGCTATGAATTAAATCTGTTTATTTTTAACAGATTTAAAATGATGATTTATTTAAAACCATTCGAAATGAAATTGTTTTGAAAGCTATAAGTTAAATCTTTGATTTAAAGATTTAACGAGTTAAATTGAAATGGAAATTGATTTGGAAAATCTATGAATGAATCTTTTGTTTAAAAGATAAAAATGTGGAAATTGTTTAAACCGTTGTAGGTTGGTAAAATGAATCTTTTTGTTTAAAGATTTGGAAATGGTAATTTGTTAAACCATTTGAAAAGAGAAGTTTGGGTAACAAGTTGTGACTTAATTGAAATCCCAATATCCATATATTTTTAAATATTGCGCTCACTATTCGGGTTAGCCGGGAAAAGACCTTTGTATCATATAACCCATTCCGAATAAGTGATTCGACGTTATGGATAGCATTTGAAGACCGATGTTGAAGACCGGGTATTTGCGAGAGCAATAGGATGACCTATCGATTGTCTCTGCACTGAGTCGAGCCGGTATAGAGACTCCCTAAGTGATGGGAAATCCGATCGGGATTGTGAATACCCGGATTGCAAGGACTTCTTTGGAAGTGCCTTCGGTTCTGTTCGAACCCAGAACAGACTTGTATGGATTGTTATGTCTGACATTACAATTTGAGATATAAAGCTGATTTCTTTCAAATATATTTCTGTTGGTGGCGGAGAATTTATTCTCTTAGCTTAACACCCTTCTCTGAGACGTACGAGCTCAGAGGTTATGTAGTTGAAGGTTATCAGCGATATATTCCCAATTTGGTAATGTGACATGCTGAGTGTTGCTGTGAAATGATCATTGTTTGATCATTTGTGATATGATCATTTGTTTGATCACCTATCTTTGTGATCATTTCTATGATCATTTGTTGACCCAAAGCACAACTTTTGTATAAAGCGTGGCTTTGTGGACGAGACTTCATCGAGCCTCACAAACCGGTAATGGTCGAAACAGGAATTGTGCGGCAAGGTTTTCAGGGATAGCTTCCCTAGGGTATAACCATTCCTTCTGGAAAAGGGTAGTGTCATGGTATGGAGCCCTGATACTTACTCATGTGGACACACTATATTTATTTCTGTGTGGTTGTTGGTTTAGAGGCGCCTCGTATAAAGGTCCCAAAGGACCGGGGGTGGCATATCTGAGGTTTTGTATATTTCCCGGGAAGGGGGGTAGCCAGCCTTGTTTGGCAGAGATCCAGTTGGGATGCTCGGGGCGTCCTTCCAGAGGCGTTTTCATGTGGCAATGGAAAGTTCCTTGGCCTGACCATTTGTTGGAAATCCATTCTTCAAATACGTACCTTTTACGATTTAAGTTGTATAACCTGCCATGGAATGTGGCGGTAACCTGCTATTGAACATGGTAGCTATAGTAGGCATATGATAACGGTCGTATGTTGGCTAAGATTTATATCTTTACTTTCGAAATGATTTTTACTACACTATGCACTAGTAATAATATCAAATGTTTCTTTTTAATGCGTATCAAGCATCTTTGACTATCATAAGGAGAAATCTACTCCGATTCTACGTTTGCATTGTGTGTGTGTGCGGGAGGCCTTATGGTAGTCTCATTTCTATAAAGCATTGCGAATTAATTTTAAAATATTTCGTTGTTTGTTTTTAAAGATAAACTGTTTTTATTTCTCACACTAGTCCCATGACTGATCCAGAGTTTATTGTTTCTTTCCTAAACTCTGGGTGCTCAAAATTTTCCTACACGAGCAGTTTAGAGTTGGGTTTTTCAGATAGCTAGGTTTAGTAGAGTATCTGGAGCTAGTTCAATCTTTGGATCAGACTGCAGTTGCTTATCTATGTGCATCGTTATTGGGAGTTCGAGCTATTGCTGGATTGGTTCTTGGAAATGGAGTTGCAGTTATTTTTGGAGTTCTTCCTTGAAGACTATCTTAGAGTTATTTGTTCCACTGCTAGATGTTATCTATTTTTCTTTTCCGCTGCTATTGTATTGTATCATATCTCTGATGTATATTGATATCTATTGGATCATCTGTTGTATCAGATATTGTATAAAAGCTGTATATCAATGTATTATTCTTTTTATTCCGCTGTGTTGTTTACTTAATGTTGTTATAAGCTCTGGCAAATCGGATTTGAACGGTCGAATCTATGGCATTTGAATACGATATGAAGTATGGATGTGGATTTTCGAGCGGGCAAAATTCGTAACGTCACAATATTCCCAAAACAGTTTATCGACTTTCTTACAAAATGTCAATATCTATTCATTCCAATATTGACTTAAATTATATTAGTAGTATCAATTTTCATTTAAGAATTCATCATTCCCTCTTAAGTTTAGCATAAGCATTTTATATGCTTCTTATATTCATTTTCACCTTACCATTCTAGTTTATATCTACTTCTACTCAAATTGATTCTTTCATTTTCATCCGAATTCAATTTATCTTCAACTCTGTATATTTAATTTTATTTGTCATTTAAAACTAATTTATGTCATTATTTTAAATTAGTTTCATTTACTAACTTATTTTAGTTTCCAATTTGAATTTGTTTGTCATTAACAAAATTTTCCAAAATTTTCAAAAAATTTCTAACTCCCAAAATTTCTGAAATTTTTTGGCAGAGTCCCCTTTGTACGGAGGAGCTTTTGCAATTTGACAAAAGAGATAAATATATATACATCGACCCACACGGTCGGAAAAACCAAAAACAGTTCATATTTCCTATTTGTACTGTGTAGGCGTACCTTATTTAGCATTTTAAGCAAAGCGGTTATTTATTTAAGCTGTTAGCGCGAGCAAAACCAGTCAACGGCTTTCAAAAACCTGTACTTACTCAATTTAAACATATAAGTAACATATTTATGAAATCTATAACATTTTACTCATTCAAACAACTACAACAATTAATAACATAAGTAATGCACTATAAATGCTTCCATAGGCAATTTGTATAGTTTCCAACCTAATTCAATTTGCTTCTTAACCAATTCATATACTATTTGCATTCAACTTTAAGTGAGTTACAACTCATTTACTTATCTTCGATTCCTTTTCAAGTCCAAATAAACCCATTTCAATTTAACTGATTTCAAAAAAATTAATATTTGTTACCCATCAACTTATAGTAACAACAAAGCCATATTTTATAAACAGTGTACACAAAGCCGTTTATAAACAATTGGTAAGGCCTCAAAATCAATTCGATTGCTTCACTCAATTTTCCAATTATTTTATCCATTTTCAGAATGATTTTCAACTCATTCTCTTATATTAAATTTATTTTTAATCCAAACTATTTTGTATTCATTTCAATTGATTCAAAAATCAAGTTTTATTTGTTTCTATTAATCCATAGAACTTCATTAAATCGTGTTTACGGCAACAACAATTATTTCTATGCAAGTTCGACAATATTATTCAAACAAAAAATTTCTTTAGTTTTATAACTATTTTAAAATTTATTCCAACTCAATTTATATTAAATTTCATTCCATTTTAATTTATTTTCAAACCATATCTTTGCATTTATTTCATTTTCACATTGATTTTATTCAAAACCATTTTTATTAAGCTCAACAGTCCTTAATGCTTAAAATTTAACAATCATTTCCCAAATTTTATATAAGTCATACTTTATTGAATTTTAGACTTAAGTTAATTTACTTCAAATTATTCAAATCCTTTTTTATACTTAAGCTCATTTTATTTTGCAAATAAATTTCTCCTTTCATTCATCTTGATTCTATTTCAATTAAATCTCATTTTAAAATTTACAATTTCATTTGATTAATTATTATAAAATTTAACTTTCCAGATTCAGTTCATCCAATTTATTACATGGCCATTTCCAATTTATTTAATTTGTTAACACTTCAAGTTAAAATTTTAATTTATAACTCAAGTTCTGATTCCACCATTCACCTTTAACTTACCATCAAATTTTATTAACTCACAATTCAACTTCATTCTCTATTTATTTAATTAATTGCAAGACCACTTTCAATTATATTTTATTCACTAGTGATTCAAGTCGAATTTGGTTTATAACTTGAGTTTTATTCCCAAACTTCAATATTAACTCACCATTTCAGCTTTTATTTAGCTACATTAGTTATCATTATATATTTCGTTATCTAATTTATTATCTACTTAGCTTTTCCTTAATTTATAATTCAATACTTGAATTTTAATTTCAAATATCACTTCATTCAATTCTCTTAGTCCAATTTATTTTATAATTCAAGTTTTGGTCTTCATTTTATTTTTTTCAGTTCATCAAAAATATATTTATTTTGGGTTTTCTATCCCACCTTTCAAATTTTATAAGTCACAGCTTTTATTTGCACAATTTCATTCATTATAGGCTTGAATATATTCTTCCTTTATTTTCAACTCAAGCCTACTATTTATTTATAACCCAAGCATATTTTATTTCTATGGATTTTTAATTCTCTTATAAGTTATTCTAAATTATTTATTTCAATTCCAATCTTTATCCAATTTATTTTTCATTTGTTCAGGTAAGAATTTAATTCCATTCATTAATTCAATTGAATTCTTATTCCAATTCAATTTTATTTTAACTCAGTTTTATTTAACTCAATTCAATTTCATCTTAATTCGAAAACAACTGGATATTATTTTCAGCCTATCCAGTTAATGTCAATCCAATCAAATTTTTATTTCCCATCCAAGTTAATTACATTCTTAACCTTTCTCTTTAAATTTAAATTCCAACATTCAAAGCTTATATTCCCTTCCTGATTTAAAAATCATCTTAATTTATAAGCTTACAACTATCTCATCAGGAAATTTTTTTAGCTCCCGCTTTTGGTTTCCAATCATTTTGAAATATCCAACATCTCAAGATCAAAATTCTCAAAAATTAAACCAACCCTGGTTCATTCCCAACAAATTTCCTTTTGAAATTTTCAAAAACAACAAGCTTTCTGAACAAATCAGTTTTTGGCAGAATCCGTCACTTAGGAATTCGAAAATGAATACTGATGATGCGGCCGTCAGCATCAGAATTATTTCCCAATGATCCAAGTGATTTCAATGCTATATCACTTTCAAAATCCATTTAAAACAGATTTCCGTTCAGAAATATCTCCAAAACAACAATGCTATTATTTATCTCCAAAACACTTTGATAAGCATTTCCAAATCTCCGGGATTTTAAATTTCCAAATCCTGCTTAAATCAATTTTAACTATAATTCCTTTGCATAGTTTCCCATTTGATTATAATTCAATTTATAATTTACATTTATAATTCATATTTATAAATTTCATTTCATAATTGAATTTATCTCCTTAATCTTTGGTTATATTTACAATTTCTAGTTAAATTTTCACTTAACAATGACAATAATTTAAATATCATCATTCCTAACATCCAAGCAACCATATATTAGTTAAATAGTTTTCAAAAAAAACTATTCTTTATATCAAAATATATTTTTGGGTAAAATTATTTCATTTACCCACATTTAAAACATTATCGTGTCAATTGTTCTATTCAAGTGTTTAGAAACCCTTTCGATACAGTTGCGCAGACTGTGTCGATGAAGGTTCATATGCCACTCAATAAATCAATCAACACAATATTAAAACAATTTATATTCACTAACAAATACGCACTCATATTAATTAATACGCTCAAACTCATTATAAAGTACTACGGACTCTATTTTAAATGAGTAATTCCCACCAGAGCCAAGGTTATCTCCAACCTAAGCTCTGATACCAACAGTTACAGCCCACAAATCCGTACTCCTTGAGTCAACACTATTCTACAACAATCAACTCAAGTTGCACAGAAATATGAACCATTTGGGTTAAAGAAGAAGAGGTAGAAGAAGAAAATAGAAAAACAACAACAGAATCTAACCATCACAGCGGAATAAAATATAATAGATAATACATAACCTTTACTCAAAGATCAAATATATAAGTTTATATATTACATCATCATAGTACATCAATCACAGTACAACAACAACATACAAATGGATACACAACAATCTCAACACAACGGGATATATATATACAAGTACGGGAGTACGTATCGTCATCCTGCTCGTCCCCTGAGCTCCACAACAACATGTCCTGTATTCTATAATACTCGGTCTGACCCGAGCATTACAGTTAAATAACACCCGAGTCAGTCTAGAATACCAGCGTGAGAAAATCACACTCAATTGATTATTAAAGTTTCGGAATTCCTTTGAAAACAAAAGCATCTCGTAAGACCACGCCACAAATAAACATGTCGAGTTTTTACCTTACGATAGCTAAAACAATTTTTATAGAAATCCTCTGATATTATAATAGGGTCTATATACAAGTACTTATAAAATAGCCGAAATTGTTACATTCATTAAATTCCAGCTACTAGCCACAGAGTGGGTAATACAAACAAAACTCGTACAAGGCTCGTAGGGAGAATGGATTTCCAACTAATGACTAGACACTGGAGTACCACCTGCCACAGTACGGGGCCTAGATCACTGTACCGAGGAGTACGCCCGCTCCCCTGCAACACAAGGCCGGGACTACCCCTTACTGGATAATCCCGAGTGAGATCACCCCGCGGTTGGGATCAGCAACCGCCCACTAAGCCGAAATAAAAAGGGACATCTAGACTGGAATGACCTCACCCTGCTTGGGTGCTACCCACCCAGCCTTGCTGCATAACCCTTGATTTTCAGTCATTCCCATTTGATGAGGCTTGAGGCTAAGCGTTACCTTTATAGACCATATTTCTTTGAATGCCCATCATCCAATTGACGATGTTTCGCAAGCATTCATCCATACAAGTCCGTCTCGAGTTCGAACGGAACCGAAGGCACTATTCCCACTACATCCATTTTGGAAATATCCTCAGGACTAGTAGCGATTAGTCCTCGCACTTCACCGCTCCATCTTCGAATCCACAATCGTTTACACGAAACGTACAAACCGGATCGAAGTGGTTTTCGAGAAATAAATCTCGATCCCGGTCTCTTCGAAACGATCAACGCATTTGTCCAATATTGATAGTCAGTGATTTAACTATCAATTAATATGCATAAAACAACCATCAACCAATAAATAATTTTTTCCAAATTATTTATTTATCTCAAAAATATCTTCACAAGGTATATTTTCACCTTTCAAATTCCTTGAAAACAGTTTTCAAAACTATCAGCTTTTCTCAGAATAAATTCCAAGTATTTCTATTTCCACCGGAATCACCTAGCACAAAACTCTAGATTTTTAAAATAATTTAAAACATTTTATTATAGAATATATTTAACATTTAATTTATAAAAATTTACTTTAATACTCAATTTATAATAATACTTTAGAAATAATTAAAATAAGTTTACTTTTTAAATATAACTAGATTTCCTTCTTTACACAAAATACCAAATCATCCTTTAAATAATTATTACGATAATAGATTAACCAAAACACTTACTGTAGGATTTACCTTAAAATATTTAAATTAAGACTACTTCAATACTTTGCTAAAAATACATACTATATAAACATTGAAAATAAGGTTACTTTATAAATTATAAACTAAGCTTTCACCTTTCAAACAAATACTAAGTCATTATTAATAAATAATTACTACGGTAATAGATTCAAAAATATTTACTTTAGAATTTAAAAGATTAGAAATAATAAATTTTCTAAACATGCTTTTTAAAACAACATTAAACTTTTAACTTATATCTAAATGTTTACTTTGAACGTACTTGGCTATCCAGAGAAATACACTTCTCTTCACAACTTTTAAAAATAAATCACTATTTATATTTAAACAATTTTTCTCATTCCTTTAATAAATTCCCACCTTGAATTTATTCTTCCAAATATCCAATTCCAAATACTTAAATCAATTTCCAATTGATTTCCAATTAACTTCATTTATCCCAAAATTCTTTAATTTCAGATTTATTCCTAAACTATGATTTAATATACCTTTAGTTGCAATACCAATTTAGATTTCTCAATTTACTTCTTATTTCTTTAGATAAATTTAGAATTTCAAGTTTTAAAATAATTATTTATTCAATTAATTGAATATCACATAATTTACAATTCATTAATTACTGTTTATTCAAACCCTTTTCTTTTCATAATTGAAGTTATTTATTTGTACTTATCATACTTCCATTTCTTTTTCAATTTATTCTTAATTTATTAAATTTCTAAGATTATTACGTTTATAACTTTACTTCCTTTATTTTCTTTTCAAACCTAATTTTTTTTTGGTAATTCATTATACCCAATATATATATCCAATCAAATCATATCATTCAATATTCCAATATATTCAATGTAGAATATCAAGTAATCACAACAGAGAGTATTAAATAATAAATATTGAGGGGTCCAGTTGGATCCCTCTAACCTGTTTTCCCTGCATCCAAAGATGTTTGCACAATATAATATGCTAATTCCAAAATATACCATTCTATAGCACATCCATCAATTTAACCATCCAAACAATTATTTAAATTAATCATTTAAATTTTAAATTTAAATTAACTGAGTGAGATTAACTCACCTTCGATTTTGGTTTTGCCAATCCAATTCAAACTTGCCTGGTTTTTCCCCCACGGCTTTAGACCTTGTATAAATATTTACAGTTTTTAACATTTGAACAACTAGAATAATCAACTACCAATTAATAAATTTAATTAACTAATTATTTCGTCAATATTCGAATAAATCAAACAAATAATTTCCATTTGCTAAATTAATTAAATTAACAAATAATTTTTTTTAATTTATTTAAGCTAATTGAATAATCACTTATCACAAATAATTAACAAATACTTTGGGTTTGAAATAATTTCTCCTTAACCATATCTAAATTAATTAAACAAGTAAATTACAATGTTATCCTCCTTTCGAAAACATACTTTATTTGTTGTTTACCCATAAAATATTCCCTGTTTTAAGAATAACTTTTACAATAAAAATTTCTATCCTACAAAAATATACAAATTTATATATATGTAAAAGATGGAAATCAATACCTACTGTTTCAATTTCAACGCGTTACCCCGGCATCTACCCAAACCCAACTCGTGCCTGCATCACTCGAACCCAACGCGTCACCCACTATCTGCCAGCTACCCTCGTTCCTTCGAGCATTCCCTCCCCACACGACGCCGGCCAAGCTCAACATCACGGCCCCACGCAGGTAAGAATGAACGCCACCCTATTACACACGACGCCTCCAACTCTCAGTCGAACCACCGAAAGTAGAACTCCAAGCCCTAGCGCGTGCGAGTCGGAGCCGCGAGTCTCGATCACCAAGACTTTGAGATCTCGTCGCCGTCGCCAAACGAAATCGAGCTAGGGTTGCATGACTTCGGTCGTGATACAAGGTCGCGTGAAGATGGTGACTTGATTTCGGTCCTCTCCAATATTCGATTATACTCGTTCGCCCTTTTTTTAAGATCTGGATTTCGAATTGAATATAGGGGAGAAGGGAAACGACTCGCCATTTTTCTCTTTTCTTAGATTTGGTTTTTGGGATTCATTTAGGCTTTTTTTTTCGAATACCGTTTTAAAATACTGAAGGAGGCGATTTTATTTAAGCAAAGAAAGAAGAATGAAGAAGAATGTGATGTTTCTTTCACAGGAAGGTTGGCGAGGGAGACAATATAAAAATAAATAAATAAAACACGATTTGAAATATAAGCGGCGTGAGTTGAAAAGGAGGGTTGCGTGCTATCAGCTGAAAAGGAAACAGTGATTTGAAATAAAGAAAACAACTAATGTAAATTTTCTCTGACTGGTCAAGGATAGTATATATATCACCTTATTTAAATATAAACTGTCCCAAACAAATTATTTCTTGGCATTTATACACCGTACACTCACACAACAATTCCAATCACTACGAAGTTTGAAATCCGAGTTAAACTATCTTGGAAATATTTAAAATTAATTAAATATTTCAATTTCAATGCCTTAAAATTTCTGGGTCGTCACACTTGGGGACACGAGCGAGAAACAAGATGAATGTGAATCGACATTCGTCGATCGACTCGAAGTATTCAGAGCTTTGGTGGGAGTATAAACACAACTTGGACGAGACACAACCATCCATGCAGTACATATATTAACCCGAGACCAGGAGTAGTAGTATGATTATCCAAAGAACGACTATGATAACTCAATATTGTGACCCGTACCTTGTGTTTTCAATGACTCGAGGCTCCGATCGAAAGGATGCCTAGAGATAGAATCGTCGAATTGATGCCCAAGCTCACTGGCAACTAACCATCACTCCAACCTGAACGACGAGTAACAGATTATGAGTACATTGAGTGGAAAGCGCATTACTCAAATATAAAAGCAGATTCAAACTCAAAGCAAGAACCAGCTAGGCAGTTGAGTGCAATATGGGACCAAACACTACTCGACACTTGATTCAATGTGCTTCCGAGCCTAATCTTCGACCAATTGCACATAGTCACTCAAAGCATCTAGAACCCTTCACTATCAGACTCAATAACTCATAACAAGATTCTAAGATTCGACTATAGTAACCTTCTTGATTAACCTCCCAACCAAATTTCACTTTGATTGTTATGCGAAACAATTACCTTTGAACTCGAGGAATTTATGGCTGCACTCGCAAATCTAGTGATCGATATTACGGTCATCCATGGTAACCCATCATGGGTTCTGAAGATCGAATCACTACTTAGTGCAACGATGATAAACGAATTAAATGGATTTATCCGAACAAGTCTTGATGTGTTCGCTTGGACCCATTCTAACATGTGTAAGATCTCACCAATTATCGTGAGCCATGCATTGAATGTCGACTCAAGGTATGTCCTAGTGAAATGAAAGAAAATGCGGCATGGATCCGGAAAGATTTGATGCACTTAAAGAGGAGGTGGATAAATTTAAAAACAATGTATTTATCCACTACCCCCTCTACCCAAAATGGGTACCCAATCTAGTTCGTGTAAAAAAACCAGATGGAAACTGGAGGGCATACGTTAACTACTCTGACCTAAACAAGAAATGCCTGCAAGACAACTTTTCACTTTCGAGGATCGACCAGATGGTAGAATCAACCGCTGGACATTAACTTCTTTTATTTATTGATGTGTACTTCGGATGCAACCAATCCCGATGTATGTCCTTGACTAGGAATACACCAACTTCATTGTCGATCTTGGTTATATCATTATGTTGTAATGCCATTTGAATTAAATAATATCAAAGCTACTTACCAGAGACTAGTCAACTGGATGCTCAAAGATCAGATCAGGTGATCAATGAAGTATATGCGGTGATATGCTAGTGAAGTCACGATGATAAAATGACCAAACCGATGAATTAGTGGAGATGTTGAGTTTCTCCAAAAATATGGAATGAAACTAAATCCCTTGAAATGCCCTTTCGGAGTTATGTCAAGGAAATTTTAGATTTCATTGTCGACCCTCGCTGAATCGAAGCTGATCCTAAGAAGATTCAAGCAATTCAAAACATCTAGGTATTGAGACAGAGCTTAAATGAGAAGGTTGCTATCCTAAGCCGCTTCATCTCTAGGACCACCAATAAGTTTATTCCTTTCTTCGATTTGATCGGGAGAGGGGAAAGGAATTTTGAATGGACGTAGGATTACATAAATGCATTTCAAGCTCTAGCAGATCACCTAGAGAGTCTTTCCATCCTATCCAAGCCACTGGATTGGGAAGACTTATACATGTGTTCTATGTCGGTACACGCCACAAGCACCACAATGCTATGCGAAGAGAAATGGATCAAAAGACCGGTATATGATGTAAGAAAGCGATTGATAGGCTCATCTCATTAATGTATATACCAACCAGTCGTTATGACAGGTCCTACAACAGCCTTAGACATTTGGAAGACAAATAAAATGGAATATCAAACTAAGCTAACCTGATATCACTTATCTCCTTTGGAGAGCTATCCATGGATAGACATTGGCGGACTTCATAGCTGAATTCACTGTGCTAGACAACTCTCCGGAGAGCAGTGGAGAATCGATCAATTGATGAAAAATGTACATGGATGAAGCATCAGTGATCAATGTTCTGGTGCCAGAGTCCTGTTAGTGATTCCTAAGGAATTATCGATCTGCTGTGCCCTAAAACTCAACTTCACAACAACAAATAATGAAGCCGAATATGAAGCTCTAATTGTTGGGCTCAAGCAAGCCAGAGAATTATAAGTGAAAATTATACAGTCCTCCTGAATAGAGAAATGAAAAATGATAGATCCTATGCAAAGCTTCACGCCACATCATTCAAGAAGGAAACATGTACATAAAGGGTTTATCCATTCCCCTGCTTCAGTGAATTATCCATGACAAATCAAACAAATATTGAGAGAATTCCTATACTCAAAATCATTTTTGAAGAAACACTATTCCTCTTACCATCAATACCCAATCCCAACCAAACCTACTATTTATCGAAACCACCCTCATTTCATCTCCTAGGTGATCAAATGCAACAACTCATATTCGACCTTAAGGCCTACCTATATGCTTAAAACCCATAGTCAATTGCCATCAACAATTTCTTTGATGTCAAATTCTCTAATTCCTTCATCCTTTATCCATAAAGTTTTGGAGCGAGAAGGATCGATGTATAAAAATTGCAAATGATTGCATTCCACCAAATTAGCAATAACCCATGAGCATATGAACGTGTGTGGGAGCCAACAACAAAAATGTGTACCTAAACTTGCACACACACACCCATATCCCGAAAATTTGATTTCTTGGAATCGATAGAAATTTGATTCTCACATGGGAAAATCATAGAAAGAATTGGATCAGATTACCAAGGCATACTAACTCGACTAATCAACTCATTGGAACTGTGTGTAGACGATTATCGATAGATTCTACTCTAGAACTTACATCGTTTGATAACAACCAAGCGTCACAATGAACATAGAGAGATTCTACTCTTCATAAAGCAGCTCAACAACGACGAAGGATAACAACTATTCGAGATAATAAATGGAATCTTCTCCGACAAACCTTCTTTGACATCAATTCAAAGGACAACATGTATGCAATAAGACGTACTTTGGGGGGCAAGTGTAATTCGGCCTTTAGTCAAGCAATATTCAGATTGACTGGACAAGTTAGACTGGACGATCATCCAGAAAGACGACACAGAGAGATGATTATTAGGCTCAAAGATCAAGCATAGGTCACGATATGAAGCAATGATCAACCATGACCAAGAGATAGACTCTCCAGAACATTCTAAGTATGGAATAGTACCTCACCTAGGTAGGGTGCCTTTCCCTTTCCCTTAGGGATCATAACATATCCTCAATTTTTGTCCCAAATTTGGTAAGATCGATATAAAGTGATAAGGATGGCCCAATGTGGCTACATTTCAAGTTCCAAGGCATATGGATTTTGTATGCTCAAGTTATGGGTAAATTACTTCATCTATAAAAAGGGATCGTCCATATTCAGCTTTCATTACATACTGCAGCAATGATCGGTCAATAACTCAAAATCTTCAGATGCTTTCAACGTGGGTCTTGGAGTGTAAGCTAACTAGAACATATGGAACAACCCATAGGGATCACATGGCATTTGGAGGTGATTGGAGGTATTGGAACCTATCTCTCTAGAAGGATCGGCAGAAATCAAAATTTAAGCTACATTACTTCACAGAAAATGTGATATCTCATGAACTGTACGTCGAAATTGCATGAAATTTAGGGACAAGTAGCTAACATCATAGGGCATCCCTCATAGGGATTGCAGCCTAGTTGGATGCATTAATAGGGATCGGTACCGATCCCTATTGTTGGCCTCGATGGTCCTGCAAATTTTTGAATAGCACCATCTTAGTCTCCCAAACCTTCTACCAAAATTTCAGTCCTATCCATGCACGTCTTCCCCTATAAATACAATAGGTATCACATCACGAAAGGGAGCTTGCTTTCTCTACCGACGCTCTACCATTTTTATTCTCCACTTTTGAACTAATGGATCTCAGCTGATCCAAACTTTCTTGTAATCATAATTAAGTGAAAGATCAATAAAAATATGAAGTGGCCGTAGGCCCAGATTGTTGAACCACTATAAAAATCTGTATGTTCGGTTATTATTTTTGTTATATTTTAATATCATTCTTCATTTGCTCTTTACTAGATTATGTGGGGTGTTGATGCCCATTTTTGGCGTCAACGGCTCTTGATTTGGGTCAAATGCATATGCGATCCATCTATAAGAAGGAACCTTGACTTCGATTGGAAGCATGGCTTCACATCCATATGTAAGGGAATATGGGTTATGCTTTATTGCAGTTTTATTAGAATATATGCCCACAGAACAAGGGGAAGTTCTTATGTCCAATTCCCTTTATCCTTGTATAACCATTTCTTCAAAATAATCTTTACCGTGATGCTTCAACGACTTCGTTTGCTTTAGGGTGGGCTACAAATGAAATGCTTTTGATAATTCCATTTTCGTTGCAAAATTGAGTGAATTCCTTACTTTAAAAATTAAGTTCTATTGTTGGAGATTATCTTGTATAGGATTCCAAATCGTTTGATGATGTTTTTGATTACAAATTTGAGCACATTTCCTGATATGATATTTGGGAGGGTTCAACTTTCGCTGCCTTTGTAAAATAGTCGATCGCTACCACTACTTATTTAGCTCCTCCTTTGGATACAGAAAGCGATCCTATCACATCGAAGGGTCATGAACTCGATATAGAAGTCAGTTCACTTGGTTGTAAATGAGGAATTTTGGAGAATCTTTGACATTTGTCACATTTTCTCACATGACAATAGCTTAACTAGTCATTTGAGGCCACTAGAACCCTTATGTCACAAACTTTTTAGCTAGCTTTATTTCGTTATAATGATCCACACAGAATCCTTCGTAGGCTTCCATTAGTAGTTTTGACCCTATTTCTAGACTGACACATCTTAAGTCAAAGAGCGAGCATCCTTTTTATAGAATATCCCATCTAACATGATAAAAGTTAGGGCTTGGTGCCTTATTCTCCTTGCTTCCTTTTTGCTTGCTTGTGGTATTTTTTTCTATTAAATACTCCACGATAGGAGTCATCTAATTATTCTAGTATTCCACATCAGTTCCTATGTCGTAGAGTTCTTCTTGAAGAGTTTCAGATTCATTTTCTTTCTCTTTATGTGCTTGGGTTTGAGATCTTGTTATTACTAAGATCTGGTTCCCTAGATTAGGACTTCTCACTTGTATGCTTGGTTTCTCTTAATAGCCTATTGGTACAATTTGTGCTTTTGGTATCCCTCGTGAACTTGCCAATTTAGCCAAAGAGTTAACTTGAGAGTTTTGTCTCGCAACACTTAATGTATCGAAAAATCTTTGAATTGAGCTAACATTTTCATTATCTTCTTACCATACTAGGTAATTTAATATACTTCATTCGATATCTTTGATTCAGCAGATTTATCATTAGTTGTGAATCTCTAAAGATCTCAATCCTAGGGATTTTCAACTGAAGGGTCAGGGTAAGTCCCGTTATCATCGACTCATATTCTGCTATGTTATTTGTAGCTGGGAACCCTACCTTCATAATGTAGTGCAACCGATGCCCTTCAGAAGTTATGACCACATATCTGGCTCTATCTCCTTGTTCATTTGAGGCTCCATCTACAAAAAATTGTCACTTAGGTTTAAAATCTCTATCTTTTCTGTTTTTTATGTAAGTAGATATGCTTTGATACCAATTGAAAAGAACTATGCTATACGATCGAATAATATCAATAAACTACCTATGCGGAATAAATAAATAAACAGTAAATTCAGTAAAGAGACTCCTTTTGGAATTTCACTAACAAAACCTTCACTTAGCCCAGATGAATAGGTTTACACCACCTGAGCAACCGAATAGGACTTCACCCACCTTAGCAACTGAATAGAACTTCAACTGCTTGAGTAACCGAACATGACTTCTTTACAACTAACAAATGTATGTGACTGTTGTGTGTTCTTAAATAACACTAATAAGTTAATTAAGTAAAATCTTCCTACAATCTTCTCCATTATGATATATAGTGTGATATGCTTTGAGAATTGTGGAAGATAAAGTAACCAATGATCAAAGTATGTAAATAATTTGAGTGCAATTTGAAAGCTTGAGAGTAAATGAGAATTCAAGAATGCTAAAAGTAAATTCGGTTAATTGTTTGTTGAAATCAGTAATCTATTTGTAGTATATAAAGAGTTGCAACTATAGATGAAAAGTTATATTGAAAAGAACAGGCACAACTATTGATTTAAAAATGTTTCTCTTCGGTGAAGAGAAGTGTCTTTTCAAGAAAATAGCAATTGGAAATATTCAGATGTATGAATTTAAATTTCAGAATTTTGAATTTGATTGAAACGCAAACAGAAAGCTTTTAGACAAATTTTGACTATATTCAGACATTTGAAAATTGTCATTCAAACATCTGAATATTGTGAAACAATATTCAGGTTTCAGCATTCAAATGTCTGAATGAATGGTTTCAGACGTCTGAGTTTGGACTTTTGTGCATGTATGTGCACGTGTGTGCATACGTATGGATATATATATATATATATATTATCGTTTCAGGAGAGATTTTAACAAATTTCTAAGTAAAGTACGGACTCTTGACATACAATACTCAGCTTTAAACATCTGAAAAGAAATCTGCAATAACTCTCCTGCAAAGATGGTTAGTATACACATAATATTTTATATAGGGTGTCACAATCAAAATTGAGATTCCAACATTCTCCCCCTTTTGATGATGACAACTATATAATCAATAATTAATATTTAAAGTATTGTTACTCCCTCTATCAATATGCACAATCTAAAACTTGTCAATATGAACAATTTTATATTTCTCCTCCTTTGTCATCGACAAAAAGAAAGAGCATAGATAACAATAGATAGTTCATCTCATTAAAGAAATTAGAGTAGTTAATACATGAAGAGATAATAGTTCATAAATTTCTCATACAACTAGACAAGCAAAGTGAAAACATAAGAAAATCAAACATAAGATAAAAATAGACAAATGTGATTAAAATTGGCTTGAAAGAGACGGATCATTGTGATTAGAACATGAGCTTGAGGAAGACCACTCAAATAGGGAAGGGTTGTAAGCTTGAGTGGATGAAGAGCCGGAACAAGAAATTCGATCCCATATTTTATTGAGAAAGCCTTTGACAGAGTTGAACTTTATTTCCGTCTTCTTCTCAGGTGCCTTAATTTCCCGATGAATCTGATTGATTTCGGGAGAGAGTGATGATGGCTTGTCTTGAAGAAGTTTTCGGGCTAATTTCTTGGATGGTGTCATCGTCCTCCTCTTCTTCTTCATGTTGAGTATGAGAAGAAGAAGCAATACTAGTGTCTCGAGGTTGAGGAACACCTTGTTGAACATTTTGCGACCATTGGTGGAAGGAAATAATTTGTTGAGGAGGAGGCCGCGATGGAAGACCCACCAATACTAGATTTTTAGCGCCTAACCCACTAATAGTTATAAAATCAGAGTCGAGCATCGGTACACCAACATTTAGGTGGATGTACATAATGTAAGCACCATAATGAATGGTTCTATATTTTCTCCGTATTGTGATGT
Organism: Allium cepa; assembly: GCA_030765085.1. Taxonomy (NCBI): domain Eukaryota; kingdom Viridiplantae; phylum Streptophyta; class Magnoliopsida; order Asparagales; family Amaryllidaceae; genus Allium; species Allium cepa. The sequence continues at coordinate 951,468,219 of CM060937.1, forward strand.
CATGAAATTCATCCAAAATAATTTTTCCCCAATTCACTTATTGATTGGAGTAGATAGAATAAAGGGCTTGGAAGTTTTCTTTATACACTTTTTCATAACTCCTTGTCCTTGGTTGGAGAGAACGAATTAGTGCACGGTGAATGAGCCTAACTTGTGGCCTTAAGAAAGTAGATTTTAAATTTCCCAAATTTGTAAGTTGATTGGACAAAAATTGATGTGAAACTTCGTCCCGATGATCCATATCAACTTCAATTTCATTAATATCAATTCCTTGATAAGGCCAATTTAAAATATGACCTAGTCTTTGTAATGGTAAGAAGACTCTTATGCCACAAACTATCGACCAAACACAATCTTGTTGTTTTTGGGGATTATGATGATCCAAATTTAAGTTTGCAAGAAAAAGTTTAATCATAAGATGATTAATCTTAACATTGTTAGGAGTATACCCAATCAAGCTATCGAAGAGGAATTGTTTCGCTAACTCTCTAACATGCTGTGAAATTTGAGAATTTCATGAATGCTCCTTCGAAGATGTTGGAATTCTTCATAGAATTAAACCGAGAAACAACAACATCGTTCCATAGCCATTGCCAGATTTGGTCTCCAGATGGTCCGGAAGTTGATTCTCTAGTTCGTTTTGATCTTGGTGCCATTGGAGAGTTAGAGGAAAGGTAAAAGCTTTGAGAGAGATGAAAATGGGGGCTAGGGTTCTGAAGTAATTGGGAATGAAGTGAAAAAGGCAATATATAGTGGGTGAAAAGGCAAGGGTATAAGTGGAAAGAAAATAAAGAAGAAAGGTTAAAAAAATAGGCTCAGAAAAATTCAGCCGTCTGAATCATTTGATTCAGACGTTTGAATTGGGTTGACATACAACCCATAAGGAAACAGTTCAAAATTGAACTTATTAAGATGTCTGTTTTATTTGATTCAGACATCTGAATCTGGGGCAAAAAATTTTCTACTATGAATATCCAGACGTCTGTTTCGAATAAAATAGTCGTCTGAATTTTGCTCAAAGGCACATATTAGCCTTTTGAGAATAGAAAACAATATATATTATCTAATAATTTTAAATAATACAGGTTCAGTACAAACATAATGAAATAACAAATTAACAATAGTATATAAACAACAAAAAATAATTAAAGAGATTTTGAAGAAGAAGATGGAGTATGATAGGGGTCTTCTTCAATTTTATTGTTCTCTGCAAATGGTCGAAGTGGAGACCATCTGTTGCCACGTTCCCCAGAGTTTGGTGATGTTGATGGATGTTGTGGTGATGGTTTCCAAGGATTGCGACGATTTGGAGAATGAACTGTAGACGGTTGACGAAATGTGTCTTTTGGTGAAGAACCACAGAACTTTAATGCGACTTGTTTCAAAAAGCTAAGCCGTTTAGCATTAACTTTTCGTTCATAGTATAATTCACATTATAATTCTAATGTTTCTCTCTGATAGTGATGAATATCATACATTTTCTCTTTTATAGATGGTGATCCAAAAAAGAGAGACCGTCTTGTTCTTTTAGTTGGTAGAGTATATCCAGTATGAGTTGAGGGTGGAACAATCAGAACCAGTTCATAGATTGGTGTAGGAGTGGTAGATTTTCTGATCCCGAGGAAGGAGAATTATAAGAAAGCTCAGATGATTCGGAGTTGTATTGAGATGACATGTTGAAACGGAAATTTGAAAATCTAAAAAAAAATTGAATGAATTCTGGTGCAAAGAATGAAGAATTGCATAGATTATATAGTTAGAAGCTAGATAAAAATAGAGAAACATTGTATGGTTGGGAGAATAACGGCCATAGGAAAAAGAGGAGAGAATGAAAGGTAAATAAGAATTTAACAACAAACTTATGTTTCAGAAAAAGATAAAGATGAAGTGGTAGAGCACAAGACTACCGAATATGAGATCCAGAGTTCGAGTGCTAGAAAACGCCCCTAAATATTTTTTTAAAAATTTACAAATATAAAAATATAAAAACCATATATTTAAAAAAAATGTGAACTTTATAAATCTCTATAAGAGATGATTCCAAGTTCTCGTCTTAAATTGATGAAAGTATTTTCATTTAATGGTTTTGTAAAGATATCTGCCAATTGTTTGTCAGAGGACACAAATTCTAGATTTATTAAATCTTTTTCAAAATTATTACGAAGAAAATGATGACGAATATCAGTATGTTTTGTTCGTGAGTGATTAATAGGATTTTAGATAAATTTATAGCACTAGAATTATCACAGTAAATAGTTGATTTAAATAAATTAAAACCAAAATCTTGTAGTGTTTGTTGAATATAGATAACTTGAGCACATGCCAAAGCTGCAAAAATATACTCTGCTTCACATGTCGATAATGAAACACAATTTTGTTTCTTACTAAACCATCATACAAGAGGCCATCCAATGAAGTGACGAGCCCCACTTGTACTTTTTCTATCTGTCCGGCTTACTTCAAAATCAGCGTCACTATAGGATACTAATTCAAAAGGACTTTGCTTTGGATAGAATAGTCCAAAGTCCTTGGTTTTATTAAGATACCGTAGTATGCGTTTCACTGCTCGCAAATGTGATTCTTTGGGATCTACTTGAAATCGTGCACACAAGAAAATACTCATCATTATGCCAGGTCTACTAGCTGTTAAATATAGCAACGATCCAATCATACTTTGACATAATTTTTGGTCAATACTTTTTCCACTTTCATCTTTATCAAGATGTATAGTTGTACTCATAGGTGTTGGTTTGGTAGAAGCATTTTCCATACCAAAGTGTTTAATTAAATTGTTACAATATTTTTCTTGATTTATAAAAATACCATTTTCTAATTGTTTATTTGCAAGCCAAGAAAATAATTTAATTCATCCATATGTGTCATTTCAAATTCTTGGTCATTATTTTGGAAAATTCTTGACGCAGTTTTTCATTTGTAGATCCAAAAATAATATCATCAACATATATTTGAATAATTAAAATATATTATTTGTTTCTTTTTTTAAAAAGAGTTTGATCAACCTTTCCAATTTCAAAACCAGAATCTATTAAATATCTTTTAAGACGATCGTACCAAGCACGGGGTGCTTGTCTCAGACCATATAAGGCCTTTTTAAGTTTATAGATATGGTCAGGAAATAATTTGTGTATGAATAAAGGAGGCTGTTCAACATAAACTTTTTCTTTTATAAAACCATTTAAAAAGGCACTTTTAACATCCATTTGATATAATTTAAAGTTATGAAAACATGCATAGGCTAGTAAGATTCGTATTGCTTCTAGTCTAGCGACTGGAGCAAACGTTTCTTCATAGTCAATCCCTTCTTCTTGATTATGTCCTTGTGCAACTAATCTAGCTTTATTTTTGAAGACCCACTTTGTACTAATAACTGATTGATCACTAGGCCTTGGAACTAAATCCCAAATGTCATTTCTTTCGAAGTGGTTTAGCACTTCTTGCATAGAGATTAACTAATTTTCATCGGTGGATGCTTCTTTAATATTTTTAGGTTCAATATGAGAAAGGAAAGCTACATGACCTATTTAATTTAACTGACTTCTTGTTCTAACAGATGAATTGAGCTCCAATGACATTAACAGAAGGATGATCCCTTAATAATCTAAGTGGAGATCTTAGTTTATTGTTATTGTAAATCATGTTTTCATTATTTTCAAAATTTGAAATTTCTATATTTGTGATATTATCTGGGAATTCTTCATCATCTCTTATACTTGGTATTTGATTTAAATTTTCATCAAAGGATACATGAAGTGTTTCTTCGATGATATTGGTTCTTTTATTATAAACTCGATAAGCTTTGCTTCGGTCTAAATATCCTACAAAGATTCCTTCATTGGATTTTTAATCGAATTTACCAAGCTGATCTTTTATGTTTAAAATGAAACATTTTGAAACGAAAACTTTAAAATAAGAAATATTTGGTTTTCGACCATTAAACAGTTCATAAGGAGTGTTCTTAGTTAGTGGTCGAATAGAAACACGATTCAAAACATTACTAGCTGTTGCAACTGCTTCAGCCTAGAAATGTTTTGGTAACGTACTTCCATTTAACAAGGTCCTTGCACATTCTTGTAATGTTCTATTTTTACGTTCTACAACTCCATTTTCTTTTGGAGTTTTAGGAAATGAAAAGTTATGGAATATTCCCTTCTTCTTACAAAAATGTTCAAAGGCTTCATTTCGAATTCACCTCCATGATCACTCCTTATGTTTTTGAATTTTAATCCTTTAAAATTTTGACTTCTTTTGAGAAAAAATTTGAAATGATTAAAAGTATCACTTTTATTTTTGATAAAAATAGTCCAAGTATATCTAGAAAAATCATCAACAATTACAAACACATATCTACTGTGATTATTGGATTATACTTGTGTTGGTCCAAATAAATCCATATGTAGTAATTCAAGTGGTTGTAAAGTTGAAATAACCTTTTTAGATTTAAAAGACGACATAGTTAATTTTCCTAAGTGACATGCATCACATTATGATTAATTTTAAAATTCATTTTTGGTAGATCTTTTACTAAATCATTTTTAGAAAGTTTGTTTATAGCTTTGAAGTTAATGTGACAGAAACGTTTGTGCCATAGCCAAGGATCATTTTCTTTGGCTATTAAACACATATTTGAATTATGATTTATTTTCATATTCAGAACGTAGATATTTCTATCTCTATTTACTTCAAAGATAGATTTTGATAAAAAATACTACATTTGTTTTCAGAAAAAGTGACTTTGAATCCTTTGTCACATAATTGGCCGATACTAAATAAATTATGTTTTAAATTTTTGACAAGTAAAACATTTGAAATAAGAGGTAAATTTGAAATACTGTTGTTGCTCACATTGCCTTTACCGATGATATAGCCTTTGGAGTCGTCTCCAAATGTGACAGAGCCTCCATCTGAGTAAGTAATGTTCAATAGCATATCTTCGTCTCTTGTCATATGTTTTGAGAAACCACTGTCGAGTATCCATTTTTCTCTTTTCTTGAGTGGGACCTACAAAAAATATGAGATAACATTAGTACCCACCTTTTTAATAGGGTCCTAAGAGTTAAGTCTTAGGAAACCAAACCAAAAAGGGTTTAGTATCCCATTTGAAAATATAATCTTTATTTTTATGAACAGTTTCTAAAAAGGTGTTAATAAATTTCTTCCTAATTAAACTGTTGTTTGTTTTAGGAACCCAAACTCTTATGTTTTTGGGGTAAGTTTTCCTTTTTGACCATTTTTTCAGTAGGATTAATATTTCTCCTAATTTTCCTTTTAGGTGGAACTTTTGTTTTTTTTATCATACCCTAATCCTTTCCTACTTGAAACGAATTGAGCTGTCAATAATCTTAGATAGAGTTTCTCTTCCTTTATTAAAGTTTGAAACATTTTTGGTGATGCTATCTAACTTAGTTTTGAGACTAGTATTATCTAATTCTATCAATTTTACTTTTGTCTTTAATTCGTGATTTTCAAAAACAAGAGCGTCATTCTTCTCTTTTTGAGTTTCAATTTCTTAACTCAAAAGAGTGAGTTAAGAATTAATATTAGAGTATGATTCTTGTAATTTTTCAAGTTCTTCCTCTAGTATTTTCTTCTCATCTTTAAGCATATCTCTTTCTAATTCTGCTTTGATATGATGTTCACGAGTCTCCTTATATTTTCTTTTGAGTTTTTTGAGCGTGTCAACTAGCTCTGAATTCATTTCTATCATATCATCAAAGGTAAAATTACTAACATCGTTTTTGGTAGCCATGAAACAAACATTAGCTTGCTTATTTTCACTGTCACTGCTGCTATCTGATGAAGAGGTATCCGAATCATCCCATGTAACATAAAATGCTTTCCTTTTCTTATCTTTTCGGCACCTGTTGAAGTATTTTTTCTTTAGTTCTGGACATTCTTTCTGCATATGACCTTTCTTATGACAATTAAAACATTCTAGAACTGAAGATGATGGTTTGGTTAGAAAGTTCCTTTTTTCATTGTTTCTGTTGTTTTTCCATAATTTTAAGAACTTTTTGAAATTTTTGGCAATAAATGCTAGATCTTCTTCATCTGAATCTTCTTCAGCATGGAAAGCTATGTTCCTTTTGTCTTATGCTTGTACTCGTTTTGCCTGCAAATTCACTTCATAGGACATTGGATTTTCTATTAACTCTTCAGGTTACATGGTAGAGAGGTCATTAGTTTCTTCAATAGCTAAGACTTTTCTTTCCCATTCATCCGTTAAAGAGTTTAGGATTTTTGATACAATATCAAAGTCAGTGTACTTTCTCCTAATCCTAATAGCGAATGATAGATATCTTGAAATCTAGAGTACATAGTGTTGATGGATTCATCTTGTTTCATTCTAAAATTTTGAAACTGATTTTTGAGCATGGAGATTTTGCTTTGTTTGACTTTGTTAGTTCCTTCATGAGTGATTTTAAGCGTTTTCCATATTTCATAAGCTGTTTGACACACGCTAATACGATTAAATTCATTTCTATCTAGTGCATAATATAACATGTTCATAGCTTTAGCATTGGCAGTAGCATCTAATTTTTGTGTGCTTGTCTATGTGGAGTATTCTCCTGTAGGAAGAGTGTATTCATTTTGTGTGATTTTCCATGATTCAAAGCTATTTGATTGCATATAGATTCTCATACGAGTAGCCCAATAATTTAGTTCAAACCAATGAAAAATGGAGGTCGTGTAGTGGAATAAATAAATAAACAGTAAATTCAGTAAAGAAAAAGACATCAGAGATTTTTGTACTTGTTCGGAGCACCATCATACGTTCAGTCCCAGACTCCTTCTGGAATTTCACTAACACAACCTAAACCCAAATGAATAGGTTTACACCACCTGAGCAAGTGAATAGGACTACACCCGCCTAAGCAACCGAATAGGACTTCAACTGCTTGAGCAACCGAACATGACTTCTTTACAAATAATAAATGTATCTGACTATTGTGTGTTCTTAAGTAATACTGATAAGTCAATTAAGTACAATCTTCCTATAATCTTCTCCTTTATGATATGTAGTGTGATGTGCTTGGAGAATTGTGGAAGATAAAGTAATCAATAACCAAAGTATGTAAGTAATTTGAGTGTAATTTGAAAGCTTAAGAGTAGATGAGAATTCAAGAATGCTAAAAGTAAATTCGTTTAATTGTTTGTTGAAATCTGTAATCTATTTATAGTATATAAAGAGTTGTAACTATAGATGAAAAGTTATATTGAAAAGAACAAGTGCAACTATTGATTGAAAAATGTTTCTCTTCGGTGAAGAGAATTGTCTTTTCAAGAAAATAGCAGTTGGAAATATTCAGACGTCTGAATTAAAAATTTCAGACTTCTGAATTTGATTGAAACGCAAACAACAAGATTTTAGGCAAATTTTGACTATATTCAGACGTCTTAAAATTGTCATTTAGACGTCTGAATATTATGAAACAATATTTAGGTTTCAGCATTCAAACGTCTGAACGAGTGGTTTCAGACGTCTGAGTTTGGACTTTTGTGCATGTTTGTGCATGTGTGCGCATATATATATATATATATCGTTTTAGGAGAGATTTTAATAAATTTCTAAGGAAGGTACAGACTCTAGACTCACAACACTTAGCTGCTTTAAACATCTGAAAAGGAATCTGCAATAAATCTCCTATAAAGATGGTTAGTATACACATAGTATTTTATATAGGTTGTCACAATCAAAATTGAGATTCCAAAATGTTCCTTAATAAACTTGGTGCACTCAATGACGAAGTCAGCTAGTGCCTGTCCTTTGATTGATACTGGTGGTAAGAACATGATATCATATTGGCTAAGCTTATTTCCTTATTTAACTGACTGTCCTGAAGTTTCTGGCTTGCTAAAGACTTCTTAAGTGGAAAATTAGTTAAGACTTTAATTGGTTATGCTTGAAAGTAATCCCTTAATTTTCGTACAGTGAGCATTAAGCTGTATACTAGTTTTTCTATAACTGGACATGGAGTTTCTAAATCCTTGAGTCTTTTGCTAGTATAATATACCGGATGTTGAACCCCTTTTTCCTCCCTTATCAGCACCGAGATGACTGCATTTTCAGAGTCTTCCATATAGATATGAAAATTTTCTGCATCCGTGAGATTTAAAAGAATTAGCAGTTTTTCCAAGTGATCTTTTAGATTTTGGAATGCTTTTCGATTATCTTCACTCTATTTAAAGTTTTTCCTTTTCTTGATCACATTGAAGAATGGAATATATTTATTGGTTGCCTTGAAGATGAATGTATTCAATGCCGCCACTCTCTCTTTAGGCTCATTACATCCTTGCTTGTTTCGAGTTCTACTTTTTCTTTGATAGCTTAGATTTAGTCAAGGTTAGCTACAGTTCCTCTTGCACTCACTAATACCCTGAGAACGTACAAAAAACTGGATCCCGAAGGAACACATTTGTGGATTAAGCTTAATGTGATATTTTCACAACACATGGAACATTTCTTCCAGGTCTTTCATGTGATTTCTTCTTTCTTGAGATTTGACTGGCATGTAGTCTACATATACTTCCACATCCCGACTAATTTTCTACTCTTTAACATTCTATTTAGTAGTCTCCGATATGTTATCCTGCATTTTTCAGTCCAAACGCTATTGTTTTCCTAATCGGGCTTGAACGTTAGAATTTGTTTATATCCTAAATAAGCTTCCATGAAAGATAAAAGCTGATGTCTGCTTGTTGCATCAACTAATTGATCTATCCTTGGGAGTAGATAACAATCTTTTGGGTATGCCTTATTTAAATTAGTGTAATGGACATAAGTTCTCCATTTTCCATTGGATTCTTAACTATAACCTGATTCGCCAACCACTTCGGATAGAACATCTCTCGGATAAATCCATTCTCAATTAACTTTTTAACTTCCTCCTCCAATGCATTAGATTGGACTTTATCGAATTGCCTTTTCTTTTATTGGATTAGCATGATTTTTGGATCTATCTTCATAGCGTGTCATATAACAGTTGGGTATATCCCTACCATATCTGAATGAGTCCAAGCGAACACTTCTCTATTGGACTGAAAAAAACTTACTCCCATTTTAATTTACCATCTAGTTCTTTTCCAACCGTTGACTAATTTTTTTTGTCAATGAGATAGAATGACTAATCAACCTTGAACATTATGAGAGATAAGACTTTTAAAGATGCTGTTACCTTTGCAGTATATGATCGCAAATTAATGATGGAATGCTAGTAATGAAGAGACATGGATTTTAGAGAGGTTTCGGTTGAAATGGGTGCCCACATCCACTATATCACTTACATATATATATATATATCATTACAATGATACATGATGATGATGGAGAATGCTTAAAGATAATAAGAGTATGGTCAGAAGTGTTATCTTTCTAATTTTATGAATCCGACCCCATGCTTGGTTAAATGCTTGGGGTATTTATATGAGCAAGCCTCCTTTGATCTGCAGTTGAGATTACTTGAAGATATTCATGGTTTATACAACAGATCGAACCGTGGGATAGTTGCCAGCTGGAGGGTTGATAGCGATACATGCATAAGTGATAAATCGGCTTTTTGTACTCTGATTGGTTCTTTTGCAGGATGTCAAGTGGCACAATTAGGAGTTTGTTACTACTTTCCATGTCAAATGGGAGCAAACGGTGCAGGGCGACTGCATTAGCGCTTTTCTAGGATTGTAGGACTTTAGTATGTATGCTTTTCTTTGCTAGTATGACTATTTTCTCTCTTTATAGCCACTTCGACCAGTTTTTTGTCCTTATGTGAGTTAAACCCAGGTGTATAAATCAACTGACCCTTAGGTCAGTCAGTTCCCATGGATTAGCGTGGTTGATGCATTTATCTTTCTGGGGAGACCATCATGCCCTATTGAACTTTTGCGGAAATTGTGAGCACATTTTCCCCCAAGTCTCCCTCGTGGGTAGGGTGGGATTGTAGATATGAAATATTTTGATTTGAAGGATGCCTATGGTGTAATTAATGCTTTTATCATGGATCTTCCTATAGGTGTCTTTAGCTATCAATTTTTCCTTGTAAATTTTTAGTGAAGGGATCCAAATCAACCCTAATGTCACATCTCTTCGCACAGTCTAGATTTGGTTTGTCTTTTCGAGATGAAAGGTAACGATTTGGCTAGTGAGGGTATATAAATAGATGCAGCCACCTCTTCTTCTCCTTTCACTGTTTCCCATTTCTTCTGCTATTGTTGAAAATCTTTTAACACTTTTAGAAATTCTCCATTAACGGGTATGCCTCTCTCTCCATTTTCATTTATCATTATAATTAAGTTGTTGATGGCTTATTTCTCTATCGTCGGGTGCCTCTTCGCATTGTCCCTTTCGATAGTTTTCTTCTCCTTTCGACGATTCCCCTCCTCATTTGACCATGCTTTGAGGCCGGTTAGTTCCTAAGGGTGAGGCATCCATCGTGCTTATTTACTAATCTTTGCTATGATCTTGTCACGGGATGACTGCTTCCGATAATGCCTCAAGTTTTGCTCCCACAATTCCTTCTGACTACGTGGGTGGACCAGACAGGATGGATAGAGAATAGAACATATTTGGTTGTACCGTTGGCTTGATCCAATTTTCGAAAGCCTACCAATGAGCTGACATAACCCCCCGTCATGCTACTACACATTCTCCTGAGTTACTTGAAAGTCGGAGTGGCCTTGCCCCTACATCCAACCATCTTGTCCCTTTTGAATATGGCCAGCCTTACTTCGGGTCAACTTACTCTAAACGGCTACTATTATCTGGTTGGCCATTATGTAGCGTGCCATCGCTTGGAGTTAAAGGCACCTTTCGTGTGCCTTTTCGTCTGCCTCGTTAATATTAACAAAAGCCTAGTCATTGCCTCGAGACATACAATCATATCCAGATAAATAAGAAGAGAGAAGTGGTCTTTATTAGGGTTTCAAAAAAGGTGTCTTCGACTAGAAATCTCAATATTTCTTTATTCGGCAGGTTATGAACGAGGGGTTGCATTTTTAGTCACTTTGACCTTTTGATGAGACTGTCTTTGTGATTTTGTCCCCTCTTTCATTTTCCTTTTTGACGTTCTTACAGTATTCCTATTATAGAGTCCCCAACACTAAGCCTAGCTGAGGCAACGGTAGTGGAAAAGCACGAGTTAGGCCTTTAGTGGGCCAATGATACCCTCCAAGACATGGACAACTTAGTGACTGATGATATTCTCCAAAAAGTTGGGCTACCATCAGAGGGTCAGTCCATTCGTGCTCCTACAAAAATGGAGAAAGGTGCAGAAACTAGTCGAAAGAGAAAGAAGAAGGAGATAGTTTCGAAGAAGCCTGCAGGTAGTTGCCTCATTTTTTCTCCTTTACACGAGTCCATACTTTTGCCTGAGGCCGGCTAGGGTTGCATTAGTACAGATGATTACACTGGCCCGAGGGCTGACCCATAGTTGATGCGGATGCCCTTTTTCACGTGCCATTGGCATGGTAGGATTATGATCTGGAAAAATATAATGGAAATTCTAGCCAGCCTCTGCCCCTGACCCTTAGATAAAGTGTGACTTAGGCTTCCTCAAGTGATGGTCCTACTAAATATAGGGGTCATGATGTTTGACCAACGGGCATAGGAAGAGCAAGACGTACAAACTCTAAAGGGATGATTCTGAAACTTGTGCACCTCTGATTAGGAACCGAAACTAAGGTACTACACCAATTAGTTAATTATGTTTATCTTTACCGTGGCTAGTTTCTTGTTTTCAAACTTTTTATGTTTCCTTGTTTTAGTAGGCCAGATCAATTTTAAGGAGCTAGATAGGGCGAACGATCCCCTGGTGGATCTTCCAAGGCAATGTGCGAATGGGAAAGACATGATGGTCTCTCCTTTGCCGCACCCCAAAGTGGCGACCCACACTTCCTGTTTCATGTTGATGAAGAGTCCAGTGTTGAGGAGTCCCTAGGTAGCAAACGGATGAGGATTGGAGTGGCAGAGAAGAAGGGACCGATGGGGGCATAAGAGGAGAGAAGCCCATGGTAGATGAGACGGGGCTGGCTCATGGTGAATCTTATGAATAAATGTTGATGTTTCTATGTATTATGGTCCTAATAAAGAGTTTGAAGTGAAAGTTGGGATGATTTCTATGCGGATCAGTCCAGGATATGATACGAAGGCTTAGACAGAAATGTGTGGACCTTCCAACTTGTTGCTACTTACTCTTTCGGGATATCCCACTGATCACGCTCGGCTGGCCACATCATGGATTATAGACTGTTGTTGACAGCTTGTGCAAGGAACTAGCTATGGTATGACCTGTTTTCCTTTTAATTTTTCTTCCATCTCCTTTTGCTAATAACTCAAACTGCCTTATTTTCATGCGGATGCTTGCACAACGTGGGTCCGTGGTGAGATTGTTAATTTACAGGCAAGACCTACCAAGGGGCATGCCATAGAAGGAGTGTGGGGTCTTCTTGTGTGGTTCTCAGTGGATGGTGATGATTATGGACAAAATGGAGGGAGGTCATGACATGTTGACTCTCTTGAAGGAGGAGTTGGAGGAGAACAAGGCCCATGTAGTGGATGAGACGGTGGAGTTGGAAGCAGTTAGAGCCAGTTTATAGGGTGGATATGACGTTGTTGTCCAATTGAAGGAAGAGTTGAGAGCGGCGAGGTAGGAGGTTGAACCGGCCTAGAAGGTAGCTGTGATGGCCGCTAATGAGCGTAAGGCAGATATTGCAGGCGATAGTGTTGCCGAGAAGGACCTGAGTTATAGATTGCACTTTGAGCAGATGCAGTTAAGGCCAGGGAATTGGCTAAGAAAGAAGTGGCAGAAGCCAATCACCGTATGGCCAATGCCGAGGCTAACAGAGACCAAGCTGTTGTTGACCGAGGATTGCTTGAGGAAGAGCTACACGATTGAAGGGCAAGGAGGAGAGATTTGAGTTAGGAGGTAGGGCTTCTTCGAGGGCTTTTGGATGCCCATCAGACTTGCTTGCCCCCGGACGATGCTAAGAGGTAGAAAGAGAGAGTCCACAAGGAAAGGGACACTCACTAGTCGGCTAATTTGACTAACATGGCGGTAGGCATTTTCATGTACAACTTTCGTCTTCCTATTGTGATCCTTGGTGTGACGCCCACTTTGACCCAAAGGTATCGTGAGGAGGCAGCTGCCAAACAGACCAAAAAGGGTAAGCCTGTGCCAGCCATCATGACAGCTGAGCAGATTGACTCGTTTACCCAACCAAATGAGTAAGGATGTTGCTGCGTATTGTTAGTTGTAGCCTGGTTGTCTTTCTTGTTTCCTTTGCCTTCACTTTTTTTCCATGGTTGTCATAAGTTGATTGGGCTTAGCACGAAGGGCTATATATGGTGCCTCCTGTTTGTTACGAACTCTTTTTTTGCGTCATGTGGTGTTTGAGATTCCCATTTATGTTATTGTGCCTGTAAATAAAAGAAAAGCATAAGATATGTTGTGGTGTGTATGTTTTGCCATGCGGATTGAGGCTTTAGCAAGAGCCGTGGGGTTTGCACGGAAGGACCCAACTTATTTTCTTACGGGTGCCCTTTCCGACACTAAAGGGTTGGAATTGAGGCCTGTGGGGTTTGCACGAAAGGACTCAGCTTATTTTCTTACGGGATCCCTTTCCAACGCCTAAGGATTGGATTTGAGGCCAGTGGGGTTTGCATGGAAGGACCTGGCTTATTTTCTTACGAGCGCTATCTTCGATATCCAGGGTTAGAATTGAGGCCCATTGGGTTCGCATGGAAGGATCCAGCTTATTTGCTTGCAGGCACCCTTTCCTACACTTAGAGGTTAAAATGAACCCTGACTTATTTACTTGCGGGCACACTATGGACGTCGGACCTCGAAGATACTATCATGGCATTGTGCTCAGTTATCATGCACTAGTCTTGACAATAGTGTCTCATCCCGCCAGGACGAGGGGAATTAGACCTTTGCAGTCACCATCTAGCTCGTCAACGCACCTTAGAAGGAAAGAATTCTATGTCGTGTTCGCATACCGGAGTAGGTCGGGTAGCACTGCGATGACCTGCAGATCGTTGATCGTCCCTGAAGTGCCTAGACGGAGTGGATGCACGGTACCCTCGCCGAGTGCATCCTTCTATTAGGAGGGAAGCGGTAGCTCTTATTGTCTTTGATAGCATGTGGGATGTTGCTAGACTGGATGAATGAGCATGTAAGAATTCATCCCTATCTAGGTATCCCGAACATGCGTGGTTGTCATTCCCTTGGCAAAGAGAGATGACATTCCATTGATCTCGTTAGCTAGCATGAACTGACAACATACAGACTTTCCTAATTTGGGTCGAGTTCCCCATCGGTGGGGTCCTTGGTGCTTGCAAACACACGACGAATAACCAAGTCACCGATGTTGAACCGTCGGAGCTTCACATTTGCTTGTGATGTTTTGCGACTTTTTTCTTATAAACCTCGATGTGGATTTTTGCTTCCATTCCTTGCTTGTTTATTATATCCAGGCCAATCCCGAGGAGCTCGTCATTTTGCTCATGTCATAGGCTACACTGCGAGGGGATGGGATGTCCACCTCGATAGGCAGCATGGCCACATACCTGTGTGAAAGGGAGAAGTGTGTGTGCCCGATCGAAGTTCGGGTGGAGGCTCATGGGTATGCTGACTATGATAGCGACCTTGGAAAAGAGATCTTATGCGCGACAAAGGTGACTATGAAGATCGGTCTTGTTCGCTACCAAGTATAGGATGGGGTACTTCCCTTTGCGGGTGTGAGTGTATAGAAGCGGCTTTCGATCCCCTGGTCAAGGTTTGAGCCTGATCGCTCAGGCACTTAGGATGTGGCTCATGGGTTTCACCATCCCGATGGCCGTTTGGCACCCTCCTAACTTTATTGTTATCTACTAGCTCCTAGGCCACATGGATAGCGGTTTCAGATGCCAACCTCACTCTTTGGGAGGTCGCCAATACATACGATCTTCGAACGACTGACGGTGTTAGGAAGTTGTTGACTTCCTAAGTTGATGGCTGTCCTACATCCTTCATGGAGTGAGTTTCTAGTCTGGCCCTTAGGCTGTTTACTTCTTGGCTCAAGGTTCCCATCCTAGCGATGTGATCGGGTATGGCCTGCCAGAATTCAAGGTCGACTCTAGGGAAACGGCAGGGAATACCAACGGGTGTGTTACCATTGGTGTCTCAATCGTGTAGGTTGTTCGCATCGACACCATTCGTCACCATGTTGAGTTCGGAGTCTAGGAAAGGTTGAAAGCAGCTAGAGAGTTTTGTAGGTTCGAGCCCTCCTTCTAAAGCCAAAATGTTAACTAAAAATTCTATCAGCGAGATAGAATGGTTAATCAACCTCGGAAATTGCGACAGAGTGGAGTTTTAATGAATTTATTAGCTTTGTAGTATATGATTGTGAGTTAATGATGGAATGCCAGTTGTAAAAAAACATCGATTTTAGAGTGGTTCGGCCGAAATGATTGCCTACGTCTACTGTACATATTATTCTCACTATATATATATATTATTACAATGGATCATGGAGATGATGGAGAATGCTTGAAGATGATAAGAGTACAGTGTGAAGTGTTATCCTTCTAAGTTTTCCAAATCCGACTCCTTGCCAGGTGAAATACTTGGGGTATTTATATAAGCAAGCCTCATTTAATCTGCAGTTGAGATTGCTTGAGGATATTTGCGGTCCGTACTGTAGATTGGACCGTGGGATGGTTGGATTGTGGGATGGTTGCTAGATGAAGAGTTGGTAGCGCTACATGTATATATAGTGAAAAATCGCCTTTCCGTACTCTGGTTGCTTCTTTTACAAGATGTTAGGCGGCGCAACTCAGAGTTTGTTGCTACTTCCATGTCATATAGAGTAGTTGGTGGCATGGAAGCTACATTAGCGCTTTTTTAGGATGATATGACTTTAATAGGTATGTTTTTCTCTATCGATTTGACTGTTCTCTCTCCTTGAAGCCACTTTGGCTAATTTATTCTCCTTATGTGAGAGGAACCCTAGCGTATAAATCAATAGGCCCTTTGACCGGTCGGTTCCCAAGGAAGCCCGGATTAGCTTGGCTGACGCATTTATCTTCTTACGTGCGGTCGCCATGCCTTATTAAACTTTTGGGAAAATTTTGAGCGACCCTAACCTTTACTATTTTCGTCGTGTCAGTTGGGTTTATACATATTTCCTTAAGCTCCTCGATTGATTCTTTCCTCTCTTAATCATCCCTACAATAGAGTTCATTGATGATTTCTTCTCATTCCACTTCTTCATCCACTAGATTTGCATCTTTTCTCTTTCTTTTCTTTTTTGAAAAGCTAAATTTCCTGAATGTATGGTGGTCTTCACTGCATGCTTTTGCCTTTGCTTTGAATCGTTTGGTCGCACGAACCTTTATTCAAAGGCTAAGTAATATCAGTTTGGATTGACTTACCTTGAATTATGTCAAAACAAGGAATGTGATTTCATTTATATTGATGAAGCATAACAAAAAACAATTCATGGGAGCTAAACCGCTCTCTCTTACTATTCCCTGACTACTCTTAGTTTAAAACTTCACTATCCAGTATTTTAGGGACACAAAAGCATTAATCTCATCCAGGGTTGGCCATTTGAAGAATGCATTGTAATAGGATAGCTAATCAATTATAACAAATAGATTTTCCAAAGTCCTGCAGCGTGGCGGAACCCCATCTGTACCAGTAGCTTTATTTGCCCTACGAGGGTTGACCACTTATTATTGAATCCAAAGATAGGCTCCAGGCTCGACTCCAGCTTCTCCTTAGGTATTCCCATTTAATTAAAGGAGTGCTTAAAGGTGACATTGATTGCACTTTTGGTGCCAACAAGAATTTTCATCATAACTAAAAACTTGATTTGAGCAGTTACAATGAGTGGGTCGTTGTGAGGATGACGAACTCCTTTTAGCTCTTGTAGAGTAATGGTTAGGTTATGCATCTAAATCTGATAACTAGGGTTTTCATGTGGTGGCTCTTCCTAAATTAAGAAAATTCCTTCCATTGCTTCCCAGATATGATGATTTCTAGCACCTTTGTTTTTTCTAGCTATATGTAGACCCACATGGATCACCTCAATTCTATTAAGAGGTGGGATGAAATCAAGCTGGACATCTTCTTCTTCCATGTTTTCATATTGGAGAGTTTTAGATTACTCTTCTCCGAACAGGCATCTTTTTGGTTATCCTTGACAAACTCCTTTGACGGTTTGTTACGAATCATCAGATGGATTTAACCTGCTGGCACCTGACATTCATCCATCTTGTGTCCATGAGATTTACGACAAGAGTAATATTTTCCCTATTCCTTGGTTCTGGGTTAGTCTTTTACTTGTAAGTGATTAGGAAATCACTATTCTTCTTCATTGTAGCGTATATGTAAGATATGAGTCTTTTTAAAGCAACATGGCTTGCGCTTGAGTCTTCTTCTCACCTTGGTTTTTTGTGATTATGATTGTGATTAATCTTTCCTATTTCCTGTTTGAGATGAGCTTTCATTTTGGCATGGTATATTTTGTGCATTCGGATGAACTCTACTTGAAATTTAAAATCATATAAATCCTGGCATCCTAAATATATAGTTCATGCCAAAATGGGGTTTTCTCAATTTTCCTTGAGTGTACTGCCACTAGCTTATCTCTATTGGCCATGTTTTTAGCTTGTAAAGCTTCTACATTAAACCTTTTAAGATAATCTCCTAATAGCTCTTCTTCTCTTTGTTTGATGTTTTCTAATACATTATAATCAATGGCATGATCTTTACAGATGCAGAATTAAGTTGAAAACTCATAGGAGAACTTATTCCAAGAGTATATAGTCCTTTCGCGATATTGCTGATACCATTTGGCTGCTGCACTTTGGAAAATGGTTGGAAAAAGTCTACACCGCACAACCCCAAACATTATACAAGTCCATTTGACTCTCAAAGGCAAATAAATGGTCATCTGGATCAGCTGTTTCGTTGTATTCAATTGATGGGATCTTAATGTGAGATGGAATTTTTGCATAAATAATCTCATCAATGAATGAAGCTTCTCGTTGATTATCATTGACTCTCTCATCATGAGTCCTCTTCCTTTAGCATTAAGCATAAATTTTGCCATTTTTGCTGCCATAACCCTAGAGTAGTCCTTATTGGTATGATAACTGGTTCCTTTTGGTTTGTTACTCTATGAAGAAAAGCTTGCAGACAATTCGTTAGATTTTTCCTTCCCTGATAAACTGCCTTAGTCTGCCAGTTAGTTTTCTTTTTTATGTGAAGTCGCTACAAGATTGCTTTTGTCCCTATTCCTAAGTTGGGAAGCATTCAAGTTTCTTCTAAGAGATTCTTCTTCATCCTCTCTTGTAAGCTTGGAGGTATTTGAAGATTACTGGGCGAGCACTCTCTCCAAAAGTTCTTTCATCATCAGCAATTGCTGCTCTAAGTTTTATATTTGTCCTCACTGCTAGTTGGCTACAACTGGTTATGATGGTTGCCCATATTCTATGTTAAACGTGTTAAAATTGGGAGTTACATTCTCTTCTAGTGTCATTGTCTATATGATCTCTTTAGTCTGAGCATTGAATCTTCGTAATCGCATTTTTTTGAAATAAAATTCACTTAATTAGTCCTGATCATGAGAGAATCAAACAAGTCGAAGGTTCGGCCCTCCTTTTAATGTCAAAAATGTTAGACCAAAAAATGGTGTAACACTTTAAATGCCAAGTGTAGTAAGTTATCCCTTGATTTGAATATTTGCAAAGACATGATGAGACATTGGTTGATCTTGACGACTTGATTCCTATATAGATGAAGATATGATCAAGAATAAATTAGTCATATCGACGTGGATAATGCACATATGAGGTCATCAGATCATCATGATTAAAGCACCAAGATTTAGCTTATTATTTAGGACTAATCTTATGATATAAACATTAATTATTGGAAGACAAAATAGCCCTTAAGATAAAGTTCATTTTGTTATGATTGATCTATATGATCGAAGTCCTCTAAGGCCATTTTCATATATATGAGTTCATATCGGTTGTTAGTTAGGTAATCCAATCAACTAATGATATGTCATATGTTCAATGGGAATAGAATACAAGGCATTGAGATACAGTAAAGTCTATTATGTATATCAATGGACTATTCATCCCATCCTTATGTTCGAAGTCTATAGTTCATAGCCAATGGTTAACATAAAGATGCACATAGCAGTCCATCATAGTCCAGTGCATCTTGATTATGTTCATTTCAAGTTGGTTGTGAAAAGATCATAATATGCAAGTCCCAAACAATAATTTTCAGTAAGGTTATAATCGAAGCCAACATGCTAAGTTAGGTCCATGTTCATTCAATTCGAATATGGATACAGTCATATATATATATATATATATATATATATATATATATATATATCCCCAATTTGAGTTAGGGTGATAAGGCTTTGACTTTAGAAGAGAGAGAGAGAAGAAAATTCGACCTCCCTAAATGGTGCCCTTAGGGTCGTATTTATAAAGGCAGGCGATCTCCCTCAGTTCGTATCTCACGTCTTTGGTAGGATGGATTTCGATGGAATTTGACTTCGACAGCAATACCCCAGCTTTTATTCTTTATGGAGGCGGTATTTCCTCATTCGTTTATATTTAACATTGTTGACTATCTCTGCTAATGTAGATGGTCCCGTTGAGGTGATGTCGACCGTGATCCTGCCTTATTACCTTGCAGAATGGTGAAGGGAGTCTATGGTCAAAGAATAGTGTGTCAATGAGCTTGCTTTGATTTTGGTGGGCAAACAGAGGTGCTTGTTGGTAGTAGCATGTCTTAGATGATACACATAAACATGATGTGGTTATCGTTGAAGAGCGATGTGACCTCGTTTGACTTTAATACTTTCAAAGTATTTATGGGATGGGATGCCGTCGTGGTTTTAGTGGCCTCAGTAATTGCCGATGATATGTCTCTTCGATACCAATCTATCTTTGATATTTAACACATTCGAAGTCATTGGTAATGAGTGGTGCGATTAAGGTCGAAGTCCTTCCTAGCCTTGCTGATATACGATACGGGCACATCTTTGGAGGTTTGGTGTCGTGTGAGGGGCAATGTGATATATCATCGAAGATGCTCGTTTCCTGGTTAAAAGAAACATGCTGTTGATGGGATTTGGTTTTATTCTTCAACATAGGCCTTTTATAGCTTTAATCTTTTTATGACGCCATCATTTATGACATTACTTTCGACATTGGAATTATATGGATAACAAAAAGTTTTAGGTGGGTAATTAAATTAGTAAAGTAATTAAGCTTTTTAATTATATTTTAATTCTTAAATCATATAAAATAATTTATTCATATGAGGTCCAATCGAGATGTGGTTTTTTGCATTATGCTCATATGAGCATTATGTAAGCACTGGAATTGACTTCAATGAATTTGGAGTAAATGGAACTTTGAGCTAAATTCTAATATAATTCGATTTTAGATCAAGTTAGTACCCTTAACCTTCCGCTGGAATTTTGGTGAGTTATCTCATCTTTAGGTGTGTACTATATGATATATAGTAGTTAATAAATTAATTTTTTGCATTTGAGTGATTTGCTGGTTTGATTTGGTTGAGTTTCTGCTTTGAAAAGCGAATGACATATAAAATAGAATGCAAGGAGTTTTGCTAGGGAATCTGAATTCCTCATAATTATTGATTTTAATTTTCAGTTATTTACTGTTATATATAATTTTGAATGTTAAAAGTTCGATAGTTGACCATATTAGACGTGACATTGATATATGTTAAAAGTTGAACCTTTTTAGTGATAATGGTAATTGTAGCATTGATTAAGTGCTCTGTTAGCTATTGGCCTCGTTATAGTATTTTGGAATACTATTATTTACTATTTGGATTTTTGGTTTAGATTCAAAGAATTATTTTTAAATGTGACTTTTGGAATTTATCTTTTATAATAAAGTGATTTTATTTTAAAAGAAGATAGAAATATTTTGGTAAATGTTTATGAAATGTTTTATAGAAAATGTGTAGAAAGATAGATTTATAAATGGTGTTTTTAAATAAAAGAAAATATTTATAAATTCCATTTTATAAAAGGGAAATGGTATCATTTAGGTAAATTGGAGTAATAAATCATAGTTGGTAATTTATGGTCATAAATGAAATGGCCATTTTATGGAATGTATTTAGTCCTATCTTGAACGAAGATTTGTGTTTTGTAGATAAGATTTAACAAAATGAGCTTTGGATTTATAAAGGGATTTATATAAAAGGAGTTTAATAAATAATTTTAGAGATTTATAAAAGGAGTTTTATAAATAAATTTAAAGATTTCTAAGAAGAGTTTTATAAATAAATCTAGAGACTTATAAATAAATCTAGAGATTTATAAGTGAAGTTTGTAAATAAATCTAGAGATTTCTAAAAGGAGTTTTACAATAAATTAGAGATTTATAAAAGGAGTTTTATAAATAATTTTGAGATTTATAAAGGGAGTTTGTAATAAATTTAGAGATTATAAATAAATTTAAATGTTTATAAAAGGATTATAATAATAAATTTAGAAATTTATAAAAAGGGTTTTATAATAAATTTAGAGATTTATAAAAAGAGTTTTATAATTATATTTAGGGATTTACAAAATAAGTTTTATAAATAGATGAGATATTTGTAAAAGGAGTTTGCAAATATAAAAGAGATTGAAAAATAATTTTTAAAAAGAAATGAGATTTGATTTCTATAAATGGTCATTTAAATTATAGTGGTATGGAAAGCATTCTTTTCATACTTACCACCAAATTTCATGCTAGCAAACTCATCCTTATCCTAAGAATTAAGAATGTATGTCATGGTAAGGATAGTACGCCAACTTGTCCGACTTCATTGTTAATCGTGGGATAACACATGTTTGAAATCGAAAAATGGTGTTAAGTATATTTGGTCAAATTTACATACGGTCCATTTATTTACACCAAAACGAAAGTGTTTTGGGTTTAATGAAATGAATGTTTTAAGTGACATTTATTTTAACCCAAATAATTACGGATTTGGAAGTGAAATTTTTCTGTAATGTCCTGTAATATTTATACAGTTGAGATAAGTTTACACATACCTTTCTAAGTATTGGAAGTGTAGTGTTTTGTGAATATACTTATATCGTCGACATATGTATATAAAAATTTGCTAAGTATTAGTAGTGAAATGGTTTATGAGTGTACTTATACAGTTGACATAAATATATAAATATTTTTCAAGTATTGAAAAGAGTAGAAAGAATTTGTGAATATATCTTTTGGAAAAGGTATTTTAATACAGATATTTGAAAGGAGATTCTAACTAATGAAAGAATTATTTAAAGAGGCTCAGGGGTTCCTTATGTACTTTGATTGTTTGTTTATTTGATAGTTAAATAATCAACTATCAAAATCTTGGCTAGTTTTGAAATTTTTGATCGTCGATTCGAAGAGTCTAGGATTAGATATGTTATCTGAAAACCAATTCAAATCGGCAAAGAATTCGAATTTAAGTCATGTTGAAGATAATCAAAGACGAAGTTCTTTAAAGAGCAAGGGATACTTGCTACTAATAATGAGGATGCAATAGAAGTAGGGCCATCAGTTTTTTTACATCATGAACAACTTGTATGGATAAACGTTGGGATTACATTATTTCTTGAAGGACGGTGTTAGAATTCCAAGTAGGATTACTGTATAAAAGGTAAAACATATCCTCAAGCCTCTTACTCGATAACGACATAAACATGGGATATGGGAAATGCAGTAGAGCTATGTGGTTCCCTACCATTAGGGTATAGTCATCAGCCGATCTAGATTGATATTGACACACTTATGTATGCTAGAGACTTGGTATGGTTGTTGGTTGACAACTGGGGTGATGACATATTCGGTACAATCCAGTAGGGTTTGGGAGGCCCCATGTTAGCAGGGTGTCATTTTGAGGTCCTCAGTACATTTTTCTAAAGGTGTACTGTGGTAGGCAGTATATCAATATTCTTGTCATTGTATAGAATCCATTCCCACACAAGTGCCTTATGGACTTGTTGTGCCAAAATATGTTGTAATGTGAGATGCAAGCATTTCACTTATGTTATATATTTATTTCAAACCCTAGACAATATTGTAGTATCACAAGATTTTCTAGTTGAAACGATTTAGTTATCTTAAGTTAAAACCCGTCCCTGTTTATTTGCGCCATGGTCATATGGAATACCTTTATTTTTGAATGGTTTTATAACATTAATTGAGTTCCTCGCGCTGGTTTACCAGACTAATCCCGAAGTTATTTTCTTATAATGCCGGGTTAGTCTGAGCATATTTCTAGATTTAGTTTGGATGCTTTGGAGCTTCAGAAGACGAGCTGGATGCCTCTAAGACATAATCACATATCTTTTATTTCTGGTGCATTTGCTGCTTGTATGTATCAGCATTATTGATCACATGTTGCTATAACTATCCAGGCTAATGACAGGTTAGTTTACTCTGATTGATATATGTATATTACATGTTTTTTATAAAAACATATTATATGTTACTTGTCACGTTATGAGATTCTTTTTTATCTCTTCTTTCTTTCACCTCAACAATCTTTCTTTTTGGCACTTCGTTGCACGACACGTGAATACCATAGATGTATTAATGTTAATCCTTTAGGGTCGAAAAGGCTCGGCCTTACACTTAATTTCTTACAAATAGAATTACCTATGTTATCATCAGTTCCACCATTCAGTTCATTTCAATTTTGTTAATAAATTAACTTTTCTTTCACTACTTTTAATCTCACAAACAACCATGGTTTGATTTCAGTTTCCTCATTTTTTGATAAATGTCTGAAAAGTAAAATGCTAGTAAATTTTAGAATGAAAATGCATCAAACTTTATCATAGATTATTTCACTTTTAAGGTGCATATCTTATTTTGAAAGTATTTCAATGATGTAAAAGAGTTACTTTGATAGTGGGAAGATGAGCTAATTTTTTCAAGTAGAAAAAGAATAAAGAAAGAGCAAGCATGATAGCGTTTGGGATGTTAGATGTGTTTACTATATGACTCATTCTTTTAAGTTAGCATGGTTGTAAGGACATAAGCAGATTACATAGGAAAAATGTTTTCCAACTCTGAAATCTTCAACAAACAGTTAAAAACATGTAAACTACATTGAACTAGCGTTTCCAGTTAAGAAATTAACGTAATTTGATCAACATGCGTATTTAGTGCACATCTAGATCTATAGGTATAGTAGATACATGTCTAACTTCGAGATGTGTAGTTGATACACGCCGTTTACTTAATCATATAAATACACATCAAGATCTATGCGCACATTAAATAAACGTCCAACTTCTAGATGTGCAATTAAGTAATTAAATCCATAAGATTACTTCCCCGTCTGATATTAAATTAGCGAGGGGTAGTTATAAATTACTAGTTGTCTAATATTAAAATAAGTAGGATACAGATTATGAACAGATTTCCGTTCAACAAAAAAGGTCCGCCTAAAATTTACATTGAGTCTGTTTGGTTGAGACACCTTAAAAAAGATTTTTGAATAATATCTTCTAAGTAGTTTTAGTTAGTAATTTACTAGTGGAGATTTTTGATGGCAACTTAGCTTTTGTAATAAAATAGAATATTTACCTCTCTATTTATAATTTAAATGTAAAGCAAATCCCTCTTTATAACTTTCTATAAATTAGGCCCCTACTCCTTTAATATCACATCTGAAAAATTCCAGCAAATGCCAATTATTTTAATCCAAATCTTTAAAATATGATAACATTTGTAGATTAACTAGATTTAAGAATCGTTTTCACCACTAAGTCACGAATTTAATAAACTTTCCAATGATATCCATTATTGACAGATTAAAAAAAGTCAAAAATCATAATTTCACTAGTTTACCCTTTCTGGTTGGTCGTAACCCACACGTGGGCGACTGCGATGATCAATACAAACGAAAAGGTGAACCTGTCGGATACGAAAGTCACAACAGTAATACGAGGGATCAACATCTCTAGAGGCGACTAAACTCATTGGCCAAATATACGCTTCGGTTTTAGTCATTTTAATTATGACCCGTGTGTCAAAGCTATCCATCATCGTTCTCTTACATCGTTCTAATAAACATCGCCATTTCAACCACAACATTCTGGATATCATCCACCCACAGTTATCAAAGTGGTTCTACTATTGACAAAGAGTATGCCAATAAGAGGCCTCGGGCTCTTCAACAACCAAACGTCGTTTTCCACACCATTTGTTTCTTTTATATTTCGAAAATAATTCATACTTGATATAAAAATATCATATTCGCTTCAAATCAAATTTATTTCGAAATCATCATATTCGCTCCAAAAATCAAATCCATTTCGAAGTAATCATATTCGCTTCAAAAGTCATATTTTTACTTCAACATGTTAACTCAATCCGATATATCGATTTCACCTCAGAACTTGATTCGAATTACAATTTTGGTTATAATTTACTTTAACCTAGTTCGCATTTAAATCCAAAATTTAAATATAAACATTTCACCCTTTGACCAGTTTGAATTTTTAGAAAATAGTTTAAATAGTTTTAAAATAGTTAGATAGATAAAATAGTTCAATAGAAATAGCTTGAGTAATAAAATGGCTTATATATTCAATTGTTTGGAAAAATAGAATAATTTGAATATTTAAAGAATATAGATTCTAAATCGTTTATAATAAAAATATTCAGTTAAAAATAGTTTCATGTCAATTACTTAAAAACAGTTACATGTCAAACCGGTTCACTTTCCAAATTTTCCAATTAAAATTAGTTCCAAATTCTAATCCAATTTAATCGATTCAATTCCGATTTCAAGTCAAATTTTACTTCAATTCCAAATTAATTTCAATTCCAATTCGAAATTAATTTCGACTCCAATTCCAAATTAATTTATTCCAATTTCAAATTAATTTCAGCTCTTACTTCACACTAATTTAAATTCCTATTTCAAATTAATTTCAACTACAATTTCAAATTAGTTTGATTTCCAATTTCGAATTAATTTCATATCCAATTTCACAATAATTTCAAATCCAATTTCAAATTAATTTCGACACCAATTTTAAATTAATTTAAATCCCAATTTCAAATTTTCCTTCAATATTCAACTTAAAATCCAAATCGTCAAAAATTATTAAATTTCTAGCTCAATTATGAAATATCGTTTTATATCACTTTTACTTAGTAATATCTAAAGTTCAAATAAAATTCCAATCCTTTAAAACAAATCAATTTCTTAAATTCACATAATATTTCGATTATAATTTAAAAATCTAAACTTCAATTAATTAAACAATTTCATTTACCAAATTGAAATTTCCACATTTAGAATTCCAATTCGTAAATAATTCGATTTCCATAAATTCGATTTTATTTCTTAAAAATCAAAATAAATTTAAATATTTTAAATCAAAATCTTAAAATCATTTAATTTAACCAACCCAGCATCCGTATATAATTCTCTATAGTATAGCTAAGTGAATCAATTATTTAAATTTAATTACAGAGTTGGATATATATCATTTCAATCCAAAATAAATACCATAGGTATATATCATTTCAACCTATTTCTTAATTTATTCGAAGTAACTCAATTTACAGTTTCATATACTATAAATAATATACATGATGATAACATGATATATCGACATAAATAAACATCCAAACATCCAAAATATCTATCAATAGTATCCATCTCAATCCATCATCCAAACAGTCAACAAAATTCACAATAATTTCATAATTATCAATATCGAGTATTTTATGGGCGACTAAATTCTAATTCAATTTAACCGTCAACTCAAATTCTATCAGTTAATTCAGATGTCAATTTAAATGTCATTGAATTTGTCAAACAACAATCAATGAATTTCAATCACTTCACAATATAATTTAACTAACATAAAAATTATTTTAGTCAGTTGCAAGCGTATAAACACTCACCTTTGATCTATCAACGATTTAAAACCCAAATAAAGGCCCAAATTCGAACAGTCTCAAAAGGCGGCCAAACTAGTTCCCTAATGTTTGGAATTTCGATAAGATCTTCAAGCTCGTAAATCGACTGAGTAATTAAACTAAAAATTAAATAAATAATAATAATAATAATAATAATAATACGTACATCATCTCGTTCCTTCGTGAAACAGCCGAAACCATCCACGCACCCATCATTTCAAGTGCACATATTAAATGCCTCGACTGGATGTTGATCAGACATCCCCATCTCGTGCGTCACGTCTAGAGCTGCCACCGCTCCAAGTGCGGCCAAAAACACCGCTGTCGATCGTCCAATAAACGCCAAATCACGTGCTAGTTTAAAACGTAGATCTAGGAAAATCTGTGATGAAATAGCATGAATCAATCGTACGGATTTGAAGAGGAGATTGAGATATACAACTTTCATGTTGGAAGTTTTCAATTACAATAAACGGATTATGAGAAATTAACGAAAGAAGATCGATCAATTCCAGCCGTTAAAATTGATAATAGTGGCGGCCATAGAATTGAAATAGGGTTTCAGAGTAAAATAATAACATTTCTCGTTTTGCGTGTATTTACATAGTTAGGTCCAAAACCGTCCAAACTCCAATCGAGACGTGCTGCCTGGCGTTTATAATGTTTTGCCCCTATTCCGAACGCAATGAAACCAGTATCGCGACCTAATTCGACCATATGTGGAAGATAGCTTTTCAAAGTCAATTTATTTTATCGAATTCTTTAAATTGATTTCTACATGCTTCAACCTCGCACTGCCAATTGACAAGTCCGATCGCTACGAAACTTGAAATACTACAATAACTCACTATAGCCGATCCGATGAAATTGGTTTCGTCAAAATCCGAGATAGTTGCTGAAATGGCTACTTTTAGTCGTTAATTAAAATTTAAAATTTTCAACTTTTGATTATTCACATTTAAATCCAAATTTAAATGTTAACCATCTTCATTCATATTTAAACAAAATTTGAATCAATTCCTATACCATTTTTAATTATATTAAATCCATAATTCAATTATTCAAATAATCTCCAATATTAATTTAAACAAAGTAAATTATCCAATAAATCAATATTAAAAAATCATTAAATTTCACATAAATTTTAGTTATCAATATTATTTTATTTCTATCTAAATAATTCACATTTTTTATTCAACTCCGGTTAATGACACCATCGATACATATAATTTATTTCAATATAAAAAATTCCAAAATTTTCGGAATTGTTTATTTCAAGATTTTATTTCAATAACTACACTACTAATTCATTAAATTTATTTTTAACCATTTTTATTCAATAATCATATCAAATCCTATAGTTTAAAACAGTTAAAGTACAAGTCATTAAGTACTCCTCCACTCAAAACTTTTCGTCTTTGAAAAGGCGTTAAGTAAAGAATTTAACACTTTATACATTTATTCAAAATCATCAACTTATAGAACATCAACATCTTATTTTTCAAAAATATAATTACACTTCTACTATGCGACTCCAATATCGGTTTTTCGAAAAAATATAAATTATGCATAAAACAAGCTATAAACTTTTTTAAAACTTC
This sequence comes from Allium cepa, assembly GCA_030765085.1. Classification (NCBI taxonomy): domain Eukaryota; kingdom Viridiplantae; phylum Streptophyta; class Magnoliopsida; order Asparagales; family Amaryllidaceae; genus Allium; species Allium cepa. The sequence goes on from CM060937.1 coordinate 951,496,821, forward strand.
AAAATTTTTCTAACTCTTGGATTCACGAATTTTTTTTACAGAGTCTCCTTTGTGCGGCTCGATCGAAATTTTTTACAATATAATTTATGAAATAATTATATCCAATATATATCAAATATACATCTCATTTCAATGATGAGGCACCCCGAAGTGAAAAAATATAAAATCGCGATATGTAATCCAAGATACGTACCTTATTATTAATAATACGAGCGAGTTCACTTGTATTAAGCAAGCAAAAGCAAAATACGCATAAGCGAGCTCGAAAAACTCGATACACCATCCATACCTACTAAACACTCAATAACTAAATGAGAACATATATATAAAGAGTAAAATCGATATGTAACATGAATTATGCAATAACCATAAATGATTATATCAAGTGCAACAAAACAAACATCCAACAAAAAATATTCATCCAATCTTATTCACAACAATACCAATTCACACTTCCTAATGTCAAAATTTAGTTTATTATACTTACATTTCCTATTAGTATTAAAATTGATTTACTTTTAACTCACTGACATTTATTTCATCTATATACAAGTTGCTTGGTATCAATTTATTCACATGGTTTTATTTCAAATTTAATTAATTCACCTTAAATTTATTAACGTTCAACTGATTAACATTCATTTCCTTAATCATTCAATTCATTCGCTTTTAAATTTACATTTAACTAATTTGGTTTGAATCAAATTTATTTTTTCAATCAACCAATATACATTGCATTCACTTATTTATATTCACTGAAATTATTTTCTCTTATATTTCAATGATTAAAGTTATTAGATTCAATTAATTTCTTTCAATTTATTAATATTCGTTACAAATTTATTATATTCAATTTATTCCATCCAATTTTTGAAATTCTAATTGTTCCACTTTTTTTGTACCTATTTCATATAAATACATTTGTGAGCTATTTATATAATTTTTCCACTTGACCTTGCTTAAGTTAAATTTTGTTTTATTTCCACTTAGTATATCCTCGCTTTTTTATACTTAAATCATTTACAAATCATCTAAGTTTATCATAAGTATTATACACAACACAACTCACGTCTATTATTATTTTATCATATCTTAAGTTATTATTAATTCATGGATTCACTTCATTTATTAAAATTCATATTATTAATTTACTAAAGTAAATTTTATTTTATACTCTATTCGTATTAATAATTTTTCCCTCATAATCTATTCATTTAACTTCTCTTAAGTTAACTTCAATTTATAATTTATTCTAATAACTTATTCCATACCATATTAGCTAACATTCAATTTATATTAAAACTTATTCCATTTGCATTTAATTTAATTACATTCAATTTAAATTAAATTCAATTACTCACATTAATTTTTACTTATACTCAATTATTTTTTCAATTTCTTTCACAACTTAAATTACATTTCATTTTATAATTCAAGTTCGTATTCATTTTTAATTCATTTTAGTTCAAGTGAAAATAATTCACTTTACTATTTCTTGTAGTTGCACTTAATATATAATTCAATTTTATTTAATATTAAGTTAAACTTTATTTCATTTTATTTTCATTTCACTAACTCAATTATATTTAACTACGTTAAGTTAATTATTTTATTTCATTTCTCGAATTCAACTTTATTTTATTTGCTTAACTAAAATGTTTAACCATTTTAAAATTTATTTTTACTTCCCTACTCAAAATTATAAGTTATAACTTATTTTATTTTCCTATTCAAATTTATAAGCTAAAACTTATTTCCTATATAATATTTTCAATTATAAGTTCAATTTTCATGTATTTATCAAATCACACTTGGAATATTTTTCACATCAAAACTTCTTTTAGTCAAAAATAGTTTTCTTTTGGTAGCCATTCTCACTCAAAAACTCAAAAATAAATAATAGCGATGCTGTAGTCATCCACAGAATTATTTCACAATGATTAAATGAGTCCAATTCTTTTATTTCTTTTAAAAATCTTTTCAAAATATATTTCTAGTCAGAACACTTTCAAATAATACTAATATTAACTTTTAAGGCTTTGAAAAACAATTTTGAAAAAAAAGGAATTTAAATTCTAAAATTCTCAATTTTAAAAATCACTTCTATTTATATGCTATATTTAAATATACTCATACAATTCCATTACTTCAGTATGAAAATATTTCATTAATTTACAAATTTGTTATTCCAAGCAATTTTTATTTTAATTAGATTTCAATTCAATTTTAATTGTCAAACAATTCATAAAATAATATTCATCAAGTATTCCTTTTATATTAATTCAACCAGTAATCGATGATAACTAAATATTATCATCTCTTAATAGCTATCTATTAGCGCCAAAATTGGTCACTAACACCCTAAGCCAAGCCAAAGCACCAAATTCCAATCGTAGCTCACAGATAGAATATAAGTGGAAGATATTAATATGAAGAACAACAAAAATTAAAATGAAAGAACTAAAGAACAACAGATTTTATAGTGGTTCGGTTGACTCCAGTCTACGTCCACTCCAGAAATTTTCTTTTTATTGATGTAATAATCAATTACAGTTACAAAATGGTAGAGTAGCCTTAGCCTTAGAAAATGAAAAGCCAGAGAGCAAAAAAAAAGAACCCCTTCATCTGGAGATCCATATGCTGTATTTATACGCAAAACCTGAGTTACCGAGCATCTTGAGTGATGCAAGCCCACTAACACCATCACCGAACCATTCCTCCTAGACCGAATGACAATCAATGCCGACCGACATACACGGCCGAACTCCTTTGACTGACCCACTCGTGACGCCGAACCACCTTGACCGAACGACTTCGACCGAACCACTTCAACTCGCCAACCCATACATGATATCCTCTCCTCGACCGAGCCACATCCACGGTCAAACCGTCTTGATGCCTGACCGACCCATACTTCCCAGGCCGAACGACACCATCTAGACCGATCCATGCCTCCCAGGCCGAACGACACCGTCTTGACCGAGCCACATCCACTGCCGAACCACGTTGATGCCCGACTGATCCACGCCTCCCAAGCCGAAAGACACCGTTTTGACCGAGCCACGTCCGCTACCGAACCACCTTGATGCCCGACCGAGCCTTGCATGATCTACACTTTTCGATCAAGCCATACTTCCCAGGTCGAACGACACTATCTATAATTATCCACTTAGGCCGTTCCTAACTTCCAACTGTGCCGACCAAACCCATGTAGCCGAACCACTAGATGCCAATCCCTTAAATGGATGTCGACCCTTTATCCTAGTGAACTTCATCCAAGCGCCAACCCAAGGTGGTGCCGAACCACCTTTAACCAAGCCACTCCAATATGGCTGAACCACCTTCCAAACGTGCTACATTATCCATCTAGTCGACTCAAACCTATCGTATTCCATCCTCAATATCTGAGAAATCGACTTAGTTAAATCCGTCTGCTTAAAGCCTTACCAAAAGGCTGGTTAACATTTTGGCCCTCAAAACATGCCTTGCGGTAGGAAGGTGTATTTTACATAGCATCAAGTCCAATATCTGAAGTCTATATTCCGTTCATAACCATACTATTATATCCATGGTTCAAGCCATCCTATCGAAGTGCCATCGCCGTATTCTTATCCAAATCTACGATTGCTCCGAGTCGATATCCGACTCTGAATCAAACAAACAAACCTTGAGAAAATTCCATAGCCATTCGAACCCGTCAACTGAGTTTTAATCCATCCATAACCAATAGCAAACCTATGACCTTTCTAGGCCGATATCCAAAGCCGGGACCGCTCCGGGCCCTTTGCCAAATCCAGGACCTCATCGGGTCCATCTATCCTAAGCTGAGATCTGAATCCCCAACCTCTCTGGGTTTAACTTTAAATCTGTATACCTCACCGGGTCACGTTATCCTGTTCCAGCCTCGGTCAAGGGCTTGTATGTTCTCCAGCCTCGGCTCTCCAACCGAGGACCTTCATATTTTCCGACCGAGGACCTCTTCGGCTTTGGCTCTCCGAGGGAGCACTTCTTATATTCTCCGACCTTGGCTCTCCAGCCAAGGACTTCTTATATTCTTCGGCCTTGGCTCCGACCAAGGACTTCTTATAGTCTTCGGCCTCGGCTCTCCGACCAAGGACTTCTTATATTCTCCGGCCTCCGCTCTTCGGTCAAGGACTTCTTATATTCTCCGGCCTCGACTCTCCGGTCAAGGACTTTTTATATTCTCCGAACTCGGCTCTTCGGCTAGGACTTTTATATTCTCCGGCCTCGGCTCTCCGGCCAAGGACTTCATATATTCTCCGACCTCGACTCTTCGATCAAGGACTTTTTGTGTGTGTTCAAGTCTATTCCATTGCTCTTCAACGAAGGGACTCGTAACTTGCGATCACTGCTCCGTCTCTCCGGTCGAGACCGTGATCGCGAGACCTTCATTATTTATTACATTGATCCAAATCCAATCATTACAGAATTTAGTTATCAAAGCAAAAGTTTGTATAATAAAGGGAATTAGATGTCCAAAGTAGCAAAGAAGAAAGCAGAGTTTGCAGAAAAAAAGAAAGAAAATAGGATTTCATAAACCCAAGAAGTACGGTTTTTCGTCATCTTAGAGCACGCCTAGGGACGTCCTTGATCCCGTACGTGTGTAAGTGACCTAGCCGTATTACTTTGAGTTCCATTACTTATTCAGAACTATAAATCCATTCATTTGATAACAAGCTGGCGGTGACTAGATCCAGCACCACCTTCGTTCGAGGTAGGTAGTGGCCGTTCCCGTTCTACCGCTACAGCTCGATTCCTTATGTACTATTGCAGGTGACCATTCCTTACATGCTCCTTAAAGATATCTTTCAAATTTCTATAACTGTTTGTATTGTGCTAGCTCATGGAATAGGAAATGCTTTCCTGACACTCGCTCATATTCCGATGGTTCCCTCCTAGCCGGTCTTCAATAATGGAGGTAACCTTGAGTATCCAAGTAAATCCTTTCCAGAGTTTTTGTCAAATCCGTATAAAAAGAAAATTTTGATTCTCTCCGTTTCCTTTTTGAGGGGATACCATTTTCACTCATTTTCCTTTTGCCCTTATCGTCTATGTTTGTTTCCTCCCTGGGTCGACCTCTACCTCTAACAGCATAAGCATCAGCCTCTCTCCCTTCTCTTTTGGTCTACACGCCTTTCTGCTTTAGCAATCTCTCCGCTTGATGATAGAACTCTCCAAGATCCATCGGGGGGTCCCGTTCCAACGATATCTTGAAATTCGAATTATCCGCAATTCCTGAAACTGTTGCCATCAAATCCATCGACGGATCGGGTCGATCCACTGAAGCTATTGCCGCGTTGAATCTGGTAAGAAATCCCTAAACAACTATCCCTTCCATTGTTTCTCGATGTCAAGGTCATTACGTTCTTGGGTCTGACTATATGGACCCAAAACTGTCTCATAAACCTTTCAATCAGCTAAGTCCAAGAGTTAATAGAACCACTTTCCAGCTGTCTAAATCATATAGCTGCTATATCTGTCAGATACAAAGGGAAGCATCGAGCCATGATCTTATCAGATGCCCCCAGTACCTCCATATGCCTCATATACCTCGTAAAGTGATAGGCATGATCCGTTCTCCCATCATACATCTCCAACGTTGGCAGCTTAAAATCCGGTGGGTTCCTAGCTTATCTGATAGTAGGAGCAAAGGAACTCCTATTCAAATCCTCCAAGTCTTTATTTACCAATCCACCTCTCACAGCTTGTCTGACCATCTCCACTAATCTATCATTGTCGCCAAGTTGTAATCCTTGTCCACTGCCTCCAATCCATCCCCCGATTTCACGAGTGAATCCTGACACATACTACTCATCACGTACTCCTGTATTCCTGTTGATGTCGGGTTGCGCAGCATCGTCTGGTATCCCTTCATGGATCGGTCTAGCGTCACCCGTTGGTATGCCCCCAAGTCTCGGTCCATCCAGGTTAATAGTTGTTTGAGAATCAGGGGCTGCTCCCTGCTGAACCACTCCATCTACTTACTGGTCGAGTGCTTCTGATCCAGCTCCATGGAACTTAGCTCTTGTAGTTCCTCCTTGTCCAAATTGTTTGAGAAGTGTCTGCATCATCTCCTCTTATATTTTTAGCATCGCTTCCATCTCGTCTCTGGTGATGTAGTTTGATGCTTAAACTGCTTCAACTCCAGAGGAGGCCTCTTGACTTCCCTCTCGATTACTTATTTCCGTCACCTACTTCCTTGTTGGTAGCCTTGCCAAAGTCTCCAGAATCCGAGTTCCTAAGTATTTAAATCCAGAATTCCTAAGTGCTTGCTTTCTCAGTGAAAGCACCAAAATGTTAGCGCCAAAATTGGTCACTAACATCCTAATCCAAGCAAAAGCACAAAATTCCAGTCGCAGCTCACAGATAGAATATAAGTGGAAGATATTATTATGAGGAACAACAAAAATTAAAATGAAAGTAGTAAAGAACAACAGATTTTATAGTGGTTCGGCTGACTCCGGCCTACGTCCACTCCAGAAATTTCCTTTTTATTGTTGTAATAATCGAGTACAGTTACAAAATGGTAGAGTAGCCTTAGCCTTAGAAAATGAAAAGCCAGAGAGCAAAAAGAAGACCCCCCTCATCTGGAGACCCATATGTTGTATTTTTAGGCGAAACCTGAGCTATCGGGCTTCTTGAGTGATGCGGGCCCACTAAGACCATCACCGAACTATTCCTCCTAGACCGAATGACCATCAACGCGGACCAACATACGTGGCCAAACTCCTTTGATCGACCCACTCGTGACGTCGAACCACTTCGACCGAACCATTTCGACCTAACCACTTCAACTCGCCGACCCATACATGATATCCTCTCCTCGACCGAGCCACATCCACTGCCGAACCATCTTAATGCCCGACCAATCCATACTTCCCAGGCCGAACGACACCATCTAGACCGATCCATGCCTCCCAGGCCGAACGACACCATCTTGAACAAGCGACATCCACCGTCGAACCACCTTGATGCCCGACCGATCCATGCCTCCCAAACCGAACGACATAACCTTGACCGAACCACATCCACTGTCGAACCACCTTGATGACCGACCGAGCCATGCATGATCTACACTCTTCGGCCGAGCCATACTTCCTAGGCCGAACAACACCATCTAGACCGATCCACTCAGGCCATCCCTAACTTCCAACTATGCCAACCGAACCTATATAGCCGAACCACTAGATGCCGATCCCTCAAATGGATGCCGACCCCTTATCCAAGTGAACTTCATCCAAGAGAACTTCATCCAAGCGTCGACCCAAGATGGTGCCGAACCACCTTTAACCGAGCCACTTCAATATGGCCGAACCACATTCCAAACGTGCTGCATTACCTATCCATCCAGTCGACTCAAACCTATTGTATTCCATCCTCGATACCTGAGAAATCAACTTAGTTAAATCCGCCTGCTTACGGCCTTGCCAAAAGGCGAGTTAACACTATCCTTCATTAAAAATTATTGTTTTATATATATAATATAATTTAGGTAAAATTATTGCATCTACCCTATTTTAAAACATTATTATGTCGACTTGCCTCGTTTAAGTGTTTAGAAACCCCTGTCGCTAACAAGGCATCTCGCGCATCAACCAGAATTCATAAAAAACTCAATGGATAAGTAAACACAGTATCAAACATTTTATAACACTAACAACTATGCTCTCTAATATATATACAGTCAAACAGATTCATTCTAGGTATTACTACCCTATCTCTAATGAGTCAAACCCTACAAAACAAAGGTTATCGCTAAACTTTTGCTCTGATACCAACTCTGATCATCCACGCAAAGTGCTGAAGCAGACATACATGTCCAACTTAAGCAATCGGGAACGTATATAATTAATGGGTTTAAATAAAAAAAGAAGAAGAAACAAACACAGAATCTCACAATGGAATGATAAAGTATAATAATCAAATAAATAGTTCATGAAGCTGTTTACTATACATTTAATTATAATCTATACACATTTATCAAATTTATATCTATACATTAGGATAAATAAACGATATAGTAGAATAGCATGATGTAATAATGATAGCAATATACAATAGCTCCATCCTCGTCCTCCAGAGAATAATCTTTAATATGCTGAAAAAGAATTCAGGACTGACCCGAGCATTAAGGCTTTACATTATCCCCCTAAGGATCCGTCAGTGGCCAGTGAGTCAGACTATTAGTATATAACTTAAGAGATGTTACGGGTTTTTCCATTTCCTAAGGATCCGTCAGACTATTAGTATATAATAGTGTACGCTATAATAGTAATGTTAATCAGTAAAATAAATATCAAAATAGCATTAAGGCTTTACATTATCCCCCTTAACAAATTTTTATAGCATGTAGAACATGCAGGTCCAGTAACACAACTAGTAACGTCGGTGGCCAGTGAGTCACCTATAGGTATAATACTAAACCAAAGTTATAATAGGCTAGTATAAGGGTAAGTATGACCAGACACATGAGGCAATGCCCCAGGTAAGATTCTACTAGTATACCCTTTCTGGCTGGTCGTAATCTATACCTGGCTGACCATGATAATCAATCCAAACGAAAAAGGTGGACCCATCGAATACGGAAATCACAATAGTAATACGAGGGATCAACGTCGCTAGAGGTGGCTAACCTCATTAGCCAGACATAGGCTTCAGTTTTAGTCATTTTAATTATGCCACGAGTGTCAAAGTTATCCATAATCGTTCTCTTACTTCATCCCAGTGAACGTCGCCAATTCAACCACTACATCCTGAATATTATCCACCATGTACATAGTTATCAAAGTGGTTCTAATATTGACATAGAGTATGCCAACAAGAGGCCTTGGTTTCTTTAACAACCAGACGTCATTTTTCACACCAGTTGGTTCTTTTATATTTCAAAAACAGTTCATACTTGATATCAAAATATCATATTCGCTTCAAAATCAAATCAATTTTGAAAACATCATATTCGCTTCAAAAACTAAATCCATTTCGAAGTCATCATATTCACTTCAAAAGTCGTATTTTTTACTTTAGCATGTTAATTCAATTCGATATAACGATTTCACTTCAAAACATGATTCGAATTAGAATTTTGGTTATAATTTACTATAACCCAATTCGCATTTAAATCCAAGAGTTAAATATAAACGTTCCACCATTTAACCAGTTTGAATTTTGAGAAAATAGTTCAAATAGTTATAAAATAGTTAAATAGTTAAAATAATTTGTTAGATTATAGTTTGAGTAATATAAATGGTTTATGTAGTAATTTTTTTTAGAAAATCAAAATAATTTGGTATTTAAAGAATATAGATTTTAAACCGCTTCAATAAAAATATTCACTTAAAAATAGTTTTAAGTCAAACTGGTTCACTTTTCAAATTTTCAATTCAAATCAGTTCCAAACTCCATTTGGTTTTAATTGATTCAGTTCTGATTTCAAGCCGAATTTTACTTCCCATTTCAATTCCAATTCCAAATTAATTTCAATTCCAACTCCAAATTAATTTCGACTCCAATTCCAAATTAATTTAAAATTCCAATTCCAAATTAGTGTCAAATTAATTTAAATTCCAGTTCAAATTAATTTCAACTCCAATTTACAATTAATTAAAATTCCAATTTCAAATTAATTTCAATTCCAATTTCAAATTAATTTAAATTCCAATTTCAAATTTTCCTTGAATATCCAACTTAAAATCCAAATCTTCGAATACTATAAAATTCTGAGCTCAATTTCAAAATCATTTTATATCACTTTTACTTAGCAATTTCTAAAGTTCGAATAAAAGTCCATTTTTTTTAAAACAAATCAATTTTTGAAATTCACATTATATTTCGATTATAACTTAAAAATCTCAACTTCGGTTAATTAAACAATTTCGTTTGCCTAATTTAAATTTCCACATTTCGAATTCCAATTCGACAATAATTCGATTTCTATAAATTCGATTTTATTTCTTAAAAATCAAAATTAATTTAATTAATATTAAATCAAGAACTTAAAATCATTTAATTTAACCAACACATTGTCCATATATAATTCTCTCTCTTATGGCCAAGTGAATCATTTATTTCTATTTAATTAAAGGGATGGATATATATCATTTCAATCTAAAATAAATGTTATATATCATTTCAAGCTATTTCTTAATTTATTCGAAATAATTCATTTTATATTTTTATATACCGTAAATAATATACGGGATGATAACATGATATATCAACATACATAAACATCCAAACATTCAAAATATCAATCAATAGCATCTATCTCAATCCATCATCCAAAAAATCAACAAAATTGACAACCATTTCATAATTATCAATATCGGGTATTTTAAGGGCAATTAAATTCTAATTTAATTTACCAATCAATTCAAATTCTATCAATTAATTCAGATGTCAATTTAAATGTCATTAAACTTATCAAACAACAATCAATAAATTTCATTCACTTCACGATATAATTTAACTAACATAAAAATTATTTTAGTCAATTGTGAGCATACAAACACTCATCTTCGATTTATTGACGTTTAAAATCCAAATAAAGGCTCGAATTTAAACAGTCTTAGAATGCAACCAAACCAGTTCCATAATGTTTGGAATTTCGATATGATCCCAACAGAATAAACCGCCCGTGAATACTAGCCCGTATGGAATAATTATGCTAGTTAGAACGATTGAATTGTTAAATTAAAAAATTAATTGAGAAAAGAAGAAAATAACATGTACATCACCTCCTTCCATCGTCAAACACCCGAACCCATCCACACACCCGCCATTTCAAGCGCACTTGTCAAATGCCTCGACCGGATGTTGATTAGACACCCCCATCTCGTGCCCCACATCTAGAGCTGCCACCGCCCCAAGTGCGACCACAAACGCCGCTCTCGATCATCCAATAAACATCAAAACATGCATGAGTTTCAAAAATGGATCTAGGAAAATCCGTGACGAATTAGCACTAACCAACCATATGGATTTGAAGAAGAGATCGAGATCTACCACTTTCATATTGGACGTTTTAATTTTGATGAAAGGATTGAGAGAAATTGAGGAAAGAAGATCAATCTGTTTTGGCCATTAAAATTTATAAAAGCGGCGGCCATTGAATTGACCTAGGGTTTCATAATAAAATAATAATATTTCTCATTTTGCGTGCGTATTTATATAGTTTAGTCCAAAACTGTCCGAACTCTAATCGAGGCGTGCCGCTTGGCATTTAAAATGTTTTACCCTAATTCCGAACGCAATGGAACTAGTTTCGAGGCCTAATTCAACCGTATGTGGAAGATAGCTTTTCAAAATCAATTTATTTTATCGAATTTCTTTGATTTCTACATGTTTCTTGCTCGCACGGCCAAATGACAAGTCCGATTGCTACGACACTTGAATACTACAATAACTCCTATAACGATCCGATGAAACTAGTTTCGTTGAAATCCGAGAGAGTTGCCGAAATGGCTATTTTTACTCATTAATTAAAATATAAAATTGTCCATTTTTAATTATTCACAGTTAAGTCCAATTTTAAATGTTAGCCATCTTCATTCATATTTAAATAAAATTTGAATCAATTTCCAATACCTTTTTAATCATATTAATTCCATAATTCAGTTATTCAAATAATCTCCAATATTAGTTTAAACAAATTAAATTATCCAATTAATCAATATTAATAAATCATTAAATTTAACATAAATTTTAGTTATTAACATTTTTTTATTTCTATCTAAATAATTAACACTTATTATTCAACGCTAGTTAATGATTGTAAACACCATCGATATATAATTTATTTTAATATAAAATATTCCCAAATTTCCAAAATTGTTAATTTCAAGATTTTATTCAAGTTCTATTCAATAACTACATTACTAATTCTTAAATTTATTTTTTAACATTTTTATTCAATAATTATATCAAATCATATAATTTAAACTAGTTAAAAATACAGGTCGTTACACTATTGGCCCCTACCGATATCCTTAATTAAGATTTTAACATTTCATAAGTTATATTCACTACCGGGACAACCTAGTTGGTTATTATGCCCTTCACCAAAGTACCATTATGGGTTAATTACGATGTGAATAAACATATGAAGAAGAAATCGTCAAAATAATACCAACACCCATTGTTTAATATCCTTGAAATCATTTTACATACAACTTGGTTAATCCCTTTAACCTATTTTTCAAGGAAAACTTCTTCAAAAACTTTATTTCAAATATCGTTATTTATGCCATGGTTTTTCCTTTAAAATGAGATGGGTTGTTTCTTTTGAAACCTTAAAACATCACTTTCAAAACTACTGGATGACCTCCATCTAAAAATAGAAAATATCTTTTCAAAACTCTAAGTATATAGCTTTCGAAGCTCTATAAATCAATCCTTTCAAAACCAAGTCATACCTTTCGAATGTGTCAAAACATTGCTTAATAATCTTTAGAAATATAGCATCGAAACCAATGAAAGTACCCATTTCAAAAGCATTGGGTTTTACTCTTTAAAAACAGCTAGTAAAAGTGGTTACACAAGGTGGTATCTACTTTAAAACCTTTAATAAAGTTGTTTTGGGGAAAGTTTGATGGTGTCAGAACCATCTAATCGAAAGCTCAAAACTAGTGAGTAAAACTTTGAAGGGTAAAGTCGAAACTCCCTTTCGACACACATACCTTCATAACCCATGACCGCTTTCGAACATATTTAGGAAGTGGCTTAAGTATGTTAAAAAAAAGCACCCTTCAAAAGTATTGATCACTTCAATATACTCGAAAGGTAAGAGAAAAACGGTTGGATTTCAACTGGGTCGGAACCACTACTTTCAAAATCATTCTTTTATAATTAAAGTAACCCCTTTAAAAGCCTATAACATTAAAACATAAAATTGTAATCTCCTTTGAAAGCTATTTAGAAAGACTCCTTTCAAAAACATATCTTTTGACAACATCGAAGGCTTTAGGCAAAACAAAGCATGCACTTAACATTTGAAAACAAGCAAAGGCCTCGACTGTAACGACCTAGAATTTTGGTTAATTAAAATTTGAATATTTAATTGAATTTAAATATTAATAAGTGAAATTTATTAGTCGAATAAATTTTATTTTGAATAATTGGATTTAATTGCTTTATTAAATCGATAATTTAATATGTTAAATTTCAGAAATAATTGAAAATTGGGTTAAATATGATTGAAAATGATTTGTAAAATTTTATTTTATCATATTGGAGTTGGAACGATATTTTAGAACTTTTAAAATTGAATTAAGAGTTAATTTGTGAAAATTGAATATTTTAATATTTAATCGACTAGTGAAATTAGCCAATTTTTGAACAACCTCAGAATTGGACGAAACTAGTTCCATTGATCCGTAATAGTTTGTTATTATCAGATTTCAATTTTCGTAGCAATCGGAGTTTTCGTTTGATCGTGGCAGCTCGAAACGCATCGAAATTGTTTTATTATTAATTTGGCGAGTTAAAATAGTCATTTTTCAAATAGTCTCGGATTTCGACGAAATCAGTTTCATCGGATCCGTAATGTGATATTATTATAAGGTTTCAAATTTCGTGTCAACGGATTTACCGTTTGTCCGGGGCAAGCCAAAACGCCTAGAAATTAGTTTAAATCAGTTTAATTTAAATCGATCGCTTATTGCTGTAACTCGCACAGATAATCGAATTAGCTTCCGAAACCTATTCCATTATGTCCGAAACGTGGGATAAACTCTAGAAACGCTGGTCACCGTGCGCGGTTTGGAGTTCGGAAAATCCGGGATGAATAGTGTTTAAGAAAATTTCTATAAAAGCACCCCTTTCTTTGCAAAAATAATAAAACCCTAATTCCATTCAGCTGGCCGCCACCCCTATTATCAATGGCCAGAAAACATTCTCGTTCCTCCTCATTTTTCTCTCGATCCCTTCACTTTCAAGCTTCGATTTATAAAGGAAGATTGTAGAGGACATTGAGATCAAGCATCTCAACGGTTGTGATGGTGTTTGGAGGGGTAGATTCGCCGTAATCGGCTGATGAAGTCAGGCCGTTCAAGCACGTTTTCCTAGGCCTCTTGATGACCGAGCTCGACGTGCTCATAGGCATGAGTAGGGGAGAACACGAGCTACAGGGTGGCGGCCTTGGATCAACGCCTCGATGAGCTTGGTGGTTGCGGCATAAAGATTTTCGAACGAGCAATGGGTATTTCTTGCATGTGTACCTGGAGTTGAACGGGGAAGAAAGCATCAGCGCGCAGCCAGATTTGGGCATTTGGAAATCAACGGCCCAGATAGCGTTTAGGTTAAAAAATTAGAAAATAAATTTGTAAATTATTTTATTTAAATTTGCATGATATTTAAAATGCGATAACTTTTTCGTACGAGGTCAAAAAATTACGAAACAAATTGCGCCGGGTTCGTTTTATCGAGCACTACGCTATGAAGCTTGTTTGGAGTCGTTTGGAGTTAGTGAAAATTTCGGGTAAAATTAAACGTCTGTTTAATTTTATTCGAAATAAAACGCTGCAACTATATTGAAATCAAGGCGAGAACTTCTCACTCAATCGAATAGTTTTGATTTATAATTTTAAATAGTTAGATTTAAAATTATTGATTGTATGTTGAATGATGATTGTTATCTATTGATTGTTAAAATAGACATTATGCGCCGTTAGTAAGCGGATGTTATTTATTAAAAACATATACCGCGATAATTCCATCTTGTTTGGAATTGGTATTATATATGTACTTGGAGTTGGTTTTCCCGCATTATATAGCGGATGAGACCCTATTGCGCCGTCTATTAAGCGGATAATATTTTTATAAATCCTATATACTGCGATAATTCCGTACTGGAACGGAATTGGTATTGTGCTAACATCTTTGGATGCAGGGAAACAGGTTGGAGGGATCTAACTGGATTCCTCAACTATATCGATTTATTTACAGATATTGTGATATTTGTTGATTATCATATTGGTATATGATATTTGGATGTGGTGATTGACTATTTGGTGCTATTGCATTATCGGATCCATTTTTGAAGTTTAAAAATAATGATTTTGGTTTTTAAAAGAATTTTTAAAGTGATTTTTGAAAGTATACGTTTTATTCAAATTTTGAATTGATTCATCTTAAATAAAATAAACGTTAAAATTTTAATATTTTAAAATTATGATTTTTGCGAAATATAACTGAAATGTGATTTTTGAAATAAGTAGTTGATAAATTATAAAATAGTTTAAATTGGGATTTTTGAATTATTATAAACAATTTATATAAAAGTTGTATAAAATTGATATTTATAAATTAAAATATAGAAATTATAAAATGAGCTTTTATAAGTATTAAAATAAAGTTTGAACCTAGACTCATAAGTAAATAAGAAATTTTGGTTTATAAACTATTGTTGATATAAAAGAATGGATTTGTGAATAAATGAATTATAAGTAATTTACTTATAAACCAGATTTCGACATGTAAATGGAATATAAATAGAATTGGTTAATAAAGGAGATTTATAAAACGAAGTTGTTCTAAAATATAGAAATGGAATTTATAGGCATTGTTTATAAATCCTAAAACGACTTATTTTGATAAGTTAATTATTATAGCTTATTAAAGGAAGTATATTCACGATTTTGGACAGTGAATATATTATTAAATAAAATGGATTTATTTTGGGGAGTGATGTTTTAAATAGAATTAAAACGATTTAAAGATGTTTTAAAATATATTATGAATCGAAACCATAGATTTCAACATTTATTGTTGAAATAGACGTTTTCGAGAAATAGAAGGAAATGGTGGGCTATAACACTGTTGTTATAGTAAATGGTTTCCGAAAGGAAATGTTTTATATAGTATTGGGATTTATATATCTATCTAAATTTCGAATCCCTATACTAGTGATTTTGGGTTGTCGTAACGATGTTTTACGCAACATTCGTTTTGGCCCAAACAAATGTGTTTAAGAGAATGATTTCTTAAAGAATGAAATATATACTTAATTTCGATTTAAGTATAGTGAATATTTTCCAAATGTTGAAGTATGGAAATGTTTTTCCAATGTGAAATGAAACGTTTTGAGAATTTATCTTTTTGAAGATAAATTGAAAATGAATAACTGAAATCGTATATTCATAAATATTTTGGAATGTAAATTCACTATGGAATTCATAAATGAAAATGGGAATTTGTTTAAAAATAAACGTTGATTTATTTTTGAAGTGTGGGAATTAATTTACGGATTTGGAACGTAAATATAAAGTAAATCATTAAGGATTTATTTAATTGGTTTAAATGAACCATGCTGAAATGAAAGTATTTCCGTGTAAGGAAAATGATTGAAATTTGTTTTCAAAAGTGATAAAGGTGAAAAGTGTTTTGAAAATTTGTTTTCAAATGGTTGAAGTGTGGAAAATATATATCTAGTAAAGATATTTTGGAAAGTAAATAATTTGGGAAATTATTTGGAATTTGATGATGTTGAACACGCTTATTGATAGTTAAAAAATCCGACTATCAATATTTACCTTTAAATAGGTATTTGTTGTGATTGCTTGAATTTGAATGCCACGCTTATTTTTAAAATAAGCGCTCACTATTCGGGTTAGCTGGGAAAGGACCTTGGGGTCGTATAACCCATTCCGAATATGTGATACGTCGTAATGGATTGCATTTGACGACCGGTGTTGAAGACCGGATATTTTTGAAAACGGAAGGATTACCGTTGAGTTACTCTGCATCGGTTGATCTTCGATGTAGTAGTCTCATTTTCTAAAAAGCATTGCGAATCTATTTTAAATTATCCTGTACTTTGTTTTAAAAAAATAAACTGTGTTAGTTCTCACACCAGTCCCATGACTGACTCGGAGTTTATTGTTTTCCTTCCTAAACTCTGGGTGCCCACCAATTTCCACACGGGTAGTCCAGAGTTAGGTTATCAGGATATTCTGGAATTCAGGAGTTGCTGGAGGCAAGCTGGATGGCATAGCATATTATCTATTGTATATAGTATTTCTTTTTCGCTGTTTGTTGTTGTTGTTGTACACTCTGATAATGTAATGTAATGTAATATGATGTAATGTAATAACTGATATAGTTCTTTGTTTAAAAGATTATTCATTTATCTATTATATGTTGTTCCGCTGCGATTGTGAGATTTTGATATTGTTTCAGTTGTTTTCTTTTTCTTTCTCTCTTCTTCTATCTTCTACCCCTTCTTTAACCCTAACGGTATGGTGTTTCGGCCTTCGATTGCTTGGCAGTTGATACAGTGTACGTATTGATGTCGGTTTTCGTGCGTC
The DNA here is from genome assembly GCA_030765085.1 of Allium cepa. Lineage (NCBI taxonomy): Eukaryota > Viridiplantae > Streptophyta > Magnoliopsida > Asparagales > Amaryllidaceae > Allium > Allium cepa. The sequence goes on from CM060937.1 coordinate 951,514,142, forward strand.
GAATAAATTTCGTCGTCACATTTGGTATCAGAGCGCATATGGTTAAGCGACAACCATGGCTCTGTTGGGTATTACTCATTAGAGATAGAGTCAGTAGTACTCTAAAATGAGTTGAGTGTAATAATAGATATGAGAGCGTATTTGTTAGTGAATATAAATGGTTTTATATTGTGATGATTGATTTGTTGAGTGGCATATGAACCTTCGTCGGCACAGTCTGCGCCACTGTACCGAAGGGGTTTCTAAATACTTGAATAGAACAATTCGACACGGTATTGTTTTAAATTGGGTAAATGAAATAATTTTACCTTGATTATATTTTATATATAAAAGAATAATTTTTCAGAATTAATAAGTATATAATTGATGGTTTGGTTGTTGAATAAGTTAAATAAAAACAACAGTTGAAAAAGAATGAATTGTATAAACAAATAAATGTTGAAATGTGGAATTATAATTAAAATGATTTACAATTGTGAAATAATCTTATATATAAGAAGTGAAATTATATAAGTAAAAGATGTATAAATGTGACTTATATTCTGAAAATAAAATTTCAGAGAGGTGTTTTGAAAGGATTGATATTTTGGAAAATTGTTTTAGAGAAATTAAAGCTCTAAACTCTTTTTGGTCGCTGGAAAATAATTCCGGTGATGATCATGACATCATCGGTGTTCATTTTCGGGTTTCCAAAAGAGGGATTGCTGCCAGATTGTTTAAAAGAAAGTTGTTTGGAAAATTTGGGTTTGATTTTGAAATTCAAAAGATAATTTGAATTGTTTTCAATATTGGTTTTGAAAGGTTGAAAAGACTCTGGAATCCTATTTAAATTATTTATGGGAATGATAAATGAGTTGATAACTTATACAATTTGAATTTTGGTAGAATAAATTTAACTTAAAGGATGGAGTTAAATTAAAGTAGGTATAAGTGAATCAATAAAAAATCCAAGTGGTAATTGTTGAATATAAGTTGTATAACTTATAAAATGATGAATATAAGTGACATAAGTTTTGAACTTATAATATGAGTTAATAAATTTAGCTTTGGTAAAATGTTAAATAGAACTGGAATTGGAATCTGAATTGGATTTATATGTGGAATATAACTTAAATAAAGTTGGATGAATTTGATTTGGGTGTCAAAGTAAATTAATCAAGAGAAGTGATGAATATGAACTTGAGTTATATAAATGAAATTCAACTTTTGTAATTGAATTGATGAATGGATGAAATATTAATCAATCGAATGTAAATAATTAGTATGAAACAATGAATATAAGTGTTAATTCATTAAAAGCTAATGTTATTGGAAATTGAATAAATTGAATGAAAGTCAATTAAATATGAACCAATTGGAATTAAAAGTGTTGGACCAAATTGAATGTAAATTAAATAATTTGGTTATGTTGAATATACATTGGTTGTCATGTGAATGTTAGTTGATTGTATATAATTCATTAAGTGTTAATGAAAGTAAATTAGTAAAATCAAAAGCTATGTAATTGATTCAATTTGGAAGTAAACTAATGTGAATTTAATTAGTGAATGTAAACTAATTAGAAACAAGTGAATCTTAATTAAATCCAATGTAAATGAATCAAATGTGATTTAAATTGGAAAACTAATTCATTGAATATTAATGAGAAATGAAAGAATATTGATTTGGTTATGAATTGATTTGGATAGACATTGATTGTTGGATGTTTATTGGTTGGATAGTTGGATGATGTTTGCATTTGTTGATTTAATGCATTGCCATGTTGGCACATGTAGTTATTATGTTTCTATATGATGTATATTGATATTATTTTCATATATGCATGTTTCTCATGGTTTGTTGAGTGTTTAGTAGGTGCGGATTGCGCTTGCTTCGCATTTGGAGCTCGCTTTCGTGCTATATTAGCCGTTATACGCTCGCTAATAATAAATAAGGTACATATCTCGGATTACATATCGTACTTTTACACTTTTTTCCCTGCGGGATGCCTCATCACTTGATGAGATGTATATTTTTGATATATATACTGTCATTTTTTTTCGGATCGAGCCGCGCAAAGGAGGCTAAGGCGAAATTTTCCGAAAATTTAAGGCGTTAGAATATTTTTGAGAAAATTGGGAAATTTTTTGAAAACTAAGTTTGGATTTGGAATCTTAGTAAAGATTTTGTAAGAAGTTTAACTATGAATTTTGGGAAAGTCAAAAATATTAAGAGATTTGAAAAATCTAATTTGAATGGTTTGTTTTGGAAAGTTAATGGATTCTGTAACTCTTTGTTACTTTGTAATTTCGAGGATGAAATTCTTTTAAGGGGGGAAGTCTGTAACGACCCAGAATTTTAGTTAATTAAAATTTGAATATTTAATTGAATTTAAATATTAATAAGTGAAATTTATAAGTCGAATAAATTTTATTTCGAATAATTGGATTTAATTGCATAATCAAATCGATAATTTAATATGTTAAGTTTCAGAAATAATTGAAAATTGGGTTTAATATGATTGAAATTGATTTGTAAAATTTTGTTTTATCATATTGGAGTTGGAAAAATATTTTAGAACTTTTAAAATTGAATTAAGAGTTAATTTGTGAAAATTGAATATTTTAATGTTTAATCGACTAGTGAAATTAGCCAATTATTGAACAGTCTCAGAATTGGACGAAACCAGTTCCATTGGATCCGTAATAGTTTGTTATTATCGTATTTCAATTTTCGTAGCAATCGGAGTTTTCGTTTCACCGTGGCAGCTCGAAACGCATCGAAATTGTTTTAATATTAATTTGGCGAGTTAAAATAGTCATTTTTCAAACAGTCTCGGATTTCGACAAAACTAGTTTCATCGGATCCGTAATGTGATATTATTGTAAGGTTTCAAATTTCGTGTCAATCGGATTTACCGTTTGTTCGAGGCAAGCCAAAACGCCTAAAAATTAGTTTAAATCGGTTTAATTTAAATCGATCGTTTATTGCTGTAACTCGCACAGATGATTGAATTAGCTTTCGAAACCTATTCCATTGTGTCCGGAACGCGGGATGAACCCTAGAAACGCTGGCCACCGCACGCGATTTGGAGTTCGGAAAATCTGGGATGAATAGTGTTTGAGAAAATTTCTATAAAAGCACCCCTTTCTTTCCATTTCTTTGCAAAAATAATAAAACCCTAATTCCTTTCAGCTGGCCGCCACCCCTATTATCAATGGCCAAAAAACATTCTCGTTCCTCCTCGTTTTTCTCTCGATCCCTTCACTTTCAAGCTTCGATTTATAAAGGAAGATTGTAGAGGACATTGAGATCTAGCATCTCAACGGTTGTGATGGTGTTTGGAGGGGTAGATTCGCCGTAATCGGCTGATGAAGTCAGGCCGTTCAAGCACGTTTTCGTAGGCCTCTTGATGACCGAGCTCGACGTGCTCATAGGCATGAGTAGGGGAGAACACGAGCTACAGGGTGGCGGCCTTGGATCAACGCCTCGATGAGCTTGGTGGTTGCGGCATAAAGATTTTCGAACGAGCAATGGGTTATTTCGTGCGTGTGTACCTGGAGTTGAACGGGGAAGAAAGCATCAGCACGCGGCCAGATTTGGGCATTTGGAAATCAACGGCCCAGATAGCGTTTAGGTTAGAAAATTAGAAAATAAATTTGTAAATTATTTTATTTAAATTTGTACGATATTTAAAATGCGATAACTTTTTCGTACGAGGTCGAAAAATTACGAAACAAATTGCGCCGGGTTCGTTTTGTCGAGCACTATGCTATGGAGCTGGTTTGGAGTCATTTGAAGCTAGTGAAAATTTCGGGTAAAATTAAACGTCCGTTTAATTTTATTCGAAATAAAACGCTGGAACTATATTGAAATCAAGGCGAGAACTTCTCACTCAATCGAATAGTTTCGATTTATAATTTTAAATAGTTAGATTTAAAATTATTGATTGTATGTTGAATGATGATTGTTATCTATTGATTGTTAAAATAGACATTATGCGCCGTTAGTAAGCGGATGTTATTTATTAAAAACATATACCGCGATAATTCCATCTTGTTTGGAATTGGTATTATATATGTACTTGGAGTTGGTTTTCCCGCATTATATAGCGGATGAGACCCTATTGCGCCGTCTATTAAGCGGATAATATTTTTATAAATCCTATATACTGCGATAATTCCGTACTGGAACGGAATTGGTATTGTGCTAACATCTTTGGATGCAGGGAAACAGGTTGGAGGGATCTAACTGGATTCCTCAACTATATCGATTTATTTACAGATATTGTGATATTTGTTGATTATCATATCGATATATGATATTTGGATGTCGTGATTGACTATTTGGTTCTGTTGCATCATCGGATCCGTTTTTGAAGTTTAAAAATAATGATTTTGGTTTTTAAAAGAATTTTTTAAGTGATTTTTGAAAGTATACGTTTTATTCAAATTTTGAATTGATTCATCTTAGATAAAATAAACGTTAAAATTTTAATATTTTAAAATTATGATTTTTGCGAAATATAACAGAAATGTGATTTTCGAAATAAGTAGTTGATAAATTATAAAATAGTTTAAATTGGGATTTTTGAATTATTATAAACAATTTATATAAAAGCTGTATAAAATTGATATTTATAAATTAAAATATAGAAATTATAAAACGAGCTTTTATAAGTATTAAAATAAAGTTTGAACCTAGATTCATAAGTAAATAAGAAATTTTGGTTTATAAATTATTGTTGATATAAAAGAATGGATTTGTGAATAAATGAATTATAAGTAATTTACTTATAAACCGGATTTCGACATGTAAATGGAATATAAATAGAATTGGTTAATAAAGGAGATTTATAAAACGAAGTTGTTCTAAAATATAGAAATGGAATTTATAGACATTGTTTATAAATCCGAAAACGACTTATTTTGATAAGTTAATTATTATAGCTTATTAAAGGAAGTATATTCACGATTTTGGACAGTGAATATATTGTTAAATAAAATGGATTTATTTTGGGGAGTGATGTTTTAAATAGAATTAAAACGATTTAAAGATGTTTTAAAATATATTATGAATCGAAACCATAGATTTCAACATTTATTGTTGAAATAGACGTTTTCGAGAAATAGAAGGAAATGATGGACTATAACACTGTTGTTATAGTAAATGGTTTCCGAAAGGAAATGTTTTATATAGTATTGGGATTTATATATCTATCTAAATTTCGAATCCCTATACTAGTGATTTTGGTTTGTCGTAACGATGTTTTACGCAACATTCGTTTTGGCCCAAACAAATGTGTTTAAGAGAATGATTTCTTAAAGAATGAAATATATACTTAATTTCAATTTAAGTATAGTGAATATTTTCCAAATGTTGAAGTATGGAAATGTTTCTCCAATGTGAAATGAAACGTTTTGAGAATTTATCTTTTTGAAGATAAATTGAAAATGAATAATTGAAATCGTATATTCATAAATATTTTGGAATGTAAATTCACTATGGAATTTATAAATGAAAAGGGGAATTTGTTTAAAAATAAACGTTGATTTATTTTTGAAGTGTGGGAATTAATTTACGGATTTGGAACGTAAATATAAAGTAAATCATTAAGGATTTATTTAATTGGTTTAAATGAACCATGTTGAAATGAAAGTATTTCCGCGTAAGGAAAATGATTGAAATTTGTCTTCAAAAGTGATAAAGGTGAAAAGTGTTTTGAAAATTTGTTTTCAAATGGTTGAAGTGTGGAAAATATATATCTTGTAAAGATATTTTGGAAAGTAAATAATTTGGAAAATTATTTGGAATTTGGTGATGTTGAACACGCTTATTGATAGTTAAAAAATCCGACTATCAATATTTACCTTTAAATAGGTATTTGTTGTGATTGCTTGAATTTGAATGCCACACTTATTTTTAAAATAAGCGCTCACTATTCGGGTTAGCTGGGAAAGGACCTTGGGGTCGTATAACCCATTCCGAATATGTGATACGTCGTAATGGATTGCATTTGACGACCGGTGTTGAAGACCGGATATTTTTGAAAACGGAAGTATTACCGTTGAGTTACTCTGCATCGGTTGATCTCCGATATAGAGGTTTTATCACCCTTAGTGACGGAAAGTCCGGACGTGATTAGAAATTATCCGGAATGCAAGGACTTCTTTGTAAGTGCCTTCGGTTCTGTTCGAGCCCGTAACAGACTTGTATGGATTGTATATCTGACGTTACAATTTGAGATGTAAAGCTGATTTCTATCAAAAATATTTCTGTTGGCGGCGGAGAATTTATTCTCTTAGCTTAACACCCTTCTCTGAGACGTACGAGCTCAGGGGTTATGTATTTGAAGGTTATTAGTGATATACTCCCAATTTGGTAATGTGACATGCTGAGTGTTGCTGTGAAATGATCATTGTTTGATCATCTGTGATATGATCATTTGTTTGATCATTAATCTTGGTGATCATTACTTTGATCATTTGTTGACCCAAAGCACAACTTTTGTACAAAGCGTGGCTTTGTGGACGAGACTTCGTCGAACCTCACACCCCGGAAATGGTCAAAACAGGAAGGATGCAGCAAGGTTATTAGGGGGCAGCGCCCCTTTAGTGTATGTCATTCCTTATGGATAGTGGTGGTATCATGGTATGGAGCCCAGATACTTAACCTATGTTGTTGCTGCAAATTTATTGCTTTGTGGTTGTTGGAAATCGAGGATCCTCGGATAGATCGGTTACGATCGGGGGATGACATATTCGTGTCTGTGGTTACCCAGTTATGGGTAACCCGGCCTTGTGTTGGCAGAGATCCGATTTGGTTCTCGGGTCGTCTTTCCAGAGGCGTACCCATGTGGCAATGGGAAGTTCCTTGGCCTGACCATTTGTTGGAAATCCAAAGAAACAATACGATCTTGTACGGTTTAGTTGTATAACCTGCCATGGAATGTGGCGGTAACCTGCTATTGAACATGGTAGCTATAGTAGGCATAAGTGCGGAATGCCTATGTTGGCTAAGATTTATATCTTTATTTTCGAAATGATTTTTCCTACACTATGCACTAGTAATAATATCAAATGTTTCTTTTTAATGCGTATCAAGCATCTTTGACTATCATAAGGAGAAATCTCCTCCGATTCTGCGTTTGCATTGTGTGTGTGTGCGGGAGGCCTTACGGTACTCTCATTTTCTAAAAAGCATTGCGAATCTATTTTAAAATTATCCTGTACTTTGTTTTAAAAAAATAAACTGTTTTAGTTCTCACACCAGTCCCATGACTGACTCGGAGTTTATTGTTTTCCTTCCTAAACTCCGGGTGCCCACCAATTTCCACATGGGCAGTCTAGAGTTAGGTTATCAGGATATTCTGGAATTCAGGAGTTGCTGGAGGCAAGCTGGATGGCATAGCATATTATCTATTGTATATAGTATTTCTTTTCTGCTGTTTGTTGTTGTTGTTGTACACTCTGATGATGTAATGTAATGTAATATGATGTAATGTAATAACTGATATAGTTCTATGTTTAAAAGATTATTCATTTATCTATTATATGTTGTTCCGCTGCGATTGTGAGATTTTGATATTGTTTCAGTTGTTTTCTTTTTCTTTCTCTCTTCTTCTATCTTCTACCCCTTCTTTAACCCTAACGGTACGGTTTTTTGGCCTTCGATTGCTTGACAGTTGATACAATGTACGTATTGATGTCGGTTTTCGAGCGTCGAATAAATCGCGTCGTCGCATCGACCCCAACGGAAGCATTGCTTTCGACACCATGACTTCCACCTTTCCTCCAATCCACTAAGTACCGTCTAAGTGATACCTTGTGTATTAGTTTCGACTAGGTGGCTTTCAGCTAGGTTGGTTTCAACTGAGTTGAAGTGGAAGCATTGGGGTCGAAAGGCACTACTAGAGGAGGTGGAACCAACTTTTCTTAATAAAGGCTGAAATTATGCTATTATTATTCATTTATTTATAACTACCTGCCTATTTGTAATCTTTTGGTTGGTTGCCTTAAAAATTTTCAGATACTTTACAAAATAAACGCGACATTTATCAGATTTAAATAAGGGGAAACAATAACATTTTAACCCTTTCATTAAGAAAAACCAATATTGCAAATAAGTCCTTTTAAAATAATTTATTTTCCATAGCAAATCAATTAGGAAAAATCCCCAAAAATCATTGGAATTCATTTTGATCATGTTATCAAACATATTAAAATTTTAGACCCAATTTTTTCCTAAAATACTCGAAATTAATTTTAAAACCAATTATATCATATTTCCTTTTAGAAATTCATAATTAATTTTCCATAGCTTGGAAGTTATGAAAATTTAAACCAATCTCTTAAATCATGTTTTACCTAACATATAATTTTTCCATGGCATTCTAAGTTCAATAGTAATCGGTTTCTCCCTAAACCCGTGCAAATTCATATGTAAAAGTAATGGTTTAAATCAAGCATATAATAATTCAAGCATATCATCATCCAAAACATAATAAAAACAAATTTTAATCTTAAATCTGATATTATTATAAAAACAAAACAGAGATGGAATGAATTATTATTCACCTTGTACATGATAAGGACTTTGAGATTTTTTGTTGAATAAATCCCTAGCTTTAATCCTTAGCCTTGAATAACTTTTTTCCCTTTTTACTTCTGTGTAATAGACGGTTTCTATTTTAGGTTTTTAATTTGCATTTGTGAAAATGAAAAGTGTACGTTAACGGGCAAGAATGTGAAATGTATAGTCCCGAGTAATAATAGTGTGGTTAATTACTAATATGCCATTATTTAATTAAATACACAAAAGCCAATATGAGCCAAATTAATTAATTACTTAAGCACTATCTTCCTGTAGTTTTATTCAATTCTCAGTCCCCTTATTATCGTTATTCTATTTAATTTATCTAGTTAAATCTTTTGAATAATATTATCGAAAATTAGGGGTGTTTCAGGCTCCTTCTAAAAGAATTCCGTCCTTAAAATTCAATAAGGACTAAATACTAAATATAGCAATCGTGTGTAACAACTGCTAACAAACATACTAGCCTACCTGACTAGTAACTATCCATATGAATCTAGTATAGACATATCCTCAAAGCAGGACATCATAAGTATCTCTAATCATGTCTTCCATCTCCTAGTACAATCGTTCTTGTCATGCTCTACTGAACTTTCACTAACCTGACTATCTTGTTCCTCAGTCTTTTCTCATATCTCGCTACAACCCGAACTGGTTGTCTTACAAAAGTAAAATTAGGCTCTGGTATCAAATCTTCCAACTCTGTCAGAGGAATAGTAGTCTCTCGATCATGCACATATTTATGAAGATGAGACACATGAAATATATTATGGACACCTGCCATATTGCTTGGCAACTCTACTCTGTATACAAGCTTCCCGATTCTCTCTAAAATATGGAATGGTCCAACATATCTTGGTGCTATTTTCCCTGACTTTCCAAATCACACCACATCTTTGATAGGTGACACCTTAATGAAAACCTTATCTCCAACTGAGATCTCTAAGTCTTTACTCCTCTTATCAGCGTAATTTTTCTATCTGGACTACTCTTTCTTAATCCTTCCTTGTATTAAATCAATCCTTTCTTACACCTCACTAACCAGATCTAGACCTAAGACTAATCTGTCTCTAGTCTCCAACCAACATGCTGGCGATTTGCATGACCTACCATACAAGGCTTCAAAAGGATCCATTCCTATACTAGTATGGTAACCATTATTATAGAAAAAATCAACCAAATGTAGATGATCCTCCCCGACCCACCAAAATCTAATACATAAGCTCTTAACAAATACACGAGCACCTTAATTACCCTCTCCGTATGTCGTCTGTTTGAGGATGATATACAATACTTATATTAAACTTGGCACCCAATACATCCTGTAGACTCTTCCAGAATTCGCTAATGAATAAAGCATCTCTGTCACTTACAACACTACTAGGAACTCCATGTAGTCTAACTGCGTTCTTCATGAACAACTTAGCTAAAACATGCATCGTCCTCGTTGACATAACTAGAATGAAATGGGAACTCTTGGTCAGTCTGTCCACTGTAACCCATATATTTTCATTACCTCTATTTGACCTTGGTAGCCCGTCTATAAAATCCATGGATATCGAATCTCATTTCCAAGCTGGAATCTTTAATGGTTGAAGCAACCTACTCTGCTTTTGATGTTCAGCTTTCACTTGTCGACAGTTTGCACACTGCCTAACCCACAAGCCAACGTCCCCTCTCAATCCTTCCCAATGTGAGCTCCTCTTCATATCGTGATACATCTTGGTTCCTCCTGGATGAATCATAAACTTGGGTCGATGACATTCTCCAAGAACTTCTTTTCTCAAGTCCACCACATTCGAAACACACAATCATCCCTTCTTTCTCAACCATCCTCTTTGGTCAAGATTAAATTCTTTTAGATCACCAATTTCAATTCCACTCTCAAGACTTCTGATCCTCTCGGCTAACAACAGATCCACTTTTTTCTTAGAATCAATCCTTTCGACCAGCACAGGTTGAATTTCTAAACAGGATAACATGGCGGTACTCTGATTAGAACTAGCAGTCGTCCTTAATTGAACCACACAACTGGCCAAAGCTTCTAAATCCTTCCACTTTGGCAAGATAGTTAACACCACATTATGATGTCTTCTGCTAAGAGCACCCGCTACCTTATTCTCTTTCCCATGTGTATACTCTATACTAAAATCAAAAGTAGCAAAAAATTCTAGCCACCTCTATTGTTTCATATTCAACTCCTTCTTAGAGAATAAATATTGTAAAGACTTATGATCGGTGTAAAGCTAAAACCTCTCTCATAAGAGATAATGTTTCCAAATCTTCAATGCAAAGATCACTACAGCCAACTCCAAATCATGAGTATGATACCTCACTTCATGCAGCCTAAGCTGCCTGGATGGTAGGCAATAACTTTACCCTTCTGTATCAAGACTGCTACCAATCCAGTTCTGCATGCATCATTATACACCGCCATCCCTTGATTTCCATCCGAAACTAGTAAAAATCGTACATTGATTAACAGATGCTTTAAATTAAGGAATGCTTCGTCATGGTTGTTGGACCAGACAAACTTCACCTCCTTCCCAGTTAACTTAGTCATAGGTGCTGCTACTCACGAGAAATCCTTTATGAATCTCTGGTAGTAGCCAACAAGTCCAAGAAAACTTCTAACCTCAACCACCTTCTTTGATCTCTTCAAATTATTCATATCTACGATCTTATTTGGATCGACTGATAAGCATTTCTCTGAAGCCACGTAACCAAGAAACTTAACCTCTTTCTTCCAAAAATGACACTTGGTAAAATTTGCCTTTAGCTGATTCTACCTAAGCGTCAACAGTACCACTCCAAGATGAACTTTATGCTCTCTTTCATCTTAGAGTTTACTAAAATGTCATCTATAAACACCAATACGAACCTATCCAAGTACTCTCGGAAAACTCGGTTCATCAAGTCCACGAAGAAAACTGGTGCATTCGTCAATCCAAATGACATCATTAACCAATCATACGAACCATTCCTAGTCCAAATTGATGTCAAAGGAATACTATACTCTACCACTCTTAATAGATGGGAACCTATCGCTAGGTCCAACTGGGAAAACACTATGGTTCCACTCTATCGATCAAATAGATCGCCTATTCTTGGCAAAGGATACTTATTCTTAATCGTTTTTTCATTCAACTTACGATAGCCGATATACATCCTCATAAATCCATCTGGTTTCTTCACAAACACTGTGGCTGCTACTTAAGGCGAACTTCTTGGCCTAATAAAATTTCTTCCTTCTAGATCCACTAGCTTTACCTTAATTTCCTTTATCTCAGTCGGTGTTATCCTGCTATGTGGTCTACTCACAAGTTCAGCTCCGGGCACAAGATCTATACGAAATTCAACTGCTCATTTCGGTTGTAGTCCTGTGGCTGGCTCAAAGACATCTGCAAACTCTCTTGTTGCTTGAACCTGACTTAGTTCTTCTGCCACTTCGATTGCAATTAATAAAGCACAACTACTCCGGTCAAAATTCTCCACTAAGAATATAATTCGGTTATAACTATCAGAATGTCTCAGTGATATCTCCCTATCTTGGAAAAACATTCTAGCCTTATACCTACCCAAAAAATCCATACCTAAAATGATCTCGAGATCTGCGAAATCAATAGCATACAATTTGCATGCAAACTTATTGTCGCGAACCAAATATAGCGATTGAAAATCGACATCAAATACCTCACTTGTATTCGACTACCGTAGATTCAAACGTCGGATTTCAGTTCGGATGGAGCTTATAACAACATTAGATGAAAATAAACAGTGGAAAAATGAATATCATAGATCACAATACAGATAAAACTTTGATACAATCTCCAATACAACAACGATCTCCAATATCAGAGTAATACAAATATGATACAACAATAAAACGACAACGGAAACTTCAACAAGTTTCTAACATACTTCATTTCGGTAAGGTCTTCAAAACTCCAATACTTCAAGAGATTTCCAAATCCAAATGATTTCCAAAAATCCGACAGCTTCCAAAAGACTTCAAAATCCAAGCTAGCTCCAAAAACACGGATAACCTGCTTCTAGGCTGCCCGTGTGGAAAATTATGGGAACCCAGAGTTTAGGAACGGAACAATAAACTCTGGGTCAGTCATTGGACTAGTATGAGTAAACAAAAGAGTTGTTTGAAATAAAAACAGTTTATAAAAGAAAATCCGATATGCTTTTTGAAAATGAAACTATCATATGACCTCGCACCACACACAAAATGCAAATGCAGACTTGAAGGAGATTTCTTCTTATAATAGTCAAACATGCTTAATACAAGAAAACTCTTTGATATTATTATTAGTGTACAGTGTGAAAACATTTCGAAAGTATAATATTAACCTTAGCCAGCATACCACATTTCTTCGTATGCCTACTATAGCTACCATGTTTTGTAGCAAGTTACCGCCACGCTGCATGGCAGGTTATAGAACTAAAACCGTATAGGGCTCGTATTGTTTTGTTTGGATTTCCCACAAATGGTCAGGCAAAGGAACTTCCCACACAAAATGGAATGCCTCTTGAAAGACGTCCCCGAGAACCTAGCCGGATCTCTGTCAACACAAGGTCGGTTTACCTCTGTTACTAGGTAACTACTGACATGAGTATGCCATCTCTCAGTCATTACCAACCTTTATCCGAAATGCTTCTCGACCAACAACCACAAAGCAATAAGTTTGTAACAACCACAAAGTAAGTATCTAGGATCCATACCATGATACCACTTATAATCCAGAAGAAAATGGACATACCCTAAGGGGGCGCTACCCCCAAATAACCTTGTTGCAATGATTCCTGTTTCGACCATAACCGGGTTGTGAGGTTCGACGAAGTCTCATCCACAAAGCTATGCTTTTTCACAAAGCCATGCTTCGATAAGCAAATGATCAGCAGCACTCAGCATGCCACATTACCAAATTGGGAGTATATCACTAATAACCTTCAACTACATAACCTCTGAGCTCGTACGTCTCGGAGAAAGGTGTTAAGCTTAGAGAATAAGTTCTCCATCACCAACAGAAATGTATTTGAAAGAAATCGGCTTTATACCTCAAATTGTAATGTCAGACATACAACCATACAAGTCTGATCCGGGTTCGAACAGAACCGAAGGCACTTCCAAAGAAGCCCTTGCAATCCGGGCATCCACAATCCCGATCGGACTCCTCATCACATATAGAGATCTCTATACCGGAGCAACTCAGTGCAGAGTCGTTCGACATGTTATCCAATCGTTCTCAAGAATGCCCGGTCTTCACCACCATCTTCAATTGCTATCCATTTCGTCGTATCACATATTCAAAATGGGTTATATGACACAAAGTTCCTCTCCCGGCTAAAACGAATAGTGAGCGTTCAATTTAAAAACACGTGGATGATCAATCACAAAGATTCACATTCAGGGTTCGATGTGGGTTTTGGATAACCAACTGGAATCCGACTCCCTGTCGCATCGAAATTCAAATGCCGTTTTACGAGCCATGGTTTTTTCACATTCACATAGAAACATATCACAGATATCATAGCTCAGCATAAAGCAATTCAGATCACAACGCATCATATCACATATTAGGGTATCAATCAATATAGAGCATTCAATAATAATTAATCATCTATAAATAAGATGAATTAATCGTGTGATTATAATTAATTAATCACATAATTATTTTCATTAATTATCTTTAATTAATGATAAATTATCCTTAATTATTAATTAATTAAATCTTAATCACCTTCATTAATTAATTACTCCTTAATTAATTAATTAATCCTTAATTATAAATTGATTAACTTTTTTAATTAATAATTAACTTTAAATAATTATTCTTCAATTATTAAGTAATTATAAATCATTAATTATCTAATGATCATTAAAAATATAAATTAACCTAGCTTCTAAGGTAACCAATTAAAACACATTTTATTAACTCCTTAATTACTTAATTAAGTTTAATTTAAAATAAATTCTTTAAAAATATATGTTTAAAACATCTTAAAATTAATTAAAATTTTTTACTTTTAAAACCTTTAACTACACATTCCTGCTTAACAAAAAAATCATCGTTTTAAAAAGAATAAGTTTAGAAATTTATTTAACTTAAATTGTTAAGGTTTTAAACTAGAAAATTATAATTCCCGAGTCACCCTCGAGTGTTTCCCGCGCCAACCCTCCACCTGCTTTGAGTTTTACCCAAACCCAGCCGAGAACTTGCAAACTTTTAAAAATTTGTTTAAATGTTAGAAATAACCCGATATATACTTAAAAACACATGATTCCAAACCCGAGGCAAAACAAGATCTTCACGAAGAAAAACCCTAGACATCATCACCCAAACCTCCACTGATATGCTCATCGACATGTGCACGTGCACGACGATCCCAGCCATCTCCGATCGAGGTTTTGGCCATCGACAAGTTAGCTACAACCTTTGCACATCACCAGACCACCCAGAATCCCCAAACAACAATGAGTTCGAAATCGAGCAATCTGACTCGAAACTGGAACAAAACGACCATCACGAAATCACCTCGCTCTTCCTCCTCCGACCGTCAGAGGTCACGTGATTTGGGTCAAAGCATCGCCTGACCATCAGGCTTCGATTGCCACCGAAGCGAACCATTCCGGTCCATTTACGGTGACGCGGCAATGTGGTCTCCGACCACGACCATACATGGGTTTTAAACCCTAATTCAATCTCGTGAGCCCTGCACATCAAATTATAAAATCGATGAGTATTTTTCTGATGATCTACAATCCTCCACCAAGCTACCACCTCAACCTCGAGACCCAAAATGATTCCAATCGTTGGAATTTGGCAAAAACCCCAAATTTGTTCATCCCGCAATTTCCCAATGAATTCGTTCTTAAAATTTTTGATTTTACTTTTAAAAATCAACACTTTTGAAAACATTTCCAATGATATTCCTGAAATCAAAAATCTTTATGTTTGAAATTTCAATATATTTTGAATTCTCCTGTAACATCAAATTTTCAGAAAATCTTTAATTTATCTTTGCTCAGATTAATTTTTAAAACTTGAGACAAGTTAAAACAATCTAATTTCATTTAGATCCCAAAGTTCAATATGGATCAGAGGAAGAGAAATCAAAATTTGAACAGGCTTGATGCCTGTAAACCTGAAACAGAATGCATGTGTCTGTTTTTCCCGAACATACAAAGCCAATTTATACATATATTTATATATATCTGTTTGCATGTAAACATTTCACAATCTTGTCTCAAACATCATCACAAACAACTAGTGCCATTCTAAGTTTTAAAAAGGTTTACTCAACAATTAGCCTGAAAACAGAAGCAGAGAGGAAATTCTGGAAGTTTGATTTTTTGAAGTTTGGAAAGCTATTTTAGATTTGATCCTGGATTTTATTTTCCTGCAGCTAGTTATATAAATTTGCTTAGTTTCTGATGGAATCACTTGCTTGATTACTTAGCAAATTGAAACTCAAATTTTTAAAAGTATTTACCTTTAGTTTTTTTTATAAAAACAGAGAAGAGCCTGAGTGTTGAACTTGAAAATTTTGGAAATTGCTTTTTGTCTGGATTGATTAAAATGCTCTGATCCCTGTTTAGATGATGAAGCTTGATTTGTTAAGCTGAAGCTTTACTTGTGTTGTTTACTGAATTGGCATTACAATACTTGATTCTTGAATTTGCTTGATCTTGAGTGTGCTGACTAAAAGTTGAAGAAAAAGCCTTTGTTTAAATTTGTTTTGATTTCTGGTTGATGATCTGGTTTTAAAGTTTGCTTGATAAATATTCTTTCTATTTCTAGTTTGAGAGTTTGTACAGGTAAAAGAAATGAGAGAGGAATGAGTAAAATAGCTTATTTTCTTTTGTAAATTTTCATGAAAATTAAAATCAAAAGAGATGACACTTGTACCGATTCCCCCTAACATTTGTAAACTCACTAACTTATGGTCCTAACACTTGTTAATACATGCATAAGGATTTAATCTTTTTTTATAATTACTTTTCTCTTATTTGTATAATTACATTTTCTTTTATATTTATACAATCTTGTAAAAGGAAAAAGTTTAATACTAATTTATGAAACTATACACCTATGTTAATATATTTGAATCCAAATAATTTTACTTAAGATATTTTATTTTTAAATTTACATTCAAACACAAATTCGTATTCATATTCAAATTAAAATTAAAATTCAAATTTGAAATTCAATCCATTCTATATACATATGTATATAGATATATAATTAAACAAACAAAATATTAATATGATTTAAAAATTTAAAATTTATTCAAATTAACTCAAATTCAATTTCAAATTTTCAAATAAATTACTAGTTTTAAATTTATAAAATTTGGGGATGTTACTGGTTCACCCTTTAAGAAAATTTCGTCCTCGAAATTTGAAAGAGAGAGAAAGATAAGCAAAAAAATATACGAATACGGAAAAATGATAGAAAATGGCTTACCAGATTAAGCCGAGGTATCCACTCTGCAATTGGGATACGACTTTTGCATGCTATCCTCTGTTTCCCAAGTATAGTCCTTTGGATCGCCACTCCATTGCACTTTGACTAGTTTCACAATTTTGTTTCTCAATCGCTTTTCATCATGATCAATGATTTTTATCGGTTCTCTCTTTACTGCTAGATTTGGTGTGATCTCCAAATTCTGCTGAGCAGCTTCTTCAATGATACTATCTAGGTCGTGCACGTATTTTCGGAGGTCAGAAATGTGGAACACATTATGCACGCCAGATAACCAGCTGGGTAGCTGCACTCGATATGCTAGAGGACCGATCCTCTCTAGAGTAGAAAAAGGACCAATATAACATGGTGCTAGCTTACTAGTTTTCCCAAACCTTAGCACGCCACGCATTGGAGACACTTTTAGAAATATAGAATCTCCAACTTGGAATTCCAAATCTCTTCTTCTGCGGTCATAATAGCTCTTCTGACGACTCTGAGCTGTTATTAACTTCTTTCGAATAAAATCTACTTTCTCCGTGGCTTCTTTGATCATATCTGGTCCAAGGACGAGTCTATCACCTGACTTGATCTAGCATGCAGGTGATCGACATGGACGACCATATAAAGCCTCAAAAGGAGCCATTTCGATAGTGGCTTGATGGCTATTATTATATGAGAATTCTACCAGATGTAAATGGTCCTCCCAAAAACCACTAAAGTCGAGAATACAAGCTCCCAAAAGGTCTTCTAGAATTCGATTAATCCTTTCTGTCTGCCCATCAGACTGCCGGTGATAAGCAGTACTGAAGTTCAGCTTTGTTCCCAATGTGGCTTGGAATGCCTCCCAAAATCTACTAGTGAAGATCGGATCACGATCACTCACTATACTGCTAGGAATACCGTGGAGACGAACAATCTCATTTATACTACTGTTCGGGTGGATTTCACCGGGATGAAGTGAGCAGTTTTGGTTAGACGGTCCACTATTACCCAAATTGCTTTATTTCCTTTCTTAGTTCGTGGCAATCCGTCGATGAAATCCATCGATACTTGATCCCATTTCCACTTTGGTACTTCCAAAGGGTGAAGTAAACCTGCCACTTTCTTTTGATCGCTTTTAATTTGTTGACAGGTTGCACAATGACTAACATATATAGATATGTCCCTTTTTATCGTTTTCCACCAAAATGTTCTTTTGATATCACGGTACATTTTATTGACTCCTGGATGGATACAAAGTTTGGACTTATGGCATTCGTCCAAAACTTCATGTTTCAAATCCGAAATGTCAGGGACACAAATTCTGCCTTTCAATCTTATAATTCCTCTATTATCAACTTCAAAACTGGTATTTTCACCATGACAAATTCCATGAAGAAATTGGTCTTTCTTCTGTTTGCTCGTAATCTTTTCAAGGAGAGTAGGAGTGACAACCAGATGTGCAAGAACAGCATGCCTCCTACTTAGAGCATCGGTAACCACATAGATTTTCCGTGTGTATATTGAATATCTAGGTCATAGGATGCCAGAAATTCCAACCAACGTTGTTGTCGTAGATTCAAATCTTTCTGGGTGTAGAGATACTTCAAAGATTTGTGGTCGGTGAATAATTTGAATTTTTCACCTAAACAAGAAGGATTTATTTAGTATATATTAAGTTAAGTTGAACTTTAAACTTTTATTTTTGAAAAGATGAAGGAGATTCTTACCCAGAAGATAATGTCGCCAGATTTTTAAGGCAAAAATAATAGCCAAGAGCTCCAAATCGTGTGTTGGGTAGTTTCTCTCATGCGGACGTAATTGTCTACTCGCGTAGGCAATTATCTTCCCATTCTGCATTAATACTACACCTACCCCTTCACCACAAGCATTAGTATAGACAGATAGGCCTTGGTTCCCGTTAATGATAGCGAGAACAGGAGCAGTAGTCAATCTCTTTTTTAACTCCTGAAAAGCTTCATCACATTTCGGAGTCAAATTGAACTTGCCATTCTTCATTGTTAGCTTAGTCAGCGGGCTAGCAATCTTAAAAGTCCTGAACAAACTTTCGGTAATAGCCTGCTAAACCCAGAAAACTTCGAACTTCTTTCGGAGTTGTGGGTCGCTTCCAGTCAAGAATGGCGGAAATCTTGCTCGGATCAACAGAAATTCCTTCTTCATTAAGAATATGGCCGAGAAACCTGACTTCTTTGACCCAAAGTAGAATTTAAAAAATTTAGCAAATAAAATGTTCCTTCTCAAGATCTCCAAAACAATTCTATGATGTTCAACATGTTCCTCTTCGATTTTGGAGTAGATTAGGATATCATCGATAAATACAAGAACAAATTTATTCAACACCTCCCGAAACGCACGGGTCATTAAATCTACGACGTATGCGAGAGCGTTGGTTAGTCCGAAAGGCATGACTAAACATTCGTAGAATACGTCTAGACCACTAAAAGCAGTTAGATGAACACAATCTTCGGCAATTCGCAACTGATGGAATCCCTAGGCTAGATCCATCTTAGAAAAGAATCTTGCGCCATGCAGTTGATCGAATAGATCATCGATCCTAGGTAAAGGAAACTTGGTCTTGAGTGTTTTCTTATTGAGATCACGGTAGTCAACACACAATCTCAAGGATCCGTCCGATTAAGCCACAAACACTACAGCTAAACCCCATTCAGAAATACTAGGACGAATCAATCCCTTTTTTAGCAAATCACTAGTTTTCTTGACTAGTTCAATTCTTTCCTAGGGTGCCATCCTGCGACTAGCATGAACGACAGGACGAGCATTCAAAATTAAGTCAATTCTGAATTCTATCTCTCTATGTGGGGGTAAGGACTTGACTTCTTCGAATACGTTCGAAAATGCTGGACAATAGGAATGGACTCTAGACTAGGCTCTGGATATCCCAAAGTATACATCAGTTTATCCCTTTTTGGACTAGGGTCTTCACAAGAAATTTCAATGAAATCTCTAAGTTTTGTTTTGACCAGAATCATTTGGTTGTTGCAATCTAATTTGGCTTCGTATTTCGATAACCAATTCATTCCGAGTAGTATTTCAAAATCATTGAAGTCAAGAGCATAAAAGTAAATAGGAAATCGATGGCTAGAATACGAGATATGCACCCTCCTACAATATAGACAAAGATTTGCGGGACCACCCACTGGATTCTTTATGCAAATAGGTTCATCAACAAATTTAGGTTTAAGTTTTAATTCATTCATGATTTGTTAGGAGTTAAAGCTATGTGAAGCTCCCGTGTCGAATAAAACTCTAAAAACTCTATCACCAATAATAAGGTTACCTTCCAAAACTCCTTTTCCTTCATCCGCTTTGGAAGTTGAGGGGTTATCTTCTATCGTGTATATTTTTTCTACTTGTGCTAGTTTATTTTTCGGGCAATTTTTATCTCCGTGACCTGGCAGGTGAGAACAATAGCATTCCTTAGTTCTTCGGCTTGACTTCACAGGTTGATCTTTCTTTATTTGTTTCTTTGGCTTCTCACAATCGTTTGCTAAATGGCCTTTCTCCTGACAGTTATAACAAGTAATATTTCTGGCTGAATTTTCCTGATTACTCCTCTTCTTCTCCTTGCCTTGAACCGGCCTTTTTCCTTCAAATTTTATTTTCTTCTAGTTCGAACTACTTGAGCTCCCCTTCTCTTCCGGAACTTTCTGCATATTTAGGGTAGCATATCGATAACCCATATCAATCGATTCCGAAAAGGATTCTTTTATGTGGGCTATCATCCTCTTGTGGTACTCCTTATTCATCCCTCGAATGAATCTTCCATTCTTCTTCAAAGGTGTATTCACCAGCTCCGGACCAAATTGAGACGGTTCGTTAAATTTATTCAAATACTCCTCAAATGATAAACTTCCCTGTTTCAAATCTAGGAACTCCTGGTAAATTCGAGAGATACCAGCAGATGAGATGTATCGCTGCCCAAACACTTCTTTAAATCGTCTCCAAGTAAACTCATCTTCTGACTCATCCACAATAACTATCTCCCACCAAGCTAATGCATCTTCTTGGAGTTGCCAAGAAGCTATTAGTCGCTTTTGATCGTCTTTCAATTTCAATCCCCTGAAAATTCTTTCACAGGATCGGATCCAAGCTTGGGCTTCAACAACTGATTCCTTGCCAGTGAACGGCATTCCACCCAGTCTCGAGAATCTTTTATATAGATCAGCCAGATTCGGCTGAGGTTGAGTAGGCAAAGTTGCTGTTGCAGGGACTTGACCAGTTGTAGCGGTATTTCCCCGTCCCTTACCTTGTCATCTTCTTCCGCTCATTCTCACTATCTGTAAATAGTAGGAAAACTTGATTTAGGCATACAGACAAGATATCTTAGGGAATATCAATAGTTAAAAGGAATGGACCAAGAAATATTAAGATTTCGGTCTTTCGGTTTGTACTCGTTCAAGGGTATACTTCACCCTATCTCTAATGAGCCATCTAATGTGTTATACTCCGTAGCTAAAGTTCTTACTCAACCTTTAGCTCTGATACCACTTGTCATGACTCGAAATCGAGCGATTGAAAATCGACATCAAATACCGCACTTGTATTCGACTGCCGTAGATTCAAACGTCGAATTTCAGTTCGGATGGAGCTTATAACAACATTAGATGAAAATAAACCATGGAAAATTGAATATCATAGATCACAATATAGATACAACTTTGATACAATCCCCAATACAACAACGATCACCAATATCAAAGTGATACAAATATGATACAACAATAAAATGACAACGGAAACTTCAACAAGTTTCTAACATACTTCACTTTGATAAGGTCTTCAAAACTTCAGTACTTCAAAAGATTTCCAAATCCAAAAGCTTTCCAAAAATCCGACAGCTTCCAAAAGACTTCAAAATCCAAGCTAGCTCCAAAAACATGGATAACCTGCTTCTCGGCTGCCCGTGTGGAAAATTATGGACTCCCAGAATTTAGGAAAGGAACAATAAACTTCGGGTCAGTCATGAGACTAGTATGAGTAAACAAAACAGTTGTTTGAAATAAAAACAGTTTATAAAAGAAAATCTGATATGCTTTTGGAAAATGAAACTGCCATAAGACCTCCCACCACACACACAATGGAAACGTAGACTTGGAGGAGAATTCTTCTTATGATAGTCAAACATGCTTAATACGAGAAAACTCTGATATTATTATTAGTGCATAGTGTGAAAACATTTCGAAAGTATAATATTAATCTTAGCCAGCGTACCACATTTCGTCCTATGCCTACTATAGCTACCATGTTTTGTAGCAGGTTACCGTCACACTGCATGGCAGGTTATACAACTAAAACCGTACAGGGCCCGTATTGTTTTGTTTTGATTTTCAACAAATGGTCAGGCAAAGGAACTTCTCATACAAAATGGAATGCCTTTGGAGGGACATCCCCGAGAACCTAACCGGATCTCTGCCAACACAAGGCCAGGTTACCTCTGTAACTAGGTAACTACTGACACGAGTATGCAATCTCCCGGTCGTTACCAACCATTATTCGAAGCGCTTCTCAACCAACAACCACAAAGCAATAAGTTTGCAGCAACCACAAAGTAAGTATCTGGGCTCCATACCATGATACCACTTATAATCCAGAAGAAAATAGACATACCCTCGGGGGGCGCTACCCCCAAATAACCTTGCTGCAATGATTCCTGTTTCGACCATAGCCGGGTTGTGACGTTCGACGAAGTCTCATCCACAAAGCTACGCTTTTTCACAAAGCTACGCTTTTTCACAAAGCAATGCTTTGATCAACAAATGATCAGCAGCACTCAGCATGACACACTACCAAATTGGGAGTATATCACTAATAACCTTTAACCACATAACCTCTAAGCTCGTACGTCTCAAAGAAGGGCGTTAAGCTAAGAGAATAAATTCTCCACCAATAACAGAAATGTATTTGAAAGAAATCAGCTTTATATCTCAAATTGTAATGTCAGACATACAACCATACAAGTCTGTTCGGGGTTCGAACAAAACCGAAGGCATTTCCAAAGAAGTCCTTGCAATCCGGGCATCCACAATCCCGATCGGACTCCTCATCACATATGGAGATCTTTATGCTGTAGCAACTCAGTGCAGAGTCATTCAATAGGTTATCCTATCATTCTCGAAGACGCCCGGTCTTCACCACTGTCTTCAATTGCTATCCATTTTGTCATATCACATATTCAAAATGGTTTATATGACACAAAGGTCCTCTCCCAGCTAAACCGAATAGTGAGCATTCAATTTAAAAACATGTGGATGTATCAATCATAGAGATTCACATTCAGGGTTCGATGTGGGTTTTAGATAACCAACTTGAATCCGACTCGCTATCGCATCGAAATTCATATGCCGTTTTATGGGCCAAGTTTATTTTTCACATTCACACAGAAACATATCACAGATATCATTGCTCAGCACAAAGTAATTCATATCATAAAGCATCACATCACATATCAGGGTATCAATCAATATAGAGCATTCAATAATAATTAATCATCTACAAATAAGATGAATTGATTGTGTGATTATAATTAATTAATCACATAATTATTTTCATTAATTATCTTTAATTAATGATAAATTATCCTTAATTATTAATTAATTTAATCTTAATCACCTTAATTAATTAATTACTCCTTAATTAATTAATCCTTAATTATAAATTGATTAACCGTTTTAATAATAATTAACTTTAAATAATTATTCTTCAATTATTAAGTAATTACAAATCATTAATTATCTAATGATCATTAAAAATATAAATTAACTTAGCTTCTAAGGTAACCAATTAAAACACATTTGATTAACTCCTTAATTACTTAATTAAGTTTTTATTTAAAATAAATTATTTAAAAATATAAGTTTAAAACATATTAAACTTAAATAATTCAAAATATTTTACTTTTAGAACCTTTAACTACACATTCCTACTTAACAAAAAAATCATCATTTTAAAAAGAATGAGTTTAGAAATTTATTTAACTTAAATTGTTAAGGTTTTAAACTAGAAAATTATAACTCCCGAGTCACCCCCGAGTGTTTCTCAAGCCCACCCTCCACCTGCTTCG
This sequence comes from Allium cepa, assembly GCA_030765085.1. Classification (NCBI taxonomy): domain Eukaryota; kingdom Viridiplantae; phylum Streptophyta; class Magnoliopsida; order Asparagales; family Amaryllidaceae; genus Allium; species Allium cepa. Next base: position 951,538,271 of record CM060937.1, read on the forward strand.
ATTTTTACCGAAACCCACCCGAGAACTTGCAAACTTTTAAAAATTTGTTTAAGTGTTAGAAATAACCCAGTATATACTTAAAAACACACGATTTCAAACCGGAGCCAAAACATGATCTTCACGAAGAAAAACCCAAGACATCATTGCCCAAACCTCCACTGACATGATCATCGACATGTGCACGTGCACGAAAATCCCATCCATCTTCGATCGAGGTTCTGGCCATCGACAAGTTAGCTACAACCTCTGCATATCACCAGACCACCCAGAACCCCAAACAATAACAAATTCAAAATCGAGCAATCTGACTCGAAACCGAAATAAAACGACCATCACGAAATCGCCTCGCTCTTCCTCCTTCGACCATCAGAGGTCACGTGCTTTGGGTCAAAGCATCGCCTGACCTTCAGGCTTCGATTGACACCAGAGCGAACCATTTCGGTCCATTTAGGGTGATGCGGCAATGTGGTCTCCGACCACGACCATACATGGGTTTTAAACCCTAATTCAATTTCGTCAACCCTCCACATCAAATTATAAAATCGACGAGTATTTTTCAAATGATCTACAATCCTCCACCAAGATACCACCTCAATCTCGAGACCCAAAATGATTTCGATCATCGAAATTTAGCAAAAACCCAAAAATTGTTCATCCCTCAATTTCTCAATGAATTCGTTCTTAAAAATTTTGATTTTACTATTAATAATCAACACTTTTGAAAACCTTTCCAATGATATTCCTGAAATTAAAAATCTTGATGTTTGCAATTTCAACATATTTTAAATTCTCCTGTAACATCAAATTTTTAGAAAAGCTTTAATTTATCTTTGCTCAGATTAATTTTTAAAACTTGAGGCAAGTTAAAACAATCTAATTTCGTTTAGATCCTAAAGTTCAATATTGATCATAGGAAGAGAAATCAAAATTTGAACAGGCTTGATGCCTGTAAACGTGTAACAGAATGCATGTGTCTGTTTTTCCCAGACATGCACAACCAATTTATATATATATATATATATATATCTGTTTGCATGTAAACATTTCACAATCTTATCTCAAACATCATCACAAACCACAAGTTCCATTCCAAGTTTTGAAAAGGTTTACTCACCAATTAGCCAGAAAACAGAAGCAGAGAGGAAATTCTGGAAGTTTGATTTTTTCTTTGATGTCTGGAAAGTTATTTTAGATTTGATCCTGGATTTTTTTCCCTGCAACTAGTTATATAAATTTGCTTAGTTTCTAATGGAATCACTTGCTTGATTACTTAGTGAATTAAAACTCAAATTTTTAAAAGGATTTACCTTCATTTTTTTATAAAAACAGAGAAGAGCCTGAGTGTTGAACTTGAAAAATCTGGAAATTGCTTTTTGTCCGGATTGGTTAAAATGCTCTGATCCCTGTTTAGGTGATGAAGCTTGATTTGTTAAGCTGGGCTTTACTTGTGTTGTTTACAGACTTGGCTTTACATTACTTGATTCTTAAATCTGCTTGATCTTGAGTTTGCTGAGTAAAAGTTTGAAGAAAAAGCCTTTGCTTAAATTTGTTTTGATTTCTGGTTGATGATCTAGTTTTAAAGTTTGCTTGACAAATTTTTTTTCCTAGTTTGAGAGTTTGTACAGGTAAAAGAAATGAGAGAGGAATGAGAAAAATAACTTAATTTTCTTTTGCAAATTTTCTTCAAAATTAAAATCAAAAGAGATGACACTTGTCTTGATTCCCCCTAATATTTGTAAACTCACTTACTTATGGTCCTAACACTTGTTAATACATGCATAAGGGTTTATTTTTTTTATTATTACTTTTCTCTTATTTGTATAATTACATTTTTCTTTTATATTTATACAATCTTTTAAAAGAAAAAAGTTTAATACTAATTTATGAAACTATACACATATGTTAATATATTTGAATCCAAATAATTTTACTTTAGATATTTTATTTTTAAATTTACATTCAAACACAAATTCAAATTCATATTCAAATTAAAATTAAAATTCAAATTTGAAATTCAATCCATTCTATATACATATGTGTATAGACATCTAATTAAACAAACAAAATATTCATATGATTTGAAAATTTAAAATTTATTCAAATCAACTCAAACTCAATTTCAAAATTTCAAATAAATTACTAGTTTTAAATTTATAAAATTTTGGGGATGTTACACTCATGACTTAACAAATCAAGTTCTAATTGGTCACATCTCAAACCTAGAGTTGCATACCCTCCTATAGGATTCGCAACCCTTAAGGAAGTAACAAGGTAAGTGGGTTCTAAGCATAATCTATCAACCAAACACTGAGATATAAATGAATGTGATGCACGGGTATCAAAAAGTACTTAAGTGGAATAATTGAATCAAAAGCGTACCTTCCGTCATAGTCTTCCCTTTATAAATTGCAGTATGCTTAGATGGTCCAATAGAAAATATCTTTCCTTTGTCTGCCGTAACTGGCTTCGGACACTGATTCTTGTAAGCCTAATTTGATCACAGTTGAAGTACTTCGCCTTCTTCTTATTTGTAGCCTTCTTCCTATTACCTAACCAACACTCATCCACATAATGATCCTTTTTGTCAAACTTATAGCAAACTAACCCTGCTTTTTCCTTCTTAGTAGTGTGTCCCTTCTGGGATCCTTATACTTAAAGAACTTTCTCTTCTCCCCTTAAGAACCCCGAATTTCCTTTGGCTTCTTTCTGGCACAAGTAGCAAGCATCTCCTTATGGGGAATGGCTATCTCTATAACTTAATTACCACAACTAAATTACTAGGACCACGGAGATGTGGTAGGGATGCCCTAGCAATTTCGAGCCTTAGTCCCTTAATGAACTTCTTATTCCAGGTGTTTATAGTAGTATGTCCATAATGAGATAACTCCTTAAACTTAGTGGCATACTCAACAACCGACATCTCTACATGCTCTAGACCCACAAACTTCTCATCAGCTCTGACTTAGAAAACTCGGACACAAACTTCTACTCAAATCTCCTTCTAAAATCATACCAAGTCAACGACATGACTAGCTCCTCCTACATTTATGGCAATACTAGATGCGGCTCCTGCTTGCATTATATTGAAGAAGAACTGGTACATCGGCCCCATATCTACTTGTGATTTCCAGCACCACGTTGGCGTCAGCATTTTGGTTATTAACATTAATTGGTAGACTCGGGTTCCTCCTGGTTGTGGGTCGAGCATTTCTATTTGTTGTGGTGCTCCCTCCGCTGAGATTTCCTCTTCCATTTCCTTCTTCCGTATCTCCTTTCTCGTAAGTCTTCATCAAGCCTTAGTTAGATACAGAAGAACTGTCTAAGAGAGCAGGGGATACATACTTACATATGTATAACTGTATGTCAAATACAAGTACGTTACTATAGCGTTAATCCAACCCCCATTCTTGTTATCTGATTCATTGGATTATGTTTGAAAAATCTTTAAACTTAAGTTTCTTTTAAAGTTTCATAAACCTATGCTCTGATACCAATTTGTAACATCACCCTATTTAGAGGCCCAAAATTAGCACCTACGGATGCTACAGTCATCCATAGTTATTAATCCTCGATGATCAAATACGATAATATTAAATACATTGATACACAGAAAAACAAGAATATGGAAAAAATTAAAATAGAAAACAAAGTCCACATTCCATTACAAAATATTTCAAGTTCATTACATAATCCTAGTGCGCAGACGACGTTCGGACAAATTATACTCATTAAACGCCAAGAGCGACATATAAAGATGCCTCCTTGGACGATCAGAGTCTATAATAAGACAGTAAAATAAATTTACCTTTACAACCAAACATAGTGGAAATAAACAAACATTAAGTAGCTAGCATGCCTCCTGCACGTCACCGAAAGCTTTTTTTGTGTAAAAGAAAATCTAAAAACTCTAAGCCTTAAACTACTCATAATCAATTGAGTACCAGAGAGTTTAAGGGGAGTGCAAAAACTTCAAGTCAGACATAAAGCCTGTTATGAATAATAATTTACCATCTCAAACCTTTCAAATATCCAGTGAGACCACGCCGCTTAGCGGAACATGTTTTCTCCTCAGTAGTATCTTAAAAACTTTATAAAACCATATATTATGCTCCTTCATCCATAAAGGTTAAACAATTCAAAATATTATGATGCTATACAAGCAAGTATATTAAATCTGGATTACCCATCCCAATTCATCTTGACTATCTGTTTCAGTTATAGTTTCTGGGTTACTATTAACCTATTAGTTTTCATGGGCTTACTAATAACATGTTAAATGTTTATGGACTTCCTGTCTGATTTCATAGTTTGCATGGGATCACCGAGAACCTATTGATAACTCCAATATCTTTTCTCTTATCCTAGTTTTCATAGGCTAACTAGGAACCTATTGACCGACTGTTAATATCTTAATCTTGATTTAGTTTTCATGGGCTAACTATAAACCTATTAGCTCCTACCAATATCAAATCATAGTTTTCATGCACTGACTACGAAACTATTGGCCCCTTCCAATATCTTTTCCTTTATGTAGTTTTCATGGGTTTTATATGAACCTATTAGCCCCTACCAATATCTTTAATTAAGATTTTAACATTTCTTAAGTAATATTCACTACTGGGTCAACATAGCTGGTTATTCTGCTCTTTCCTGAAGTACCGTTATGGGTCAATTACGATGTGAATAAACATATAAAGAAGCAACCATCAAAATAATACCAACACATGTGGTTTAATGTCCTTGAAATCATTTTACATATAACTTGGTTTATCCCTTCAACCTACTATTTAAGGAAAATTTCTTCAAAAACTTTATTTCAAAAATCTTTATTTATGCTATGGTATTTCCTTTAAAATGAGATTGGTTGTTTATTTTGAAACCTTAAAACATCACTTTCGAAACGAATGGATGACCTCCCTTGAAAGCATAGAAAACCTTTTAAGTATATACCTTTCGAACCTCTATAAATCAATCCTTTCGAAACTAAATCATAGCTTTCGAATGTGTCAAAACATTGCTTAATAATCTTCAGGAATATAGCTTTAGAACTAATGAAAGTACTTCTTTCGAAAGCATTAGGTTTTACTCCTCAAAAACATCCTTTGGGGTCAAAGTGGGTGCATATGAAGGTATCTCTTTTGAAACCTTTAATAAAAATGTTTTGGAGAAAGTTTGATTATGTCGAAACCATCTATTCGAAGGCTCAAAACCAGTGGGTAAAAATTTAAGGGTAGATCCGTAACCCCCTTTCGACACCATTACCTTAGAAATCCATGATCCTTTTCAAATGCATTTAAGAAGTGGCTTAACATAAGTCTAAAACAAAAGCACCCTTCGAAAGCATTGATGACTTCGACATACTCGAAAGGTAAGAGAAAAGCGTTGGGTTACAATTGGGTCAGAACCACTACTTTCAAAAGCATTCTTTTATAATTAAAGTAACCTCTTTGCAAGCCTGTACCTTTAAATCATGAAATAGCAACCATCTTTGAAAACAGTTTAGAAAATCTCCTTTCAAAAACATACCTTTCGACTATGTCAAAAGCTTTAGGTAAAACAAAGCAAACACTTAACATTTGAAAACAAACCAAGGCCTCAACCCCATCGGAAGCATTGCTTTCGACACTATGACTTTCGCCTTTCCTATGACGCCCCATCCTGAGACCCACATTAACAAAAATTATTACTAGGTTATACCATCTGCTAATGCGAAGAATATGGCTGGTTAGGAGCAACCATCTATAGCCTTGTCTTAAATATCTATTGAATAAGTCAATAAGTGCTCTATATTTTTTTTAATTCAAGTGGATCGACATATCCAATAAAACTTTAATACAAAGCCATAGGTGGCTATAGGATCTATCAGAACAAAATACAACAACTTAAATGCAAAACACATAACAGAACAGCAGATAATCAGATATATACACATATACAGATACATCATAGAGTATACGAAATGATAGATCACATATGTGGTATGACGACCACAATATACATGAACCAAAATAATATACATATCAAAGTGGCAACAAAATGGAGTACAACACAAAGGGAAGCATAAAAGTCCATGCGAAAGCAGAATATGCTAAGTCCATAAGGGTATCTAACCTGAAACACCTCGATCTAACCCGATTATAAAATACATGGGGTAGTCTAGCTAAACAAATCAGTTGAAGAGGATAATCTATAACATAAGTATAAGGCAAGGCAATAATCTTCTCAAGTGAGAAGGAATAATTTAAGGGTATAAGGTTACTTCACATGGCACAATCAAGTAAGTATAGTAATTTCAAGTGATATAAGGATATCATTAGATTGAATGCAACTCAAAGGCAATAAAACTTCATAACAAATCTCACAACAAAAGAACACCTCATCTCATTGGCGTATCACAAAACATCAAATATGGCTTAGGAGAAAAACATAACTCCAAAGGGGAGAAATCCCAAACCCACCATATCGCCAAACTCAAAAGCATTCTCAAATGAGAAAACATCAACTCAAAATACATCATAGGGAAATCAAATATAAATCTCCAACGTAGGAGAATATAATCCCAAATAAATGCCAAAAGGCAAATCTCATATAATAACGCTAATAGGAAAGTCTCAAACAATAGCACCAAAGGAAAATCTCATATAACACACATATTGGAAACTCAAATTCCCATAAGGTAATCGCCATATATATATATAAACCGGCTCGAATGGCCAACCATAAAAAAAGTGATACACTCGAGAAATCATAATAATCAATGAAATCATCACAAAAGTTTTGCACATGCTTTTGGCCAAAGCCTACCAAGTACCAATCTCTCAAAATAGGTACCTCGCCCGAAGGCAAATATGTCACCATGGAAAATAAGCCGCAATGGAAAATATGCCGCAATGGCAAACATTTCAAAGATAAATACGCCACAATGGCAATGACTCGAAGGTCCAGTACTAGCTATACACTGTAATGGCAACTGTGTCACAAACTCTTAGATAGGAACTATAACAGTGTTAGTGTGTGACCCATACCACACGTTTGCACTAATGGTTTACTAATCGTTAGTAAATTTCACACTTAAAGCAGTAATTTTTTTATCTCATCTCGTCGGTAAATTCAACGAGAAGGTCAAAACGATCAAACGGACAAGTTAAGTATTAACCGATAAGATAAACGCATGTGCCCCATACCACGTCTTTTATAAACCGTTTAATTCTCCTTCTTATTCGCTTGAATGGTGAAAAAACGTTTATTATATATATAAAATAATTTACTTGAGAAAACAAGCTTTTAAAACCATTTTTTCAAAACCAGTTTTCAAATCAATATTTGAAAATTCCCTTGTTACAGAGAATAAATAGTTTTTATAGCTTAAAATAATTTGAAAATATATAATAATGATTTTAAATGCTAAATTATTTAAAAATTATTTCAAAATCGTTTGTAAAAATTCGTGCTCGAAATCAAAGAAATCACTCAAAACGTCATTCAGATTTAATTCAAATTCAATTCAAATTTGAATTTCAAATTTACCAAAAGTAGGCTAGCCTATTGATTGGAATCATAGCCCTCAAAATAATTCAGCAATATAACAAAAGCATGAAGTAAAAGTCCAAAGTTGGACGGATAAAGAACATAAAAATGCCTAGACAAAATAATACCTAGGTCTCAAATTTTCTTTGGGTTCAACTTTCATACATGAAACAGGAGGCCAAACGACATCTAATTGAACTAACAATTGGTGTGCATATAGTATTAAACTTTAACTTTCAAACCAAAAAGGATCAATGAATTCCAACTGGAAATGAAAAAGTTACGCTATCTTAAACATAGACTCAGGTCATGTTTGCAACAGTTCAAAAACAAAAATGTGCCCAGGCTTGAAAACCATCTTGGGTTCAACTTACTGGTCTGGAACAGAGGACCAAACAACCTCATAATGGGCCGAAAATAGGTATGTACGTACCAGAAAACTTCCTCTTTCAAACAAAAAGAAGAATCATTGAATTCCGATTGAAAATTAAAATGTTACACTGTCTCAAACATGGACTCAGGCCATGTTTGCAATAATTCAAAAAATTGCAAATGTACATGCCTAAAAACCATTTCGGGTTCAACTTTCAGGCATGAAACAGAAGACCAAACGACCTTGGATTGAGCTAAAAATAGGTGGACCTATAGTAGATAGTTTTATCTTTCAAACAAAAAATGAATCGATGAATTCCATTAAGAAATGAAAGAATTATGCTGTCTCAAACATCGACTCAGGCTATGTTTGTAGCAACTCAAACACAGTATGCCCAGGCAGAAATTCGGGGTTTTGATGATTTTGGCGCAAGTTTTCAGGTATCGAATAAATGAATTTTTCTATGAAATTTTGTACTAAAACACATGAAATATCAGTAGAAGAAAATCCTATAGTATTTCATTGCTAGAATCAAAAGATACAAGCATTCAAAGAAGCAATATGAAACAGATTTCAAACTGAGATAAATCAACTACAGAAATTAAACTATTCACTATTTTTTACAATTCTTGAGCTTAGTTCAGCTAGATTATGTGAGTATTTTAACTCATCTTGCTGTTTGAATGCAAATACTCGGATTTATGAAGAAAGATTGAAGCTTTGCTTGAGTATTGACCTCTAGGAACCTGTAAAATCAATATAAACAACATGCAAGAAGAAAACTACTGTAAATTAGAAACCCATTTCTCAAATCAGGAATTTGATGAAATTATCGATTTGGAAATTGATTACCTTTAGATTTTCACTCTGGATTGAAGAATTTTCAGTTAGCTTGAATTAAATTGAAGAAATTGGCTTAAAAATTGAAATTTTTAAGAGGTGGGTTCACTGTTCTCAGAAAAGAGAAAGGAGTAAATGAACACACTGTTTATTTTTTCCCTCTTTCTCAATATTAAGATGTATGTCTATTAATGGGCCATGGACCCAGATAATTAAAAGAAAACCATTTAGCCTAAGAAATTAATCCATGTACATCTATATCACATTATGTTACAAACCAATGCCATTTTCTTCCAATTTTCACATAAATAAAATAACATAAATAAAATGCGTAAATTTATATAGATATAAAGTAAAGTACTTTTCATCATATAAAAAGATTAATTTTTATTTTTTAAAACATTTATATTATTAAAAATCATTTATTTTATAATAATATACAATTTTCACAATTAAATGCAGAAGTCTACATTTTTAATTTCTAAAATTCAACATAAATTATTTTCTTACATAGAAAAATATTACATCCCATTTCAAAATCAAAATTATATTAAAACTTATTTTTAAACTAAATTCCTTCTTTTATTTAATTAAACAACCTTTAAAAATCATATACTTCTTTTAAAAATTATTAAAAGAAGTAATTGGCAATAATCGATACAATTATTGCATTTCTCTAAATAAAACTCACCATTCATTATTAACCCAGAAAATAAAATAAAGCTTTTAAACTTCATTTTCTTATTTTAATTCAAAATTCATTATTTATTCTAAATAAACAATTTTAAAATCTCTAATTTTATATTAATTCACAATATCATAACTATCATTATAATTTAATATTTACAGGTAATCTCTAAACCAGGGTTGTTACAAACTCCCCGCTTAACAAAATTGCATCCTCGCAATTTCTAGAGAAAAGTTTATAATCAAATCTTTTATTTCATCAATCAAAAGAAAGATAGACAAGCTCGAGCTTAAAAATTTTCCCTCAACTCAAAATGATAAAAGATCAGGATAAAATTGCTCGATAATTCCTTTAATTTCCAAAATATGTTTGTCGGATTAGCGGAATATAGAATTTGTATGAGCAACACCTCATGATTTCGAAGGCTTCTCTCCTTCGAAATGAGAAAACAAACAGAATGCTACTCAAAAGGTTAATCAAGTGAGATTGATTTCTTAGAAATTTCTCGAAAGAGTCGAGATTTAGCTTAACTTTTGTTCTATACTCCAATCGTTAAGTGGTTATCGACATGACTTTCCATGTGTCATTACAGAAAGAACCACGCCAACAATGGTTTGATAACAAGAGAGGTAAGAGAATTCGATGATAGGTAGTTTCTTCAAAGGCCACTGTACTCAAATGATCGCGTAATGCATGTCATTAAACAATGGCATAAAGACAAAACAAAATCAAGGAATGGATTTCTATATTCTTATTCTACAAAGCAAATATATTTAAGGTTTCCAAAAACCCAGTTTCTTTATACTCTAATTCTCAAACTTCAATATTTCAAAAAATTTCAAATTTTCTTTCAAAAATCCAATTTAATCTGTAAACTCTTAATTAAAGTGAATAAAACACTTTACACATATAATCTAACACAATATATATCAATTTGAAACATATACTTTTGTGCAAAACATCAACTAATTTATATTCACAAAATAGGTAGAATGCACATAATTATCAAGAAAACAAGTTATTTCAATCACAAACCTGCTGTAAAGATCTTAATTGACCCAGAAAAACTGAAAACGTGAAAATACTTGTAAAATGAATGTTTCTCTACTAAGTCTAAGCTTTGCAACGATATAATAAAAATCAGATTCACTATTTGAAAGTTACGCTAAATTTATTTTCAGGTCAAATTTTAGAAAATATCTTATAGGACAAAAATGACCATCTTCTATCAAACCCATTTCAGACTATGAGAAATGAAATTTTTTCTAAAGTAGTAAAAAGAAAATTTATAGCTTTCTGAATACCCTTTCATTTGCAAAAAGTTTGAACTCATTTGGAGTCATAAGTTTCAAGTTATGGTTGTCTTAACACAACATCATTTCAACTAAATTTCATCTTTCAAATCAAATTAAACTTTGAAATTTTCTCGAAACAATTTAATTTCAGATTGTACTTTCAAACAAGCATTTGGTAAATCATTTATTAAATGATCTTTTTCCCTTGGAAAGCTAAGATATACCAAAGTATGATCAACTTTATATAATTTTCATAAAAGAAACAATTCATTAATTGGAAAATTTTCATTTCTTTCCAGAAATCTATTTTTTAAAACAATTAACTAAGAAAACTCATTTTGTAAGAGATGACTAATATCTTCCAATATCAATGATGATTTTTGATCATTTATTAAAACAAACTTTAGGAATATGCATAAATTTTCAAATTATTCTCATAATTTTAAAAATGATTAAGCAACATGATTTGCTTATATGTCAAAAAATATTCAACCTCAAATTTCCACTTTATCACACTAATTAAATTACCATTTAATTATCAATGTAAAACTAATTAAAGTTGACAATTTATTCAAATTTGTTTTCAAAAGAATTATACGAACTTACTCCAACAAAATTTTAACACAGCCAGAAATTTGGAACAAAATTTTCTCACGAACCCATAATTAAAGTTATAAAATAAGCGTATTAAATTTTGAAATTTTTTCAAATAATGTAAGGACATTTCCTCGCCATTGTTTTATAGTTAATGAACCCATCGATTGGCTGCATAGTTGACCTAGTGATCAAAACTGCCTCGCCACTCCACTAGTACTTATTATGGTTCAATGGCTGCACTTAATTCTCAAACCATATTAATTTATTCTAATCTTAACTTATTAAAACTCAATTTACTGTATCTAATTTCCTTATCACATCTTTTAGGAAATTTCTATCGATAACGTTGATTGGGCTTATTGACCAGAATTCTTAAAGCACTTGATGGACAACCTAATATAAAAAATTAATTTTCTTTAAAAAGAAAGCCTCAAATATAATACTAAAAATATACTTTGTTTTTTCTCAAAAAAAATCTAATATTCTTTGTTTTTCTCAAAAAAAAAATCAATTTCTGCTAGAAACGTATCTTCAATTCTTGAAAAATTGGAAAATACAATTTATTACTAATTCTAAAAATCAAGGAATTCAAATAGAGCTCATTGAGATATTCTCAAAATACTTGATCCTCAAGATTGATGGAATGGACTAGAGTGTTCATTATTCCGAATGGTATAACGAACCACTCACAAGACTCATAACGAGTGCGGAATGCGGTAAGAGTAACGCTATCCTCCATGACTCGTAGCTCATGAAAAATCGGGGTAGGGTCAAGTTGAGGAATGACTCTAGCACCACTCAATAAATTAAAAAGATAGAAATGAGATATAAAGTTATGGTATAATATCTTCTCGAATAAGGAGAAGTAACATTAACAACAAATCATTACTTCGAGTGAAGTAATACCGCAAAGTATATTAACAAGTGAGTATCCACAGAGGATATCTCAAAAGGGATAAGAATGGAAATATAAAAAAAATTCAATGAATCACCTCATTTCACTAGTGGACATCCTCGTGGGAGGATAACTAAGAGGCTATGAACTGGGAATGAAGTCAATACAATATTTAATTGCCCGATTGAGTGTCATAACCGAAACGGATTCACAGAAATCAACAGAGTCACAATGACTGAAATTCGAGATATATCATCAACATCTCAAAACTCAAGTGTGAATACAGATACGCAGAAATCATCATTAACATTCCGAAGAACAAGAAACAACAAATTAGTCAAAATTAGGATCGTTATATATATGATCCTTCGAATCATAGAATGTGGCTTGATAATATACATGCCACACTATCCCAAAATCATTCCCATCTCAAGATAGAAAACAACATGCAAATTCGCACAAAAAGATAAACTACAAGGAAAAAATTCCTAAAATCATCATACATCATGCCAAATATTGTGGTTCCCCTCAGTTGGATTCGCAATCCTCACACAAGAACAAGACCAGAACATCCTAAAGCATCAACAAATTCCTCCGATACGGATGAGTGTCAAGCACCCGTATCGAAGAGGAACTCGAATAGAACAATCACAATTAGGATTATTCCTAAGAAAATATATAATCAATTTCAATTATGGAATACTACAGAATAAAATATATTCTTAGACATATCCCAAACATCTATCTCAAAGAACATGATAAGATAAAGGACACGATGATTAAGGGATTTGTAACACTTGTATTACACTTAGATATACTGTAATATGTGTTTATGTTATGTGTTTATCATACTTTGTTCTAAACTCAGTTCTCATATCAAGCTGTAACACCGCACCCCAAGACCCACATTAACAAAGAGTACTTTTAGGTAATACCGTCTGCTAATGCAAGGAATAAGGCTGTTTAAGAGAGACCATCTACAGCCTTGTCTTAAACATCTATTGAATAAGTCGATAAATGCTCTATATATTTTTCTAGTTCAAGTGGATCGACATATCCAACAAATATTTAATACAAAGCCATAGGTGGCTATAGGAACTATCAGAACAAAATATAACAACTCAAATGTAAAACACATCACAAAACAACAGATAATCAGATATATACATATACATAGATACATCACAGAGTATACAAAATAATACATCACATATGTGGTATGATGACCACAATATACACGAATCAAAACAATATACATATTATAGTGGCAAAAAAAAGGACTACAACAAAAAGGGAAGCAGAAAAGTCAATGCAAAAGCCGAATAGGCTAAGTCCATAAGGGTAGCTAACCTAAAACATCTCGGTCTAACCCGAGTATAAAATATATCAATCAGTCTAGCTAAACAAATCAGTTTAAGAGGATAACCGATAACATAAGCATAATGCAAGGAAATAATCCTCTCAAGTGAGAAGGAATAATTAAAGGGAATAAGGTTGCTTCACATGGCACAATCAAGTAGGTATAGTAATTTCAAGTGATATAAGGATATCACGAAACATGAATGTAACTCAAAGGCGATAAAACTTCATAACAAGTCTCACAATAAAAGCATGCCTCATCTCATCGGCGTATCACAAAACATTAAATATGGTTTAGGAGAAAAACTTAACTCCAAAGAGGAGAAATCCCAAACCTACCGTATCGACAAACTCAAAAGCATTCTCAAAAGAGAAAACATCGTCTCAAAATACGCCATAAGGCAATCAAATACAAATCTCCAATATAGGAGAATATAATCCCAATAAATGCCAAAAGGCATTTCTCATATAAAAATGCCAATAGACAAATCTCAAATAATAACGCCAAAGGAAATTCTCATATAACGCCAGTGTAGGCAACTCAAATTCCTATAAGGTAATCTCCATACAAACACACATATATATAAAACGAATAGAATGGCCAATCATGAAAAAGGCGATACGCTTGGGAAATCACAATAATAAATGAAATCATATCAAAAGTTTACGTGCTTTTGGCCGAAGCTTGCCAAGTGTTGATTTCTCAAAATAGGTACCTCGCCCGAAGGAAAATACGTCACAATGACAAATATGATGCAATGCAAAATGTCTCGAACATAAATACGCCGCAATGACAAATGCCGCAATGGCAATAATCCGAAGGTCCAGTACTGGAAATACGCCGTAATGGAACTGTGTCACAAGCTCTTGGATAGAAACCCAAATAGTGTTAGCATGCGTCCCATACCACGCGTTCGCACTAAATGTTTTACTAACCGCTAGTCAATTTCACACTCAAAGCAATAAAAGTTTAACTCATCTCGCGGTAAACTCGACCCGAAGGTAAAAATGATCAAACGGACAAGTCAGGAATTAACCGATAAGATAAACGCATATGTCCTATACCATGTGTATTATCAAATTGTTTAATTCTCCTTCTCATTCTCTTGAAAAGTGCAAAAAAATGTACCATATACATAAAATAATTTACTTTAGAAAACAATATTTTAAAACCATTTTCCTGAAATCAGTTTTGAAATCAATATTTGAAATTTCCCTTATTGTAGAGAATAAATAGTTTTTATAGCTTAAAATAATTTAGAAATACATAATAATTATTTTAAATGCTAATTTATTTAAATATTTTATCAAAATAGTTTGGAAAAATTCGTACTTGAAATCAAAGAAATCGCTCAAAACCTTCACTCAAATTCAATTCAAATTCAAATTCCAAATTCATCAAAACTAGACTAGGCCATTGATAGACATCATAGCCCTCAAAATAATTTAGAAATATCATAAAAACGTGAAGTAGAAGTCAAAATTCGGATGGAAAAAAGAACAAAATGTGTAGGAAAAATAATATCCAGGTCTGAAATCTTCTCTGGGTTCAACTTTCAGACAAGAAACAGGTGGACAAACGACATCTAATTGAACTAAATGTTGGTGTGCACATAGTATAAAACTTTAACTTTAAAACTAGTCAATGGATTCCAACTGGAAATGAAAAAGTTACGCTGTCTCAAACATGTATTCAGGCCATGTTTGCAGTAGTTCAAAAATAAAAATGTGCCCAAGCTTGAAAACCATCTTGGGTACAATTTACATGCATGAAAAAGAGGACCAAATGACCTCATATTGGTGGTGAAAATTGGTTTGTACATACTACAAGACTTCATCTTTCAAATAAAAAGAATCAATGAATTCTGATAGGAAATGAAAAAGTTACACTGTCTCAAACATGAACTCAGGCCGTGTTTGCAACAGTTCAAAAAAATATAAATGTACAGGCCTGAAAAACATCTCGGGTTCAACTTTCAGGCATGAAACAGAGAAGCAAATGACCTTGGATTGAGATGAAAATTGGTAAGTAGAAAACTTTATCTTTCAACAAAAAATGAATTGATGAATTGTAGTAAAAAATAAAAGAGTTATGCTGTCTCAAATATGGCCTCAGGCTATGTTTGCAGCAACTCAAACAAAATATGCCGAGGCAAAAATCTGGGTTTTTGTTGATTTTGCAGCAAAGTTTTTAGGTATCAAACGAAAGAGTTATTCTATGAAAATTTTCACATTTATACCATAACATATGAACTATCAGTAGAAGAAAACCTGGCAGCATTTCATTGCCGGTATAAGCATTCAAAGAAGCAATATGAAACAGATTTCAAACTGAGATAAATCAATTACATAAATTGAACTATTCACTGTTTTTTACAATTTTGAGCTTGGCTCGGCTAAACTATTTGAGTAGTTTAACTTGCTTCTGAATGCAAATACCCGGATTTATGAAGAAAGATTGAAGCTTTGCTTGAGTATTGACCTCCAGGAACCTGTACAGTAAATATAAACAACATGTAAGAACAAAACTACTATAAATTAGAAACCTATTTCTCAAATCAGGAATTTGATGAAATTATTGAGTTTGGATATTGATTACCTTTAGATTTTTCACTCTAGATTGAAGAATTTTCAGTTAGCTTGAAATAAATTGAAGAAATTGGCTTAAAGTTGAAACTTTGAGAGGTCGGTTCATTGTTCTCAGAAGAGGAAGAAGGAGGGAATGAACATACTAGTTTTTTTTCCCTCTTTCTCAATATTAGCATGTAAGTCTATTAATGGGCCATGGACCCAGTTAATTAAAAGAAAACCATTTAGCCTAAGAATTTAATCCATGTACATGTATGTCACATTATGTTATAAACAAATGCCATTTTCTTTAAATTTTCACACAAATAAAATATGTAAATTTACACACACATAAAATAAAGTACTTTTCATCATATAAAAAGATTAATTTTTATTTTTTCAAAATTTTTTATTATTAAAATCCTTTAGTTACAATAATACATAGTTTCCACAATTAAATGCAAAAGTCTACATTTTTAACTTCTAAAATTCAACATAAATTATATTCTTACGTTGAAAAATATTACAGCCCGTTTTAAACTCAAATTTATAATTAAAACTTGTTTTTAAACCAATTCCATCTTTTTATTTAATTAAGCACCCTTTAAAAATCACATACTTCTTTTAAAAATTATTAAAAGAAGTAATTGGCAATAATCAATACAATTATTGCATTTCTCTAAATAAAACTCATTTTCCATTCATTATTAACCCAAAAAATAAAATAAAGCTTTTAAACTTTATTATTTATTTTAATTCCAATATTCATTGTTTATTCTAAATAAACAATTTTAAAATCTCCAATTTTATATTAATTCACAACATTAAATCATAACTACCATTATAATTTAATATTTATAGGTAATTTCCAAACCAGAGTTGTTACATTTTCTCCAATCCACAACATACCATCTATGTGATAACTTGTGTAATGGTTTCGACTAGATGGGTTTCGGCTGGTTTGGTTTCAACTAAGTTGGAGTGGAAGCATTGGAATCGAAAGGCACTATTATAGGAGGCGGAACAAACTTTTCCAAACAAAGGCAGAAATTAGGCTACTTTTGATAATTCCTTTATAACTACTTGCCTATTTGTAATCTTTTGGTTGGTTGCCTTAAAAATTTTCAAATACTTTAAAAAATAACTACCACATTTATCAGATCT
This sequence comes from Allium cepa, assembly GCA_030765085.1. Classification (NCBI taxonomy): domain Eukaryota; kingdom Viridiplantae; phylum Streptophyta; class Magnoliopsida; order Asparagales; family Amaryllidaceae; genus Allium; species Allium cepa. Next base: position 951,555,577 of record CM060937.1, read on the forward strand.
AAATCAAGGGAAAAATTAACGTTTAAGCCCTTTCATTAAGAAAAAACCAATATTACAAATAACATGTTTTAAAATAAATTATTTTCCATAACAAATCAATTAGGAAAAATCCCCAAAAATCATAGCAGTTCACTTTCATCATGTTATCAAACATGTTAAAATTTCAGGTCCAATTTCTTCCTAAAATACACGAAATTAATTTTAAACCCAATTATATCATTTTTCAATTAAAAATTCATAGTAAATTTTCCATAGCTTAGAAAATATGAAATTTTAAACCCATTTGTCAAATCATGTTTTACCAAACATATTTTTTCCCATGGCATTCTAAAATCAATAACAATCGGTTTCTGCCTAAAACCATGCAAATTCATATGTAAATGAATTGATTAAAATCAAGCATATAATAATTCAAGCATATCATCATCCAGAACATCATTACAATGAATTTTAATCTTAAACCTAAAAACATATGACTATAAAAACAAAATAGAATGGAATGAATAATTATTCGCCTTGTATATGATAAGGACATTGAGATTTGTTATTGAATAAATTCCCTAGCTTTAACCCTTAGCCTTGAATAAAAAAAATTCCCTTCATTTTCTTCTTTGTAATGGCCGGCTTCTATTTTTGATTTTTGATTTGCGTTTGTGAAAATTAAAAGTGTACGTGAATGGGAAGGAATGTGAAATGTATAATCGTGAGTAATAATAGTGTGGCTAATTACTAATATGCCTATGTTTAATTAAATACACAAAAGCCAAATTAAGTCCAATTAATTAATTACTTAAGCATGGTCTCCTTATAGTTTTATTCAAATCTCAATCCACTTATCATCATTATTGTATTTAATTTATCTAATTAAATCATGTAAACAATTTTATCGAAAATTAAGGGTGTTACAGCCTTATCAAGCTTAACAATTGGAACAACCAAATTTTTAGGGCTAACCTTCACAAGAACTTAGTTTCAGAGTGAGTAAACAAGTTCAAAGGTTGGCAGATGAAATTCCTTTATGTCCAATGCTTTCCAAGTATCATTAGGGTTTTCTCTTCTCCATGTAAGTAGATCATTACCATTGTTTTTCATTAAGTTAACTTCTTTTGACGAATATGTATTCTTATTAGGCTTTGCTCCAAAGGATCTGGATGATGAAGGCAAAAGAATTTTGAAATCATTAACCGCTGCCTCAAAAAGTATTGGCTCACATTAATGACCCCCATCAACCTTCAGAAATATTCTCTCCTTTTAGTAAGCCAGAGGATTCTTGGACAACCTCCTCTTGTCCAACACACTTCCAAAAGCAAAAGCTTCTTATCCTTGGGCGACCCTGAAAACTTTTCAACTTTATCCCCGATTTATCCTAACCAACTTGGTAAACTTAATTGTACCATTTGTAACTTACCATTATGTTACCCTTTAGATTGCTTTGTTAACCTATGCTTTTTAGTTTTAACACTGCTCATCTGAACTATCCACAAGAGATCCACTCTCCACCTTCTTAATCTAGTGCTTTAGCTCTGACTTAAGCCATTTCCAGGTCAAGAATGATCGCTAAAAGAAAATTGAGCGGAATGACTGTTGTAGGTCCTTCTTCAAAGGAAAATAGTCTTCTCTTCCTCAAAGAGGGTGAACTTGTTAATGTTGGAAATGCTCTTAAATGTCCTAATCTAGATGCCACTACTGACTAATCCAGAATGATTCCTTCAAAGGACGACTTCATGTCTCACATAATTGTGTTCGATTCTCCCAGTGTCACTAAGCAGATGCAAAACGATTTAGGCACCTCAACCCCCTCCTAGGAGTTGAATCCCTCAAGACCCCCTTCACCAGTGTCTCCTAATGATTTTAAGAAAATTTCACAATCAATTATGAATTTTCCATCATTCACTTTTATTCAAACGCCTTCCACTGTACCTGATCCGACAAGTCATTGTCGATCCCTCATTGAACAACAACTTCTGTATGTTCTATAACGATCCGTATTTTTAGCCATTTTAAATTATTAAGTTTAATGTAATTATCGTAATTTTAGCTATTCTAAATTATTAAAATTAAGGTGACTATTAAATATAAATGGTTAAAAATAATATTTTTTAATGATTTCGAATGTAAGTTATTGGATATAAACTTGAATAAAATTTTTAAATAAACTTATTTTGAAGTTTGCCTAATAAGATTTAGATGAAATTATATATATAACTGGGTTTATAATCAATAACTGAAGTTGAATAATAGTTATGAATTATTTAGATAGAAATAAAATGATGTTGGCAACTAAAGCTCATTTAAAATCTAATATTGAAATTTGTTGAATATGGGACAACTAAATTGTTTGAATTGAATATTGGAAATTATTTGAACAACTGAATAATGGAAATTAAATAACAGTAAAATGATAATAGTTGTTCTATAATTTGAGATTGTTATAAAAAGTTAAATCTTATAAGTTCGTTGACTAATATTTCAAAAGATAGCGATTTATTGAATAATCAAAATTGTTTAAATTTAATATTGCAATTATTTGAATAATTGATTACTGAATTTAATATGACTGAAAACGATATCGAAAGTTGATGTTAATTTTATTTAAGCAACAATAAGGTTTGTTAATATTTAAAATTGGATTTTAAAGCGAATAATTAGAAAGTGAAAATTTTATATTATAATCGACACGTTAAAATAGCGATCCGAGGCATAGTCTCAAATTTCAACGAAACTAGTTCCATTGGATCTGTAATAGTGTATTATTACCGAATTTCAAATTTCATAACATTTGGAGTTATCGTTTAGTCGTATGGTATATAAACGCGTTGAATTTAATATAAAAAATTTAATATTTTAATTCGATTCAAAACGCTATCTTCCTCATACGATCGAATTAGGCCTTGAAACCTATTCTATTACAATCAGAATGGGGATAAAACATTATAAAAATCAGGCGGAATGCTTCATTTGGAGTTTTTCCAGAAAATGTTGAAAATAATAATATTTTATTTATATAAGTATATATATACGCGTATTTAGGAAACCCTAGATAAATTAATAGCCGTGCCGGCATTATCATTCTATGGCCAAAATCGTCTAAACTTTCTCCTCAATTACTTTAAACCCACTTGCTTTTAGCTTCTACCTCTAAAAGAAAATTGTAGAGCCCGGAGAGATCTATAATCTCAATGGCTATGATCGAGAATGAAGCAAATGGATCGATGGTAAATTATCCTCGTATGCACGACGTTCGAGCTCGTTTATTGACGCCTAGGAAGAGCCGAGCATGGCCGACCTCTGGCCGAGGTAGAACTCGCGACTAGCTTTCGCGTGGTAGGATTTGATCGAGCTCTAGTAGCTCGAGGAAGTTGGTTAAGCCGGAGTCGGTAGCGCGATGGGTTTTCTTGCATACGAGTTGTCTGGAGCTAAGGTGAAAAAGATGGAACATTCAGCCTGGATGTGACTATGTGAGAGAACGGCTTGATTCGATTGAGGTTTAAAATAAAAGTAAATAAAAATAATTTGTAAATTATATTAGCTAAATTTGTAAAATCTTATAAATTTTATATCTCTCACATATGAAGCCTGATTGAGACGAAACCAGATGCGTTGGGATCGTGGCGACAAGCACTACGTTGTAGAACTAATTTGGAGATAGTTAGAGCTTGTTAAAATTTTAGGTCAAATCGAACATCGTTCGATTTGATTTAAAATTGAAAACTTAAGGTGAGTGTTTTATAGCGCTCACAACATACTAGAATATTTTTATGCTAATTAAATTTGAATTTATGAATTGATATGAATTTATTGGTCGTTGTTGATAAATTTGGTTGTCATTTGAATTAACCATTGTAAATTAAAATTGACTGTCAACTTGAAATTGGGATTTAATTTTCAGCAACTTACCTGAAATTGACAACTAAGAAATTACTGCGAATAATATTACTGCTTGGATAATTGATGGCTGTGACGACCAGCCATTTCGTACCATTCAAATCGACAATAATCTACACATGTCGGACTTGAATGATGCGAAATAACTAATTGTAAATAAATTTGGAGAAAATGAAATCAAATACACAGAATCACAGACACAGAACAATCAGAATAACTCGTAGCGGAATATAAAAATAACATAGTAGTTCATGAAGCTACTATAACAGAGTCTCAAACCAAATAATACAGTCTGAAAACAACATAACAGAAATCCCAAATACATAGAAGTTCACTAATACATGAGATAAACTAGAACAGCTGAAACAGAAATAGATATAAATGTAGATAGGCAGAAACTCCAGCAAAGACCAGCTCCAGAAAGAGAATCCAAAGCTGTGAATACTCAGGCTGACCCGAGCGTAAAGCAAAACACAAAACACTCGAGTCAGGACAATATATACTTATATAATGTAAACCAACTCAAGTGAACTTTAATAAAGAACAAGTAACTTAAAGGATGCCTGGGACCACCCATCCTCTAAGGATCCGTCAAACTATGCACTATATAGTAATATTGCGCTATTATAATAAGGTCTATAGTAAAATAAACATACTTTTAAATAGCATTCCGGGCTACCCATATCACCCTTCACACATAACAGTCCCGATAGTCCATCCAGTATCGGCATATCTCCAGATCGAGAGACTGCCCTAAATATTCCAAGCATTGAATTGTTCAATTATAATTGATTATGTATGTTGTGGTTGGTTGGTTGATTGGTTGCTAGGAATTGATTGCTTGGTTGCATTTATTTAAAATTGGATGCATGGATGTTAGTGATAATCAAGTAAATACATCTAATTTTTTTTTGATTTTCTATTCTGTTGACTTATCTGGACGTTGTTTAAGGATTCTGGTCGATATGTGGAATGCCATGTTATCGATAGGGGTTCCTAAACATCAAACGTGACATTTTGACATAAATAATAATTGAAACTTGGAAATTTAATTACGGATCTTCTTCAATTATGGAAATTGCAGGGACGCAATTTCTTTAAGGGGGAAAGTCTGTAACAACCCTGTAATTAATGACCTGACAAACCATAATTAATTAGTGTTGATTAATTTAAATTTGGGATCCTAGAAGTATAATTTTTGAAATTTAATCTAATTTTAATAATCGATTTAAGTTAGTAGATTTCGCTTTAGTCGGAATATTATTTAAATCAATTATTGGATTTTAAATTTTGAAATAGTATTGCATGTAACTATTCAAACTGTAATATAGAAAGATATGCAAACTTGGTTTAATTAGCTAGACTAATTAATTCTATTGTTTTGTTTAATGAATTGATTTCTAACTTAATTATATTGTTTGGGCCTTAAGTTTAAATCAAGCCCATTTGTACCCTTAACCCAATTCTATTACATAAGTAAACAAATACATTTACTTCCTCTCCTGGGAAAAGAAATATATTGCTTGATTCCCTTTGCTGTTCGTCTATTAAAAAAAAAAATCGCTAGATCCCAATTGAATTCCTTTGCCAATTTGAGTCACGACGATAGACGCAGCTCGAGCAAGGTGAGGAAAGACTTGGTGGCAAGGGGAGGCAACACGTGGGCTTCGGAGTGAGCGCAATCTGGAAGCGCGCTCTTGCTAGTGATTTTGGCGATTGATTGGAAGGTACAGTGATGGACAAAGTGGTGATAAGGCGTGAAGCCTGGGGCAGCGGTAGGGCGTGGAGGCATTCAGCAGCGTTTAGGTGAGTTAAATCTCACAATTTCTATCTCTAACCTTTTTATTTCCTATTTTGGATTGATATAAAGAATGACTATGGAATTGGGATATTTTCTATTTCTTACTATGAAATATAAAATTAGCGTTCCTCCGTCAGTCAATTGGTCACTGTAAATTAATATGCTACCGATTTGGAGTGTTTTTCTGTTGCTTATTTTTGCGTGTTCCCAACACCCTGCTGTTTGTATGCATCTTGCTATCTTCATTTTTTATTTTGTTTGCATGTTGTCTTCTTCTTGCGTCCCTGCCCTTTGCAATTCCCTAATGTTTTGAAACTTTTACCATGCAATACCTGTAGCTTATCTTGTACGTCCAGGCTCTATTGCCTTAGAATGAGTCACACAACCATTCCAGGTGCCTTGTCTTGTACACTCTAATGTTCTGTTGCCAACATGCATGCTACCCTGCAAAAGAACAAAAAGTAACTTCCTTTCCTTTATGCAATTGTATGCATTTAAAATGGTCCTATATGCAAATATCTGAGTGGATAGTACTATGTGCTACTTGAATTGTTGCCTTGCTTTTGCACACGTCCCTGTGCCTTTTCCCTGAAATTTGTTCATGCAGGCCTTTGCATTGAAGTTATGTACACGTATGCATGCCTGTTTGCATTTAATTAGCACAACTGCCTTGTTTGTTCTGTGTTGCTTCTATAGATACATTGTTTTGGTTCCTTTGATACTCTCAAACGCTTTAAGTTTTGTGTCATTTACCCATTTGGAAATGCTTACCTATGTTTTTTTTATATATAATTCATTTTTCTTGCAGTTTTCAAAATGGATTTGTATTGAAATTATTTGCTTATCAATTCCATTTTTAGTACCTAATTTTCAACTGAATGCTTTTAGTACTATTTGCTACACACACACACACACACACACACACACACACATATATATATATGACAGTGCATTTTGTTTCAAATCTAAAAGTTCAACTTTGTTTAGTTTTGAAGTTCAGTTAGTTTGATAATTAAAAATACATATACTTATATTTATAAGTTTAGATTTTATATATATATATATAAAGAGACTTGTTTGTAAACCAAGAAAAGTGTCAGGTTATAATTATATGTACAAGTGGTCTATTTATATATAATATTTAGACTTAATGCATTCCTCACTTTTCTGAAATCCTAAGAATAAACGTGTTGTCCATGTAGTATTTTATATTATAGCCTATTTTTGTATGAATTGATAACTTGTGTCTTCTTACTTTTAAAAAAAAAATATAACTTTACTTTTTACGTATATAGCCTAACTTCTGTTATAGACAGGTTTTATTTTTTTATATGTAAAGCTTGCTTTGTTTTTCCAACAAACTCAAACCAGTGGCATATAAAACTATTGAAACCTGTTGGTGTAATCTTTTGTAGTGTTAGTCTATAATTTATACAAATTCATCTTCTTACCATACTCTTATCCATTTAATAGTTTTATGGAAATAAAAGGATACTTATAGAATTGTTTTATTAATCTTTTCGGAAAAAGTTTTAGAAGCTTGTTTTATCTAGTAAACTATTTTATATATAAAACATACACTTTTACACCATTCGAACGTATGAGAAAGAGAATTAAACGATTTAGTAAAACACATGGTATGGGACATGTGCGTTTACCATTTCGGTTAATTCCGGACTTGTACGATTGAAGCTGTTTGAGATTGTTGATTCTGAGATGTTTTGCCATTTTATGGCGTATTTTGAGTTTTATAATTCTGACTTATTGGAATTATTTAACATGGCCAATATTTGACAAGTATCATGGTTTGAGATCTCCTATGTAGGAGTATGGTCGATGAGAACCATCACGATATTTTATTTAATTGCCAATGGTATAAGGCAAGTTTTGAGTATATGATTTCATATTTTGAGATTTATAGTTTATGAGGAACCATCATGATGTTTTCACTGATTGATGAGATGAGACAAGTTACGATGCCATTTAATACTTGTCGATGAGATGAGACAAGTATGGTGTCTCTTTATCACTCGCCAATGAGACGAGACGAGACATTTTTTTTTAAGTTTTATGATGTTCCTAGTGTGGCATCAACTAGCGGCTAGTAAACCGCTAAGTGCGAACGTGTGGTATGGGACACACGTTAACACTTTTCGGGTTTCTATCCGTGAGTTTGTGACACATTCACGATGTTTACCTAGCAGAACTGCTTTGAGAGGTGTTAGCGACCTTGTCATGAGGACGAACTGCTTTGGGAGGTGTTAGCGACCTTGTTAGGGCTGACAAAACGGCTTGGAAAGGTGTCAGCGACCTTGTCATGAGGACGAACTGCTTTGGAAGGTGTTAGCGACCTTGTCTAAGGCTTCGACCATCTGAGTTTAGCACGTGCAAAAATTGCTTCGGCATTGGAATCGGGTATCTAGCCAATCCGAGTTTTCTGAGTTTTGATTTTTCCGTTTTGGGCTCATTAGTGTTAAGATTTTTGAGTTTTGAACTTGCATCGAATTCTTTATTGAGTTTGAGATTTTATGAGTTTGAATTCATATCGAGTTCCATGAGCTTTTAAGATTGAGATGTATCTGTGAGATTTAGGTCTTGGCTTACTTATGAGTTTGAGATCACATATTCTTATGGAGTTATCTTGTTTTGCTTTTATGACTTCTATTTATAATTGAGATGAGTTTTCTTCTTTTTGGAGTAATGGTTCATCGAACCATTTGAGTTTTTCTTGAGTTTTGTATGAGTTGATTTGAGTTCATTATTGGTCACCGCTGATGATATGAGGCACTTGTGTTTTATTTGAGTATTGAGTTTGAGTTACCTCTTTCAAGGTATTTAGTCACTTAGGTAGAGTTTGTTACTTAAGTATTGAGCTATGAATCCTTCTCCTCATTCGAGAAGAAGTATCACTATATCCATTATGCTTCATAATATCGATATTGAATGATTTATTTAGCTAGACTGACCCGTGTATTTATACTCGGGTCAGACCGAGTTGTTTCAGGTATTCTCTTTTGGACTTAGCTTGAAGTTGATGTTGCATATCAGTTTATCTACCGCTTGAGTAGTCGATTTCTTCTGCTTACTCTGATGTTTTTACATTTGATTCGATGTATAGTGTGGTTGAGTACCACCTTTATTGTATTCATAATGTATTGTACTGAACATGTATCAGTATATGGCTATATATATGATGTTGGTTACTATTCCGAGATGTGATTTACATTCAGATATTGTATATTGTTCTGATAGATCCGTTAGCCACCTGTAGTTTTGGATTAAGCATTTACTGGGTATGTCAATCCACATGAGTTGAAAAGAAATTATATTGCATTTATCGACATATTCAATAGATGTTTAAGACAAAATTATAGATGGTCGCCCTTAACCAGCCCTATTCTCCGCTTTAGTAGACAGAATTACTTGTTAATTCTCTTTGCTAAGGTGGGTCTCGGGGTGGGGCGTTACAGTTTGGTATCAGAGTAGTGTCAAAACATTATAGCATATAATATTACGGATCCGAGACCTAGATGACTTAGAGTCCTGTCCCATGTGGTTTGTGGTAGATAGTTGTATTAATTGTCTAATTAGGGATAGGAATATAAAATGATTATCGGGATAATCATTTACGGCGTAAATCGATTTAAAAAATTTTAATTGATAAATTGGAATTTGTGACATTAAAACTTTTGGAAATTAGAAGTTAATTATTTTAGAGTTTGAAAAAAAAATTGGAATTAAACTGGAACGAATTAAATTAAAGTGAACTATTTTCTTCAGCAGAAAGTTTTGAAAATTTGAGTAAATAAGTTTAATATTTAAATGATCTAGAAATAATCATGGTTGCGCAGCGGAATTTCAAGCATTGCATTGTTCAATTATTATTGATTATGTATGTTGTGGTTGGTTGGTTGATTGGTTGCTAGGAATTGATTGTTTGGTTGCATTTATTTAAAGTTGGATGCATGGATGTTAGTGATAATCAAGTAAATACATCTAATTTTTTTTTAATTTTCTATTCTGTTGACTTATCCGGACGTTGTTTAAGGATTCTGGTCGATATGTGGAATGCCATGTTATCGATAGTGGTTCCTAAACATCAAACGTGACATTTTGACATAAGTAAAAATTGAAACTTGGAAATTTAATTACGGATCTTCTCCAATTATTGAAATTGCAGGGACGCAATTTCTTTAAGGGGGAAAGTCTGTAACAACCCTGTTATTAATGACCTGACAAACCATAATTAATTAGTGTTGATTAATTTAAATTTGGGATTCTAGAAGTATAATTTTTGAAATTTAATCTAATTTTAATAATCGATTTAAGTTAGTTGATTTCGCTTTAGTCGGAATATTATTTAAATCAATTATTGGAGTTTAAATTTTGAAATAGTATTGCACGTAACTATTCAAACTATAATATAGAAAGATATGCAAACTTGGTTTAATTAGCTAGACTAATTAATTCTATTGTTTTGTTTAATGAATTGATTTCTAACTTAATTATATTGTTTGGGCCTTAAGTTTAAATCAAGCCCATTTGTACCCTTAACCCAATTCTATTACATAAGTAAACAAATACATTTACTTCCTCTCCTGGGAAAAGAAATATATTGCTTGATTCCCTTTGCTCTTCGTCTATTAAAAAAAAAATTAAATCGCTAGATCCCAATTGAATTCCTTTGCCAATTTGAGTCACGACGATAGACGCAGCTCGAGCAAGGTGAGGCAAGACTTGGTGGCAAGGGAAGGCAACACGTGGGCTTCGGAGTGAGCGCGATCTGGAAGCGCGCTCTTGCTAGTGCTTTTGGCGATTGATAGGAAGGTACAGTGATGGACAAAGTGGTGATAAGGCGTGAAGCCTGGGGCAGTGGTAGGGCGTGGAGGCATTCAGCAGCGTTTAGGTGAGTTAAATCTCACAATTTCTATCTCTAACCTTTTTATTTCCTATTTTGGATTGATATAAAGAATGACTATGGAATTGGGATATTTTCTGTTTCTTACTATGAAATATAAAATTAGCGTTCCTCCGTCAGTCAATTGGTCACTGTAAATTAATATGCTGCCGATTTGGAGTGTTTTTCTGTTGCTTATTTTCGCGTGTTCCCAACACCCTGCTGTTTGTATGCATCTTGCTATCTTCATTTTTTATTTTGTTTGCATGTTGTCTTCTTCTTGCGTCCCTGCCCTTTGCAATTCCCTAATGTTTTGAAACTTTTACCACGCAATACCTGTAGCTTATCTTGTACGTCCAGGCTCTATTGCCTTAGAATGAGTCACACAACCATTCCAGGTGCCTTGTCTTGTACACTCTAATGTTCTGTTGCCAACATGCATGCTACCCTGCAAAAGAACAAAAAGTAACTTCCTTTCCTTTATGCAATTGTATGCATTTAAAATGGTCCTATATTGAAATATCTGAGTGGATAGTACTATGTGCTACTTGAATTGTTGCCTTGCTTTTGCACACGTCCCTGTGCCTTTTCCCTGAAATTTGTTCATGCAGGCCTTTGCATTGAAGTTATGTACACGTATGCATGCCTGTTTGCATTTAATTAGCACAACTGCCTTGTTTGTTCTGTGTTGCTTCTATAGATACATTGTTTTGGTTCCTTTGATACTCTCAAATGCTTTAAGTTTTGTGTCATTTACCCATTTGGAAATGCTTACCTATGTTTTTTTTATATATAATTCATTTTTCTTGCAGTTTTCAAAATGGATTTGTATTGAAATTATTTGCTAATCAATTCCATTTTTAGTACCTAATTTTCAACTGAATGCTTTTAGTACTATTTGCTACACACACACATATATATATATGACAATGCATTTTGTTTCAAATCTTAAAGTTCAACTTTGTTTAGTTTTGAAGTTCAGTTAGTTTGATAATTAAAAATACATATACTTATATTTATAAGTTTAGATTTTATATATATATATATATAAAGAGACTTGTTTGTAAACCAAGAAAAGTGTCAGGTTATAATTATATGTACAAGTGGTCTATTTATATATAATATTTAGACTTAATGCATTCCTCACTTTTCTGAAATCCTAAGAATAAACGTGTTGTCCATGTAGTATTTTATATTATAGCCTATTTTTGTATGAATTGATAACTTGTGTCATCTTACTTTTTAAAAAAAAATATAACTTTACTTTTTACGTATATAGCCTAACTTCTGTTATAGACAGGTTTTATTTTTTTATATGTAAAGCTTGCTTTGTTTTTCCAACAAACTCAAACCAGTGGCATATAAAACTATTGAAACCTGTTGGTGTAATCTTTTGTAGTGTTAGTCTATAATTTATACAAATTCATCTTCTTACCATACTCTTATCCATTTAATAGTTTTATGGAAATAAAAGGATACTTATAGAATTGTTTTATTAATCTTTTCGGAAAAAGTTTTAGAAGCTTGTTTTATCTAGTAAACTATTTTATATATATAACATACACTTTTACACCATTCGAACGTATGAGAAAGAGAATTAAACGATTTAGTAAAACACATGGTATGGGACATGTGCGTTTACCATTTCGGTTAATTCCGGACTTGTACGATTGAAGCTGTTTGAGATTGTTGATTCTGAGATGTTTTGCCATTTTATGGCATATTTTGAGTTCTATAATTCTGACTTATTAGAATTATTTAACATGGCCAATATTTGACAAGTATCATGGTTTGAGATCTCCTATGTAGGAGTATGGTCGATGAGAACCATCACGATATTTTATTTAATTGCCAATGGTATAAGGCAAGTTTTGAGTATATGATTTCATATTTTGAGATTTATAGTTTATGAGGAACCATCATGATGTTTTCACTGATTGATGAGATGAGACAAGTTACGATGCCATTTAATACTTGTCGATGAGATGAGACAAGTATGGTGTCTCTTTATCACTCGCCAATGAGACGAGACGAGATATTTTTTTTTTAAGTTTTATGATGTTCCTAGTGTGGCATCAACTAGCGGCTAGTAAACCGCTAAGTGCGAACGTGTGGTATGGGACACACGTTAACACTTTTTGGGTTTCTATCCGTGAGTTTGTGACACATTCACGATGTTTACCTAGCAGAACTGCTTTGAGAGGTGTTAGTGACCTTGTCATGAGGACGAACTGCTTTGGGAGGTGTTAGCGACCTTGTTAGGGCTGACAAAACGGCTTAGAAAGGTGTCAGCGACCTTGTCATGAGGACGAACTGCTTTGGAAGGTGTTAGCGACCTTGTCTAAGGCTTCGACCATCTGAGTTTAGCACGTGCAAAAATTGCTTCGGCATTGGAATCGGGTATCTAGCCAATCCGAGTTTTCTGAGTTTTGATTTTTCCGTTTTGGGCTCATTAGTGTTAAGATTTTTGAGTTTTGAACTTGCATCGAATTCTTTATTGAGTTTGAGATTTTATGAGTTTGAATTCATATCGAGTTCCATGAGCTTTTAAGATTGAGATGTATCTGTGAGATTTAGGTCTTGGCTTACTTATGAGTTTGAGATCACATATTCTTATGGAGTTATCTTGTTTTGCTTTTATGACTTCTATTTATAATTGAGATGAGTTTTCTTCTTTTTGGAGTAATGGTTCATCGAACCATTTGAGTTTTTCTTGAGTTTTGTATGAGTTGATTTGAGTTCATTATTGGTCACCGCTGATGATATGAGGCACTTGTGTTTTATTTGAGTATTGAGTTTGAGTTACCTCTTTCAAGGTATTTAGTCACTTAGGTAGAGTTTGTTACTTAAGTATTGAGCTATGAATCCTTCTCCTCATTCGAGAAGAAGTATCACTATATCCATTATGCTTCATAATATCGATATTGAATGATTTATTTAGCTAGACTGACCCGTGTATTTATACTCGGGTCAGACCGAGTTGTTTCAGGTATTCTCTTTTGGACTTAGCTTGAAGTTGATGTTGCATATCAGTTTATCTACCGCTTGAGTAGTCGATTTCTTCTGCTTACTCTGATGTTTTTACATTTGATTCGATGTATAGTGTGGTTGAGTACCACCTTTATTGTATTCATAATGTATTGTACTGAACATGTATCAGTATATGGCTATATATATGATGTTGGTTACTATTCCGAGATGTGATTTACATTCAGATATTGTATATTGTTCTGATAGATCCGTTAGCCACCTGTAGTTTTGGATTAAGCATTTACTGGGTATGTCAATCCACATGAGTTGAAAAGAAATTATATTGCATTTATCGACATATTCAATAGATGTTTAAGACAAAATTATAGATGGTCGCCCTTAACCAGCCCTATTCTCCGCTTTAGTAGACAGAATTACTTGTTAATTCTCTTTGCTAAGGTGGGTCTCGAGGTGGGCGTTACAACACTCCAAATTAAGGGGTGCAACCAATCGATCACAACGGTAATAGAATGGTATTGAAGAAGTGTGTCCAGCCAGAGGTGCTACCTACTTTGGCCCGAGATCACTCCTGTTTTAGCCACCTTAAGCTAACTCATGGGAGTTAGGTCCATGTAAAGTACCTTAGGAACGTCGTCACCATCCTACTTCATTCTGGAATCTCCACCGCGTACACAATTGTTAAAGTGGTTTTCGGTATCGACAGAGAATATGTCCATATCCGATCCCGGTCTCTTTAACAACCAATCGTTATTATAACCCGTAGTTGTAATTTTAAAAATGGTATTTATATTTCAAAAATCAAATATCATTTAACAATTCAATATCATATCAAAACATTTCAAAATATCAAACTTATCATTTCATCTCAAAACTATATTCATTTTATTCAATTTAAAATACCATTTCAAATTACATTTCAAAAATAGTTTATATATCAAATCGAATTACTTCATTTAAATCATTAAATTGAAGTTATTATATTTAATAATTAAATATTAAATTTCAAAATTTAAACTTTTCAAAGTTCATTTATTTACTTAAATTTATCAAAACGGTGAAAATTCACCTTTCGTAGCATTTAGAAAATGCTACGGAAAGTCACGTTCAAAATAGTTCAATTTAACAACGGACAGCATTTAAGAATTCTGTAATAGGGTTACATTCGTTTCAAATATAACTTAGTTAAATTTAGCAATTACAAAACTTACAAAGTGCTATAACACCCATTTATTAAAATTTAGCCATTTAGTTCATTCAACCACAGCATTTACAAATGCTGCATTATCATTTACATTAGAATTAACAGCATTTTAAAAATGCAGTTAATTAAATTCAAATATTCAGTATAATTTCACAAACAATTATATTTTTATTTAAATCATTTTTAACTTATAAAATCATATAATTTCACTTTTATAATCATCATTTAATTTTCCATAAATTCATGATATTATAAAGTTAAATTTCCATTCAAAATCAGTATTTAATAATAATCGCTTATTAAATTCTAACATTCAATATTAAATTCATTAAATTAAATTTAACTTAAAAATTAAGTTTAAACTTTCAAATATAACTTAATTTCATTTTATTTACTTAATTTAAAATTCACTTTTAAGCCAAATTCACAAATTTCCAATTTTAGTTATATTTCAAAATTTCAACTTACATATTCATTCATTTCACATTTTAACTTTATTCAAAAATCATTAATATATTATAAAATCATTTTAAATTCATTTAAATTCAAAATATCATAAATTTTTCACATTTTCATATCAAATTTAAATTCCAATTATCACCAAATTTAAGTTTCCAAAATAACTTATATTCAAATTTTCTAACTTTTTCATAATTTATTTAACTTATAAATTTTCAGAAAATCAATAATATTTTACAAAAATCATTTTTAATTAAGTTTAAATAAAAATATTATAATATTTACATTTCTAAAATATTTTAAATTTTTTAGAAAAACATATTTTAACTACGGGTCTGTATATAATTTTCTACGCTAGGTAAAGTGATATAGGTAATATATCATTTCAATCCGTAATTTACACAGAAAACCCGGGTTTTATCATTTCAAACCCACATTCCTAAGTAAATGAAATAATTTGAAAATCGCTCAGGACTATCAGTTCAGCCCATAACGATTTTCCCTTATTCTAAAGTCCGTTCGGGTATGTTTCATTTCAACCCATAGTAATTCTAATCTAAAGGGAACTTGTAGTGTGATAAACTGATATAAACAACAAAACAGTATAATATAATGGTAACATATGATATAACATGTGTATAAGCATGGGTTAACATCATATAATAATAATATAGCAGGGGTAACATGATTATGCATTTTTACAGATTCACAAGTGATCAATTTACTAGTTATATAGGTACAGATTGTCTGGTGAGAATAACTCATTGGTTTAGCTGGAGATGACAACCATGAATGCACAACGGAGATCCACACAAGCACGATAGCAGGACATAGATTTGAGTGAGAGAGCCAAAGGTCAATTTCCCTGAAAACCAATCAACAAATCAATACAACAAATATAAGCTTTCTATTCAAAAACGACTAAAATAGGCTAGAAATAACTGTATAAATCAAAACTGAAATGCATTGCAATTGCTTCCAGCATTCCTTAGGTTCAGCCATAGGTGGAATACAGGTCTCAGGCAAGGGTTTGGATCTGGTTGTGGGTGGATATGGGTCGGCCAAACATGTTTGAGGATGGTGCAAAGGTGAGCATGCATGAAACAACACTACACAACAACATCACATGATTTCATGCCAAAACAAGGCTCGACCGAGGCCACATGGGGCACGACCATCTCAGGTATGGTCAAGAGGTGACATGGCAGAGGTGCTTTAGGTCGGTTGGAGGTGGGGAGGTGGAGTAGGTGGTGGCTAAGAGGTGTTGAAGTGATGGAAGTGGAGATGTAATGCTCGGCTATGGTATGAAGTTGGAGTTTTGTGAATTTTATGGTGGATAATCAAACAAAGGAGGCTCGGCTTGGGGTGGCAACTGAGGAGAAGGTGATGGTGACATGCTTAGGTGGTGGTGGAGGCGGCAGGGCTGGTGGAGGAGGCAAGGGCCGATCCTAGAGATGAAGAGCAAGAGCAAAAATCAAATCAAAAACAATAAAAGTAAAAAAAAAAAAGAAGTTTACCCAAAAATTTTCAAAGCAATGGCCGAATTTTATTTTCATAAATGAGATGAGAAAAGTTTACATGAATTAGAAAATTATAGTGGTCGGCTGAAGATAAGAGGTGATATGGCCAAAAATGTGAAAAGATGTTGGTTGGAATTGAAAATGTGGGAATTCAAAAAGGCTTTAAAATAAAAGGTCACAAAACCTTTTCAAATTTCTCCAATTTCTTTTTATAAATTTAAATAACTGAAAATATTTCTAAATTCAGTTAAAATTAGAAAATATAACAAATATAAAAAATGTGACGACCCACAATTTTGGACCATTCAAATCGACAATGAGACCATACATGTCCGACTTGAATAATTCAAAATACCGAATTGTTAATTTAAATTTGGCAAAACTCAGCATATACAGTAAATAAATCAACCATAGAATCACAGACACAGAGTAATATAAAATAATGCAGCGGAATAGATAAATAGTAGTTCATGAAGCTACTATATAAATGCCAGAGTTAGAAATAAAAATACAACAGAATATCTCAAATACAGTGAAATCTCCAGTACGAACAGATGATCTCTCCGAACGAATCAACTGAAAGAGCTGAAAGCTGAACCAATAGTTGGATCCTCAGATGAAGCTCCAAACTCCAAAGGCGAGTCTCAAATGCTGTATCGCTTAGTCTGACCCGAGCATAAAGCAAAAACACAAAACACTCGAGTCGGGATTAAATTCTTATATCAATAAATCAACGTCAAGCGAAATATCAACTGAAATACAAATAACTTAAGGATGTTTGGGATAACCATCCTCTAAGGGTCTATGGAACTATCTACAAGGTAGAAATATACACTATAACACCGTGGTCATTC
Organism: Allium cepa; assembly: GCA_030765085.1. Taxonomy (NCBI): domain Eukaryota; kingdom Viridiplantae; phylum Streptophyta; class Magnoliopsida; order Asparagales; family Amaryllidaceae; genus Allium; species Allium cepa. The sequence continues at coordinate 951,573,185 of CM060937.1, forward strand.
AATTTTATTTAGACTTCAAAATCAGAACATCATTTCCCTTTTAAATATATCTATTTTCCAAGATAGTGTGTATATATATATTAAATAATTTATAAAGTAAAGTATTTGAAATTTCCTCAACTACACAAATTGATTCTAATCTACTCAAGTTCCAAATTCCCATTTATTCAAAGCTCAATTCATTAATTCAATTCAGCTCCCAATAACCATTTAAACTTTCGTTATATTCAAAGCTTTAATATTTCAATATTTTAAAGTTAAATCTAACAGTTTCATATAGATCTTGATTTAGCTTCATCATTATTATTTAGTCAGGAAATATCCACTTAACAAGTTCAATATCATTTAAATATCCTTGGATTTCATTTTACAGAATATTTCCTTAAATTTATTTAAACTTAAAATATCCATTTAATCCCTTTTACCAAAACCAAGTTATAAAATCATATCTTAAATCCCGAATTCAATAGTTTCAAATCGATTTAATTGAGTATAATTCTTAATTAAATACCATTTCTAATTAATTCAACTTTATCTTCTCAACTCTAGCTTATTCAAAATTTTACCAAATCTAATTTGAAATATAAATTTAAACGAATCCTTAAAAATATTATATGTATTAAATCGTCTCAATTAGATTAAATATATTGTTAGGTCTATACATAAAATTTTCATTTTTATACATATAATATTCTAAGAATCGGTCTTTATTAAAACTATATTTTTCTTTCCCAAACCATATAAATTATTTTCAAAACATTTATATATATATGGACCAACGATGTCTGTATATAATTTCCTACGCTATGGTCAAGGGATACGGATATTTATCATTTCAATCCGAAATTTAAATATACGGGTAGATATCACTTAGACCCGCAATCCCAAATTCAATTTAATTGAAAATCTCTTGGGTTATCATTTCAACCCATAATGAAATTCTCCTATCCAAAAGTCCGTTCGGGTATGTATCATTTCAACCCATAGTGAATTCTAAACTACAGGAAACTTGTAGCGTGATAACAGATAATACAATAAAATGACAAGCATACATCATCAATAAAATTTAATATAAACAACAGAATATGGTGTCATATCCCACAGATGAACAGTTACAGAAAATAGCATATATATAACAATTTAAATGACTACAGCATCATATTTCAATTGTCGTTTCAATTGAAATCAAATTTAATAAGACACAAGAACGTTAATCGTGAGTGATTGCTCACCTTTCGAGGCTAGAGAAGAACGATAATAGGTCAGTTATGGATCCCAATACGAACTTCGAAGCAAAGAAAAATTGGCACAAACTTGATGACAAAGCTGATATAGAAATCGATGAAAAAAAAATCAATCGGTTTGATATAAACAGAGTATATATTATATGTGTTATTTAAATATCCTTAAAATCTCAATAAATTTAATTTAAGACTGATATTCAAATAAAATATTCACATTGTTTGAAACTGATATTAAATTTAAAATACATATTAAAACAAAACATCATCATATTATTGAAAAATCAATACTTAAATTTAAACACATAAATGTTTTTCCTCTTAAATCAATATTACATTTAAACACACACCCAAAATGAAATATAGGCATAATATATATATATAAATCATCACTTATTTAAAACACGCATTTTAAAATAACATATTTATATATAGTTTAATCAAAATTCAAAGCATATACTGAGAAAATCAATCGATATACATAGACCATACATTATGAAAGCACTACAGAAAAGAGAAAAAAAAACAAAACATACTTTATATATATACACTAGAATCGAGATGAAAATTATGCATTTCAATTTTTAATTTTACAACATAAATCACTAATGCTTTTACAACACCCAACTGCCATACTAATATATGTTATATTCGAACATGAATAAAAATATAATTATATTTTTAAAATATGTATATTACTAATATTTTATAATAACAAATAAGATATAACACTAATGTATATATACGTCTCTGAAAAGCTTGGCTTAAAATTCACACAAGCATTAAACAAAAAAAATATGTAGATATAGTTTTATGCTAAAATATCAATTAAATGGAGAATGTTATAATGTGAAAATTTGTGAATGCGAGTTGAAATATAAAGATGGATTTGTCAAATATATTGGAAGCAGAGGACAGGAAGGGGAGAAGCAAAGCATGAAAAAAAAGAGAAGAAAATGGAGGCCATACCTTCAGAGCTCACGCACGCAAGAAGAAATGAAGAAAATGTTGAGATGCAACTGAAAACTATTTGTGTACGAGGCTTATATTTATACACAATTGCATTGATTGAGGTGAGAGAATATAGGCAAGAAATAAATTTAAATCAATTATACACGATTGCATTGACTGAGGTGAGAGAATATAGGCAAGAAAGATTTGAGCGAATATTCACAGTGGTATTGATTGCGTGAATTTAGCAAAAGGAAACTGCAAGAAATATTTGGCAAACATTTTTTACACATTTAAAATTTATTAGGAAGTAAATGCGTTGATTAAAACGCAAGAAATATTTATAAAATGGGAAGGTGGTGAAAATTTATTTGCGTGCAAGGTTGAGTATTTAAATGAAACTAGTATTGATTGCTTGGAGAAACGGCATGAAATAATTCCTGTCAGGAGGAATTTGCGCGTGATATTTGATTTAGGAGATAATTGCGTTGGATAGATTAAATAAAGAAACGTACTAATTAATGGTATAGGAACATTAAGGAAATAAATGAATTTCGTTTGAATGGTAAGGAAAATCAAAGATTTTGTTCCTATTAATTGCAAAGGAGTAAATGGAAAAGAAGAGACACTTATACACGTGAATTTCAAACAATCTTGAAACGGATTTTGAACTTCTAAAGAGAAACAAATTTGCTTGAAACTGCTACGCGAATTTTTATTCCTATTATAAAAATGAGGAAAAAGGGAAGCGTAGAAATTTACACGTAACTTATCAAAACTAGATTTAAAAGAAATTGAACGTCTAGGGAAATGATTTCTTTCCCACTTGGAATGCAAGGCTACAGATAAATTTATTATTTAACATCAAAATAAATATTATTCCCAATTGAAACCATATTAACTTTTAAATCATTAAATTAACATATAAAATAATAACAACTATCTACTGCTTTATAGTAAATAAAAAAATTGTAATTTCACAGAATACAACCTGTTACTTTTATTTCAAAATATCTTTCTTATAATAATTATTATATTTGGAAAACATTTTGAAACATATATCTCTTTTAAAACTTATAAATAAAATATTATTATGTTAACTACCAAATTAAATGTTCATTTTAATACATTCTCTTTCATTAATGGAAAATTTTCAACAAATACAAATATTAATTTCGTATTAAAATCAAATAAAAATCTAATTCAACTACTTCTTTTTATTAACAATAAATCAAACATTATTTAATAATTTCACATTACTCAACATATCCATTAGTTACCAATTTTAGTTCATTTGTTAGAGGTTAACTTATTTGAATTATAACAATACAATTAAACTATTGTTTCCTCTTTAATTTTTATTCAATAGATCAATATTTACAATTAACAATTATTATTAAATTCTTAACATTTGTTGTTTTAATTCAAATTGTAAATCTCATATAAACTATTATTATTTCCATCATTTTTGTTTCTACCAAATTTTATTCAATATTTTAATAAAATTAGAATTTTAAATTGGTCTAAAATTTCGGATCGTTACCCATTACCTTTTTTTTCCAGATCTAAACTGCGTTGCAAAAAAGAAGATGGGAAGAGATTTTGAAACGGTTAGGAAATCAAAGATTTTTATTCTTATTAAATATGGAGACGCAAATGAAAGTGGAGAGGTTTACATGTGAATTGGAGGCAGGGTTTTAATTCTTTTTTTAATGCACGTGCTGATTTGATTTTTAACAGCTAAGATATGAAATAAAAGAGTGTGTACAATAGATGCAATAATTAAAACGAACGTACACCCAAATTAATTAACCAGTAACGTAATCTTAATTTATATGTTTTCTTATTTATTGACTACTTATATTTAATTGTACGTAATCCAAACATTAAATTTTTATTTCAAAATATTATTATTTAAAATTTCTCCAAAATTTAATTACATACGTTATTAAAAACCGTTTAAAATTTATGGGTTGTGACACTCTCCCCCACTCAAAACTTTTCATCCCCGAAAAGGAAGGAGGTAGGGGAATAGCAACAAACAGAAAGAAAAAATAGATTGAAATACAAGATAAACAATTAATTTAAAACTATACAAATTTAACTTGAAATATTCATTTAAAAACTTCATTTGAAATTTAATTTTCTTTAATACTTCAATACTTTTCAAAACTCCCGTGAAAACAATTATTTACATTATTACTTATGTTTACAAAGAAGCTATTGAAAATATTAAATCCAAAATTTATAAAAAAAAATTTCTCAAGATACTTCCAACAATATAGATAAATTAATAACCTCTGAAACACTAAAAATTTTCTATTATACCATGTAGTATATAAATAAACAATATTTAAAAAGGATATATCTAACAAGGAAAGAAGGTAGATTCGGAAAACGGAATCAAGGTGAATAACTAAAGCTGAGCAGATAAGGTAGATTCAAAAGAACAGTATCGGGCACGAATATTAATTTCAAACCAAAAGAATTTCAATTTCAAAGACTAATACAGAATTTCTTTGTTAGAAATACTTTTATAATAAAATACTTTTATATAAAGTACCTTTATATCAAAACCAATTTTCCTTTCGAAAATACTTCTATAACTCGATATTTGAACAAGTTTATCCTCGTTCTTGCAGACTCTGGCCATGCGTTGATCAGGCGCAAAGCTAGAATTCTTTAAGTACTTAGTAGACCTGTTTCAACAACCAGTGGAAACACTTGAAAAACCTTTAAAAACAGATATGGAAAGTACAATCCAAACAAAATAACCAAACCAAAACCTTTGTCTAACCATGGTTCGCAGATACACAATGGTTACGTCTGGATCCCCTAGGAAACAATCCATATCCGTAAGCTTTCTCAGCCTTACGAGTTATGCCATGATAACTAGTAGGGTGCAGGATACACAATGGTTAAGCCTGGATCCACTAGGAAACAATCCGTACCCCTAGGCCGTCTCAGCCACGCAGTTTCGCTACTAATGCGACCTACATAGATTGCATGATACACAATGGTTACGCCTGGATCCCCCAGGAAACAATCTGTGCCCCTAGGCCGTCTCAGCTAGGAGGTTTCTGTATGCAGTCGCGAGAAGAAAAAAAACCATGTGTTACGTCACGGTGGGACACTCGAGTATCACATCCGAAAAACAAAAAATCAGAGAGAATAATATCGATAGAATGAATCCACAATGTGGCCACAAAGAGGATATCAAGCAGAAGGCACTTTCCATATCTTTACTTCGAAAATATGTATCATATGGTACCTTTTCAAATCACTTTCAAATATTATACTTATATAAAGTCCATTATATATAGGATTCCATTTTCAATCGAATACTTTCCAAATCAATAGTATATCAAATCACACTTATATAGACTTCGATTATATAAAATTTCTCTTTCCAAATTGAGTACCTTTCAAATCAATTTCATACTATACAAATCAGTTTTATATAAGTTCGATAACTCCCAAATCAAGTATTTAGTAAATCAAGGTTCTCAAATTTTTTCTCGTTTCAATAACCTTTCAGTTTCAAGATCATATATGATTTCACCAAATTTTCTTCCAAATGAAATATATTCAGTTTCAAAGTTTCTTAAACAATAGGTTTAAAAAATAATCCAAATTTCCAAATTAACAAAATTTAGGTCAAAAAAATTCATTTCCAAAATCACCATATAAGTACTGGTTTTAATTCCAATCTAATTTCAAAACCAAATATTCTTCTCAAAATCAATTATACTCAAAATGGTTTAAAAACCTTTAAACTATTTATTTCTATATGAAAAATCCAATTTTCCTTTTTCAAATTATTTATTTAACAAAAGTTTAAAATTTACTTATCATACTCTTCATACTTTAAACATACAGAACTAAACTTATATTCTTTATCAAATATTTTAATACTCTTCAAAATTTCTTAGTTTTAAAATTTTAAACCTTGATTTGAAAGTGCTCGAACCTTCAAAATAGTCGGTGAAATCAAATTTCAAATCCAAGAGTTGGAAATCAGCAACAAATCAGTAAATCAATTTTTTTTATAAATAGAGTTATACTAAATCAAATCGAAAACTCGAGGTTTGAACACCGACGTACTTTAAATTATTTCAAATATATATACCTATATCTTTCGAATATCAAATCATACTTCGGAATTTGAAATCAAAATTGGTTTCACAAAGTCACTCGCATAACAAAGCTATTAAAGTGGCCTCTCCCCACTCTGAAACTCGAGAATCAATGTCGATGATGCGTGCACTCATCACCGAAATTATTTTCCAGCGACATAAGTGAGTTTTGGACTTCTATTTTCTTGAAAACTTTATTGAAATTTCTTCTAAATCATTGTAATTCTTTTGAACACTTTTGAAATATTTCTTATCCCAAAAATACTTTTAAATCGTATTATTATTATATGTTTTAGAAATCTCAAAACCAAATTTCAAAATACCGGAGTTCAATTCCTCGAAATTAAAATTCAAAATCCTTCAGTTATAAATCCTTTATATAATCGAATTCCTTATCAATTTTCAAAATTTCAAATCATTTCAAAATTTCAGACTTTCATTTATAAAAGATATATAATCCTTATCGAAAATATTTTCACTTTTATATATAGAATAAAATCATAGTTACCCAAATAAAAATTTCGGTATATAAAACAATTTCAAAATACAAACAAAACCCGATTTACAAAGGATGATTCAAGAATGGAATTTGAAACAAAGATAGAGATTTAAATTAGAGGAACTCTAATCAATAGAACCCTGATTCGAAGATAGACTCGATCGAAGATGAGATAATTGAATTACAAAATAGATTATGGATACAAATCGCGGACGACCTTAACCGGGTTAACCGTGACTTCATGAATATGATCGATGCAGAATTCCAAGGCAAATCGACATTCGATCGCCAGATATAGAATTTGGCATAACCAGAGATATCAGCATCTAAACCGAGGATACATAAATTTTCTGTGAATCAATGCCGATTGTAAAGGTGTTTTCACCTCCTTTACAAAACATTCAGTGGAGTTATGGAATACTCCAGAATCAAACAAATATAAATAGAAGAGACAAGAATGAATTTCGGAACTGAGGGACATTCCAAAATTCAAAGGAAATCGAGTCAAAAAGTAAGAGATTCAACTCGATCGAAAGTGATTCTGTAAATAAATTTACCATATATGCTAAGTTTTGCCTATAGCCAAAGCTCTGATACCAACTGTAACGACCCGCTATCTTGGACCATTCAAACGACAATAAAACCATACATGTCCGACTTGAATAATTCAAAATACTGAATTGTTAATTTAAATTTGGCAAAACTCGGCATATACAATAAATAAATCAACCATAGAATCACAGACATAGAGTAATATAAAATAATGCAGCGGAATAGATAAATAGTAGTTCATGAAGCTACGATATAAATACCCGAGTTAGAAATAAAAATACAACAGAATATCTCAAATAGAGTGAAGTCTCCAGTACGAACAGATGACCTCTCCGAACGAATCAACTGAACGAGCTGAAAGCTGAATCAATAGTTGAATCCTCAAATGAAGCTCCAAACTCCAAAGGCGAGTCTCAAATGTTGTATCGCTTAGTCTGACCCGAGCGTAAAGCAAAAACACAAAACACTCGAGTCAGGATTAACATTCTTATATCAATAAATCCAACTCAAGTGAAATATCAACTGAAATACAAATAACTTAAGGATGTTTGGGATAACCATCCTCTAAGGGTCCATGGAACTATCTACAAGGTAGAAATATACACTATAACACCATGGTCATTCAATTTTATTTAGACTTCAAAATCAAAACATCATTTCCCTTTCAAATATATCTATTTTCCAAGATAGTGTATATATATATTAAATAATTTATAAAGTAAAGTATTTGAAATTTCCTCAACTGCACAAATTGATTCTAATCAACTCAAGTTCCAAATTCCCATTTATTCGAAGCTCAATTCTTTAATTCAATTCAGCTCCCAATAACCATTTAAACTTTCGTTATATTCAAAGCTTTAATATTTCAATATTTTAAAGTTAAATCTAACAGTTTCATATAGATCTTGATTTAGCTTCATCATTATTATTTAGTCAAGAAATATCCACTTAACAAGTTCAATATCATTTAAATAGCCTTAGATTTCATTTTACAGAATATTTCCTTAAATTTATTTAAACTTAAAATATCCATTTAATCCCTTTTATCAAAACCAAGTTATAAAATCATATCTTAAATCCCGAATTCAATAGTTTCAAATCGATTTAATTGAGTATAATTCTTAATTAAATACCATTTCTAATTAATTCAACTTTATCTTCTCGACTCTAGCTTATTCAAAATTTTACCAAATCTAATTTGAAATATAAATTTAAAAAATCCTTACACATATTATATGTATTAAATCAATCTCAATTAGATTAAATATTATTATTAGGTCTGTACATAAAATTTTCATTTTTATACATATAATATTCTAAGAATCAGTCTTTATTAAAACTATATTTTTCTTTCCCAAACCGTAGAAATTATTTTCAAAACATTTATATATATATGGACCAAAGATATCAATATATAATTTCCTACGCTATGGTCAAGGGATACGAATATTTATCATTTCACTCCGAAATTTAAATATACGGGTAGATATCACTTTGACCCGCAATCCCAAATTCAATTTAATTGAAAATCGCTTGGGTTATCATCTCAACCCATAACAAAATTCTCCTATCCAAAAGTCCGTTCGGGTATGTATCACTTCAACACATAGTGAATTCTAAACTACAGGGAACTTGCAGAGTGATAACAGATAATACAATAAAATAACAGGCATATATCATCAATAAAAATATAATATAAACAACCGGATATGGTGACATATCCCATAGGTGAACAGTTATAGAAAATATCATATATATAACAATTTAAATGACTAAAACATCATATTTCAATTGTCGTTTCAATTGAAATCAGATTTAATAAGATACAAAAACGTTAATCATGAGTGATTGCTCACCTTTCGAGGCTAGAGAAGAACGATAATGAGGTCAGTTATGGATCCCAATACGAACTTTGAAGCAAAGCAATATTGGCACGAATTTGATGACAAAGCTGATAGATAGAAATCGATGAAATAAAATCAATCGGTTTGATATAAACAGAGTATATATATTATATGTGTTATTAAAATTTCCTCAAACTCTCAATAAATTTAATTTAAGACGGATATTCAAATTAAATATTCACATTGTTGAAACTGATATTAAATTTAAAATACATATTAAAACAAAACATCATCATATTATTCAAAAATCAATACTTAAATTTAAACACATAAACGTTTTTCCTCTTAAATCAACATTACATTTAAACACACACCCAAAATAAAATATAGGCATAATATAAATAAAAATCATCACTTATTTAAAACACGCATTTTAAAATAACATATTTATATATAGTTTACTCAAAATTCAAAAACATATACTGAGAAAATCAATCTATATATATATATATAGACCATACATTATGAAAGCACCACAGAAAAGAGAAAAAAACAAAACATACTTTATATACACACTAGAATCGAGATGAAAATTATACATTTAAACTTTTAGTTTTACAACATAAATCACTAATGCTTTTACAACACTCTGCTGCCATACTAATATATGTTATATTCGAACATGAATAAAAATCTAATTATATTTTCAAAATATGTATATTACTAATATTTTATAATAACAAATAAGAAATAAGACTAACGTATATATACGTCTCTGAAAAGCTTGGCTTAAAATTCACATAAGCGTTAAACATAACAAATATGTAGATATAGTTTTATGCTAAAATATCAATTAAATGGAGACTATTATAATGTGAAAATTTGTGAACGCGAGTTGAAATACAAAGATGGATTTGTCAAATATATTGGAAGCAGAGGACGGGGAGGGGAGAAGCAAAGCATGGAAAAAAATTTAAAATAAAAAGAAGAAAATGGAGGCCATACCTTCAGAGCTCACGCGCGCAAGAAGAAATGAAGAAAATGTTGAGATGCAGCTGAAAACTATTTGTGTACGAGGCTTATATTTATACACGATTGCATTGATTGAGATGAGAGAATATAGGCAAGAAATAAATTTAAATCAGTTATACACGATTGCATTGATTGAGGTGAGAGAATATAGGCAAGAAAGATGTGACGCCCCACCTCTATACCCACGCTAGCCAGGAACACTACGGTGTAGTGCTGTCAACTAGCACGGAGAATAAGGCTGTTGAGGAGCGGCCATCAATAGTTGGCCTTACACTAGTATTGGTTATCTCGATAGGAGTGATATATATATATTTATATTCTTTCATTTTCCATCTCTGATTTATTTTCTCCCATCGAAATACCCCAATTCCAGTATAAAACGAACTACGATGGTTCATAATAGTTTAGAACAGTAAATATAAAATATTGCACAGATAATATAATGCGGAACACAAACAAAACATAAAGTCTCGTATATACAATAACTGATGTCAGTTACAATACATTTGATACAATACATAAGACACGGTACATATGATACAACTACCACAGTCGACTCAAGAAGTTACATATACAAGTACATTAACGTATATAATATACATGAATACATATCTTCCTATCCAATTTTTCATACTACAACAAATGACGACGACTACTCCAAAAGATATGAAAGAACTTCATAGCTCTAGCAGCAACCCCCAAAGCTGAATATCTACAACCTGAAATACTCGGTCTGACCCGAGTATTAGATTCAAAAGAAAATAATACTCGGGTCAGTCTAATTCAAACTCAGTTATTAGTGCACAGAAGCAATAATAATTAATTACTGAATAGACGACAGTAATTAAACCAAATCAGAATGCAATTCAGAATATTGAATTGAAATGAACAAACAGTTCAAACCATTGAAATATCAATTAAAATATTAATTCAAGTAGGGCTGCAGTACACGCACACGTGCACTGCCTCGCCACTACTGCATAAGGAATACGCAAAAGATCAAACAATCAAAACAAAATAAGATATCATACTCGCCATACCGTGTGGCTGCAGTTCACGCTTGCGTGCACTGCCCTGCCACTACAGTGATGATGTACCTAACCGAATACCGTGTGGCTGCAGTTCACGCTTGCGTGCACTGCCTTGCCACCACGGTGATATGTACAAAATGAAATTTCACCACCGAACACAAGGTCAAACCCAGAATCAGGTTCCACTCACTGTACAGAAGCAAATACAAAGCAAAGGTCATAATGAAACTACAATTGCAACCAGGTACAAAGACAAAGATAATGCACATGACAACAGCACCTAAATATGTGAATGAGTGATACCACATTTCAGTGATCCCACAAGCAACCGAAGATTCAAACATCAATGCCGCTGCCTCAATGGTCATAGCAGAATGGCAATGGACAATGTGTACATATATACACATGACAGTGAATTAGATCAGAGTGGGTAGGGACAACATACATGTCGACCAGGCTGCATATTGAAGAAAATATGCAATGCAAGCAGCCTAAGTCGAGACAAAAAATCAAGTTCAAAAGTAGCAAGTGAAGATGACAACAGCTAGCTCCAACAAATGTCCAGAGACCAAGTTTATATGCAAAGTGTAGAATAGTCAAAGACACAATACACAAATGCAAGGCAAAATTTATGTATCAAGTGATGCATTTGTGTAAGAGACATAGGAACCACAAGATACAGCAACAAACAACCTCAATATGGCAGACTCAAAGACACAGTGAAGCTCAAGTATAACACTGCAGGAGTTCAAATCAGTTCTACAACTCAAAGCAATGAATAGTCCCATAATGAAACTACAGTGGACAGGGCATACGCATGAAGCAACAAGGCCTGACTGGAAGGTTCAAACATGAACTATAATTCAATGTCAACAAAACTACTCAGGAGATCAATACACATGACTCACATGAACCCGATCTTATATCGCACAAGTGAAATAGCCACAGCTTCAATTGAACAGAGAAAGGAACAACAAGTGGTATGAGACTGAACTAGACAAATGGAACTGAGTTCAAGTGAATAACACATCATGAACTCGATGCAGTGCAACTCAATGCAACAAAAGACCACAAGACTCAACCTAGGGAAATGGATCAGTTGCACTAATTGAAATTGGGAATTGCAAATAACAATTATAGTACCCAAAACATTGGTCAGAAGCAAACAAGTCCAGACACAACAAGCATCGTGTAGCAGTGCAATACGAAGTCAAGAAAAGCAACTGCAGCTCGAAAGCAGGCTCAATGTAACAAGTGAACACTTGTGTACATATAAAAAAAAATTGAAGTGAAGTCACAAGTGCACAACTTCAACAAACCAAACGTCATCAAGTAAACATGATTCAAGCAGTAATAACACTGCAGCACAAGAGAATGCACAGAACTAAATGAACTCATGTGGATAGTGCAGCAAGAATCACGCATGACACAGCAAGTATAAGTGTCAAAACTGGTCAGAGGCAGTGAAACACAAAAGAAATTCGAACAAAAGGAATTTCCAATCAGAAATTTCAGCAAAACGATCGAAATCATTCAAACATTTACACAAAACTATAACTGTAAATTTCAACCAAAGTCACTGCCGAAATCAACCAAACATCAGTTTCCAGATAATTGAAATAAGTGCACCAGGAAATCTTCGACATCTCAACAAAACAGTGTCGAGACTACCAAGTAGAAAAAGATGTGAGTAAAACTCACTCAAGTTCAAAAGTCATGGAACCGAAATAGAACAAAAATCAGAAATCACTAACACTCGAAGCAACATTAGCCAAGAATTCAAGCAACAAAATACACAGATAACTCGAGACCTGAATTTGATGTGAGCAAGCTCACCTTGTCGACGAATTGAAGCATCACGGAGACGCGCGACGCTAGAGCAACGAGAGAGTAAGGTCGGCCACCACAATCCCAAGCCCTAATTTGGAAAAGAGGACGAACGAGACCGCCTCCATTCTATTTTCTTCGTGAGCTAGGTTTTAGGGTTCGAATGAAAAATGAAAGAACGGGGAAAAGAAACCGGTTATAAGCCTTAGCAAATAATCACGGCCCAATAAAATATGGACCACTATTTAAATTATAAAGCCCAAAATTTCTTTTAACAATTTATAAAATAATTTAAAAATTAAAAATTCAAAAACTTCAAATGGAAATTTGCAATAATATTAATCATTTAATGTCGATTAAAAATAGACGCGAAATACCGGGTTGTTACAGACTCCCCTCCTTAAAGAAATTGCGTCCTCGCAATCGTAAGGAATAAATGGACAAAAGGTAACAACCATAAGAGCATATCATCACAAGATGAAGAAATATGAAATAGGAAGTTCACCACAAAGAGCACGAGGGAGAGAGAGAGAGCCTGAACGTGTTTGCTCGATGAATTCTCTGGATTCCAATGTGAAATCCATAGAATTTGAGAACCATTGAGAATCTCCACAAGAGAAACATCTTTATTTCGAAGGTGCTACACCCTCGAAGCAATGATGTGAATAGAAGGTTGCTCAAGAATAAGGATCGGAAATCCATAAGGCATTTCCGGAACCAGAAGACGTAGAAAACATCATGAATAGTAGAAAATTGAGCCGGCACACTGGCGTAGTACAATATAAACGCCAAAGAAATCTCTTAATTTCATAAAAGAAATTCACAAATTCTCATCAAAAATCTAATTATCAATAGATAATTCAGAAATCTCAAATCACAAATATTCGATTATAAAAAACGATAATCAAATCAACAAGTATTCGATTATCACAATCGAAAATCAATCTTAAATCACAAATATTTAATTATCACAAACGATAATTAAATCTCAAATATCTAATTATCACAAGCGATAATTAAATCTCAAATATCTAATTATCACAAGCGATAATTAGAAACAATAAATATCTGATTATCAAAAACGATAAATCAGAATTCACGAATCAACGATTATTTAATTATCGCAATTGATAATCAAATCTCAAATCACAAATGTTTAATTATCACAAACGATAATCAAACCACAAATATCTAATTATCACAAACGATAATTAGAAACAATAAATATCTGATTATCAAAAACGATAAATCAGAAATCATAAACATCCAATTATCAAAACGATAATCAGAAATTACCACAACGGTAATCAAATTTCAAATCACAAATGTTTAATTATCACAAACGATAATCAAACCACAAATATCTAATTATCACAAACGATAATTAGAAACAATAAATATCTGATTATCAAAAATGATAAATCAGAAATCATAAACATCCAATTATCAAAACGATAATCAGAAATTACCACAACGGTAATCAAATTTCAAATCACAAATTTTTTCGATTAACGAGTCCGAAATTAACCGAAATAGCAAACGCACATGACCCATAACCACGAGTTTTACTAAATCGTTTAATTCACTTCATCGTTTCCTTGAAAGTGCAAAATTGTGTATTTTAAATAAATAATATTTTACGTTCTCAAACGGACAAGTCCGAAATTAAGCGAATCAGTAAAAGAAAGGGGTCATAGTCCTCGATTTTTCTGAAACGTTTAAATCGCTTCCTCATTCTTTTGAAGGCGTAAACTGTAAAAATTTTGAAAATCATTTTATTTATAAAATTACAATTTACATTCTCAAACGAACAAGTCCGGAATTAAGCGAATCAGCAAAAGAAAGGGGTCATAGTCCTCGATTTTACTGAAACGTTTAATTCGCTTCCTCATTCTTTTGAAAGCGCAAATCGTAAAAAAAATTTGAAAACAATTTTTAAAACACGTGATTAAAACATCGACATCAGCAACAACTTCGATAAGTGGATTTTCATTCATCAAAAATGTCACAAGAATCTTCTCAAAGATAGGAAGGGGTATCATACCCTAAACTCGTATTCATAACAAGTCAATATCACACGAATTCACCAATGCACAAAAATTGATAAAACTTATCAATAGAGATCACGAAAATTGGTGAAGCACAAATTCTAGGAATCTACACAAGAAATCCAGAAATCACAAGATGGGAGTATGAAAACTCGAACGCGAGTATGAAAACTCGAACCGGAGTATGAAAACTCACCTACACGTGAGCATGAAAAATCACCAACACGTGCAACACAAAGCGAGAACGGGAGCATGGAATCTCACCTGCACGTGAGCATGAAAATCACCAACACGTGCAACGCAAAGCGAGAACGGGAGCACGGAATCTCACCTACACGTGAGCATGAAAATCACCAACACGTGCAACGAAAAACATAAAATATCCATAATAACATACTACTATAAGTATGTAAATAATGATCAACAGGAGATCAACCGATGAGAGGTATAGCATAAATATGGAATATCCATACTGACATATGACTATAAGTATGCAAATAATGATCAACAGGAGATCAACCGATAAGAGATAATCAATATCACAAGATCTTCTCAAAGATCCAAAGAGGTATCATACCTCAAATTTGTACTCATGACAAATCAATAACATATGAATTCACCAGTACACAAAAATAGGTGAAGCATAAAATTTCCAGAAATCAACATAAGGAATCTAGAAATCACATAAAAAGGGAAAGAGGCCTATCACATGACGGTCCGAAGACCAAGGGGAGCTACCCCACATGTGTGAATGGAATCACACAGATTGAGGTCAAGACTAACCAAAAAGCAGAAAGGTATGTGTGAATGGAATCACACAAGTGGTGTCTAGTCTGACCATCAGAACGATCATCATGATCAACGAGGAGTGTCAATTACACTAAGCATGTGTGAATGGAATCACACAGATTGAGGTCAAGACTAACCAAAAAGCAGAAAGGTATGTGTGAATGGAATCACACAAGTGGTGTCTAGTCTAACCTCGCAAATAAAAAGACATAGCATAATTGCTAGTCTAATTCATAAAGCGATCGTCAAGATCAACGAGAAGTGTCAATTACACTAAGCTAGTAAATATAAAAGTTTAGCTTCATGTCCCATAACCACTTGCTTAACTTAAATATTTACGAACAAACTGTAAATCTTCACTAATAAAATTTGTCACAAGAGATTCAATCGAATAAGTCCAAGAATTAACCGGCGAAGTAAACGCAAGCGTTATATACCACTCGTTTTACTAAGTCGTTTAATTAGATTTCTCATACGAGTGAGGTAAAGGTTAGTATATACTATTAGATTGGAAAACGGTTTAGGAAAAGAGTTTTGTAGTAAAATAGTTTTGAAATCGTTTGAAGAAAAGGGTTTTGATATTTACTACTAGTATAGAAAACCTTTATATTTTTAAAGTGACAAATCACAAAAATGATTGTAGGAACAATCAAGCACAAGAATTCACATACAAAGATGTGAATAGAATCCAAAGAAATCGATACTGTATCCATCAAAAGGAATGTTCACATAAATCCCGAAGAAAATGTTATCAAAGTTGCTAATAAACGGTAGCAACAAATCGGGGAATTAACAAGAATCGATTAAATTTGGAAACCAAATCAATTCACTAAAGTTCACATACGAAGACGTGAATAAAATCCAAAGAATTCGATTCTAAATCCATCAAAGTAGAAATACCTAAAAATTCTAGAAATAGAAGTTATCAAAGTCGACAAAGAAGATAACTAATCGGAAAAGAAGATTCGATTAACAATTAGAAAAACAAAGTAGAACGAGCATAAATGAATAAATGACTTCAACAAAAATGAAAATCAAGTCAATGCTGAAGTCAACAAGTAGTGGCCATAATAGAGTACAAAACGATTCAACATCATCAACAAAGAATTCAACGGCAAACAAAGTCAGAGTCTTGGAAATCAAAAAATTAGAAATTTCTCAAAAACAAAGTGACCGAAGTCGAATGGAAATCAAGCCGAGGAAAACATAAAATATCAAGTTCAGAATCGCCGAGGTTCGAACAAAATCAATCATCGGCTAAGTCAAATCAAAGCCGATAACACAAAAATTCAAAAATCAAATGCATATGAATAAGCGTTAGGAATTCATACCTAACAATCAAAAACAATCATATGCAAATATGAGAGATAAAACGTCGACAAATAGTTGTAACACATGTACTATCTATGTTACGTTTTATATTTGTTCTAAACCTCAGGCTCTGATACCAAGCTGTGACGCCCCACCTCTATACCCACGCTAGCCAGGAACACTACGGTGTAGTGCTGTCAACTAGCACGGAGAATAAGGCTGTTGAGGAGCGGCCATCAATAGTTGGCCTTACACTAGTATTGGTTATCTCGATAGGAGTGATATATATATATTTATATTCTTTCATTTTCCATCTCTGATTTATTTTCTCCCATCGAAATACCCCAATTCCAGTATAAAACGAACTACGATGGTTCATAATAGTTTAGAACAGTAAATATAAAATATTGCACAGATAATATAACGCGGAACAAAAACAAAACATAAAGTCTCGTATATACAATAACTGATGTCAGTTACAATACATTTGATACAATACATAAGACACGGTACATATGATACAACTACCACAGTCGACTCAAGAAGTTACATATACAAGTACATTAACGTATATAATATACATGAATACATATCTTCCTATCCAATTTTTCAGACTACAACAAATGATGACGACTACTCCAAAAGATATGAAAGAACTTCATAGCTCTAGCAGCAACCCCCAAAGCTGAATATCTACAACCTGAAATACTTGGTCTGACCCGAGTATTAGATTCAAAAGAAAATAATACTCGGGTCAGTCTAATTCAAACTCAGTTATTAGTGCACAGAAGCAATAATAATTAATTACTGAATAGACGACAGTAATTAAACCAAATCAGAATGCAATTCAGAATATTGAATTGAAATGAACAAACAGTTCAAACCATTGAAATATCAATTAAAATATTAATTCAAGTAGGGCTGCAGTACACGCACGCGTGCACTGCCTCGCCACTACTGCATAAGGAATACGCAAAAGATCAAACAATCAAAACAAAATAAGATATCATACTCGCCATACCGTGTGGCTGCAGTTCACGCTTGCGTGCACTGCCCTGCCACTACAGTGATGATGTACCTAACCGAATACCGTGTGGCTGCAGTTCACGCTTGCGTGCACTGCCTTGCCACCACGGTGATATGTACAAAATGAAATTTCACCACCGAACACAAGGTCAAACCCAGAATCAGGTTCCACTCACTGTACAGAAGCAAATACAAAGCAAAGGTCACAATGAAACTACAATTGCAACCAGGTACAAAGACAAAGATAATGCACATGACAACAGCACCTAAATATGTGAATGAGTGATACCACATTTCAGTGATCCCACAAGCAACCGAAGATTCAAACATCAATGCCGCTGCCTCAATGGTCATAGCAGAATGGCAATGGACAATGTGTACATATATACACATGACAGTGAATTAGATCAGAGTGGGTAGGGACAACATACATGTCGACCAGGCTGCATATTGAAGAAAATATGCAATGCAAGCAGCCTAAGTCGAGACAAAAAATCAAGTTCAAAAGTAGCAAGTGAAGATGACAACAGCTAGCTCCAACAAATGTCCAGAGACCAAGTTTATATGCAAAGTGTAGAATAGTCAAAGACACAATACACAAATGCAAGGCAAAATTTATGTATCAAGTGATGCATTTGTGTAAGAGACATAGGAACCACAAGATACAGCAACAAACAACCTCAATATGGCAGACTCAAAGACACAGTGAAGCTCAAGTATAACACTGCAGGAGTTCAAATCAGTTCTACAACTCAAAGCAATGAATAGTCCCATAATGAAACTACAGTGGACAGGGCATACGCATGAAGCAACAAGGCCTGACTGGAAGGTTCAAACATGAACTATAATTCAATGTCAACAAAACTACTCAGGAGATCAATACACATGACTCACATGAACCCGATCTTATATCGCACAAGTGAAATAGCCACAGCTTCAATTGAACAGAGAAAGGAACAACAAGTGGTATGAGACTGAACTAGACAAATGGAACTGAGTTCAAGTGAATAACACATCATGAACTCGATGCAGTGCAACTCAATGCAACAAAAGACCACAAGACTCAACCTAGGGAAATGGATCAGTTGCACTAATTGAAATTGGGAATTGCAAATAACAATTATAGTACCCAAAACATGGGTCAGAAGCAAACAAGTCCAGACACAACAAGCATCGTGTAGCAGTGCAATACGAAGTCAAGAAAAGCAACTGCAGCTCGAAAGCAGGCTCAATGTAACAAGTGAACACTTGTGTACATATAAAAAAAAACTGAAGTGAAGTCACAAGTGCACAACTTCAACAAACCAAACGTCATCAAGTAAACATGATTCAAGCAGTAATAACACTGCAGCACAAGAGAATGCACAGAACTAAATGAACTCATGTGGATAGTGCAGCAAGAATCACGCATGACACAGCAAGTATAAGTGTCAAAACTGGTCAGAGGCAGTGAAACACAAAAGAAATTCGAACAAAAGGAATTTCCAATCAGAAATTTCAGCAAAACGATCGAAATCATTCAAACATTTACACAAAACTATAACTGTAAATTTCAACCAAAGTCACTGCCGAAATCAACCAAACATCAGTTTCCAGAAAATTTAAATAAGTGCACCAGGAAATCTTCGACATCTCAACAAAACAGTGCCGAGACTACCAAGTAGAAAAAGATGTGAGTAAAACTCACTCAAGTTCAAAAGTCATGGAACAGAAATAGAACAAAAATCAGAAATCACTAAAACTCGAAGCAACATTAGCCAAGAATTCAAGCAACAAAATACACAGATAACTCGAGACCTGAATTAGATGTGAGCAAGCTCACCTTGTCGACGAATTGAAGCATCACGGAGACGCGCGACGCTAGAGCAATGAGAGAGTAAGGTCGGCCACCACAATCCCAAGCCCTAATTTGGAGAAGAGGACGAACGAGACCGCCTCCATTCTATTTTCTTCGTGAGCTAGGTTTTAGGGTTCGAATGAAAAATGAAAGAACGGGGAAAAGAAACCGGTTATAAGCCTTAGCAAATAATCACGGCCTAATAAAATATGGACCACTATTTAAATTATAAAGCCCAAAATTTCTTTTAACAATTTATAAAATAATTTAAAAATTAAAAATTCAAAAACTTCAAATGGAAATTTGCAATAATATTAATCATTTAATGTCGATTAAAAATAGACGCGAAATACCGGGTTGTTACAAAAGATTTGAGCGAATATTTACAATGGTATTGATTGAGTGAATTTAGCAAAAGGAAACTGCAAGAAATATTTGGAAAACATTTTGTACACATTTAAAATTTATTAGGAAGTAAATGCATTGATTAAAACGCAAGAAATATTTATAAAATGGGAAGGTGGTGAAAATTTATTTGCGTATAAGGTTGAGTATTTAAATGAAACTAGTATTGATTGCTTGGAGAAACGACATGAAATCATTCCTGTCAGGAGGAATTTGCGTGTGATATTTGATTTAGGAGATAATTGCGTTGGATAGATTAAGTAAAGAAACGTACTAATTAATGGTATAGGAACATTAAGGAAATAAAAGAATTTTGTTTGAATGGTAAGGAAAATCAAAGATTTTGTTCCTATTAATTGCAAAGGAGTAAATGGAAAAGAAGAGACACTTATACACGTGAATTTCAAACAATCTTGAAACGGATTTTGAACTTCTAAGGAGAAATAAATTTGCTTGAAACTGCTATGCGAATTTTTATTCCTATTATAAAAATGAGGAAAAAGGGAAGCGTAGAAATTTACACGTAACTAATCAAAACTAGATTTAAAAGAAATTGAACGTCTAGGGAAATGATTTCTTTCCCACTTGGAATGCAAGGCTACAGATAAATTTATTATTTAACATCAAAATACATATTATTCCCAATTGAAAGAATATTAACTTTTAAATCATTAAATTAACATATAAAATAATAACAACTATCTACTGCTTTATAGTAAATAAAAAAATTGTATATTCACAGAATACAACCTGTTACTTTTATTTCAAAATATCTTTCTTATAATAACTATTATATTTGGAAAACATTATGAAACAATTTTCTCTTTTAAAACTTATAAATAAAATATTATTATGTTAACTACCAAATTAAATGTTCATTTTAATACATTCTCTTTCCTTAATGGAAAATTTTCAACAAATACAAATATTAATTTCGTATTAAAATCAAATAAAAATCTAATTCAACTACTTCTTTTTATTAACAATAAATCAAACATTATTTAATAATTTCACATAACTCAACATATCCATTAGTTACCAATTTTAGTTTATTTGTTAGAGGTTAACTTATTTGAATTACAACAATACAATTAAACTATTGTTTCCTCTTTAATTTTTGTTCAATAGATCAATATTTACGATTAACAATTATTATTAAATTCTTAACATTTGTTGTTTTAATTCAAATTGTAAATATCATATAAACTATTATTATTTCCATCATTTTTGTTTCTACCAAATATTATTCAATATTTTAATAAAATTAGAATTTTAAATTGGTCTAAAATTTCAGATCGTTACCCATTACACTTATTCCCAGATCTATACTGCGTTGCAAAAATGAAGATGGGAAGAGATTTTGAAACGGTTAGGAAATCAAAGATTTTTATTCCTATTAAATATGGAGACGCAAATGAAAGTGAAAAGTTTTACACATGAATTGAAGGCAGGGTTTTAATTCTTTTTTTTAATGCACATGCTGATTTGATTTTTAACAGCTAAGATATGAAATAAAAGAGTGTGTACAATAGATGCAATAATTAAAACAAACGTACGCCTAAACTAAATAACCAATAACATAATCTAAATTTATATGTTTTCTTATTTATTGACTACTTATATTTAATTATACGTAATCCAAACATTAAATTTTTATTTCAAAATATTATTATTTAAATTTCTCCAAAATTTAATTAAATACATTATTAAAAACCATTTAAAATTTATGGGTTGTTACACAAAATATAAATAAATAAAAATTAATTATATATGATTAAAATAAGAAAATAGCACAGAAAATGAAAACTAGTCTAGAAAATTTGAAAATAAATAGAATAAACTTTGGGAAAATTTTATGAACTTGGAAAATATTTATAAGTAAAGATAAGAATATAAAAAATGCATTCACTAAAATAAATAAATATAATTTAATTAAATATAATTTAAATGAAGAAAATAGTAGAAAAATAGAAACTAGCCTTTAAAAATAGGAAATAAATGCAATAAATTTTGAAAAATTCTATTATCACTTTAAAAATATTTAGAAATGATATCTCACAAATAAACAAATTTTAAAATTATTTTAAAATGAAATAAATTCAAATTTAAATTTATATTCAAAAATCTAGGGTTGTTACAATGGCGATGGATGTTATTGGTGATATTTCGGTTTATTTAGATGCTTGTTTGTTCTGATATGGCATGTTATCACCCTGTATATTATTTACAGTATATAAACTGTAAATTGAACTATTTCGAATGAATTAAGAAATATGTTGAAATGATAAATACCTATGACATTGTGATTTGGATTGAAATGATATATATCCATCCCTAAAATTAAATTGAAATAATTGATCATTGGCTATAGGATAGAAGATTATATACGAACACCTGATTGGTTAAACTAAATAATTCTAAAAGTTTGGTTTTTAAATTAAAGAAATGATTATTGAGTTTATAAAGTTCTAATTAATCACGAATATGAGTTCGAAATGTTGAAATAGATTTTTGTTGAAAAGAAATTGTTAAATAGTTGAAGTTGAGATTTTGGAGTTAAAATCAGAATATGATTGAATTTCCAAAATTGATTTGTTTTAAAAAGATTGAAATTTTATTCGAACTTTGAATATTACTAAGTGAAAGTGATATGAAAATGATATTTCAAAATTGAGCTCGGAATTGAATTTATTTGAAGATTGGAATTTTAAACAGAATATTGAAGGATAATTTGGTTTAAATGTTTTGAATCGATACTTTGAAAATCAAGCTCGAAATCGATGTAAATTGAAATTGAATTGATTGGGTTTGAAATTAGAATTGAATTAATTTGAAATAGATGTTGAAATCGATTTGAACTAAAAATCGAAATTGAATCGATTGAATGGAAATTGGAATTGAGTTGAGTAGGGAATTTAGAACTGGACCGGTTTGACTTTGAAACGTTTTTCAAATAAATAATTTAATGTAAAACTATTTAAAATCTATCCTCATAAATATACAAATTATTTTGTTTTCCAAATTATTTTGCTATATAAACCATTTTAATACTTAAACTGTTTTATATTAAACTATTTTAACCATTTAAATATTATATGCTAAACTATTCTAACCATTTAAACTGTTTAAACTATTTTAATTATTTAAACTATTTTGAAACTATTCAAACTATTTTTCAGAAATTCGAACTGGTCAGGGGTGAAATGTTTATTTTAAATCATTGATTTAAATACAAATCTGGTTAAATGAAGTTATAACCTAAATTGGGATTCGAAACAATTTTGGAATCCACATCGTGATATTAAGATGAAAATGATTTTGAGTTGAAAAGGTATATTTTGGGTAAACGTGATGATTTCGAAGCGAATATGATATTTTGATATCAAGTATGAACGGTTTTCGAAATGCAAATGTACCAACCGGTATGTAAAACGACGTTTAGTTGTTAAAGAGACCAGAGACGGATAAAGGCATACTCTCTATCGGTACCGAAACCACTTTAACAACTGTGTACGTGGAGTGATGATCCAGAACGAAGTGGTTGGATTTGGTGTCATTTGCTGGATTTGAAGAAACAGAGCGACGATGAATTAGCATGGCATTTGTGCCAATTTGAAATGACTAAAACAGGAGCCGTACCGGCCAAGTGGGTTAACTACCCCGAGCGGACACACTTCTTCGTATTACTATCATTAATATTGTGATTGATTGGTGCGCACCCTTCGGATTATGGGAGTGTTAGATGCAGTGGGTGATCATGGCCATGATGCGTTACCCTCAGCTGGGAAGCGTAAACTGGTAGTATCCTACCTTGGGCATTACCTCATGTGCCTTGTCATACTTTTATCCGTAAACGAGACACATACGATTTTGGTTTATTGTTGTCGTATCATGGTGCATCCCTATCCACCGACCTTTTAACTGGTGTTTTATATGCAAACTGTACGGCAATTCTTAAAAGTGCATTAAGGAGGATCAATGTAAAGCCATAACGCTATTTTAATATTTACTTTACTAATTAGACGTTATATATATATATAGCGTATTCTACTACATATAAATTTTTTGACGGATCCTTAAGAGATGGAAAATTCCGTAACATCTCTTAAGTTATTGCACGCACGTTTTACACTGGATAGGAGATGTGAAAACCCATAAACATCTCTAACGCCGTTACACTCATGTTTATGCGATATCGATTGACTTACACAAGGATATTTTAGTCCTGACTCGAGTGTTTTGTCTTTTCATTACGCTCGGGTCAGTCCTGAGTCTTTTAGCTTATTGAAGATTTATTCTGCAGGATGAAGATGAAGATTTGATATACTACTACTATTATTATTCCTGCATCATATTGTCTGCTGCATTATTTATTTATTTATTTATTTTTGATGTATGTATAAATCTGATAAATTTTTATTGAATATAATCAAAATATTATATAAACAGCTTCGTGAACTATTTATTTGATTACTATATTTTATCATTTGGGTGATTCGGTGTTTGTTTCTTCTTCTGTTCCAATTCTTCTTAATTAACCCATTAACAACCCTCCCTTTTGGATGGTTTGAGTTGGCAGGTGAGGTTTATTGTCGATTCAAACTGTCCAAAAATGTGGGTTGTTATATTGGTATTTGAGCTTTGGTTTAGGGATAACCTTAGCCTTATGGGGTAATTCACTAGAGATATAGTAGTAATACGCTAGAATGAGTCTAAGTGTATTAATAGATAAGAGCGCGTATGTGTTAGTGAATATAAAAATGGTTTTATTTTGTGTTGGTTGATTTTTTGAGTGGCTTATGGATTCTGGTTAATACGAGTAATTAACATTATTGACGGGCATCTCTAAACACTTGAGTAGAACAATTCGACATAGTATTACTTTGAAACTGGATAAATGAAAATTTTACCCTGATTACATTTTATATATAAAGGAATAATTTTTAGAAATTATTATGGTATATATATAGTGTGAATAGGATGTTAGAAATTATAATATTAATCATTATCATTTATTGTTTTAATAGTTCATATTCCTAAAATATTAGCTATTATATGATTATAAGAAAATGAAATAGTATAAATGTGATTTATAAAATATACACTACAAGTAAAATTAATATAAAGTTGAGAATTTGAGAAATTTAAATTTTGATGTTTTTGAAAAAGGTTGTCAAGGTTTGAAAAATAATATTAGTATTGTTTAAAAGCATACACAAATACAAATTTTTTTCAAAATAAATTTTAAAATGAATGATTTCAGTACTTCCTTCTTATGTAGCTGGAAATTAACATCAATGATGACTGCGCATCATCATTGATGTTCATTTTCGAGTCTCAAAGTGGGGGAGACTTCTGAGAATGTGACGCTCCACCTCTATACCCACGCTAGCCAAGAACACTACGGTGTAAGCTGTCAACTACGGTACGACCTAGTGAAGATAAGCGGCCTACGACCTAAAACAAAAATGAGGTCTAACGACCTAAAGGGGTGCGCGACCTAAGAAGGTACGCGAGCTAAGGATGAGCGACCTAACAAGGTTCACGACCAAAGAAAAACAAGGTCACGCGACCTAACAGGAAACAAGGTCAAGCGACCTAAGGGGTTACGCGACCTAACGTAACACGGGTCAAACGACCTAAGGCATCACAGGTCGAACGACCTAACTGCTTAAGGGACAAACGACCTAAAGAGGTTTGCGACCTAATGGGGTTCACGACCTAAAGGTATTCGCGACTTAACGGGTTATAGGTGTAACGACCTAACGACATAAAGGCCTAATGACCTAAAGGTGATAGGGTTACGCGACTTAGGGACAGAAGTAGGACCGAGCGACCTACGACCTAGGAGACTCACGACCTAAGGCCCGCGCGACCTAGTGAAATAGCAGAGGCAATATTAGGTCGGAGACGACCTACGACTTAAGGCCAGCGCGACCTAAAGTTTTAACACGCGAGCGACCTAACGTTATAAAGGCCAAACGACCTAAGGCTTAACTCACGAACGACCTTCGGCTTAAGGCTTAACTCGCGAGCGACCTACGACCTAACGTCCAAGCGACTTTTCCACGCGTGCAAGGCACGAACCCGAGCGACCTAAGGGTCCAGAACGACCTAAGACAGGAAATTCACCAAAAACACTAAAAAGTGGAGTTTTTCGCCAATCCAATCCAAACCAAATGCAAATGTGCATGTTAAAGTGATAGGGAACCATTCCCAACAGCCCAAGATAGTTATAAGCAAGAGTGTGAGATAAAAATCTCACCTTTTCACTAAAATGGATGAAGATGAAGCTTGAAGCCAATGGAGAAGCAATCCAAAGCTTGAATCCAATATCTTCTACTTGAATTTGGAGTTGAATGTTGGATTAGCAATTAAATTTGAGCTTGGGGTTTTAATTTTCCATTCTCTTCACCATTAATGCAAATTTCAAGTTAGTTAGGAATTTATGAAGAGTGAGGAGAAGGGGGTTGGAACTTGGGCTTAATAGGCTAAACTAACCCAAAGTCCAAAGCGGGAAAAGTTAGTGAAATTCCACTAACTCCAAACCTATCTATGTTTATACTTAAAAAAGTTGTAAACGACATTTCGAACTCAATGGAAGTGGTCTCGAGTCCTAAGTTGACCGTTTGCAAAAAGTAGCTTTTCGGACCAATATCTGATTAACGATAAAATATTTATATATAAAATCGATAAATATGCGGGTTGTTACAGACTCCCCTCCTTAAAGAAATTGCATCCTCGCAATATATATATAAGATGGAAATAAAAAGTAACAACCATAAAAGCATATTAACACAAAAGAAATTTGAAATAAGAAGTTCACCTCAAAGAGCAGGAGTAAGCAAGTCCGGATGTGTACGCTCGATGAATTCTCTGGATTCCCAAGAGCAATGCTTAGAATTTGAGGACCATTGACCTTCACAAGCGGAACATCTTTATTTCGAAGGCATTTAACCTCCGAAGCAATAATTCGAATAGGATGCTGCTCATAAGTTAAATTCGGCGAAACTTCAATTTCTTCCACAATAGCAGGCTCAAGGATAGAATCGGAATCCCGAAGGCATTTCCGTAATTAAGAAACGTGAAACACGTCATGCATGGCAGAAAACTGAGCCGGTAATGCAAGGCGATAAGCCATGGAACCAATACGTTCGGTGATGGGAAATGGCCTAATATATCGAGGCGCTAACTTTCCCGTACGACTGAAACGTACAACACCTTTCATAGGTGAAACACGAATAAAAACAAGATCTCCAACAGAAAATTCTAATTTCCTTCTTCGATTATCGGTGTAGGATTTTTGTCTACTCTGGGCTTCTTTCATCCTATGTCGAATAAGTTCAATCTTTTCTGTGGAATCACGAATAAAGTCTGGACCTAAAACCAGCTTCTCACCAGCCTCAAGCCAACAAGAAGGAGATCGGCATGGCCTTCCATAGAGTGCCTCGAAAGGTGCCATACCAATACTAGATTGGAAGCTATTATTATAGGAAAATTCAATAAGTGAAATATGATCTTACCAACTTCCACCAAAATCAAGCACACAAGCTCGAAGAAGATCTTCAAGCGTTTGATTCATACGCTCGGTTTGTCCATCGGACTGGGGGTGATAAGCGGTGCTGAAATTAAGCTTCATTCCCAAAGCTTTTTGAAGACTCTTACAAAATACACTAGTAAACAATGGATCACGATCACTAACAATAGAAGTAGGAACTCCATGCAATTTAACAATTTCTTTGATAAAAAGTTTGGCCAAAAGAGGAACGGTTTGGTTAGACCGAACGGGAATAAAATGGGCGGATTTAGTAAGTCTATCAACAATCACCCATAAGCTATCATGACCCGAACGAGAATGGGGAAGGCCATCTGTAAAGTCCATGGAAATTTGATCCCACTTCCAAATTAGAATTTCTAAAGGTTGCAATAACCCACCAGGCCTTTGATGTTCGGCCTTGACAAGTTGGCACGTCATGCAACACTTAACAAAGTTAGCAATATCAGATTTCATTCCCTCCCAATAATAAAGTCGCTTCATATCAGCGTACATTTTACTACTACCGAGATGAATGGTGAATTTAGAACGATGGGAATCTTCTAAAATATCTTTACGAAGATCTCTAATATTTGGTACGATAAGTCTACCAAATTTTCGAATGCCGCCACGAGAATCAATATCAAAGTCTTTCAAACCTTCAATATCAATTTTATCCTTAACATTTTGGCCAAGAAGAGCCAATCAGGATCTAGCCCTTGAGCTTCAAGAATGCGGTCTAAAAGAGAAGGATGAGCCTCAAGGCTACATAAAACAAGTGATGAGCATAAATCAGATACGCGCTCTCGAATCTCACAAGTGGATAAAATCTCGAGATCGTTCCATTCAGATATCATCATAGAAATAACTGCTTGTGTTTACGGCCAAGAGCATCGGCGACACGATTACCCTTACTAGGGGTATAAAGAATATCAAGATCATAAGGTGCAAGGAACTCGAGCCAACGCCGTTGACACAAATTAAGTTCCTTTTGAGAAAATAAATATTTCAAAGACTTATGATCCGTGTAAAGGATAAATTTCTCTCCTAATAGATAATGACGCCAAATTCGAAGGGCGAAAACAATAGCCGTGAGTTCTAAATCATGTGTGGCATATCTAGTCTTGGCCGGTTTTAATTGCCTAGAAGTATAAGCAATAACACGTTCTTTTTGCATAAGAACGGCACCCAAACCAACGTGACTAGCATCAGTATAAACAACAAAATCTTGATTCCCTTCAGGAATAACAAGAATAGGAGCATCAGAAAGGAGTTCTTTCAATTTTTGAAAAGAGGCTTCACATTTGTCCGACCAAATGTATTTAATTCCCTTCTTAGTCAAGCCGGTAAGAGGCACGGCAATCTTAGAAAAGTCTTTAATAAAACGACGGTAATAACCCGCCAATCCGAGAAAGCTACGAATTTTAGTCACACTCTCAGGTCTTTTCCAATCTTGAATCGCTTCAATCTTTGAAGGATCCACGGAAATTTCGGATTCAGAAATAATATGACCGAGAAACTTCACACGAGATTGCCAAAAGTGGCATTTAGAAATTTTTGCCTTTAACTGATTACTCCGAAGAGTTTCCAATACAACCCGAAGATGTTTTTCATGTTCCTCCTCGGTTTTAGAATACACAAGAATATCATCAATGAAAATGAGAACAAACCGATCGAGGAAATCTTTGAAAACTCGATTCATGAGGTCAACGAAATAAGCCGGAGCATTCGTTAACCCAAATGGCATAACAAGCCATTCATAAGATCCATATCGAGTACGAATGATGACAAAGGAATGTTATCCTCTGCGATACGAAGTTGATGGAAACCGGTAGCCAAGTCCAATTGTGAAAAGACCCTAGCACCACTAAGCTGATCGAATAGATCATCAATCCGAGGTAAAGGATATTTATTTTTAATAGTAAGATCGTTAAGCTTGCGATAATCAACGCAGAGCCTAAGAGTACCATCGGATTTCTTTACGAAAATAGCCGAAGCTCACCAAGGCGAGGAACTAGAGCGAATAAATTGCTTCGTCTCTAATTCGGATAATTGTTGGCTCAACTCTTCATTTTCCTTATTGGGCATGCGATAAGGAGGACGATTAATAGGTCAAGCTTCAGAGGTAAGATTAATTCTGAACTCAATTGCTCGCTTAGGTGGTAAACCTAAAACGGGCTCGAATATGTAGAAAAATTCATGAACAACATGAATTCGAGAAATGACGTCTTCCTCATCATCATCATCATCGTCTCGAGGATTTAAAGAATATAAAGATGTAGTCAAAGAAGAATCCAAATCTTTAAGAATAATTGAAATCAGATTTACAGATTGCGGATGTCGAAGATAAATAGTCCGCTCAGGACATAGGATATGAGCTTCATAATGGTTTAGCCAGTCCATACCCAATATCATTCCAAAGCCTAAGTAACGCATAACATGAAAATCGGCTAGGAAAGAAAAATCGCATAAAATAATCTCCACATCTTTACAAAGCAAACTAAGAGTTGCGGATCCACCAACAGGATTCGCAATTTTTAAAGAAGTCATTAATGCAGTAACACTTAAGGAAAAAGTGTCTACCAGTTCCTTTGATATAAAATAATGGGATGCACCCGTATCAAAGAGAACTCTAATAGGTTGATCATGAAATAAAATAATACCATCAAGAATGGAGTAAGAAATACCTTGGCCACGAGATGTGTTGCCAGGGGCTTGAGCCACATTCAACTTTCCTTCCTTCTTACCTTCACGTTTGAGGCATTGATGTATGTAATGATCTGGGCTCTTACAATAGCGACAAGATTTGGGCTTCGAACACTTATTCCCAAAATGATCCCCAGATCCACAGTTGAAGCATCTCGCAGCACTAGGAGAAGGAGCCTTTGCAACAGGAGTTGCTTGCTTACCCTTTTTGTTGGGATAAGTACCCTTGAATTTGTTTGGCCTCATATTGTTGTTGAAGTTTGGTTTAGCGCCTTCCACTTCAACATCACTCTCTATCAGCCTCTTCAAGACGAAGAGCGATATCGACGAGTTGATCAAATGCGACTTCTAGTTTCAGGAGTAGTGGCTTCTTAAGATTCTTATTTAAGCCATAAACGAACCTCTGGTT
This sequence comes from Allium cepa, assembly GCA_030765085.1. NCBI lineage: Eukaryota > Viridiplantae > Streptophyta > Magnoliopsida > Asparagales > Amaryllidaceae > Allium > Allium cepa. The sequence continues at coordinate 951,604,363 of CM060937.1, forward strand.
CTTCTTCAATGGGGTGTTGATGTATTCAACCCCATATTCGGAAAGCGACTCGAAGGCTGCGACGTAATCAATCACAGAGGATTGACCTTGAACAAGGTCGATAAAACGTCGAGCCAAGGTTACTTTCCCAGCTTCTGGTACAAACTTTAACTCGAAGCGTCCCTGAAATTGCTCCCAGGTGAGATCCGCTTCATTAATTTCTGAAATAAGGAGTTTGTACCAGTCCAATGCTCTCTCCTGGAGCATGCTGGAAGCCACCTGAACGCGGTGGAGATCGATAAGGTTCATGCGAGAAAAGATTCGATCGCATGATTTTAACCAAGCCTGGACCTCGATGATAGTTTCCGAACCTTTGAAGGGCTTCCCACCCAAGTTGGTGTAATCGCTGCACAAGCTTGCAAATCCCGACTTTGGGTGAGTAGGTTCCGGGTTAGCTCCAGCTGCTTGAGCATTTGTTACTAAATCAAGAAGCTGTTGAGCAGTCATAAAAACTCCATCCTGGGGAGCAACACTAGATGATCCAGTTCTTGGACGGCGTGGTCTAGACATTCTGTTCCTTTAAGAAAGAAAGAAGAGAAGGAAGAAGGTTATTCACCAATGAATATCAAGCAATCTTGATAGATAAAACAAGGAATCATAAAGGAAATAGGATGAATCGGTACGAAGACTCGAATTAATCCTATGGTATAACTCCTAAGATAGACTTAGGACGATGATCCTTGTTAAGTTATTCTACATTATTCCGAAGTTTGGCTCTGATACCATGCTGTGACGCCCCACCTCTATACCCACGCTAGCCAAGAACACTACGGTGTAGTGCTGTCAACTAGCACGGAGAATAAGGCCGTTGAGGAGCGACCATCCATGTGATTGCTTATCACACGTTGGCTATAAATAATCTTTGGAAACAAACATAGAAATAAGCATAACACAAATCAGTCACAGACATCTATATCACAGAGGTGGAAGAAGATATGAATATATAACTAGCACATGAAAGTGTACATCAGAGTAGTGTTCAAAAAGATCCACAATAATACAAAAGAATAGAACACGTGCTATACAAAAGAATACAACTATGAGTCTTCGTCTCAAGTGTATACAACAAAAAACTGCTAATCTAAATAGTTAGCCAAAAGTCAGAGTAGCAAATCCCGGGAAGAAGTCAAACAGAAGCACCTGTAACATCTCAGTCTGACCCGAGTATTATTTAAGAAAATAATAAACGGATCAGTCTAGCTGTAAATATCAGATGACATGGTATAAAATAAAAGATATGGCATGAACATAAAATATCCATACTGACATACTACTATAAGTATGCAAATGATGATCAACAGAAGATCAATCAAACAGAGATAAATCGATATCACAAGAATCTTCTCAAAGAACCAAAGAGGGCATCATACCCTAAACTTGTACTCATAACAAGTCAATGACATAAATTCCAGAAATCAACACAAGAAATCCAGAAATCACAGAAAAAGGGAAAGAGGCCTATCACATGACGGTCCGAAGACCATGGGGAGCTACCCCATATGGGTGAGTCGAAATCACCCAGATAAGGTCAGGCTAACCAAAAAGCATAAAGGTATGTGTGAGTGGAATCACACAAATGGTGTCTAGCCTAACCTCGCAACAAAAAGGTATGTGTGAGTGGAATCACACAAATGGTGTCTAGACTAACCTTGCGGACAAAGAGATATGTGTGAGTCGGAATCACACCAATGAGGTCTAGTCTAACCTTGCAAACAAAGAGACATCACACAATTGGTAGTCTAAATCATAAAATGATCATCATGATCAACGAGAAGTGTCAATTACACTAAGTTAGTAAATATAAAAGTTTATTTTCATGTCCTATAACCACTAGCATAACTTAAATATTTACGAACATACTGTAAGTCTTCACTAATAAAATTGTCACTAGAGGTTCAATCGAACAAGTCCAAGAATTAACCGACGAAGCACACGCAAGCGTTTCATACCACTTGTTTTACTAAGCCGTTTAGCTAGATTTCTCATCCGAGTGAGGTAAAGGTTTGTATATACTAATAGATTGGAAAACGGATTAAGAAAAGAGCTTTGTTATTAAAAATAGAGTTGAAATCATTTTGTTGAAAGAGTTTTGATATTTACTACTAGTATTGAAACCATTATATTTTAAAGTGACAAATCACAGAAGCGATTGTAGAAATAATCAATCATAAAGATCACATTCGAAGATGTGATAAAAATCCAAGGAAATCAGCTCAACAAGTTCTGTTGAATGTTTTTCGGATAAGATCCCCTACGGAGGGGGGGTCTAGGGGGGTGGCAACCCTCCAAGGTGGGGGTGCGGGGGCAACGCCCCTGCTACGGGGTTCGACCTGCCCGGTCAGGTCGCGGGGGTCCAGGGGGCAGCGCCCCGGGAGGGGTGCGGGGCAGCGCCCTGTCCAAAACGGTACGACCTAGTGAAGATAAGCGGCCTACGACCTAAAACAAAAATGAGGTCTAACGACCTAAAGGGGTGCGCGACCTAAGAAGGTACACGAGCTAAGGATGAGCGACCTAACAAGGTTCACGACCTAAGAAAAACAAGGTCGCGCGACCTAACAGGAAACAAGGTCAAGCGACCTAAGGGGCTACGTGACCTAACGTAACACGGGTCAAACAACATAAGGCATCACAGGTCGAACGACCTAACTTCTTAAGGGACAGACGACCTAAAGAGGTTTGCGACCTAATGGGGTTCACGACCTAAAGGTATTCGCGACTTAACGGGTTATAGGTGTAACGACCTAACGACATAAAGGCCTAACGACCTAAAGGTGATAGGGTTACGCGACTTAGGGACAGAAGTAGGACCGAGCGACCTACGACCTAGGAGACTCACAACCTACGACCTAAGGCCCGCGCGACCTAGTGAAATAGCAGAGGCAACATTAGGTCGGAGACGACCTACGACTTTAGGCCAGCGCGACCTAAAGTTTTAACACGCGAGTGACTAAACGTTATAAAGGCCAAACGACCTAAGGCTTAACTCGCGAACGACCTTCGGCTTAAGGCTTAACTCGCGAGCGACCTATGACCTAACGTCCAGGCGACTTTTCCATGTGCGCAAGCCACGAACTCGAGCGACCTAAGGGTCCAGAACGACCTAAGGCTGGAAATTCACCAAAAACACTAAAAAGTGGAGTTTTTCGCCAATCCAATCCAAACCAAATGCAAATGTGCTTGTTAAAGTGATAGGAACCATTCCCAACAGTCCAAGATAGTTATAAGCAAGAGTGTGAGATAAAAATCTCACCTTTTCACTAAAATGGATGAAGATGAAGCTTGAAGCCAATGGAGAAGCAATCCAAAGCTTGAATCCAATATCTTCTACTTCAATTTGGAGTTGAATGTTGGATTAGCAATTAAATTTGAGCTTGGAGTTTTAATTTCCCATTCTCTTCACCATTAATGCAAATTTCAAGTTAGTTAGGAATTTATGAAGAGTGAGGAGAAGGGGGTTGGAACTTGGGCTTAATAGGCTAAACTAACCCAAAGTCCAAAGCGGGAAAAGTTAGTGAAATTCTAACTCCAAACCTATCAATGTTTATACTTAAAAAAGTTGTAAACGTCATTTCGAACTCAATGGAAGTGGTCTCGAGTCCTAATTTGACCGTTTGCAAAAAGTAGATTTTCGGACCAATATCCGATTAACGATAAAATATTTAAGTATAAAATCGATAAATATGCGGGTTGTTACAAAGAAGCTTTTCTTTGAAATTCTTTGATAAACAGATTTTTGGTTTAAACTCCAAAAGTGTGATTTGATATATAAAAGGTGTAAGTACATATACTTATTTCAAATGATTTGAAATATACACGGTGTTTAAAATTTGAAGTTCTGATAATTAATAATCTTTAAAATATTTGAATGAAATGAAATATTTGAATAACCAGAACTTATAAAATAAGAGGATTAAGAAATCTAAGCTATATATTTTAAGGAACTTTAGAGTTGAAGTTTGCAACTCTCCAATTGAAAGTAAAGAAAATTTAGACAAGTTGAAAAGCAAACATTCTAATTAAGTACAATGAATCTGATAAATTTGTGTGATACCAAATTGCATTCTAATAGCATATAATAAGACTCACGAAATGTTAAAAGGTTAAAATGATGATTTGGAGTTGTAATGGGATATTATAAAAGTAAACAAAAACCCAAAAGTAATTAAAATGTAAATTTGGATGTAATAATAAATGTTATAACTTAAGTATACCATGAAATGATTAAGGACGAATGGAATATAATTGAACTAGGAAAGAATACAAAATGAATCAAATAATATATTTGTAAATTGGTTATAAAATTAACTATAAATTTGCAAAGAAATTGTGAAATTGAATTTGTAACTTTTGAGATAACTATAAATTTTGGTAAAGTTGTATATAGGAAGTTAGACTTTTATAGAATGATTATAAACTAAAGGGATGATCTATAAAAGGTTTCACAAAGAAATCTGTTATTGAAGGAAATTATGAAAATGAACGTGAATGAAAAGAATTTGGAGTGAATAAGAATCAATTGGAAAATAAAATAAAATTCAATCAAATAGTAAAGAGACGTATACAAAGTAAATAAGGGATCTGAATGATGGATTGTGAATAATCAATTGAAATTGAAATGAAGGTAAGTAAAAGATATTAAATATAGGTGAATTGGATAGAAATCTATTGAAAAGTAATACGTAAGTTACACGAAAATTATTTTACTTGCATAACAATTTGATCTAGATTCAAGCATAGAAATTCGGCCTAATTTATATTGATCCGAATTAGGATTTTTCACTCGATTCTCAATGGTGAACCCTAGATAAGGATTTTTGATTTGACCTTGGAAGTATCTACCATACTATATGGCTATGTAAAGAGAATAACGGTTTTCGATCATGGAACCAAATCTGAGTCCGCAATAAAGAGTCATATGAACGATACTAGTTCGGAAGCGAAACTGTGTAATCGAGTGAACGATTAAATTTGGTATTGCGTACGAATAATATATGTATGTCATACGGGCTTAAGTAAAGCAAATAATGGAAATTGAGAATGCAAAATATAAAGTGGTTTTAAATTGTATGATTGGATATCTTTGTAAACAAGATGCATGTATTCGAATCAAGAAAATTTGGATTGGCCGACAAAAAGGTGCATGTTTATTTTGTCATTTGATTTGATGATTTTATGATGGAGCCACTTGGCTTTTGTTTTCTGCTGTTGGCTTGACGCCCGTAGTGGCATTTTATAGTTGTACCGATCGAGCTGCGCAAAGAAGACTGCCGAAATTTTTCATAAATCCAGGTGTTAGAAAATTTTTGAATTTTGAATTTTTTAATAACTTGTTTTGATAACTAACTTGCTAATTATGCAAGCCGGTCTGAGTAGCATAGTGGAAATGTAGTAATGGTTTTATAAATGAAATTTTTATTGTTTGATAAGTTGATAATTTTGAATAAAAATATATCAAATGTTGAATTTTTTTTAACTAACGTCTTTTCGAGGATGAAAAGTTTTAAGTGGGGAAGATTATAACGACCTGTATTTTTAGCCATTTTAAATTATTAATCTTAATGTAATTATCATATTTTTAGCTATTTAAATTATTAATTTAAGGTAACTATTAAATAGAAATGGTTTAAAAACTTTTTTTTTATGATTTTGAATGTAAGTTGTCGGATATGAACTTGAATAAAATTTTAAAATAAACTTATTTTGAAGTTTTGGCGATAAAAATATTGAGATGAAATTATATATATAGCTAGGTTTATAACCAATAACTAAAGTTGAATAATAATTATGAATAATCTAGATAGAAATAAAATGATGTTGATAACTAAAACTCATTTAAAATTTAATATTGAATTTGTTGAATATTGGAAGTTAAGTTATTTAATTAAATATTGGAAATTATTCGGATAACTGAATATTGGAAATTGAATTACAGTAAAATGAAATTAGTTGTTCTATAATTTGAATTTGTTTTAAAAAGTAAAATCTTTTAAGTTCATTAACTTATATTTCAAAATATAGTGATTTATTGAATAATCAAAATTGTTTAAATTTAATATTGCAATTATTTTAATAATTGATTACTGAATTTAATATGACTGAAAATGATATCGGAAGTTGATGTAAATTTTATTTAACCAACAATGAGGACTGTTATTATTTAAAATTGGATTTAAAAGAGAATAATTAGAAATTGAAAATTCTATATTATAATCGAGATGTTAAAATAGCGATCCGAGGCACAGTTTTGGATTTCAATGAAACTAGTTCCATTAGATCCATAATAGTGTATTATTATCGGATTTCAAATTTCATGGTGTTTGGAGTTATCGTTTGGTCGTACGGTGTATAAACGCGTTTAATTTAATATCGAATATTTAATATTTTCATTCGATTGAAAAATCTATCTTCCTCATTTGATTGAATTAGTCCCTGAAACTTGTTCCATTGTGTTCGGAATGGGGGTAAGACATTATAAATGCTAGGCGGCATGCTTTGTTTGGAGTTCATCCGGAAAAGGTAAAATATAATAACATTTTATTTATATACGTATATATACACGTATTTCAGAAAACCTAGCTAAATTAACGGTTGCGCCTCAATTATCATTCGATGGCCGAAATCATCTAAACTTTCCTCATCGGTTCCTCTAAATCCTCTTGCATTTATGCTTCGACCTCTAAATGAAAATTGTAGAGCTTTGGAGAGATCTATAATCTCAATGGCTGTGATTGAGAATGATGCGATGGATGATGGTAAATTATCCTCGAATGCACGACATTCGAGCTCGTTTATCGATGTCTAGGAAGAGCCAAGCATGCTGACCTCTAGCCAAGGGTGGAACCCGTGACTAGCTTTCGCATGGTATGGTTTTATCGAGCTCCAATGGCTCGAAGAAGTTGTGGCAAGCTGGAATCGGTAAGCAGTGATGGCTTGCTTGCATACGAGTTGTCTAGAGCTTAGGGGAATGAGATGGAACATTCGGCTTGGATGTGATGATGTGAACGAACGGACAGATTCAATTGAGGTCTAAAATTTAAAAAAATTAAAAGAATTTGTAGATTATATTAGTTAAATTCGTAAAATCTTATAAATTTTATATCTCTCACATACATATTCCGATTGAGATGAAACAAGGTGCGTTGGGATCGTAGCGACAAGATATACGTTCAGGAACTAATTTGGAGAAGGTTAGAGCTTGTTAAAATTTTAGGTTAAATTGAACGTCGTTTGATTTGATTTAAAATTGAAAACTCAAGATGCGTGTTTTATAACGCTCACAACGTACTAGAATATTTTTATGCTAGTTAAATTTGAATTTATGAATTGATATGAATTAATTGGTCGTTGTTGATAAATTTGGTTGTCATTTGAGTTAACCATTACAAACTAAAATTGACAGTCAACTTGAAATTGGGATTTAATTTTCAGTAAATTACCTAAAATTGACAACTATGAAATTGCTGTGAATTATATGATTGTTTAGATAATTGATGGCGATGGATGCTATTGGTTTGGAAGATTTGGATGTTTATTTGTTCTGATATTGCCTGTTATCACCCTGTATATTATTTGCAATATCTAAACTGTAAATTGAACTATTTCAAATGAATTAAGAAATAGGTTGAAACGATATATACCTATGACATTGTGATTTGGATTGAAATGATATATATCCATCCTCGAAATTAAATTGAAATAAGCGACCACTTGGCTATAGGATAGAAGATTATACATGAAAACCGGATTGGTTAAATTAATTTTTTTTAAAAGTTTGGTTTTGAAATTATATAAACGTTTTGAATTTAAAGAAATGATAATTGAATTTATAAAGTTTGAATTAATCACGAATATGAGTTCAAATTTTTGTTTATAAGAAATTGTTACATAATTGAAGTTGAGAATTTGGAGTTAAAATCGGAATATGATTGAATTTCAAAAATTGATTTGTTTTAAAAAGATTGAAATTTTATTCGAACTTTGAATATAACTAAGTGAAAGTGATATAAAAATGATATTTCGAAATTGAGCTCGAAATTGAATTTATTTGAAGATTGGGATTTTAAACTGAATATTGAAGGATAATTTAGTTTAAATGTTTCGAATCGATACTTTGAAAATCGAGCTCGAAACCGATATGGATTGAAATTGAAATTGAATTGATTGGATTTGAAATTAGAATTGAATTAATTTGAAATCAAAGCTGAAATTGATTTGAATTAAAAATCGAAATTGAATCGACTAAATGGAAATTGGAATTGAGTTGAGTTGGGAAGTTAGAACTGGACGGTTTGACTTTGAAACTTTTTTCAAATAAATAATTTGATAAAAAGCTATTTAAAAGCTATCCTCGTAAATATACAAATTATTTTGGTTCCCAAATTATTTTGCTATATAAACCATTTTAATACTTAAACTGTTTTATATTAGACTATTTTAACCATTTAAACTATTTTATACTAAACTATTCTAATCATTTAAACTATTTTAACTATTTTAATTATTTAAACTATTTTGAAACCATTCAAACTATTTTTCACAAATTCAAACTGGTCAGGGGTGAAATGTTTATTTTAATTCATGGATTTAAATACGAATGGGGTAAAATTTAGTTATAACCCAAATTGCAATTCGAAACAATTTTAGAATCCAAGTCGCGATATTTAGGCGAAAATGATTTTGAATTGAAATTGTATATATTGGATAGATACGATGATTTCAAAATGGATTTGATTTCGACGTGAATATGATATTTTGATACCAAGTATGAACGATTTTTGAAATGTAAATGTACCAACCGGTGCGTAAAATGACATTTGGTTGTTAAAGAGACCGGAGCTGGATATGTGCATATCTTTGTCGATATCGGAACCACTTTTGCAACTGTGTACGTGGATTGATGATCCAGAGCGAAGTGGTTGGATTTGGCGTCGTTTGCTGGATTTGAAGAAAGAGAACAACGATGAATTAGCCTAGCACTTGTGCCAATTTGAAATGTCTTAAACACGAGCCATAACGGCAAAGTGGGTTAGCAACCCCGAGCGGACGCACTTCTCCGTATTACCATTATTTACATTGTGATTAATTGATCGGCACCCTCCGGATTATAAGTGTAACGACCCAGGATTTTTAATAATTAAAATTTAAATATTTAATTAATTTTAAATATTAATAAGTGAATTTATAAGTCAAATAAATTTTTATTTGAATTATTGGATTTAATTGAATAATTAAATCGATAATTTAATATGTTAAATTATGGAAATAATTGAAAATTGAGTTAAATATGATTGAAAATGATTTGTAAAATTTTATTTTATCATATGGAAGTTAGAACGATATTTTAGAACTTTTAAAATCGAATTTAAAGTTAATTTGTGAAAATTGAATATTTTAATATTTAAATCGACTAGTGAAAATAGCCAATTTTTGAACAGTCTCAGAATTGAACGAAACCAGTTCCATTGGATCCGTAATAGTCAGCTATTACCGGATTTCAATTTTCGTGTCAATCGGAGTTATCGTTTGATCGTGGCAGCTCGAAACGCATCGATTTATTTTTAATATTAATTTGGCGAGTTAAAATAGCCATTTTTTAAAAAGTCTCGGATTTCGACGAAACCAGTTTCATCGGATCCGTAATGTGATATTATTGTAAGGTTTCAAATTTCAAGTCAATTGGATTTACCGTTTGTCCGGTACAAATTAAAACGCCTAGAAAATCGCTTAAATCGGTTTAATTTAAATTGAACGTTTATAGCCATAACTCGCACAGATGTCCGAATTAGCTTTCGAAACCTGTTCCATTGTGTCCGGAACGCGGGGTAAACCCTAGAAACGCTGGTTACGGCGCGTAAATCGGAGTTCGGAATTTCCGGATGAATAGTGTCGATCGTTTCTTTATAAATAGCCCCAACACCTTCATAAAATAAAAAAAAATAAAAAAAACCCTAATCCAATAACCATAGCCGCCACTTATACAACCGAAGGCCAGAATTTTTCGAAATTCATCCCTTAATTACTTCCAATCCGTGAAGTTTTAGCCAAAGTGATCAACTACAAAGATGAAGAGCAAGGCGAGAGCTTTCAATCCATACGGATATGATGGGGTTTAGTTTCGCGTAGGGGGAGCCAGGGGGCTGCGTGCGTGGCCGTTCATTGACGTGCGCATGAGAGAAGGGGGGGCCGAGCTTGGGGATATTCAGGCCGAACATAGAGGGGGTTTGGAGCTTCGACTTGGCGCATCCTGATCGAGCTATAGTTTGTCGTAGTGGAAGTATTATTAAACCCTAATCTAAGCAAGTGGGTTCTTTTGTTCGGCCTTGATCTGTAGAAGAAAACGAAGGAGAAGGAGATGCTATGGACGGTCCAGATGGGGGAATGCAGGATCCAAGGGCTATGATTGATTTAGGTTAAAAATTAAAAGTTATGTTGTAAATTTATATAAGTATAAATCGTGTAAACTTCAAATAATCAATATCTTTTTCATACGAGGTCGAAAACGCACGGAACCAGTTGCGTTGGAATCGTATGGACGAGCACTACGCGATGAAATTGGATTGGAGTCGTTTGGAGTTAGTGAGAATTTTGGGTAAAATTAAACGTCCGTTTAATTTTATTCGAAATAAATCGCTAAAACGAAATTGAAATCAAGGTGAGAACTTCTCACTCAATCGAATCAGTTTCGATTTTATTTTAAATAGTTAGATTTAAAATATTTGAATGCATGTTTGAATGATGATTGATATCTATTGATTGTTAAAATAGACATTATGCGCCGTTAGTAAGCGGATGTTACTTATTAAAAACATATACCGCGAATATTTCATAAACAGTGAAATTGGTATTATGTATAATAGCAATATATATATATTGGCATATGTATATATTGGAGTTATTGATTTCCCGCATTTTTTGTTTAGCGGATGAGACCCTATTGCGCCGTCTATTAAGCGGATAGTATTTTAAATCCCATATACCGCGATAATTTCGTACTGGAGCGAAATTGGTATTGTGCTAATGTTTTTGGATGCAGGAAACAGGTTGGAGGGATCCAACTGGATTCCTTAACAGTATTTATTTGATTTCAGATATTTTGATATTTGATGGATTATCATATCGATATATGATGTCGTTGTTGTCGTGATTGACTATTTGGTGTGTAGCATCACTAGACCAAATTTTGAAATTCTAAAATGATTTTTAAAGTGATTTTTGAAAAAGTATACGTTTCATAACATAATTTTGGAATCGATCCATTTTAAATAAATAAACGTTATAATTTTTAAAGTTATAAAAATTATGATTTTTGAGAAATATAGTTAAAAACTGATTTTTGAGAATATGATGCTAATGATTTTATAAAATAGTTAATCGGGATTTTTGAATTTATTATGAAAAGTTAAATATAGGATTTATAAAATTTAATTATTTTATGAATCAAAATGGTGAAATAATAAAGGAGATTAAAGACGCTTTAAAGAATAATATAAATTGATTTATATTAAGAGATTTATAAATGGATATTTATAAATTGGAATATTGACATTATAAAACGAGTTTTTATAGGTATTTGAATGAAGTGAAAATGAATTTTGTAAATGAATGGAATTTATAAAATTATAAATGGTGAAGTTATAAATGAAATTTTATAAACAATAGATTTATAAATTTTGTGAAATTATTACAGAATATATTTGGATGAATAATTGAACCTTATAAGTTATAAGATTTATAATTATGAAGTTCAAAGAAACGATTTTGTAAAATAATTATTTATAAGTATTTGACTTATAATATGAACCTTTGTTTTATAATTGAGTTATAAATCGAATAGGTTAATAAAGGAATTTATAAAAGAAAGTTGTTATAAATAAATAGAAATGGAATTTATAAACGTTGTTTTATAAATTCACAAACGACTTATTTTGATAAGTAAATTGTTATGATTTATTTATGGAGTTATATTCACGTTTTTGACTGTGAATAATACTTTAAAATAAAATGAATAGAAATGATGAAATTGTTAATTGAAGTATATTCACGTTTTTAAATAGTGAATAATATGTTAAAGAATTGTTTTGATTGTGATATTTTAAATTGAATTAAAACGATCTAACGATGTTTTTAAAATATGTTGAGATTCGAAACCATAGATTTCAACATTTATTGTTGAAATAGACGTTTTCGAGAAATAAAAGGAAATGATGGATTATAACACTGTTGTTATAATAAATGATTTCCGAAAGGAAATGTTTTGTATAGTATTGGGATTTATATATCTATCTTAAAAATTCGAATCCCTATACTAGTGATTTTGGGTTGTCGTAACGATGTTTTACGCAACATTCGTTTTGGCCCAAATAAATATGTTTAAGAGAATGATTTCCTTAAAGGATGAGATATATACTAAATTTTGATTTAAGTATATTGAATATTTTCCAAGTGTTGAAAATAAAAGATTTGTGAATTACTTATTAAATAAGTATGGAAATGTTTTCCAATAAAAAGTGAATGTTTTGAGGATTTATCTTTTTGAAGATAAATTGAAAATGAATAATTAAAATCATATATTCATAGATATTGTGAAATATAAATTCACTATGGGATTTATGAAAGAAAGTGGGATTGGTTTAGAAAAATAAATATTGATTTATTTTTGAAGTGTGAAAATTATATATCTTGTAAAGATATTTTGGAAAATAAATAATTTGAAAAATTATTTGGAATCTGGTGATGTGTGCATATCCATTGATAGTTCAATAACCGACTATCAATATTTCCCTTTGAATGGGTATTTGATGTGATTTGTTTGAATGTGAATGCCACACTTATTTTTGAAATAAGCGCTCACTATTCGGGTTAACCGGGAAAAGACCATGGGGTCGTATAACCCATTCCGAATATGTGATACGTCGTTATGAATTGCATTTGATGACCGGTGTTGAAGACGGGGTATTTGTGAAAGCGATAGGATGACCTATCGATTGTTTCTGCACTGGGTAGCTCCTGGTATAGAGATCTCCTAAGTGATGGGAAATTCGATCGGGATTGTGAATACCCGGATTGCAAGGGCTTCGTAAGAAGTGCCTTCGGTTTTGTTCGAGCCCGGAACAGACTTGCATAGATTGTATGTCTGACATTACAAATTGAGATATAAAGCCGATTTCTTTCAAATATATTTCTGTTGGTGGCGAAGAATTTATTCTTTTAGCTTAACACCCTTCTCTGAGACGTACGAGCTCAGAGGTTATGTAGTTGAATGTTATCAGCGATATATTCCCAATTTGGTAATGTGACATGCTGAGTGTTGCTGTAAATGATCATTGTGTTGATTATTTGTGATAGGATCGTTTATTTGATCGTCTATCTTAGTGATCATTTCTATGATCATTTGTTGACCCAAAGCATGGCTTTTGTATAAAGTATGTTTTTGTGGACGTGACTTCGTCGAACCTCACACCCCGTGAATGGTCAAAACAGGAAAGAAGCAGCAAGGTTATGAGGGGTAGCGCCCTTTAGGATATGTGCATTTCCTTCTGGAAAAGGGTGGTATCATGGTATGGAGCCCAGATACTTACTCATGTTGAAAACACTTTGTTATGATTGTGTGAATTGATTGCGAGCGCTCGGTGAAAAGGTACCAAAGGACCGGGGGATGGCATATTCGGTCAGTTGTTACTCAGTTAGGGGTAACCCGGCCTTGTGTTGGTAGAGATCCGGTTTGGTTCTCGGGGATGTCCATCCAGAGGCATTCTCATGTGGCAATGGGAAGTTCCTTGGCCTGATCATTCGTTGGAAATCCAAAGAAACAATACGAGACTTGTACGGTTTTAGTTGTATAACCTGCTATGGAATGTGGCGGTAACCTGCTATTGAACATAGTTAGCTATAGTAGGCATACGATAATGGTCGTATGTTGGTTAAGATTTATATTCTACTTTCGAAATAAATTTTTCCTACACTATGCACTAGTAATAATATCAAATGTTCTTTTAAATGCGTATCAAGCATCTTTGACTATCATAAGGAGAAATCTCCTCCGATTCTGCGTTTGCATTGTGTGTGTGTGCGGGAGGCCTTATGGTAGTCTCATTTTTAAAAGCATTGCGAATTGACTTTAAAAATATTCCTCTATTTTGTTTTTAAAGATAAATAAACTGTTTTGAGTTCTCACACCAGTCACATGACTGACTTGGATTTTATTGTTTTCCTTCCTAAACTCTGGGTGCCCACCAATTTCCACACGGGCAGTCAAGAGTTAGGTTTATCGGGATATTCTGGATATTCTGGAGTTGCTGGAGGCAAGCTGGATGGCATGGCATATTACTAGTATATAGTATTTCTTTTTCCGCTGCACTGTTTGTTGTTGTTGTTGTTGTACACTCTGATGATATGATGTAATGAAATGTAATAACTGATATTGTTCTTTGTTTAAAGATTATTCATTTATTATTATATGTCGTTCCGCTGCGAATTGTGAGATTCTGATGTTGTTCTGTTGTTTTCAGTTCCGTTCTATTTTCTATTCTCTCCTCTCTCTATTTTCTATTCTCTTTCTTCCCTCCATTTTCTACCTTCTTATCTCTTCTTCTGTCTTTTTCTTTTTCTTAAACCCTCAGTGTTCGATTTTCCGTCGTTCGATTGCTCGGCAGTCGATAAAGTGAGTATCGATGTTGAATTTTCGGAAGACGAAGAATCGGGTCCTGACAATGTGGTACCAGAGCTTATGGTTAAGCGACAACCATGGTTCTGTTGGGTATTACTCGTTAGAGATAGAGTCAGTAGTACTCTAGAATGAGTTTGAGTGTAATAATAGCTATGAGAGCGTATTTGTTAGTGAATATATAAAATTGTTTTATATTGTGTTGACTTATCGGTTGATTGTTTATAGATTTCGGTCGATGTAGTCTAGCTAACTATCGTAGAAAGGGGTTTCTAAACTCTTAAACAAGATAAATCGACATAATATTGATTTTAAAATTAGGTAAATAAAATAATTTTGCCTTGAGTATATTTTATATATAAAGAAATAATTTTTCAGAATTATTAAAGTGTATATAAGTTGATTGTTTAGTTGTTTGAATAATCTAAATTAAAGAATAATTGTATAAGAAAATGAATTATAAGAATTGAATTATAATTAAAGTGATTTACAATTGTGAAATAAACTTATATATATAAGAAGTGAAACTATATGAATATATTTATGAATATGAGTTGAAATAAAAATGAATTTAAAGTTAAATGAAAATTTACTTTAGAATTTGAAAGCTGAATTGATTTATAAGTTGGAATTTAAGTTATGTAAAACCAAGTGATGTTTGTAAAATGGAAGTATAACTTAAGAGATGTTGAATGAAGTTGATATTAGTATCAAAGTAAATTAATAAAGTTAAATGATAAATTTGAACTTGAGTTATATGAATGAAATTCAACTTTTGTAAATTAAGTTGATATGAAATAATGAATATAAGTGTTAATTCATTAAAATCTAATGTTATGGAAAGTTGAATAGTTGAATAAAAAACCAATTTAATTAAACCAATTGATAAGCAAAGGGATTTAGTTGTGATTAATATACATTGATTGTTAGTTGATTGTATATAATTCATTAAGTGTTAATGAAATTGAAAGCTAAAGTAATTGGAATTCAATTGGAAGTTAAGTGAATCTTAAATAGAATTGAATTTGATTTGGAAGTGAACCAACTTGAATATAAATTAGTGAATATAAACTAATTGAGAATGAATGTTAGTAAAAACATCCACTGTTAATGAATCAATGTGATTTAAATTGAAAACCTATTTCATTGAATATTAATGAGAATATGAATGAATATTTATTGGTTATGGGTGATAGTTGGTTGATGGTTGCATTTGTTGTTTGTTTCATTTGCTATGTTGACATGTATAGTTATTATGTTGCTATATGTTGTATATTGATACTATTATCTATATGCATGATTCTCATGTTGTTTGTTGAGTGTTTAGTAGGTGCGGATCGCGTTTGCTTCGCATTTGGAGCTCGCTTTCGCGCTATATTAGCCGTATATGCTCGCTAATAAAATATAAGGTACATATCTCGGATTACATACCGTACTTTTACATTTTTTCCCTTCGGGATGCCTCATTACTTGATGAGATGTATATTTGTGATATATATACTGTCATTTTTTTTTTCGGATCGAGCCGCGCAAAGAAGACTATGGCGAATTTTTCCGGAAATTTAAGGAGTTAGAAAAATTTGAGAAAATTGGAAAATTTTGAAAACTTTAACTTTGATTTGGAATTGAAAGTTAAACAATAGTAGTTTGGTTTGGAAAGGTAACTAAGTATGATTGCAAAACTTAGTAAAGTTATTATAAGAAGTTTAATTATGAATTTTGGAAAATTAATGGATTCTGTAACTTTTCTTACTTGTTAATTTCGAGGACGAAATTCTTTTAAGTGGGGAAGATTGTAACGACCCAGGATTTTTAATAATTAAAATTTAAATATTTAATTAATTTTAAGTATTAATAAGTGAATTTATAAGTCAAATAAATTTTTATTTGAATTATTGGATTTAATTGAATAATTAAATCGATAATTTAATATGTTAAATTATGGAAATAATTGAAAATTGAGTTAAATATGATTGAAAATGATTTGTAAAATTTTATTTTATCATATGGAAGTTAGAACGATATTTTAGAACTTTTAAAATCGAATTTAAAGTTAATTTGTGAAAATTGAATATTTTAATATTTAAATCGACTAGTGAAAATAGCCAATTTTTGAACAGTCTGAGAATTGAACGAAACCAGTTCCATTGGATCCGTAATAGTTAGTTATTATTGGATTTCAATTTTCGTGTCAATCGGAGTTATCGTTTGATCATGGCAGCTCGAAACACATCGATTTATTTTTAATATTAATTTGGCGAGTTAAAATAGCCATTTTTCAAAAAGTCTCGGATTTCGACGAAACCAGTTTCATCGGATCCGTAATGTGATATTATTATAAGGTTCCAAATTTCAAGTCAATTGGATTTACCGTTTGTCCGGTACAAATTAAAACGCCTAGAAAATCGCTTAAATCGGTTTAATTTAAATTGAACGTTTATAGCCATAACTTGCCCAGATGTCCGAATTAGCTTTCGAAACCTGTTCCATTGTGTCCGGAACGCGGGGTAAACCCTAGAAACGCTAGTTACGGCGCGTAAATCGGAGTTCGGAATTTCCGAATGAATAGTGTCGATCGTTTCTTTATAAATAGCACCAACACCTTCATAAAATAAAAAAAAATAAAAAAAACCCTAATCCAATAACCCTAGCCGCCACTTATACAACCGAAGGCTAGAATTTTTCGAAATTCATCCCTTAATTACTTCCAATCCGTGAAGTTTTAGCCAAAGTGATCAACTACAAAGATGAAGAGCAAGGCAAGAGCTTTCAATCCATACGGATATGATGGGGTTTAGTGTCGCGTAGGGGGAGCCAGGGGGCTGCGTGCGTGGCCGTTCATTGACGTGCACACGAGAGAAGGGGGGCCGAGCTTGGGGATATTCAGGCCGAACATAGAGGGGGTTTGGAGCTTCGACTTGGCGCATCCTGATCGAGCTATAGTTCGTCGTAGTGGAAGTATTATTAAACCCTAATCTAAGCAAGTGGGTTCTTTTGCTCGACCTTGATCTGTAGAAGAAAACGAAGGAGAAGGAGATGCTATGGACGGTCCAGATGGGGGAATGCAGGATCCAAGGGCTATGATTGATTTAGGTTAAAAATTAAAAGTTATGTTGTAAATTTATATAAGTATAAATCGTGTAAACTTCAAATAATCAATATCTTTTTCATACGAGGTCGAAAACGCGCGAAACTAGTTGCGTTGGAATCGTATGGACGAGCACTACGCGATGAAATTGGATTGGAGTCGTTTGGAGTTAGTGAGAATTTTGGGTAAAATTAAACGTCCGTTTAATTTTATTCGAAATAAATCGCTAAAACGAAATTGAAATCAAGGTGAGAACTTCTCACTCAATCGAATCAGTTTCGATTTTATTTTAAATAGTTAGATTTAAAATATTTGAATGCATGTTTGAATGATGATTGATATCTATTGATTGTTAAAATAGACATTATGCGCCGTTAGTAAGCGGATGTTATTTATTAAAAACATATACCGCGAATATTTCATAAACAGTGAAATTGGTATTATATATAATAGCAATATATATATTGGCATATGTATATATTGGAGTTATTGATTTCCCGCATTTTTTGTTTAGCGGATGAGACCCTATTGCGCCGTCTATTAAGCGGATAGTATTTTAAATCCCATATACCGCGATAATTTCGTACTGGAGTGAAATTGGTATTGTGCTAATGTTTTTGGATGCAGGAAACAGGTTGTAGGGATCCAACTGGATTCCTCAACAGTATTTATTTGATTTCAGATATTTTGATATTTGATGGATTATCATATCGATATATGATGTTGTTGTTGTCGTGATTGACTATTTGGTGTGTAGCATCACTAGACCAAATTTTGAAACTCTAAAATGATTTTTAAAGTGATTTTTGAAAAAGTATACATTTTATAACATAATTTTGGAATTGATCCATTTTAAATAAATAAACGTTATAATTTTTAAAGTTATAAAAATTATGATTTTTGAGAAATATAGTTAAAAACTGATTTTTGAGAATATGATGCTAATGATTTTATAAAATAGTTAATCGGGATTTTTGAATTTATTATGAAAAGTTAAATATAGGATTTATAAAATTTAATTATTTTATGAATCAAAATGGTGAAATAATAAAGGAGATTAAAGACGCTTTAAAGAATAATATAAATTGATTTATATTAAGAGATTTATAAATGGATATTTATAAATTGGAATATTGACATTATAAAACGAGTTTTTATAAGTGTTTGAATGAAGTGAAAATGAATTTTGTAAATGAATGGAATTTATAAAATTATAAATGGTGAAGTTATAAATGAAATTTTATAAACAGTAGATTTATAAATTTTGTGAAATTATTACATAATATATTTGGATGAATAATTGAATCTTATAAGTTATAAGATTTATAATTATGAAGTTCAAAGAAACGATTTTGTAAAATAATCGTTTATAAGTATTTGACTTATAATATGAACCTTTGTTTTATAATTGAGTTATAAATCGAATAGGTTAATAAAGGAATTTATAAAAGGAAGTTGTTATAAATAAATAGAAATGGAATTTATAAACGTTGTTTTATAAATTCACAAACGACTTATTTTGATAAGTAAATTGTTATGATTTATTTATGGAGTTATATTCACGTTTTTGACTGTGAATAATACTTTAAAATAAAATGAATAGAAATGATGAAATTGTTAATTGAAGTATATTCACGTTTTTAAATAGTGAATAATATGTTAAAGAATTGTTTTGATTGTGATATTTTAAATTGAATTGAAACGATCTAACGATGTTTTTAAAATATGTTGAGATTCGAAACCATAGATTTCAACATTTATTGTTGAAATAGACGTTTTCGAGAAATAAAAGGAAAGAAATAAAAGGAAATGATGGATTATAAACTGTTGTTATAATAAATGATTTTCGAAAGGAAATGTTTTGTATAGTATTGGGATTTATATATCTATCTTAAAAATTCGAATCCCTATACTAGTGATTTTGGGTTGTCGTAACGATGTTTTACGCAACATTCGTTTTGGCCCAAATAAATATGTTTAAGAGAATGATTCCCTTAAAGGATGAGATATATACTAAATTTTGATTTAAGTATATTGAATATTTTCCAAGTGTTGAAAATAAAAGATTTGTGAATTACTTATTAAATAAGTATGGAAATGTTTTCCAATAAAAAGTGAATGTTTTGAGGATTTATCTTTTTGAAGATAAATTGAAAATGAATAATTAAAATCATATATTCATAGATATTGTGAAATATAAATTCACTATAGGATTTATGAAAGAAAGTGGGATTGGTTTAGAAAAATAAATATTGATTTATTTTTGAAGTGTGAAAATTATATATCTTGTAAAGATATTTTGGAAAATAAATAATTTGAAAAATTATTTGGAATCTGGTGATGTGTGCATATCCATTGATAGTTCAATAACCGACTATCAATATTTCCCTTTGAATGGGTATTTGATGTGATTTGTTTGAATGTGAATGCCACACTTATTTTTGAAATAAGCACTCACTATTCGGGTTAACCGGGAAAAGACCATGGGGTCGTATAACCCATTCCGAATATGTGATACGTCGTTATGAATTGCATTTGATGACCGGTGTTGAAGACGGGGTATTTGTGAAAGCGATAGGATGACCTATCGATTATTTCTGCACTGGGTAGCTCCTGGTATAGAGATCTCCTAAGTGATGGGAAATTCGATCGGGATTGTGAATACCCGGATTGTAAGGGCTTCGTAAGAAGTGCCTTCGGTTTTGTTCGAGCCTGGAACAGACTTGCATAGATTGTATGTCTGACATTACAAATTGAGATATAAAGCCGATTTCTTTCAAATATATTTCTGTTGGTGGCGAAGAATTTATTCTTTTAGCTTAACACCCTTCTCTGAGACGTACGAGCTCAGAGGTTATGTAGTTGAATGTTATCAGCGATATATTCCCAATTTGGTAATGTGACATGCTGAGTGTTGCTGTAAATGATCATTGTGTCGATTATTTGTGATAGGATCGTTTATTTGATCGTCTATCTTAGTGATCATTTCTATGATCATTTGTTGACCCAAAGCATGGCTTTTGTATAAAGTATGTTTTTGTGGACGTGACTTCGTCAAACCTCACACCCCGTGAATGGTCAAAACAGGAAAGAAGCAGCAAGGTTATGAGGGGTAGCGCCCTTTAGGATATGTGCATTTCCTTCTGGAAAAGGGTGGTATCATGGTATGGAGCCCAGATACTTACTCATGTTGAAAACACTTTGTTATGATTGTGTGAATTGATTGCGAGCGCTCGGTGAAAAGGTCCCAAAGGACCGAGGGATGGCATATTCGGTCAGTTGTTACTCAGTTAGGGGTAACCCGGCCTTTTGTTGGTAGAGATCCGGTTTGGTTCTCGGGGATGTCCATCCAGAGGCATTCTCATGTGGCAATGGGAAGTTCCTTGGCCTGATCATTCGTTGGAAATCCAAAGAAACAATACGAGACTTGTACGGTTTTAGTTGTATAACCTGCTATGGAATGTGGCGGTAACCTGCTATTGAACATAGTTAGCTATAGTTGGCATACGATAATGGTCGTATGTTGGCTAAGATTTATATTCTACTTTCGAAATAAATTTTTCCTACATTATGCACTAGTAATAATATCAAATGTTCTTTTAAATGCGTATCAAGCATCTTTGACTATCATAAGGAGAAATCTCCTCCGATTCTGCGTTTGCATTGTGTGTGTGTGCGGGAGGCCTTATGGTAGTCTCATTTTTAAAAGCATTGCGAATTGACTTTAAAAATATTCCTCTATTTTGTTTTTAAAGATAAATAAACTGTTTTGAGTTCTCACACCAGTCACATGACTGACTTGGAGTTTATTGTTTTCCTTCCTAAACTCTGGGTGCCCACCAATTTCCACACGGGCAGTCAAGAGTTAGGTTTATCAGGATATTCTGGAGTTACTGGAGGCAAGCTGGATGGCATGGCGTATTACTAGTATATAGTATTTCTTTTTCCGCTGCACTGTTTGTTGTTGTTGTTGTTGTTGTACACTCTGATGATATGATGTAATGAAATGTAATAACTGATATAGTTCTTTGTTTAAAGATTATTCATTTATTATTATATGTTGTTCCGCTGCGAATTGTGAGATTCTGATGTTGTTCTGTTGTTTTCAGTTCCGTTCTATTTTCTATTCTCTCCTCTCTCTATTTTCTATTCTCTTTCTTCCCTCCATTTTCTACCTTCTTATCTCTTCTTCTGTCCTTTTCTTTTTCTTAAACCCTCAGTGTTCGATTTTCCGTCGTTCGATTGCTCGGCAGTCGATAAAGTGAGTATCGATGTTGAATTTTCGAAAGACGAAGAATCGGGTCCTGACAATAAGAGTATTGGACGCGATAGGTGATCATGGCTATGATGCATTACCACCAACCGGGAAGGCTAATCTGGTAGTATCGTGCCTTGGACATTGCCTCACGTTCCTTGTCATACTTTTATCCCTAACGAGACATATACGATTTTGGTTTAATGTTGTCGTATCACGGCGCATTCCTATCCACCGACCGTTTAACTAGTGTTTTTTATGCAAACTGTATGATAGCACTTAAAAATGCATTAAGGGGGATCAATGTAAAGCCTTAATGCTATATTAATATTTAGTTTACTGATTAGACATTACATATATAGTGTATTCTACTACGCATAAGTATTTTGATGGATCCTTGAGAGATGGAAAATCTCGTAACATCTCTTGATTTATTGCATGCACGTTGTACACTGGGTAGGAGATGTGAAAACCTGTAAACATCTCTAACGCCGTTACACTGATGTTTATGCGATATCGATTAGATTTACATAAGGATATTTTAGTACTGACTCGAGTGTTTTGTCTTTTCATTACGCTCTGGTCAGTCCTGATTTTTTCAGCTTATTGAAGATTTATTCTAGAGGATAAAGACGAAGATTTGGTATACTGCCACCATTAGTATATCGAGCTTGTCCGATCATGGATGAATTGAAGCAACGGTTCATGTCGAAGCTTATGACGAAAAGTCGTCACCTCTGGTGGTGGCGGGGGCAATGCGATTGGGTCAACAGGGTTGTTTCCAGAATGTCGATTGAATAACTAAATTTTGATTTTTGACAAAATTGATCGAATTGGATTGTCAAGTTGAATGATGAGGTCATCGTCGACCTGCAGGGACTAGCAGCGATGGTCAGAGCAGCATCGGCCAGTTATACACGTGCATGTGCACGTTGAAGTCTAGGTTTGATTTGGTTGTAGTGGGTAGGGAAGAAGGAGAAGGAGGTGAAACTCGAAGGTGGACTAGAAAATTTTGAGATGTGCTCGAGTTTTCTTCCGTGTCATTTGCAAGCCTTTAAGTTATATAGTAATTTTAAAAATTTAAAATAAAAGCAGAGTTAAAATAAGAAGAAAGGGAGAACTAGGGGAAGTCTTGAAGCAAGGGATGTTTTAACTCGGGGAACACTCGAAGTGGGACTCGGGTTGGCACATAAACGGTTTACTTGACTTTAAAAAAATTATATATATATATATATATATATATATATATATATATATATATATATAAATTCAAAGTTTAAACATTTTTAATCCATGTTTTAAGATGATTGTTTTGGTTTAAAATTTGGATTAATAAGGGTTTTAAGCAAGTTATTTTTAGAAGTGATTACGTTTAATTTTATAATTATGTGATCATTAATTATAAATTAATTCTTGATTTATTTCAAGTAAATAATGTAACTAAAAGTAAATCAAGATTTAATGATGTTTTTAATTAACCTTAATCCCTTGAATTAATGTATGTGTTAATGATGTTAACTATGTGGTTTATTAATGATTAAATGACTAATTAAGATAAATGATTTATAATCTCTTAATTAATTAAAGATTAATAATTAAAGGTTAATTGATTTTTAATTTAAGGATTAATTAATTTATAATTAAGGATTAATTAATCAATGTAATTAACTAATGAAAATTAATTAATGAAAGCAATTAAGATAATTAATTGCTTAAAGGTAATTACTTAATTAAAAAGTAATTAATGATTAAAAATGGATTTATCAAGTGATTAAAATTAATTTAAGAGTAGGAATAATCACTTATTAAGGTTAATTAATTAATAAATGTGACTAAGGAATAATATTTAATTGAGGAGTAATTAATTAATGGAATTAATTAAGAATAATTAATTAAAGGACAATAAATTAATTAAAGGATAATCAATTTATGATTAAAGTTAATTAATTTATAATTAATGGCTAAATAATAAATAATTAAAAATAATTAATCAAAATGACTTGTAATTAATTAACCAAGATTATTAATTTATTCATAATTAATTATCTGATTTAAACTAATTAGATGATTAATTAATATGACTTATGGGAGTTTGGATCCAATTGAGTATTGGATTGTTTGATATTGTTTGATATTTTGCTATACGGTGCTATGTGATTTGAATTATTTTATTTTGAACTGTAATGTAATTTATTTATCCGTGATGAATTTGCATTATTTATCTGTGAATCTATGAATGAAGATAAGCGTTATAGATTATACCGCTTATCGATATTGATGTGTTTGAATCTGTGATGATTGATGATGTTGCACTGTTGTGTGAAACCCCTGGACTACACCATAAACACACAAATATGGATTTCACGAGGAAATCGGTTATGTCACAGATTTTTGAAATTGGTTTTTAAAGTTGAATTTTGAATGCAAATGGTTTTGGATATGGAAAAGCTTTTGAAAAGGAATTTCAAAGATAAAAGTTATTTTTAATAACTTCATAAAGTCTTGAAATTTAAGTAGTTTGATTTGAAATTGAATTCTAGATTTGAAATTGAATTCTATATTTGGGAATTTTGTTTTAAAAAGGTTATAAAAGTTATAGATGTGTTATATGGGTTTTAAACCATTTTAAAAGTATTTTTTAGGAATTTGAATTTAAACCAAGTTTTATATTTAAAAGGCTAACTGGAGCCAATGTAATTGGATTTTTCCAAAACGAAAACTATTGGTTTTCAAATAATAAAAGCTTTCATATAAGGAAAGAATCTCCAATTTGTGTTAAAGGGATTTCATGTTTTTGAAATGAAAATAGTTTGAATACTATGAATAAATCTTTGTGAAAAAGGTTGAACTTTGTTTGAAATTGAAGTATCTTTTGTATAAAAGATTTAAAATGGGAATTGTTTTGAAAGATATGAATGAATCTTTGGAAATGGTTTTGAAAACTATGGTTTGAGTCTTTGATTTAATTGGATAAGTTAATCTAATTTGAAAAGGGAATTATTTTGAAAGCCGTAAATGAATCTTTGTGAAAGATTGGTGAACTTTGTGAATTGAATCATTTTGTTTAAAGATTTGGAAATGGTAATTTGTTTAAACCATTTTAAGAAAGGTTTTGGGTTTTAAGTTGTGACTTAACTTAAATCCCATTATCCATATGTTTTAAATATTGCGCTCTTTATTCGTTTTAGCCGGGGAGGTCCTTGTGTCATATAACCAATTTCGAATAATGATACCACGATATGGATAGCATTTGAAGACCGGTGGTGAAGATTGGGTATTTACGAGAACGATAGGATAACCTATTGAATGACTATGCACTGAGTAGCTACGGTATAAAGATCACCATATGTGATAGGGAGTCCGATTGGGATTGTGAATACCCGGATTGCAAGGGCTTCTTTAGAAGTGTCTTCGGTTGTATTCTAACCTGGAATAGACTTGTATGGACGTGTGTCTGACATTACACTTTGAGATGTAAAACCAGTTTCTATCAAATACATTTCTGTTTAGTGGCGGAGAATTTATTCTCTTAGCTTAACACCTTTCTCTAAGACGTACGAGCTCAGAGGTTATGTAGTTGATGGTTACTAGTGATACATTCCCAATTTGGTAATGTGGCATACGAAGTGCAGCTAATCATTTGTTGATCAAAGCATGGCTTTGTGAAAAACGTAGCTTTGTGGACGAGACTTCGTCGAGCCTCACAACCCGGAAATGGTCGAAACAGGAATTTTGTGGCAAGGTTGTGGGGTCGCGCCTCTAGGGTATGTCCATTTCTTCTAGATAAAAGGTGGTATCATGATATGGAGCCCAAATATTTACCTATGTGGTTGCTGCATACTTATTGCTGTGTGGTTGTTGGTGTCGAGCGCTCGGATAAAGGTTGGTTACGACTGGGGATGTAATATCTTAGGTGTTACTCCCAGGAAGGGAGTACACAGGCCTTGTGTTGGTAGGGAACCATTTTGGTTCCTGGGGTGCCCCTCTAGAGGCGTTCCATTTTTAAGGAAGTTCCTTAGCCTGACCATTTGTTGGAAATCCAATCAGCCAATAGCGCCCTGTACGGTTTTAGTTGTAGAACCTGCCATTTAACATGGTAGCTATAGTAGGCATACTATAATGGTACGTATGCTGGCTATAATTAATATTATACTTTCGAAATGTTTTCTGCATTATGCACTAATAATAATAATATTAAAAGGTTTTCGCGTATCAAGCATTTTTGACTGTCATAAGGAGAAATCTCCTCCAAGTGTGCCCTTACATTGTGTGCGTGGCGGGAGGCCTTATGGCAGTTTCATTTTTCTAAAAAGCTTTGTGGATTTCAAATTTTAAAATCTTTTGTTGTTGTTTTAAAGATAAAACTGTTTGTTTGCTCATACTTGTCTCATGACTGACCCGGAATTTATTGTTCCCTTCCTAAACTCTGGATGCCCACAATTTTCCACACGGGCAGTCTGGAGTTGGGTTTTTCAGATAATCAAATAGTAGGAGTAGATTCTATACCCTTCAGTCTCTAGAAATCTTCTTCGGTCTTTGGATGACCGACCTTGCTTAATACGACTTGATTGGGAGTTCGAGCTATTTCTGGATTGGTGCTTTGGATATGGAGATTGCTGATATTGGAGTTCCTTCTTTGGAGTTCAAGTTTATGTCATCTCTTTCCGCTGTTGTATCTTGTCTCCGACATTTATGGATCTATTATATCATTATTGTATCAGATATTGTATCTATTGTGTATCAATGATATATATTATTCATTTCTTCCGTTGTGTTGTTGTACTTAATATGTTATAAACTCTGACATGAGTCGAATTTCAATGATTAAATCTGCGGTATTTGCATACAAGTGAAGTACGGGTGTCGATTTTTGAATGCTGAAATTTGGGTCGTGACATTTTGGTATCAGAGCTGAAGGTTTAAACTTTAGCTCAGGAGTATAACACATTAGGTAACTCATTAGAGATAGGGTGAAGCATACCCTAGAATGAGTTTCCTTAAGATATATGTCTGATGCCTCAGTAAAATCTTTTACTATCCACTGATAGTGAGTATGAGTGCGAGAAGAGGACGAGATAGGGGACAGGAAAGTACCACTTCCAATGGTCAATACCTGTAAAAACAAGGAACAATCTTTTCTCTATCAATCTCTTTTGATCATCATTCGATTTCAATTCTTTAATTACTTCGTGGCAGCTTGAGGGAGAAGCTTTGGTGTGATGGCACTGCAAATCGCTGTAGATAAATTCTATTACGTATTCTCATCTTCAGTCTTAACTTCAAATGAATTGGAGATTTTAAATTGATTAATAAAATATGAAGCTGAATTTGAATTGTATCGATAAAACGATATCTGTTAAAACTAAATTTGAAATTCTATTATAATTTCTTGCGAAAATCGAAGTTCGAAGAGGGACAAGTTGGTGTAAACCTTAGAGTATTCAGACCTAAGTTTGGAATCCATACCTAGTGCTTAAGAGTAGTGGAAGATTAAATCCATTTATCTATTGTTTGGGTCTCGATATATTCTACTAGTGGTTAGTTATCCTCTAGACTAACCAATACCCATGTATATTCGTAGACCAGGTAACCCGAGTATTTCGTGTAGTATTGAATGAGTTTGTTCTCATATCTATTGTTGATATTCTAATTTGGTGAGCCAAATGCAGAATAGATGTTCAATTTGATCTGAAAAAAATCATTTCTCTATCTTTGTGTGTCCATCTATTCTTTGTTGTCTCCCTGGCAAATTTCGGGTATGAAATTTTTTTGAAGGGGGGAATCTGTAACGATCCCGGTTTTCAGTCAAATTTAAATTTATAATTAAAATAAATTTTGAATTAATTTATGGATAAATTTGAATTTTTCCAAATTTAATAAATATTTGTTTTTTTATTAATATAAATTAATATGAATATGATTTTAAAATAGAATTTCTAATTGGAAATTCATAATCAATTATTTTCAATAATATGTTGGATTTGGATTTGTTTGTGATTTAATTGAAAATTAATTTGAAATTTAGAAATATATATATATAAAGTAAAATTTTAAAATAAATTTGATTTGGAAATTTAATAATAAATATTTTATAAAATTAATTGGGTTTAAAAGTTTTATATTTTATAAAATAATATATATGTATACAACCAGAATTGTAAATATAATATGATATTAAAACAAGGATTAATAAAAGTTTCAAATTATACATATCTTATTGGTAAATTGGTTTTAAAATCATTTTTCCTAAAGAGTATAAAAGTATATAACATTTAAAACACAAAAAAGAATAAATTTGAAAATGTAATTATATTGCATAATTTATAATAGCATAAAGTGTTAAAAACAAAATTGTAAAATTGTTAACATAAGGGTTTGAAAAACAAGTTTTATAAATTTAACTTTAGGGTTAAAACATAATTTTTTTCATATTAACATTTGCAAGATGAAGATTTTAGGACTTAACAAGTGTAGGTTAAAGAATTATGAACTGAACAAGTGTTCGTTTAATTTGCAAATAATTTAACAAGTGGCAAATGCATTAATAACATGTATTAGAGGAAAATTTAGTTATTCCCTTTCAATTCAAAATTTTTCAAACTCTCCATTTCTCTCTTCTCTAAAACAAAATCAAAATAGCAAAAGCAAGAATTCAAACTGGAAACTTTTTTGAAATCAAATAACAACTAAGCAAAGAAAGAAACAGATTGAAGCCAGAAAAACTTGGAAACCAAAAATAAATCAAACACAAAACCGATCTGTGAAACAAATCAGAAAAAAAAAACAGAGAAGAAATCAATGCAAAGATCAAAGAAAAAAGAAAAACTTCAACCTAATTCAGAACACACAACTTCAGTTGCAAATCTGTAAACTAAAAGCAAAAGGTTTCAAACAAATCTTCTCATGCTCAAAAGATCAAGCAAAACCTGAGAATAAAAGGTCAAAGCAAATTCAAGATTTTCAAGCAAAATCAAAACGTGAAAGCCTGAGAAACATTTAGAAGATTCAAACTGGAAATAAGAAGATCAAAACAAGTTCAGCATGATTTAATAGCAGATCAGGCAGAAGTAGGATGCAGATTCAAATTTAATTCAGATCAAATAAAAAGAAAAATGTACTGCTTTGTTCCAAAACTACACGGGAGCAAACTTCAATTTTTAAACTCAAAATTGTTCATAGACTTGGGTGTTTTTGATTGATACTTGAAAGTTGCTAGGAAAAACGTGTGTATGGATGTTGAAATTGCTTGCATGTATATAAAAATATGCAGCAATTGATTGTGCATGCTTGCGTACAGGTGAACAAGTTGTTATTTTGGTTTTTACTGATCCAAACAGCTTTAAAAACCAATCTCTCTTCTCCTAGTCTCCTTTAGGTTGAGATTTCCAAATGAATATTTTTTTATAAATATAACATCATATTAAAAATGGTTTCTAGTGAAAATATTAATTTAATACATTGAAATTTGAATATTTCACTGATAAGTAAGTGAAGTCAGGAAAACCAATCATCGAAACTATACAATTTAATTATATAACTTGTTCCAAATTTGGAAATGATGAATTTTAATAAAAATTTCAAGATTTTTAAGTTCGTAGTTTGATTTAAGTTTTGAGTTGGTCAGATTTGGGGTTTATATCAAATTAAAATGATCGCGATGCTTGGGTTTGTTGGAGTCGAGACCGGAGCTTGGTTGTTGATTGGTGATCATGGTAAAATTGGTCAGAGGATTTTAAGCTCGCCGTGGAGGCACGGCGGGGCGATTTTAGGGTTTAGCCTAGTTTTGGGTAGTGGTTCATTTCGAGGAAAACGTGGCGTCGTTAGTGTATCGAGCTTGTCCGATTGTGGATGAATTGAAGCAACGGTTCATGGCGAAGCTTCTGACAAAAATTTGTCACCTCTGGTGGTCTTTCGTGGCGGTGGCAAGGCGATTGGGTCAACAGGGTTGTTTCTAAAATGTCGATTGAATAACTAAATTTTGATTTTTGACAAAATTGATCGAACTGGATTGTCAAGTTGAATGATGAGGTCATCGTCGACTTGCGGGGACTAGCGGCGATGGTCAGAGCAGCGTCGGCTGGTTATACACGTGCACGTGCATGTGCACGTTGAAGTCTAGGTTTGATTTGGTTGCAGTGGGTAAGGAAGAAGGAGAGGGAGGTGAAACTCGAAGGTGGACTCGAAAATTTTGAGATGTGCTCGAGTTTTCTTCCGTGTCATTTGCAAGCATTTAAGTTATACAGTAATTTTAAATTTTTTAAATAAAAGCAGAGTTAAAATAAGAAGAAAGGGAGAACTCGGGGAAGTCTCGAAGCAAGGGATGTTTTAACTTGGGGAACACCAGAAGTGGGACTCGGGTTGTCACATAAACAGTTTTCTTGACTTTAGTAAAAATTATATATATAAATTCAAAGTTTAAACATTTTTAATCCATGTTTTAAGATAATTGTTTTGGTTTAAAATTTGGATTAATAAGGGTTTTAAGCATGTTATTTTTAAAGTGATTACGTTTAATTTTATAATTATGTGATCATTAATTATAAATTAATTCTTGATTTATTTCAAGTAAATAATGTAACTAACAAGTAAATCAAGATTTGATGATGTTTTTAATTAACCTTAATCCCTTGAATTAATGTATGTGTTAATGATGTTAACTGTGTGGCTTATGAATGATTAAATGACTAATTAAGATAAATGATTTATAATCACTTAATTAATTAAAGATTAATAATTAAAGTTTAATTGATTTTTAATTTAAGGATTAATTAATTTATAATTAAGGATTAATTAATTTATAATTAAGGATTAATTAATCAATGTAATTAACTAATGAAAATTAATTAATGAAAGGAATTAAGGTAATTAATTGCTTAAAGGTAATTACTTAATTAAAAAGTAATTAATGATTAAAATTGGATTTATAAAATGCTTAAAATTAATTTAAGAATAGGAATAATCACTTATTAAGATTAATTAATTAATAAAGGTGATTAAGAAATAATATTTAATTGAGGAGTAATAAATTAATGGAATTAATCAAGAATAATTAATTAAAGGATATTAAATTAATTAAAGGATAATCAATTTATGATTGAGGTTGATTAATTAATAATTAAAAGGTTAATTAATTTATTATTAATGGTTAAATAATAAATGATTAAAGAATAATTAATCAAAATGACTTGTAATTAATTAACCAGGATTATTAATTTATTCATAATTAATTATCTGACTTAAACTAATCAGATGATTAACTAAACTGACTTATGGGAGTTTGGATTCAATTGAGTATTGGATTGTTTGATATTGTTTGATATTTTGCCATGTGGTGCTATGTGATTTGAATTATTGTAACATCCTGCCTTTTTATATGCTTTAAATCAACGATAAACCACACACGTCAGACTTAAACCATACAGAAGGGCGATGGTTATGGGGTAAATAAGAAAAAGCAAAGAAAGAAAAAGAACAAAACAGACTCTTGTAGCGGAACGTTAAAATATAGTAATCAAATATACAGTTCATGAAGCTGTTTTACAAAAACATTTGATTATACTTATACAATATATATCAGAGTTACACATACTAGAGAACAATAAATAATGCAGCGGAATAGTACGAATGTAGCAGAATACTATAATAAATAATAATAAATCTTTGTCTTCGTCCTCTAGAATACAGTCTTCAAATCCTGAAATGCTCAGGCTGACCCGAGCGAATTGAAAATACAAAACACTCGAGTCAGAACTAAAAGATCTTATGTAAGTTAAATCATCAATAAAATATTAATGGAACGGCGTCGGAGATGTTTATGGGATTTGACATCTCCTATCCAGTGTCTAACGTGAGTGTAGTAACTTAAGAGATGCTCGGGATTCATATCTCCTAAGGATCCGTTAAACTATTTACTATGTAGTAATATTTTTCTATTATAATAATGTCTATAGTAAAATAAACTACTTTTAAATAGCATTAAGGGATTACCGATATAGCCCTTAACATGTAATAATCCCACTAGTCCATCCAATATCAGCGCATCTCCAGATTAGGTGACTACCCTAAATACTCCAAGGGCTACGGGATAAAAACAAACTCGTACAAGGCACGCTAGGGTTGGTGACACGACACACAAGGCAATGCCAAGGTAGATATACCAATTACGCATCCGGGCAGGTGGTAACACGTAGCGCGCAACTACTGCCCACCTCAAACCACACCCCCAAATCAAAAAAATCAAAAGTGGCCACCAAATAAATCTCAAAGTCAGAATATAATATCGAAGGAGTGTGTCCGATCAGAGGAATGACCTCATTGGCCCAAGAATCGCTTTTGTTATAGCCACCTTATGCCAACTCACGGGAGTAGGGTCCACATATTTACCTCAAAGGAAACGCCGCCACCATCCTACTTCATTCTATAATCTCCCCCCTACATGGTCTTTAAAGTGGTCTTTTGAGTTAGCAGAGAGTATGACAACTTCCGATCTCAGTCTCTTTAACAACCAAACGTTATTATAACAACGCGGTCGTTTCAAAATAATTTATACTTCAAAACCTGAACATAATATCCATTTCAAAACCATATAAATACGATGTCATTTCCATTTCAAAAACCAAAACATTATGATATCATTTTTATAAAAACCCAAATCAATATAATATCATTTTTATTCCAAATATATCCTTTTCCCAAAAATCATAGCACTTCAAAGTTATAACACTTCGAAAACAAAACACTTGGAGTATAACACTTTCAAATCATAATACTTGGAAAACTCATACATTGAAACATAATTACACCACTTAAATTGCTTAAATATTAAATTAATTTATATAATAAAGTAGCTTCTTCAATTTAACAAATCAAATCCAAATACAGATTTGAAACCCCAAATAACCCATTTCAATTTCCCTATATTTCAAAGCTCTAATTATTCCACAATTTCAAAACCAATTCTTTGATAATTCCAAATATATCATATTCGGATACTATTATTTAGATTTGAAATGTTACTTAATAATCCAATACCATTTAACTAAAACTTTTAACTTCAAAAACTGGATTTTCTTTCAATTTATTTAAATTGATAAATTCATTTATATCCACTCGATATTCATTTAAATCACTATAAACCAAAATCAAGTTATAAAATTCATACCCTTTAAAATCTCAATTTTATTTAAATTTCAAATCAAATTTATTCGAGTATAATTCTTAAATAATTCAATTCAAAGCAATTTCATATTTATCTTCCAACATAATTTTTATTTAAGCCATTAAAAACTTTATATACACAATATCTTAAACAGGCACTTAAGTCTATAATTTAAAACAATCAAACTCCATTATTAAACTTATCTTTATTAAACAAATTTATACATAGCTTAAATTCAAGAATTTAACTATATATATATATAATAATATTTATATAATATCCAAAATCAGTATTTATTAAACCGTATATTTCTTTCCAAAACCAAAGAAATCAATTTCAAATTATTTTTATATATATAGACCACGATGTCTGTATAAAATTTTCTATCCTATGGTCAAGTGATATAGATATTTATCATTTCAATCCGTAATTTAGAATAAAAATACGGCTATATCATTTCAAACTGCAATCCCAGAAGATATAAAAATGCATAACAACTTGCAGTTTATAACAATATGAAATACAACATCCATTCATCCAATATCAATCATCAACCATTTATCACAATCATAATCCAATTCACAAAATAGCATCAATATATAATAGATATTAAATCATAGGCATTACTAGTAGTTTATATGCAAAAATAATGTAACTAACTATTTAATCCAATAAATCCAATTTACTGAGATGATGATTAAAAATATGTCAAACAGTCATAAATAAATTTCTAATCACATCAAAAATTAACAGACATAAGAAATTTTAGAAGTTGTGAGTGGGTTGAGACACTCACCTTTTTAATTTAAATTGAATTTAAACCTAAAATTAGAACGGTCTCAGAATTCATCCAAACAAGCGCCAAAATATTCGAAATTCCAATACGAACCTAGCGAAGAAAAATGCGCGTGAATTCGACCTCGTGTGTAAAAGTTACATGTGTTAGAACATTAACGATTTTAATTATAAAATAAATTTAGAACAAAAAAAAGAAGACTCACGTTACCCAACTCAACGTCACCAGAGTCAAGCGCAGTCGCACGAAACCCTACTGCTTCATTTCTCGCTACCATCCACACACGTAAAACGCCAACGCCATACTGTCTTCGGTCACGATCAGAGAACGTCACCGCGTTGGCCTCGCTGAGGCGCCCCTCCCCTGCCCACATGGCCTATCGCGACTCACCAGAGGCCATTCGTCACCGCCGATGATCCAAGGTGAATTCTGGCGATCCCCTCAACTTACAGCCTGAAAAAACACTAGATCTAGGGCCTTCTCGACCCTCTCGGCATCATGGTGCTTCCCGATCATCCAATAGCTGAAGATCCGCCATTGGATCGACATAGTGGCCTTTGAACGGTCGAGGTTCATCTTGAATTTCTGTTCAAATGATGATTCAAATTGGAAAAAAATTACGGATCTGAGTTACGCTCTTCGAGAGCTTCGAATCCATATAAAATTTGATAATATTTGAGAAGTTTGAAATTTTGGCTTTGAATATTGAAATTGAATTTGGGTTGAGGAGTTTTAGGGTTCCAGCCATTGAGGAAGAGAAGCAACTGGAATTATACGTACAGAATAATGACATAAGAAATAGGCTAGGGTTTATAACAGGGTATACATAGCCAAGCTGAAATTACAATGGACCGGATCGATTGGATATATGCGTTGAACGATAAAATGGCCCCAAAAAGCCCGTTTCGACTCCGGAACGAAATTGGATCAAACCATATGTGACGACCCTCCCTTCTACTACCAGAAAGACGTATCATCATCAAGAAAGAAAGGGATAGAAATAGAAAAGAATAGAAAGAAAGAACAACAACATCAGAATCTCACAGCGGAACGGAACAAAATATAATACATCACATAACTATTACATGGTTTTACATATATCAGAGTTATACAATATCAATACACAAGACAGTAATATACACCTCTATCATTATATACATCAGAGATACAACATACATCAACTACACAGCGGAACTAGATACACACACACACACACACGCGCGCGCGCGCGCGCGTTTGGAACTCCTGCTCCAAGCTCCTCCAGAAATCAAAGTCCAAAACCTATCAATTGGCTACTCATAAAAATTTGAGTACCCAAGAGTTTATGAAAAACAAAATATAAACTACGGGTCAGACATGGGTCTGGTATGAGTAAACGGTTTAAATTTGTTTAACATTGAAAAACATTTGAAAATAAAGGAATCACGTAAGACTTCCCACCAATAAATACGGGTAAGTTTTAACCTTACGCTAACCAAAATATTTTATAGGAAATCCAGCGATACTATAATAGTGTCTAGGGTTTTCAAGTAAAATACAGAAATAGCTGAAATGCTTACATCTCACATTCCAACGTAGTTGGACACAATCAAAACGTACGGCGCTTATTGGAGATTGGATTCCATATAATGGCAGGGCTACTGGGATATTTCCCGTTACAGTGCGTGGCCTAGATCACCGTACCAAGGAGCCACCTTAACTCCCTTGCAACACAAGGCCAGAACCATTCCTTACCGAACAGTCCCGAATAAGATAACCCCGACAGTTGTTGCAATCAGCCGCCCACACAGCCGAAATAAAAAAGGACATCTAGACAGGGGTATATCTCGTCCTGCCTGGGCATGACCCACCTAACCTTGCTGCACCTCCCTTATTTTAGCCAATCTTAGTTGATGAGGCTTGAAGCTGCGATTACATTTATAGAACATATCTCTAGAATGTTCATCTTCCGCCTGACGATGTGCTGAAAGCATTCAATCCATACAAGTTCGTTCCGGGTTCGAACGAAACCGAAGGCATTACCTCGTCACATTCATTTTGTACACAGAGTCAACGACGATAATCCTTGCATTCTGAAAACACCATCTCGATCTTCACTTGAGAATTTACGACCGAACGTTTAATTTGGATCGATGTGGTTTTCGGAATATCAAATTGACACCCGATCCCGGTCTCATCTTTAGTGACCTGCAAATCTATACCCCTTGAGTCAACACTATCCTACATCAATCAACTCAAGTTGAACAGAAATATGAACCATTAGGGTTAAAGAAGAAGAGGTAGAAGAAGAAAATAGGAAGCAACATCAGAATCTAACCATCACAGCGGAATAAAATATAATAGATAATAAATGATCTTTACACAAAATCAAAAATATATGTTTATATATTACATCATCAGAGTACATCAATCACAGTTCAACATCAATAACATACAACTGGATACACAGCTATTTAACACAGCGGAATATATATAAAACAAGTATGAAAGTACGTATCATTATACAGTTCGTCTCCTGAGCTCAACAGCATCATATCATGTATCATATAATACTCGGTCTTACCCGAGCATTACAGTTAAATAACACCCAGTCAGTCTGGAATACCAGCGTGAGAAAATCACACTCAATTGAATATTAAAGTTTCAAAATCCTTTGAAAACAAAAGCATCTCGTAAGACCACGCCACAAATAAACATGTCAGGTTTTTACCTTACGATAGCTAAAATACTTTTTATTAAAATCCTTTGATATTATAATAGGGTCTATATACAAATACTTATAAAATAGCCGAAATTTTTACATTATTAAATTCCAGCTACTAGCCACAGAGTGGGTAATAAAAACAAAACTCGTAAAAGGCGCGTAGGGAGAATGGATTTCCAACTATGACTAGGCATTAGGGTGCCACCTGTCATAGTACCTGGTCTAGATCAGTGTACCGAGGACCCACCCTAAGTCCTCTGCAACACAAGGCCGAGACCATCCCTTACTGGACAGTCCCGAGCAAGATCACCCCGCGGTTGGGATCAGCAACCGCCCACTAAACCGAAATAAAAAGGGACATCTAGACAGGGATGACCTCACCCTGAAATGGGTGCTACCCACCTAACCTTGCTGCATAACCCCTGATTTTCAGTCATTCCCGGTTGATGAGGCTTAAGGCTAAGCGTTAGGTTTTAGATCGTTCACTTAGAATGCTCATCGTCCACCAACGATGTTCTGAATGCATTCATCCATACAAGTCCATCCCGGGTTCGAACGGAACCGAAGGAACTATTCCTACTACATCCATTTTGGAAATATCCTAAGGAATAGTAGCGTCTAGCCCTTGCACTTCACTGCTCCATCTTCGAATCCAAACTCGTTTTTCCACGAAAACGTACAAACCGGATCGAAGTGGTTTTCGAGAAATAAATCTCGATCCCGGTCTCTTCGAAACGATCAATGCATTTGTCCAATATTGATAGTTGGTTATTTAACTATCAAATAACATTCACAACAACCATCAAACAATAAATAATTTTCCAAATTATTTATTTATCTCAAAATATCTTTGCAAGATTGTGACGCCCCACCTCTATACCCACGCTAGCCAAGAACATTACTGAGAATGCTGTCAACTAGCACGGAGAATAAGGCTGTTGAGGAGCGACCATCCGTGTAATTGCTTTGCGCGAGCATCGATATGTCAGATAGTATAACATGCATTTTCTTTATCAAGAGGAAATCCGACACACCGACACAAACTCAAAGCTACTACACAGTGGCTATAAAGGTCTTCGGAAACAAATATAGAAATAAACATAACATAAATCAGTCACAGACAATTCATATCACAAAGGCGGAAATAGATATGAATATTACACATGAAAGTGTACATCAGAGTAGTGGTCAAAAGGATCCACAATAATACAATGGAATAGATACCAGTGCTAGACAAAAGAATAAGTATACACCATAGAGTCTGTATCTCAAAACACTAAAAATTGGAATATTCGCAAAAGCAATCCAAATCAAGGTCAAATGCAAATGAACAAGTGTTAGGAATTCATACCTAACAATAGAAGAGAATTATAAGCATAGATGTGAGATTAAAAATCTCACCTTTGAACCCAAATCAATGAAGAAGAAGCTTGAAAGCAAGCTAAGATCAATTCCTCTTCAATAACAACTCAAGAAGCTTCAATCTAAGCTTTAAAGATAAACATTTCCTAAATTAGGTTTAGGAAATTTCTGAAATCAAAGAGAGAATGAGTTAGAGAAGAAGAAGAGGAAGCTTACCAATGGGTTCTCATGAACTTTGGAGCAAGGAGATGGATTTGCAAAGGAAGATAGGGCTTGGAGTTTTAATTTCCACTCTCCACCTCCATTTTCAGTTTTGCTAGAGAGTTAGGAGTTGGAATGAAGTAATGAGGAGGAGAGGGGGATTGGGACTGAGTTAGTAAGTGGTTAGTTGGCTCAGCCCAAACCAAAACGCTAAGTGAAAAGTAGCAAAATTCAACTTTCTCAAAACATATCGAAGCTTATACTCAAAAAGGTCGCAAACGGCATTTTGAACTCAATGGGGGTGGTCTCGAGTCATAATTCGGCTGTTTGCAAAAAGTAGCTTTTCGGACTAAAATCCGACTAACGATAAAATATTTAAATATAAAATCGATAAATATGCGGGTAGTTACAAAGATATATTTCCATTTTCAATCCTTTGAAAAACAGTTTCAAACCATCTTCCTTTTCCAGAATAAGCTTTCCCAAATATTTTCTATCTCCACTGAAATCACCAAGGACAAACACTTAGATTTTATAATAGTTTTAAAAACACTTTATTAGAAAATATACTTTAAAATATTTAAATTAAAAACTACTTCGATATTTTATTAAAAACATATACTTTAGGAAAATTTAAAAAAAATGTGGTTACTTTTATAAAATATAAACATATATTTTCTCTTTAAAACAAATACCAAGTCATTTTAAAGTAATTACTTCCTTAATAGATTAAAAGAAAATACTTACTTTGGAATTTAAATATTTAGAAATAATAAATTTTCCAAAACTTTCTTTTTTTAAACAACTTTAGAACTTTTAACTTATATTTAAAAATTTATTTTGAAGATGTTCTTGGTTATTCAGGGAGAATTTCCAATTTGAATCGCTTAAATCAGTTTCCAAATTGATTCCAATTTATTCCATTTGAAATAAATTTCTTTACTTACTCAGTTCATTCCAAAATTCATTAATTATGGACTTTATTATTATTATTATTATTTTTCGTTTGATTTTAAACCTTTTAACTGAAATATCCAAATTTCAGATTTTTCCCAATTTCTTCTTTATTCTTTTCAATAATTTAAACCTTAAATTTTTAAATAAATATTTTATTCTTTTAAATAATAACACTGAAGTTTAAAATTCATTAAGTTTCTATTTATTCAAAAATTCCTTTCCATATACAGAATTTATTAATTAGCATTTTGAAACCACTAATATTCTTATCCAATTCATTTTAATTTATTTACATTCTTTATAATTATTTTCTTAGAAGTTCACTCCTTTTATTTCTTTTCAAAGTCCAATTCCATATATTTAGATAAATCAGAGTACTAAAATATTCAACCAAATTATAGCATTCAACATTTTAATATAATTCATCATAGAATATCAAACGATCACACAGAGAACATTGAATAATTTAAATAAGTGTTGAGGAATCCAGTTGGATCCCTCCAACCTGTTTCCCTGCATCTATAGATGTTAGCACAACATAAAATATCAATTTCACTTCGAGGTGGAATATCACGGTATATGGGTTTTAAATATAAAATCGTCCGCTATTTAATGCGGGAAATCAACATTCCAAGATATACTATATACTGCTATATATAATATAACATGCTAAATCAAATCAATAACCAATTATTTAAATTTAACTATTTGAATTAAATTAAAATTCAGCTGAGTGAGATTAACTCACCTTATTCCGTTTGCAACCCAATCCAATACTGCCTTGATTTCTCGATTTGTTTGACCTTGAATAACAATTTACAGTTTATTATCATTTGAACTAACCAATTACCACTTAATAAATTTAATTAACCAATAATTTAATTTACTAATAATTTATTTTTAAACTATAATAAATTTATAACAGGGTGTTACACTTACATGTAACAGGTCTAGATCAAAATATACTGTGATGACACAATAAATAATCCTAGTTTATCATTTTTATAAGTATTAAATTATCAATTTATTCGCTTATTTAATTTCCAAATTCTATTCCAGACTAACCTTAAATTCCCAGACATTCTAATTTATTGAAATTGCCTAGAACTTATCTTACTTACAGGATCCCTTTGAGATCAATTCGAGCTTGAATCAAAAGAAATTAAATAGGTGAAATAACAAATTTTAAACCTCGAGAACACTGGAGGAACTCGCCCACCCTGACGCGTTCGAGTCGCCGCCTATCGAGCTACGCGATCGGTCCTTGTCCTATCCCCACGCGAGCTTGAAAAGAACCCAGAACTTCGACTTGAAGCCGCTGCCGTTACCACTGGCTAAACGTCGCTGCTACCCTGCCCCCGTGCTCCCTTCAGCGATCGATCGACGATCGATCGCTGGAGGATACGGTTGACGTTGAAATCGCGAAATCCCCCCATCATCGCGACCCAAAAAATCGCCTCCGAGCTTGAGTTGAATCTCGGCTTCACAATCTCGAACGAGAAGACATTGACACAATTAATTTTGAGAAGGCTTCCATGATTTCGGTCATTATTTGATATATTTTTTACAGAAGAAAGGGTTAGGCGATTTATTAAAAACGAAGCAGCCCCCTTTCTTTTTTTCTTCGGTTCTATATAATGTCCTTTCGAATTTCAGAAATGTTGATGCACGTGATTATGTGTAGCCTGTTCAGACCAACTTGCTACAGTGCTTCTGAGGTGAAAGGAAAAACACTGGTGTAACATATTTTTAACTTAAGGTTGCCTAGTCTAAACACCTTATATATTTTATATTAAATTTAAATTCAAATTCAAACGCAACCCAAAATTTCAAACTCCTATCGAGGCGTTCCGCCAGGCGTTTATAAGGTTATACCCCTATTCCGAACGCAATGGAAAAGGTTTCAAGGTCTAATTTGATCGTATGGAGAAGGTTGCCTTTAGACCAGTTATTATATTGAATTTTCGATATAAATTTCAACGCGTTTATACATTGTATGCTCACACAACAACTCCAAACCTTACGAAATATGAAATCCGATAATAATAAACTATTACGGATTCAATGGAACTTGTTTCGTCGAGATCCGAGATTGTGCCTCGGAACGCTATTTTTAAATATCGATTTAGACTATATAATTTCAAAACTTAACAAAACACTTCCAAATTCAATTTTAACACTTCTATTATCCTCGGTATTATCAATATAAATTTTAGAAGCCTTCAAATTATTTTTAACAGGCTTAAAACTCCAGATTCAACATTTTACTCAATTTCAAATTATTTAATTTAATAGTTTAATCATCAAATAAATAGTGATATTTGAATTCAAGTTAAAATTAACTTTTAAATATTTAAAAAATCAATTAAATATTCCGATTTTAAATGCTTATAAATTCTGGGTCGTTACACTATCGAAATCCAAACGCCATTTTAAAGGCCAAGTTGTCTAATTAACTTAAACAGTTTAATTCAATAATTGAATTCACATAGCATTTATCATAGATAAATCATACACAGTCATCATAGATATATCACAGCATATCACAGAACATCATAGAATATCATCAAATAAATACCACATATCAGGTATTCTATTTACACAACAATCCATAAGCAAACATCTTAAATTCTCATTGTAATTAATTCAATTACTTAAGAGTTAATCACTTAACCCTGTTTAATTAATCATTAATTATCTACTTATTCCATTTATTTAATTAATTAATCATTTCTTAATCAATTATTAAATCGTAATTACTTAATTAATTGTTCTTAAACATTAATTAATAACCTTAATTATTAGTAAATCTTAATTATCCATTGATTAACCACTAATTACTTAATTAATTATTAATTCGTAATTAAATTACATAATTACTTAACTATTGATCATTAACTTAAAGTAGTTAATTATAAATATTTTTATTACTTAATCATTTATTAACCCAAACTCTAATTACAATTATAATGTAATTATTATTAATTACTTCCCAAAAGTAATTAATTTATATTAATTACTCGTTAACATTTTATAAGTCTTCTTTAAATTTTGAAATCCAATTTATTGTTAACTACAAACTTATATGTTAATTAAATTTATACTTACTTAAATTAATTTCTTAATAATAATTAAGTGTTTAAAACATAGTTAAAGTATTAACAAAAATAATTACGACTTGTGTTAAATTCTTGACTTAAGCAATTAAACCTTTATTAAATTGCATTGCTTAAACTTGTAGAAAATCATGTTACAAAATTGTATAATATTGCTGCAATTTAAAAACAACTCGAGACTCTCTCTATAAAAACTCAAGGGGTACTTTGAGTCCTTCAACAACATTCCCAAGCCACCTCCCTGTACACACCCTCTTCTTCTCCCTCTCCTCCTTTTTTTTTCCAGGAAGTTAAAGTTTTAAAACTTAAGTACAGTCAAAACATCAGGAAACCTATGCGTGCACATGAACTAAACCCGAAGCAAACATCTAGTCAACTCAAGTATTGACTCGCGATCATTCTATGGTCAACGACACTGTCTTCGTGTCGTACACGTGCACGGCGGCGACTCTCATCTCCGGCGATCACCAACATTGACAGCAAGTCGCAAATTTTTCCCAAGCTCAAAATCAAAACTCGGATTGTCTCAAAAAAAAATCGAATTGAAATTTAGACATCTGCTTGAAAACTGAAGTTCAACCCACACCACAAAACCTCCTCGCCATCGCCGCAAAGACCACCGACATCGCCCATATTTCGTCCATGCCTCGTCAACACGACAATCTTCCATTCCTCAAATTCTCGTGCAGCTCGGTCACGTTAAGATGACGAACTCAACACCTAACAGACAGGACCTAAAACTTCAACCAAAACCCTAATACGATCTCGTACTCTAATTTCACACAATAGAAAAATCTTCTGATAATTTTCACGAAATCCCTGATGTATATAGTTGCTTCAATTCAAATTTCAACTCTTTAAATTGATTCAATTTCCTGGAATTGGTGGAAATGCAGTTTTTATTCAAATACGAACTGCTCATGAAATAACAGTTTAAAAATCTTCATTTTTGTGTTAGAAATCATAAATTTCAGTAGGCCTTCAAGTTATCAACCTGAATTCGCTTTTTATAACAGTTGAATTTATCAATATATTCCTTGATTACCTGTAAAATAGTTTTACAGTAGTATGCTTTCCAAAGATGGTTTAAACAATTTCAAAAAAAACTTAATCTAAGTTTAAATCAAAGGTATGATTGAAAAATTAAACCTAACAATGATTAGCAGACAATAATTTGAGTTTTGAAAGGAACATATTCACCTTGTAACAATTTAACAAGGAAGATCTAGCAATACAGAATCATAATCAAGGTCAACGCATATACAAACCAGATTATAAATAAATCTTGGACTGATTTAAATTAAACTTGAAGGTTTAAATTTCATGTTTACTCACCAGAAATCTTTGAACAAAGAATACTTGATGATATGAAAGCCTGTAGCCTGAAACTGTCATGAGTTTTTGATCTGTTTTGATTTGAGTAAAAATTTGAGTTTTGCTTCTTCTTTCATGTTTTATTTTTCCCTGGTTTTCTTTTTCTGAACGAACTTGAAGTGGCAAGATATATACATATATAAATAAAAGAACAAGATGAGAAGACTTTAACTGGTCAGCTTCTATGTTAAGATTTTATAAATATATTGAATAGACAAAAAAGTTGGCTGAGCTGATGGTAATTAAATGCTTTGTTTACCAAATATGTTTACATACTTATTATGTTTTGCTGTAGATAGATATATTTTATGCAAATATCCTTTTTGTAGGTAAACATTGGCTTGTGAATGAAGCTACTTTGAATAAAAAAACTTTTGTTTTGTATAAAAATGTTTGTTTTATAATCTTCTAATTTGAATAGTTTACATACATATGTATCAGGCTTTTACTTTATACATTTGACTTTGTTTATGAAGATATTTTTGTATGTGAATATTTGTCTTCATTATT
The DNA here is from genome assembly GCA_030765085.1 of Allium cepa. Taxonomy (NCBI): domain Eukaryota; kingdom Viridiplantae; phylum Streptophyta; class Magnoliopsida; order Asparagales; family Amaryllidaceae; genus Allium; species Allium cepa. Next base: position 951,648,585 of record CM060937.1, read on the forward strand.
TGCTAGCTCGAGCTTTCTATAAATATTTTTTTCTGGTTTATTTTATTAACTTTTAGCGTGAACTTCATATACATGTGTTATTTTATTTTATACCTTGCTTATGTTTATTTGTATTTGTGTTTTAGCTATCAATATCTAAATTATATTTCAATATGATTTACTTATTTATACTTATATTTCATATTTAACTATCAATATTTACATTATATACATAAGTTTTACTTATATTTAATATTTATATTTTATATTGATAGACTTTGATTCTATCTCAAACATTATCATTCATATGTATACTTACCAAATATAAACAAAGTAAAATATTTTAATTCAATTATATAAGACAAATTTTAGCATAAATATTATTGAGACATTTTATTTTAAATTTTCAAATCAAATCTTCCCTTTCAAAATACAAATTCATTATAAACAAATGGCAATATTTCAAAAATCATATTAATTTTAAAACAATCAGTTTACTTTTCATTTAATTAGATTAAATATTTATTAAAATAATAGGGCCAAAATCCAGGGTCGTTACACTATATATCAAAATAGATGTTTTAAAATATTTTAAAATCAGTGGAACAGGTTTCAAGTCAAATTCCATCGTATGAAGAAGTTATGCAATTGATTTCTGGGCGTTTCGCGTTCGTACCATCAAACGACAAGTCCGATTGCTACGAAAGTTGAAATCCTACAATAATTCACCATTACAGATCCAATGAAACTGGTTTCGTCGAAATCCGAGTAAGTGACCAAAATGGCTATTTTTCACCTTATTAAATTAAATTGATATTTAATTGATTAAATCACTTTTTCGTTTCAAATTTAAAAATTCACAAATTCCATCATTTTTTGTTTCTTAAATAATTACAATAATTTAAACAAATTAAGATGTCACTTTAATGTCGATTCAATGATAATTATTTCAATAATTACTATCTTTGCTTTCAATTTCGATAATCCAGAAATTACAAATTTTATTTTCAAAAATTCCATTTAATTGGCTTTTCATTCTTTTACTCAATCTATCATTATCAAATGGAAGAAATTTACATTGGTTCGTAGTTATTGCATGGACATTCTCAAATTTTATCCTAATTCCCATTAACGTCCTATTTCAATATTTATTTCCACTTATTAGCAATTAATCTAATTATTTGACTTTAAATTCCAATAAATTAATATAAATTTATTTCCATTTGTTTTATTCAACCAATTGTCGTATTATAAATAGAATTGACGTTATTTCCAATTATTTCCTTAATTTATACTAACATAACTTTTAATTTAGATTTATTGCAATTGATTACCGATTTTAATTTAACACACTAAAAAAATGGTTGACCTATACTAATTGTAACCATTAACGTTTAATTTCACTTATAACCTATTATTAACAAACAAATGTTGCAATTAATTTCGATCTAATTCAATACATTAAATGAATGGGTAAACGATTAAAAATTTGCACTATTGCCAAATTTACTCACATTCATACTAAATTATCAACTAACAATTATTATAATTACTTATCTAGCATTGATTCTATCAAACTGCAATTTATTACGTATTATTTCATCAATTAATATAACTTTTGAATTTATTCCCCAATTCCATAATTTCAATCAATTACAAACTTACAATTTGTTTCAATTAATAGGTATTGCCTTAAATTAGTTACTTATCAACTTGCATCAACCTTATTATATTAATTTACATTCAATTACTTTTAATCAATTTATTACTCCATTGGTTGATTCAATACTCTTACTCTTATTCATACTTTTATAAGTTTTCATTTCCAAACAATATTATAATTACCTACAGGACATTGATTTTATTCAATTACTATTTATTATTATTAATTCAATAATGAATTTAATATTTACCTTTTTTTTCTTATATTCAATTCTTATCCTAGTATAACAATTTACATTACTTCAATTAATCGTAATTTCATTTCAATTGTTAATACTTAGCTTTAATTTCCATGGTTGCATTTCATTTTTAACATTTGCTTCATTATAAATTATAAATTTTTTATTTCTTTCTAAATTTAATTACAAAAATCTTATTAATTTAATTAATTTTAATCATTGAACTTTATGGGTCGTTACACTCTCCCCCATTCAAAACTTTTCGTCCCCAAAAAGGAAAAAAGAAGGGAAAAGAAAGAATTAGGAAATCAATATACCTTACTTAAAAAAAATTAAATTTATAAACAAATAAATTTACAAAATTAATTACTTTAAATAAAATATACTAATTTATAACCATTAAATCTTTTTTTATACTCAAATAAACAAAGTTTGGAAAACCTTTTCAAAAATTTCTAAGTCCAAAATTTACGGAAAATTTTGGCGGTCTCCTTTGTACAGAGAGGCTCAGGAGAAATTATAATATCAAATATAACAATATACAACATATATTTTCCAAAATACTATATCCCAACACGAGAAAAATAATATAATAACGCTATAAAACCGAATCCGAGAACGTAACTATTTGTCGGGCAATTTAAGCTTATTATGAAACCAGAAGTAGTAGCAATTGCTTCCATTACATGTATTTCACTTATGTAATCTAAAAAGATTAGTAATTAAGTAAAATAAAATATTTAAAGTTGTTTCAACCACCAACAATAAATCAATATTAACAACAATCATTTGCAACTAACATACAACCATCACATGAAAATCAACACAAATCAATCATTCACTCATATCAACAAACAAATAGTTGTTCGGGTTCAAACTCTAAATTTCACATAATGGAAAATAAACTACTTAGTGTACCATTTACTCAACAGTCTTAGATGAAGCTAAATAGATTATTCATTCATCCAAATAGTTTTAAAGTATCCTTGCCCAAACAACCATAAACCAAACAAACAACGATTTCAAATAACAGATTAAGTTTATTCTTATTAATTCAATTCATACATTTTTTATTTGATTTCTTTTTCATTCATATAATGGTTTATCGTTTTATTTTACATTTATTTCTTGCAAAATTTCCCTTTTTATTGCATTACATTTATTCCCTTCTCAATTTCATTTATTTTCATTCATTTATCCATAGTATTCATATTTTAATTCAGTTTCTTTGCATATTAATTCATTTACTTAAGTTTATAATCTTATACTTACAATACTTACTTCCTATTACCTTTATTATAGTAACACTTCAATTATAACTTAGGTTCACAACAATTACAATATCAAATTCTTATTTATTGAAGAATTTCATTGAATACTTTCATTACTTTAATTTTTTACTTGTATAATATTCTATTACATTTTCTTATTAAACATTGTAACTTTTATTATTTGGTAAGTTTTATATATATATATATATATATGCTTTTAAGAATGCAATTGAAAGTTACATAAGTTTATTTTATTTCTTTTAAATTAACTTGATGTTCCATAATAATCCTTTGTTTTGTATGCTACAAATTTCATATTTTCTTTTAATTCCATTATAACTTAGCATTTAAACTATTATTTCATTTAGAGGCTTCAATTATTAGTTAAATTCCATTTCACTACACTAATTGAAACTATTAATTAACGGAAATTTGAGAATTAAATACCGGGTTAAATTTCAAATTATTTTAAAATAATAGATAAACGTATACAGTTACAACTTATATATTCAATTTTAAAAACAAATTAAAAATTTATATTTGTTTATCCAAATAAATCTGTAGTAAAACTACTACCGTGGCCTTCCCACTTCGAAACTCGAAAATGATTGTCGACAATGCGTGCACTCATCACCGAAATTATTTTCCAACGATAGAGATAGGAGTACAGAACTTATTTCTTTCAAATTTTTTTAAAGAAATTCTATCAAATTATAGTGAAATATTTATCAGAAAATACTTCTAACTAATATTATTATTATATTCCAAAATCATTTGAAAGAAATTTCAAAAACCTCGGAACTTAGGTTCTAAAATTTCCAGTTTTCATTTATCTTATTAGAAATCTTATTTTCAACTAATATCTAAAATTTCACTACCTAACAACCAATATATTGCAACCAATATATTTTTATAAATTTTTTATTTTATACACAGAAAATATAATAGGAAAAATAATTTCATTCGCCTATATTTCAAAACAAATATTGTGTCGGTCTTTCCTATTAAGTGTTTAAAAATCCCTATTGATGTCATAGCGTCTTATGCACCAACCAGAATTTATAAATACAAAACGGAACAAATTAGCACAATATTAAAACCTTTTATAACACTAACAAATACGCTCTTTCATATATATTTATATATATATGTATACACACTCAGCAACTCATCATTGGGTATTACTACCCTATTAATGAAGTGTCAGACCCCACGAAGCTAAGGTTTATCGCTAAACCAAAGCTCTGATACCAGATGTAACATCCTGTCTTTTTGTACGATTTAAATCAAAAATAAACCACATACGTCAGACTTAAACCATACAGAAAGGCAGATTGTTATGGGGTAAATAAGAATAAGCAGAGAAAGAAAAAGAACAAAGCAGAATCTTGCAGCGGAACGATAAAATATAATAATCAATTATACAGTTCATGAAGCCGTTTTATAAAAACATTTGATTATACTTATACAATATATATTAGAGTTACACATACCAGCAAACAATAAATAATGCAACGAAACAGTATGAATGTAGTGAATACTATAATAAATAATAATAAATCTTCGTCTTCGTCCTCCAGAATACGGTCTTTCAAATCCTGAAATGCTCAGGCTGACCCGAGCGAATTGAAAAGACAAAACACTCGAGTCAGAAATATAAGATATTATGTAAGTTAAATCAACGTTAAAATATGAGTGGAATGGCGTCAGAGATGCTTATGGGATTTGACATCTCCTATCCAGTGTCTAACGTGAGTGCAGTAACTTAAGAGATGCTCGGGATTCACATCTCCTAAGGATCCGTTAAACTATTTACTATGTAGTAATATTTTGCTATTATAATAATGTCTATAGTAAAATAAACTTACTTTTTAATAGCATTAAGTGGTTACCCATATAGCCCTTAACATGTAATAGTCCCACTAGTCCATCCAGTATCAACGCATCTCCAGATCGGGAGACTACCCTAAATACTCCACGGGTTACGGGAGAAAAACAAACTCGTGCAAGGCGCACTATGGTAGGTGACACGGCACGCAAGGTAATGCCAAGGTAGATATACCAATTACCCATCCGGGCAGTGGTAATGCATAGCTACCGCCTACCTCGAGCCACACCCCCAAATAAAAAAAATCAAAAGTGGCCACCAAATAAATCTTAAAGTCAGAATATAATATCGAAGGAGTGAGTCCGATCAGAGGAATGACCTCATTGGCTCGAGAATCGCGCCTGTTTTAGCCACCTTATGCCAACTCACGGGAGTGGGGTCCACGTGTCTACCTCAAAGGAAACGCCGCCACCATCCTACTTCATTCTGGATCTCCCCCGCGTACACGGTTGTTAAAGTCATTTTCGGAGTTGGCAGGGAGTATGGCAACTTTCGATCCCGGTCTCTTTAACAACCAAACGCTATTATAACACCGCGGTCATTTCAAAATAATTTATACTTCGAAACCAGAATATAATATCCATTTCGAAACCATATAAATACTATGTCATTTCAATTTCAAAAACCAAACCATTATGGTATCATTTTTATAAAATCCCAAATCAATATAATATCATTTTTATTCCAAATATATCTTTTTTCCAAAAATCATAGCACTTCAAATTTATAACACTTCGAAAACAAAACACTTGAAGTATAACACTTTCAAATCATAATACTTTGAAAACTCATACTTTGAAACATAATTACACCACTTAAATGGCTTAAATATTAAATTAATTTATATAATAAAGTAGCTTCTTCAATTTCACAAATCAATTCCAAATACAGATTTGAAACCCCAAATAAACCATTTCAATTACCCTATATTTCAAAGCTTTAATTATTCCACCATTTCAAAACCAATTCTTTGATAATTCCGAATATATCAAATTCAGATACTATTATTTAGATTTGATATGTTACTTAATAATCCAATATCATTTAAGTAAAACTTTTAACTTCAAAAACTGGATCTTCTTTCAATTTATTTAACTTGATAAATTCATCTATATCCACTCGATATTCATTTAAATCACTGTAAACCAAAATCAAGTTATAAAAATCATACCCTTTAAAATCTCAATTATTTAAATTTCAAATCAAATTTATTCGAGTATAATTCTTAAATAATTCAATTCAAACCAATTTCATATTTATCTTCCAACTTAATTTTTATTTAAGTCATTAAAAACTCTATATTCGCAATATCTTAAACATGTACTTAACCCTATAATATAAAACAATCGAACTCCATTATTAAACTTATTTTTATTAAACAAATTTATACATAACTTAAATTCAAGAATTTAACTATATATATAACATAATATTTACATAATATCAAAAATCAATATTTATTAAACCATATATTTCTTTCCAAAACCATAGAAATCAAATTCAAATTATTTATATATATATAGACAACGATGTCTGTATAAAATTTTCTATCCTATGGCCAAGTGATATAGATATTTACCATTTCAATCCGTAATTTAGAATAAAAATATGGTTATATCATTTCAAACCGCAATCCCGAAAGAAATAAAAATGCATAACAACTTGTAGTTTATAACAGTATGAAATACAACATCCATTCATCCAATATCAATCATCAACCATTTATCATAATCATCATCCAATTCACACAATAGCATCAATATATAATAGATAATAAATCACAAGCATTACTGGCAAAGAGTATTAATAGATAATACCGTCTGCTAACACGGAGAATAAGGCTGTTTAGGAGCGACCATCTATGGCCTTGCTTTAATTATCTATTGAATACATCGACAATTGCCTTACCAAGCAGATCGACATATCCAATGAATACTTAAAACAAAACCATAGGTGGCTAGAGGATCTATCAGAACAGAATATAACAACTCAAATGCAATATACATCACAGAACAGTAAACCATCATATAGACACATATACTGATACAAAGCAAAGTATACAAAATGATACATGTCAAGTGGTATAACAAACCACAATATACAGACGTGTCAATAGAATACATATCAGAGTTACAACAGAAGAGGACTACACAAAAGCTAAGACAAAAAGAAACTAGCGGAATAGTCCATGCGGAAGCAAAAGAGGCTAAGTCCAAAGCACCTAACCTGAAACATCTCGGTCTAACCCGAGTATAAAATACACGGGTCAGTCTAGCTAAACAAATCAGTTAGATAAACTGAACGATAATGAACCTGCAAGGTTACAAAGCATAATAGATATCTCTAAAAGAGATAACACAATCATTTAACGAAAGATGAATCATATAAAACAAGCCTCATATCATCGGCAACATATACAAACAAAGGATAAGAATATCCCAAAGCAAGCCATAAAGGCAAACAACAAATACCGATAAATACGAGTTCCACAAGGTAAACGCTATATTTCGTGTGGCTCCAAAGAATCAATACAGAAAAGCAATACCTAGGGAATATACATACAAATGAAACATCATGAGCGGTGGTGAAGAAACCACTCCGATATCTCTTGAGCGGTGGTGAAGAAACCACTCCGATATCTCTTGAGTGGTGGTGAAGAAACCACTCCAATATCTCTTGAGCGGTAGTGAAGAAACCACTCCAATATCTCTTGAGCGGTGGTAAAGAAACCACTCCAATATCTCTTGAGCGGTGGTGAAGAAACCACTCCAATATCTCTCGAGTCAGAGCAAAGGACCAACTCCAAAAGCGATATTAAGGCAACAAACCCAATATCACCCATGCGGCTCATAACGACCAACATAGAAACGATACTATAGGGTGACAAGCCGTAGTGGTGAGACCCAGTACTGGACACCACTAACTGGCGGAATGTGTCACAACTCTTGAAAAGGAATGCGAAAAGTGTTAACGTGCGTCCCATAACCACTCGTTCGCACTAAACGGTTTACTATCCGTCAGTTACTTTCACACTCAAAGCAGTACAAAGTTTATCTCATATCATCGATAAACCAAACCCGAAGGTCAAAACGATCAATTGAATAGGTCGAGGATTAATCAGAAGGATAAACGCATAGATTCATGGTCCGTGTTTTGCCCAACCATTTAATCACCCTTCCACTTCGCTCGGAGTGCGAAATTGTGCGTGTGTTTAAATAGAATTTATAAATTGGAGAAACATGCTTTTAATATGGTTAGAAAGATTATTTTATAAAAACCCATGGATGAAGTCAAAAATAAGTTATCAAAGCCAAAGATGCAATAACAACCACTAAAAACCAACTCGAATCGATAAAATACGGAAAATCAATCAAATATGCAAAATAGGCAAAACAGGCAGTACAGAGCAGGTTGGTCGACCGGACTACAGGGCTCGGTCGGCCGGCCAGATGCAGGAAACCAAATATGGCTCGGGGCAGCAGGTCGGTCGACCGAAGCCTGCGCTTGGTCGGCCGAAGGCTGTTTTCCAGCACTTCTTGCCCTTATCAAATGAATTCCAAACCTTTTTCAAATCAAAGCAATAGCACATGAATATTTGTTAAGAAATCATACCCAACATCAATGATAGCAAGAGAGGTAGATGTGAGTTAAAAACTCACCTTTAACCCAAAACAAAGAAGATGAAGCTCAAATGCAAGGAATCAACCAACCACACTCCACTTCAACACTACAAGCTTCAATCTAGAATCAAAGCAAGTATTTCCTAAGTTAGGGTTAGGAAATTACTGAAATTGAAGAGGAGAAGAGATGGAGAAGATGGAGATGAACTTACCAATGGATTCTCTTTGATTTTGGAGCAAGAATCAAGTTTACAAGAAGAAGCTAGGGCTTGCTAATTTCTATTTTCACTTCCTTTCCCCCATTTCAGTTTTTAGCTTGAGTTTAGAAGTGAAGAGGAGTAGGAATGAATGAATGGGAGGAGATGGGCTGAGTTAGAGGGTTAAGTGGGTTTAGTTAGCTAGTGGGCTGAACCCAAAGCTAAAGCCCAACCAGAAAAAGTAGCAAAATTCAACTTACTCCAAACATATCAAAGATTATACTCAAAAGATCGCAAACGCCATTTTGGAACCAATGGAGGTGGTCTTGAGCTCCAATTCGACCGTTTGCAAAAAGTGACATTTCAGACCCCAAAATCCGAATAACGACGCCATATTTAAATCAAACATTTAAATATGTAATCGTTAAATAGGCGGGTTGTTACAAGAGGTCCCTTTATTTCGGCCGTGTGGGCGGTTGCTGATCCCAACCGCGGGGTGATCTTATTTGGACTATCCAGTAAGGAGTAGCTTCGGTCTTGTGATGCAGAGGATCAGGGTGGATCCTCGGTATGGTGATCTAAACCACGTACTGTGCGGGCGGTACCCCAGTAGCCTTGCCATTGTATGAAATCCAATCTCCAATAAGCGCATGTACGGTTTTGATTGTGCCCAACTATACAAAAACGTGAGATGCAAGCATTTCAGCTAGATTCTATTCTACTTTCTATAGACACTATTATAATATCAGACGGATTTGATAAAAATGTTTTGGTTATCGTAAGGTAAAAGCCGACATGTTTATTTGTGGCATGGTCTTACGAGTTACCTTTGTTTTCAAAGGGTTTTTTGAAACATTAATGATCCAGTTGAGTGTCTTTTCTCACGCTAGTTTTCTAGACTGACTCGGGTGTTATTTGACTATAATGCTCGGGTTAGATAGAGTATTATAGAATACATGATAAGATGTCGTGGAGCTTATGAGACGAGCTGGATGGCAAGATGTATCACCCGTACTTGATATATATTCTGTTGTGTTGTATAAGCTATGAATTCAGTTTTATGAGGACTAGTTAATATAACTATCCAGTATTTTGGCATTGTTTGTGTCGTCCTCTGATGATGTAATGTGTAAAACAGATATAGTTCTTTTTATATAAAGATCAGTCATTTATCTATTATATATCGTTCCGCTACGTTTGAGACATTCTAATGTTGTTTCTATTTCTTCTTCTACCTCTAACTTCTTTAACACTAATGATTCGGTTTTCCGACATTCGATTGCTCGACATTTAACACATTGGAGGTATTGATGTTGAGTTTTCGGGCGTCGAAAAATCGTGTCGTTACATATTAGTATCAAAGCTAAAGTTTAAGCAAGAATCTTGGCTCTGGTGGGGATTACTCATTGAAATAGAGTCCGTAGTACTCTAGAATGAGTTTGAGTGTATTAATAGACATGAGCGCGTATTTGTTAGTGAATACAAAAAATGTTTTTATATTGTATTGAATTATCGGTTGAGTGTTTATAGATTTCGGTGGATGTAGTCTGGCCAAATGTATTGATAGGGATTTCTAAACTCTTAAACAAGATAAACCGATACAGTATTGTTTTCAAATAGGGTAAATGAAATAATTTTACCCAAATTATTTTTGTACAATTTTTTTACGTAAATTATTATAGTTATATATGGTTGCTTGGTTGTTAGGAAGTGATAATATTGCATTATTAACATTGTTGTTAGGAAAATTAAATAAGAAATTGAAATTTATAACCTAGGTTAAGGAAATAAATTCATATAATAGAATGGAATATGTAAAAATTATAAATGTGATTTATAACCAAAATGGGATTTATAACTTGAACTTCCAAGGAAATGTTTGAATAACGAATGAAAGGATCTAAAATTTTCAGATTTGGGAAATTAAATTCCTTTGAGTTTGAAATTGATTTTCAACGGTTTTGGAGGAATAATGGTAATATTATTTTGGAGATATTTTTGAATTGGGAATAAAATCTGGTAAGATTTGGAATTTAAAAATATTTGAAAAGGTTTTCAAAAAGATAAAGCACTAAATTCTTTTTGGTTGTTGGAAAATAACTTCGGTGATGATTGCAGCATCATCGGCGTTCATTTTCGTGTTTCCAAGAGAGGAATTGCTACCAAAATGTTTTAGATTGAAGTGTTTGTAAAATTTGGGTTTGATTTAGAAATGCAAAGGATTTTGGATACAATTGATTTCAAAAATGATTTTCAAATATTAAGTAATTGTTTAAAAGACTCTGGGATCTTATTTGAAATATTTATAAAATATAAATAAGTTAAAAATTTATAAAATTTGAAATTTGTTGGAAATAAAAGTGTAGATAGACAAATGAATTGCATTTGTATGTAAATAGAATTGAAACTGAATTTATCTTGGATTAATTTGAATAAAAGTGAATTTGAGAAGTAAGTCTAGAAGACCCAATGGATTGGAATAAAATTTATTAAGGTGTAAATAAATTTGTGAATGAATAAATGAATTTACAATTCCAAGTAAACGAAATTGAAACTGAATGTTGAAATTCATTTTGAATTTGTAAGTAAATGGAAATTAGTCAAGTGGACTAAACAAAACAAGGGATTGAAAATAAAATTAGTAAGTTTATTAGGATGTAAACAAAAGTACAGTGGAACAAATTAATTTACATTTGTAAGCAAATGAATTAAAATTTAAATACCAGAATCAATTTGAATTATACTAAGTAATGAGGAATTGAAAATTTAGTTTGAGTGGACTTAAAGAACAAAGTTCTAAGAATTAAAAATTCATTGGAAATTGAAATAAATTAATAAATGGAACTAATTTAAAATAATGGTATAAATTAGTTATGAATGGAAGATAGTTGATAAAAGTCAATATTCAGAGTTTGAGGATAAAATGAATACATATAGAATTGAAACTGAAGTATTGGAATTCATTTTGATTTCGGTTAAGTAAAGTTGAAGGATTAATTCAAAATGGTTTGAGCTAAGATGGATAGAATTCAACATTTGAAAATGAGAGGTAAATTGAATTCAAAATAGAATTAAAATTTTAGTTAAATGAAAATAGGTACAAAAGCTTAAGTGGTAAAGTGAAATTAAATGTAAGGAGTATATAAAATATTTACATTAAACTTAAGTAATGGTGAAATTTTTAAATAAAATTGGTATTGGAAAAATATTCTAAGTTAATGATTGAATGAAGATATAATGGGAAATTGTGAAATGGGAAAATTCTAAATAAGTGGATAGAAATCAAAATGAATGTGAGTAAGGAGAAAAATTGATTCTATTAATAATCAATTGAGATAAATACGTAGGATGTACATATATTATTTTATTCGCATAGCGATATGATCCAAATTTGAGCACAAACTTTCGAGATAGTTATATCGATCTGAGTTGGGATTTTTCACTCGATTTTCGACGGCGAACCCTGGATGTGGATTTTTGATTGATTCTAGAATTCTCTATCATAGTTTGTGGCTATGCAAGGAGAATGATGGTTTCTGATCAAGAAACTAGATCTGAGTCCGCACTAGCAAGTTGCGATGGACGATACTAGTTTGGAAGTGAAATTGTGTGATCGAGTGAGCGATCGAACTTTGTACTGCGTACGGAGGGTATATGTACATCGTACGGCCTTAAGTAAGGCAAATATTGAAAATTTTAAAAAAAAGCGAATAAAATGAATTTGAAAGCCATGATTGGATATTATTACTAAGTAGGATATACATGTGTTTAAAAAGCAAAAGGAAATTGGGATTTTTGATTTCATAAGATAAATATGAATTGCTCGACAAAAGGTGTGTATTTAAATTGTCATATGAAATTTGATGTTTTCTGATCTAGGCACTTGTCTTTTGTTTTCTTTTTGAATCTGTGGGCCCATAGAGGCATTTTGTAGTTGTACCTACCTAGCCGCGCAAAGGAGACGCTGGCGAAATATTTCGAAAATTTAGGGAGTTAGAAAAATTTTAAGAAAATTTTGATAATTTAAATTTGGTTTTAAATTGTCATTTGAATGGTTGAGTAAGTGGAATTGTTTAGAGCTTATGAACGATCTTGAGAAGTTAGTAGGATTGATAGTGTGTCTTTAATAAATGATGGTTTGGAAAGTTGTTGACACTATTTGTTTTTAGGAAAATAGTGAACGGTTTATGGACCATTCCTCTTAACTATTAATTTCGGGGACGAAATTCTTTTAAGGGGAAGGAATGTGACGACCCAGAATTTCTAAATATTTGAAATTGGAATATTTAATTGATTTTAAATATTTTAAAGTTAGTTTATTTTGAGTTTCAAATATTACTTATTTTTGGATAATTTAAATATTGAATATAATAATTGGAATTGGGTAAAATATGGAATCTAGAGTTTCGGGCTTGTTAAAAATATTTCAAAGGCTTATAATATTTATATTGATAGTACTGGAGATAATAAGAGTTTTAAAATTGAATTCGGAAGTGATTTCTGAAGTTAAAAATATATCGTTTAAATCGATATTTAAAAATAGCCTTTCGAAGACAGTTTCAGAAATTAATGAAACCAGTTCCATTGGATCCATAATAGTGTTTTATTATCGGATTTCAATTTTCGTAATGTTTGCATTTGTCATGTGATCGTACAATATATAAACGTGCTGAGATCTATATCGAAAATTCAATATAATAACTAGGTCCAAAAAGCTATCTTCTCCATATGATCAAGTTAGGACTCGAAACCTTTTCCATTGCATTCAAATTAGGGGTATAACCTTACAACCGCCTAGTGGCATGCCTCAATGGGAGGTCGAGATTTTTGAGTTGCGAAATCGAGACAATTTAAATTTAAAATTTAAATATAAAATATATGTTTTCCTTCTTCAAAACACTATGACCACATCTAACACGTATCATCCATGATTACACGCGTCCATTCTTGTCCCCTTTATACTTTATAAAATATAAAACAATCGAACTCGGTTTAAAAAAAACAGAAATAAAAACCTTGGCCGAACGATTTTACCCTCTTTTCTTTTAAAACCGATCCTCTTTCCTTCTTTATTTCAAATCTAACCTGCCCAGTTCTATCGAATTCATTCGATACAAAAAGAAATGAGGAGTGGTCGACATCGAAGAAATCGCGTTTGTTTCCCCTGAAATCGAATTCGATTTCACCTTTAGGTCGTAGGGAAGTGTCGATGGCTTGTCGCGATGACGAGGGGTGGTTGGATTGGAAGCTAGGTTTTCGCATCAGGGTCGTATCGACTTGGAGGAAAGGTGGTTATGCGCGTAGTCGGGGTTGTGAGTGGTCGTCGTGGGCGCTGCAGTTCGCTAGGTTAAGGTGTTTGTAGATCGCGAGCGTGCGTGGGGGTCGAGCTTCGAAGTTAGGGTTGGGGAAGTTTTGCGATCAGGGTTTGACCCTCGGCCGCATGCGCATATGGGGTGGTCGATATCTACAAGGTGGAATCGCCTGAGTTCGTTTTCACTTAGGTATATTAGTTTTTATTTATTTAGTTAAATGAATAAATGTTTTACAGTGAATATATATAGATGCTGACTATTTTCAATTTATATATATATATATATATATATATATATATGTAAAAAATAATAATAACATTAATAATAAAATAATAGATAAAAAGCAGAAAATATATGTATATGTATGATTCTGAAAAGATAAATTTGAAATATTGAAGAATTTATACAAAATGTGATTTTTGGATCTATATAGATATTTTTATAAATATATATGTAGTTTTAAAAGAAAATAAATATACATATATACGTTTTTAACTTCCTAGTTTATTTAAAAATATGTATTTGGGTTGATTAATTTATTTAATTAATTTTAGTTACTAAAATATTGTTTTAAAAAAAAGGGAAATAGTTAAAATAAAATCCTTGGTTAAGCAATTTATTAAAAGAGATAAATTATTGAATTTATTTCAAATATTAATAAAATCATAAATTGTTATAGAAGGTCGAAAACTGTGAACCGAGTCGAGGTTGAAGTGGATTGCAAAAATCAAAGGTTAGTTAATCTCACTCATCTGGATTATTATTTAAATTTAAATAGTTAAATTTAAATTTTTTGTTGAATGATTAAATTGATTGGATGTGGTATATTGGATATAGTAGTATATATATTGGAGTGATTGATTCCCGCATTATGTAGCGGATGAGACCCTATGCGCCCCGCACAATAGAAAATGACCCCATATACCGCGATATCCCACCTCGAAGTGGGATTGGTATTTTTATATTGTGTTAACATCTGTGGGTGCAGGGAAACAGGCTGGAGGGATCCAACTAGCCTCAAAATTATTTAGATTGTTTTAATATTCTATGATATGGTTTATTTGATAATCTATGACAAATTATATTAGTAATTGAAAATATGGGATGCTATGGTTTGATTGAATATATTTGGGTATACTGAGTTATCAAAAATATATAGATTGTATTTTAAAAAGGGAAATAAAAAGGAGAATTCTTAAGTCAATAATATAGAGGTTTGGATAAATAAATTGGAAAAAGGATAAAAGTTGATTTTTAAACTCTACTAAATAAATTTCAAGTATGGGAATGGAGATTTTTGAATAAATAAGAATAAATGAATTTTTAAACTTAAGTGAAATATTTAAAGGAATAAATGATTTATTTTTAAATTCAGGATTTAAAATGGTTTGGGAGAAATAAAGAGAGAATTTTAAAATTTAGTATGAAATTAATATTTCATATTTTAAATAAGATTGTAAATCTAAATAAAGGAGTGAATATGGAATTAATGGGTTTTGAAATAAATTTGGATAAGTAAAGGAACTTATTTTAATGGAGTAAATTTTAAAAATCGATTTGGAAATTGATTTAATGTTTGAAGCTGTGTTTCAAAAGGAGAATTAGACTATGGAATTTATAAACTAGGTTTATAAGGTGAAAAAGATATCAATGGATATTTGGAAGTATAAATTCATGGTGGGAATTGATAAAGAAATGGGTAATTTGTTTTAAAAGTGAATAGTGGTTTATTTTTTTAGAGGTGTGAAAGAAAAGTGTATTTTCTTGAAAAGCCAAGTACGTTTTCAAGCAGATTTTTTTTTAAGTACAAGTTAAAAGTTTGAGAAATTATTATTTAAGTTGTTTAAAATTTTAAAGGAAAATATTTATTAAATTAGTTATAGTAGTAATTACTATAGAAGGTTAATTGTTATTATGATTTAAAAAGATAATTATTAATATTTATATTTTATGTAGTAGTTTTATTTTATAGATACCTTGGTTAAAGTTTTGTTTGAAAATTTGTATAGAATTTTGTAACTTTTATTTTAAAATTAGTTTTTGCTTAAGTTTTACATGACAAATTAGTATAAAATTCGATAACTAGTATTTTAAATAAAGTGTTTTAAGCATTCTTATTTTAAATATTTTAAAAAAAAATATTTTTGAACAAACTGTTTAAGTAGTTTAACTTAAATGTTTTAAAGTTATTTTTAGAATAAAGTGTTTTAAATTATTTTAAAATCTAAAGTATTTAGACTTGGTATTTTCAGTGGAAATAAACAATATTTGAAATTTATTCCGCAAGGGAAAATGATTTGGAAATTGTTTTAAAGGATTGAAATGTAGAAAGATATCTTGCCAAAATATTTTGAATAATAAATAATTTTGGGAAATCATTAAGACTGATGGTTTTTGGTGGATTTTATTTGATAGTTAAATAACCGACGATCAATATTGGCCAATGCGCTGATCGTTTCGAACAGACCGAAATCGAGATAAATTTTTCGAAAACCACTTCGATCCGGTTTGAATGTTTTCATGAGGAAGACAAGAGCTTGGAGTCGAAGATGGAGCAGTGAAGTGCAAGGGCTAATTGCTACTAATCCTGAGGGTGATTTCAAAATGGATGTAGTAGGAGTAGTGCATTCGGTTCCGTTTGAATCCGGAACAGACTTGTATGGATGAATGCTTTCAGAACATCGACAGAAGGACGATGAGCATTCTAAGTGAATATGTGCTAAAATGGCAACGCATAGCCTCGAGTCTCATCAACTGGGAATGGCTAAAAAAAGGGTGGTGCACACAAGGCTAAGTGGCTAGCAACCAATTAGGGTAAGGTCATTCCTGTCTAGAGGTCCCTTTATTTCGCCTGTGTGAGCGGTTGCTGATCCTGACCGTGGGGTGATCCTATTCGGACTATCCAGTAAGGGGTAGCTCCTGTCTTGTGATGCAGGGGACAGGGTGGATCCTCGGTACGATGATCTAGACCACGTACTGTGACAGAAAGTACCCCAATAGCCCTCTATTGTATGGAATCCAATCTCCAATAAACGCCTGTATGGTTTTGATTGTGCCCAACTATGCTGAAACGTGAGATGCAAGCATTTCAGCTAGATTCTATTTTACTTTCTATAGACACTATTATAATATCAGATGGATTGATAAAAATGTTTTGGTTATCGTACGGTGAAAACCTGACATGTTTATTTGTGGCGTGGTCTTACGAGATACCTTTGTTTTCAAAGGGTTTTTTTGAAACTTTAATAATCCAATTGAGTGTGTTTTCTCACGCTGGTTTTCTAGACTGACTCGGGTGTTATTTAATTATAATGCCCGGGTCAGACCGAGTATTATAGAATATAAGATAGAATGCTGTGGGGCTCAGGAGACGAGCTAGATGGCGAGACGTATCACCCGTACTTGATATATATTCCGCTGTGCTGTATAAGCTGTGAATTCAGTTTTGTGAGGACAAGTTAATATAACTATCCATTATTTTCATATTGTTTGTGTTCTACTTTGACGATGTAATATATAAAACAGATATATTTCTTTTTATATAAAGATCAGTCATCTATCTATTATATATTGTTTCGCTGCATTTGAGAGTTTCTGATGTTGTTTTTATTTCTTCCTCTACCTCTTTCTTTTTAAACCCTAATGATTCGATTTTCCGATATTCGATTGTTCGACATTTAAAACAGTGGACGTATTGATGTCGAGTATTCGGGCATCGAAAAATTGGGTCGTTTCATTTTTTCAGTTTTTTACGAATTATAGAATCATGCTTATATGGATCATCATTGATCGTAAGAACAGTCTTTGTAAATAGCTATCAAAATCATTCACAAAATTAAGTAGATGTAGAATACGATTAGCCGAACCACTATAAATGTTGTATAATGATCCGGACTCGACCTTCGAAAATCGGCACTGAATACATCACTTGTACTCAAATGCGCAGATTCAAACGTCGAATCTGGTTCGTCGGGGCTTATAACACATTAAGTATAACAACACAACGGAAGAAAATGAATATGTAACATTGATACACAATAGATACAATGTCTGATACAATATGATACAACAGATCCATAAATATAAGAGATACAATAGCAGAAAGATAACTCTAATATGATCTCAAGAGAGAAACAGAGACAAAATCCAATATCCGAAACTTCATAGCCGAATCCCCAATGCCTCAAACCAAATAGCTTAACCCAAAAGCTTCGAAGACTCCAATCCAAAAGCAGTAATATCCAAACCATAAGCTCGAACCCCCAACACGTTGTACTAAGCAAGGTCAGTCATCCAAAGACTGAAGAAGATTTCCAGAGATTGAAAGCTACCGAATCTACTCCTACTATTCGACTATCTGAAAAACCCAACTCTAGACCGCCCGTGTGGAAAATTGTGGCCACCCAGAGTTTACAAGGGAACAATAAACTCTGTGCCAGTCATAGGACTGGTATAAGCAAACAAAAACAGTTTTTTCTTAAAACAAACAATAAAAGATTTTAAAGGTTGAAATCCATAATGCTTTTGGAAAATGAAACTGCCATAAGGACTCCGGCCATACACACAATGCAAGCGCACACTTGGAGTAGATTTCTCCTTATGACAGTCAAAAATGCTTGATATGCGAAAACCATTTTGATATATTATTAGTGCATAAAGGAAAACATTTTGAAAGTACAATATTAAGCTTAGCCAGCATAGGTACCATTATACTATGCCTACTATAGCTACCACCTGAGGTGGCAGGTTATAGACTGCAATCGTAAAGGGCTCGTACTGGATGAATGGATTGCCAACAAATGGTCAGGCCAAGGAACATCCCATTGCCACATGGGTACGCCTCTGGAGGGACGCCCCCAGAACCTACCCGGTTCTCTGCCAACACAAGGCCGGTTTACCCCCTTCCCAGGGGTAACACCTAAGATATGTCATCCCTGGTCGTTTGCGACTTTTATTCGAGAGCTCTCAACCACAACCATCACATAGTAATAGATTTACAGTGTCCACATGAGTTAAGAATCAGTGCTCCATACCATGATACATCACTTTTCTAGAAGGAATGGACATACCCTAGGGACGCGACCCATGCAACCTTGCTGCATCTTTCCTGTTTCGACCATTTTCGGGGTGTGAGGTCCTAATTCAGTCTCGTCCACACAGCTACGTTTTTTCACAAAGCCACGCTTTTTCACAAAGCCATGCTTTGATCAACAAATGATCAACAACACTTCATATGCCACATTACCAAATTGGTAATGTATCACTAGTAACCATCAACTACATAACCTCTGAGCTCGTATGTCTTAGAGAAGGGTGTTAAGCAAGAGAATGAATTCTCCACCACCAAACAAAAATGTATTTGATAGAAACCAGCTTTACATCTTAAAGTGTAATGTCAGACACATACATACAAGTTTGTTGCAGGTTCGAATAGAATCGAAGGCACTTCCGAAGAAGCCCTTGCAATCCGGATATTCACAATCCCGATCGGACTCCCCATCACATATAAAGATCTCTATACCGACACGACTCAGTGGAGAGATAATCGATGGGTTATCCTTTCGTTCTCAAAAATACCCAGATTTCACCACCGTTCTTCAAGTGCTATCCATAACGTCATATCATTATTCGAAATGGGTTATATGACACAAGGTCCTCTTCCGGCTAAACCGAATAATGAGAGTAGTTTTTAAAAACATATGGATATTGGAATTTCAGTTAAGTCACAACTTTAAAACCCAAAAATTTCCTTCAAATGGTTTAAAAAAATTATCATTTTCAAATTTTTAAATGAAAAGATTCACTACACAAAGTTCACCAATACTTCACAAAGATTCATTCATAGCTTTTCAAAACAACTTCCTTTTCAAATTGGATTATATCATCCAATTATTAACCAAAGACTCAATATATAGCTTTCAAAACTATTTCCAAAGATCCATTCATAACTTTCAAAACAATTCTCATTTCGAATCATTTATATATAAAAGATACACCATCTAAAATCCTCTTCGATTTTAAAACAAAGTTTAACAATCTTTCACAAAGGTTCATTAATAGCTTACAAAAACAATTCACAATTTCATTTCAAACTTGAAATCTTTCGATATAAATTGGAAATCTTTTCTTTATGAAAGCTATTATTATTTGAAAACAAATAGTTTTCGTTTCGGAAAAAATCCAATTATATTTGTACGAGTTAAAACCCTTGAGTTAAATTCAAATTCCCAAATCAATACCTTTAAAATGGTTTAACCCATATATAACTTGTATAACATCTTTAAACCATAGTCTCCAAACATAGAATTCAATTTCAAATTTTGAATTAAAATTTAAATTAAATTATTTAAATTTCAAAAACTTAATCAAGTTATTCAAAATAACTTTTATTTTTTGAAACTACTTTTCAAAAGCTTTCAATTCCATTTTCAAAATTATTTTGGATTCAAAAAATTCAATCTTTAAAATCATATCGAAAAATCTATGACTTAACCAATTTCCTCGTGCAATCCACATTTGTGTATGTAAGGTGTAGTCTAGGGGTTTTACACAATAGTGCACAACATCAGCCGTCACAGATTCAATAACAACAATATCTATAAGCGGTATAATCTATAACGCTTATCTTTATTCATAGATTTACAGATAATACACAAATGTATCACAGATAAATAAATAAATTATACACAGTTCAATTCACAGAACAAGATATCGCAGATCAGTTAGGACAATCAATTCAAGGCATCCCATACAATACAATCATTCATAAGCAATTCAAGCATTCAATAATAATTTGTAAGCAGGATTAATTAATTGTTTAATCCTTACTTACTTCAATTTAATTTCCAATTAAATTAATTACTTATGAATTAATTATCCAAATTAATCATTTAATATTAATTAATAAAATTAATTAATTAATCCTTAATTATCCTTCTTATTAGTCATCCTTAATTAATTATTTATTCCTTAATTAATCACATTAATTAAATTAATCTTTAAGTTAATTACATCATAAATTAACCCTTAATCAATTATCATTCCTTAATCACCTTCATTAATTAATTTGCCTTTAATTAATTATTCTTTAATCATTTATGTAATTATAAATCATTAATCTTCTTTAATCATTTAATCATTATCAAAATCTTTAATTAATAAATCTTATGATTAATCATTATTAACAAATTAATTTATTCAAGAAATTAAGGTAAATCAAAACATCATTTTATCTTAATTAATTACATTATTAATTATCACATCCTGATTAGTTAATTTCAAGTCATTTTCCATTAATCAATGAAAATAATTAATCAACTTTGATTACCCATCTTCATCAATTATTCTTAATAAATAATTATTCCTAATTAATTTCAATAAGTGGTTATCCTTAATTACTTCGTTAGCTTTAACCATTAATTAATTACTTTTAAATTAAGTAATTATCTTTAAGTAATTAATTACACTTAATTACTTAAAACAAATGATCGTCCCTAATTAACCACATAAATAAATTAACTTATCAAAAACACTTGTTAATTAATTACATTAATTAACGAATACATATTTATTCATCACCAAAACAATTTACAACATTAAAATTTAAACTTTGAAACTCGGTTAAAATCTTCTTTATAATTTACTTTTGAACTTGGAAATATTCATTTAAAATCTTATCCATTTTTTTTCAAACTTTACAACTTGGTTAATACGATTTGAATAAACCTCATGAACAAAAAACTAAATTCCCGAGCTAACTTCAATTCTTCCTTGAGTTTCCCCCGAGCTCCCTCCTTCTTCTTCCTTTTCTTTTAAAATGTATTTAAAAATTCTGTTAACTTATAAATAACACTGGCCCAGATCAAATTTTCCCGAGATAAACGCATGCAAACCACGAGCCCAAGCCCAAGCCTCCCACCTCCTTCTTCAACCATCAACAAGCATTCATGTACACCGACATGTACACATGTACAGGTGATCGAATCACCTCTGACCAACGCCAATGTCATCTACACAACGACTACATCCCCCCGATCATCCCCAGCACCCAGCGTTGTCGAATTAGATCAGAATCAAAATCGAGCCACTCGATGAACATTAGAACCCAATTCGACTGGCAAAACCACCTCGTCCAGACCACCCTGACCACCATAAACTCTAAGATTCTGGCCATAGCCTCACCATTCAACCATGCTTCGAAACCCCACCGACTAATCGCCTAGAAGATCTTATCGAGGACACAATTCCCCCAAAACCAACCTCGACTAAATAAGGTCGTTAAACCTTAAATCCACATCATTCCAATGCCCTGATCATTTATAAATCCAATTTTTATTTTTCATTGACCCTTAATGCTCCAGCTATCTTCACTGATGGTCACTATCTTCACATCATCGTGGGTTGTCGGATTTGATAGAAACAAGTTTTCTGATCGTCACGTTAATTCTCGTCACTTACTTACTTAAAAATTTTAATATCTATATTAGAAATCATGATTTACCAACACGAATTCAAAGATACAATTCAAACTTAAAAGTTTACAAATCAAGTTTTCGGCTTGAGTTGATTCTATTATATTTTTCCTCTTCCCAGTAAAAATAACTTATTGATATTCTTGTAAATATTTTTAAAAATAGAATTTTTCTATTTCAAACAAATCTCTTTCAAAAATCATGGCCTAATATTATTTATGTGAAGATGGTTAAATTTATTTAGATTTAGTTAAACCTGAACTAAAAAAAAAGAGCTTAATATATATATATATATATATATATATCCAGACATGCATATCATCATTTACATATAGATATATACATGCAGGCATATAAACAAAACATTGTCACATCATACTTTTAATATCAATTCCAAGAATCGAGACAAACAGATGGGTTTAAGTGAGTTTGCTCAGCTGACTACAGAGAACGGAGTGTGTCTGAAACCTGGAAACTTTAATGTATTTGATTTGTAGATGATGATCTACTAGCTTGATGATTTGTTGAAAGCTTTACTTTGCTTGAATATTGAGTTGATCTTTCTTATATTTGAATTTGCTATGCCTCTGATCTTTGCTTTATCTTTAAAACTCGAACACTTGCCTGACCTTTACTTGATTAGAGGTTTATTTTCAAGTTGAGATGTTTTCTGTTTTCCAGTTTGAAATTGAATGTATTATTATTTGACTCAACTTGAATTTAAATCCGTTACTTTGATTTTCATATGGTTTTGATTTTGTGAAAATCTGGTTTTCTTTTACTTTGAATTACTACTGTGTTTGCTTTTCTTTGTTCTCACGTTTTACGAAATTGAGAATAGCTAAAATTCATATTCAAAAGAAAAAAAATAATCTTGCCACTTGTATTATTTCAGCTAACACTTGTAAATTGATGTTGTTACTTATTAAACATTTGTCAATGCATGGATTATATAATTTACAATTGTCAAAATACATATTTTTATGTTTTACCCCTTTGTTTTACTAATTTGTGTTTGAATCCTTTCTTTATTAACATTTATAAATTTTGTAATATGTTTTCCCATGTTTATATTTTAAACACCTTAAATCTTCATGTTAATAAATTTAAATATAACTTTATATTATATTTTCTATTGAAATAAATACATTTTTTTCTTTATTAACATTTATATAACCTTTTAAAGAAATTGATTTAAAAATTAAATTACACAAGAATAGATTCTATACATATAAGTCTTTAGAATATAATTTTTTTTCTTTAAACAACATTTTAAAAAATATTTTCATATCGAATTAAAATTTAACTTTCAAATATCTTTTGAAAATTTACTATATTGAATTTCGATGCAACTTTCAAAATATATATTACATATGTATATTATAAATTAGAAAACAAATTTCTATAAATTTTCAAATAAAGCTTTTCAAATATATTATTCAAAACATTATTAATAAATTTCAAATTCAAACATCAATATACAATCAATTTTTATTTATAAATGAATAAACAAATATCTTTTATAAATGTATATTTTATTCCACAATTTGAATTTAATAATTAAATTCACAATTTAATTCAAAATTTCATATTAATTACCAAATTAATTCTTAATTTTAATCCAAAAACCAAATTAATTTGGCTTAAAAATCAGGAATGTTACAGATTCCCCCCTTAAGAAAATTTCGGCCCCGAAATTTGCCAGGGAGTCGATAAAGATAAATGGGCACACAGAGGAATGGTTCACCAGATCAAATTGTATAGTTATTCTGTATTTGGTTTACCAAATCAGAATATCAAAAATATGAGAACAAACTCATTCAATATCTCATGAAGTACTAGGGTCATCCCATCTACTAAATATGCAGGGGCATCGATTAGTTCGAAGGGTAACTAACCATTCGTAGAATAAATCTAGACCCAAAAGAATAAACTATGGATACCCAATTCAGATTGGAATATCCCAAAGTATACACCAGCTTGTCCCACTTCGGACTTTGATCCTCGCAAGAAATCACAATAGAATTCCAAATTTGGTTTTAACTGAAATCATTTTATTAATACAAATATTCATATTTAACTTTATATTTTTTATTAACTAATTTATTTTAAATTTATTAAATTTAAAACGATAGAAATTTGATGGAAAGAATACAAATTAGGAACTTATCTACACGATTCGCAGGGCCACCATCACAGTGAAGCTTCTTTCCGGAGCTGCCACGAAGAAATTGAAATCGGATCAAAGGAGATTGAGAAGAGTTATTTCCTTGTTGTTGCAGGGCATTGACCATTTATAGTGGTACTTCCCTGTCCCTTATCTCATCCTCTTCTTGCTCTCATACTTACTATCAGTGGATGGTAAGAGAATTCACTGAGGCACTCGGACGGATATCTTAGGGATATACTCATTCTAGGGTATACTTCACCCTATCTCTAATGAGTAACCTAATGTGTTATACTCCTGAGCTAAAGTTTCAACCTTCAGCTCTGATACCAATTATAACGATCCTGACTCGACCTTCGAAAATCGGCATTGAATACATCACTTATACTCGTATGCCACAGATTCAAACGTCGAATCTGGTTCGCCGAAGCTTATAACACATTAAGTATAACAACACAGCGGAAGAAAATGAATATATGTCATTGATACACAATAGATGCAATGTCTGATACAATATGATACAACAGATCCATAAATATCGGAGATACAATAGCAGAAAGATAACTCTAATATGATCTCAAGAGAGAAAAAGAGATAGATCCAATATCTGATACTTCCTAGCCAAAGTCCCAATGCTCAAACCAAATAGCTTAACCCAAAAGCTCCGAAGACTCCGATCCAAAAGCAGTAATATCCAAACCATAAGCTCGAACCCCCAACACGTTGTACTAAGCAAGGTCAGTCATCTAAAGAATAAAGAAGATTTCCAGAGACTGAAGGCTACCGAATCTACTCCTACTATTCGAGTATCTGAAAAACCCAACTCTAGACTGTCCGTGTGGAAAATCGTGGGCACCCAGAGTTTAGGAAGGTAACAACAAAATCCGGGTCAGTCATGGGACCGTTATGAGCAAACAAAAACAATTTTTTTAAAAGAAACAACAAAAGATTTTAAAGGTTGAAATCCCCAATTCTTTTTGGAAAATGAAACTGCCATAAGGCCTCCCGCCATACACACAATGCAAGCGCACATTTGGAGGAGAGTTCTCCTTATGACAGTCAAAAATGCTTGATACGCAAAAATTTTGATATTATTATAAGTGCATAGTGGAAAACATTTCAAAATTATAATATTAATCTTATCCAGCATATGTACCATTATACTATGCCTACTATAGTTACCACCTGAGGTGGCAGGTTATACAACTGCAATCGTAAAAGGCTCGTATTGGATGATTGGATTTCCAACAAATGGTCAGGCCAAGGAACTTCCCATTTCCACATGGGTACTCCTCTAAAGTGATGCCCCGAGAATCCACCCGTCTCTCTACCAACACAAGGTCGGTTTACCCCTTCTCGGGAGAAAAACTAAGATATGCCATCCCTGGTCGTTTGCGACCTTTATCCGAGAGCTCTCAACCAAAACCATCACACAGTAATAGATTTACAGTGTCCACATGAGTTAAGTATCAAGGCTCCATACCATGATACATCACTTTTCTAGAAGGAATGGACATACCCTAGGGGCGCGACCCGTGCAACCTTGCTACATCTTTCCTATTTCGACCATTTTAGGGGTGTGAGGTCCTAATGCAGTCTCATCCACAAAGCTACGCTTTTTCACAAAGCCATGCTTTGATCAATAAATGACCAGCAGCACTTCGTATGCCACATTACCAAATTGAGAATGTATCACTAGTTACCATCAACTACATAACCTCCGAGCTCGTACGTCTAAGAGAAGGGTGTTAAGCTAAGAGAATAAATTTTCTACCACCAAACAGAAATGTATTTGATAGAAACCAGCTTTACATCTCAAAGTGTAATGTCAGACACACATCCATACAAGTCTGTTCCGGGTTCGAACAGAACCGAAGGCACTTCCGAAGAAGCCCTTGCAATCCGGGTATCAACAATCCCGATCGGACTCCCCATCATATATGGAGATCTCTATACCGGCGCGACTCAGTGCAGAGACAATCGACGGGTTATCCTTTCGTTCTTGAAAATACCCAGTCTTCACGACCGGTCTTCAAATGTTATCCATAACGTCGTATCATTATTCGTAATGGGTTATACGACACAAAGTCCTTTCCTGGCTAAACCGAATAATGAGCGCAGTATTTGAAAACATATGGATATTGGGATTTCAGTTTAGTCACAACTTTAAAACCCAAAACTTTCTTTCATATAGTTTGAACAAATTATCATTTCCAAATCTTTAAACAAAAATATTCATTTCACAAATTTCACCAATATTTCACAAAGATTCATTCATAGCTTTTCAAAACCACTTCCTTTTCAAATTAGATTATCTCATTCAATTATTAACCCAAAGACTCAATTATAGCTTTCAAAACTATTTCCAAAGATCCATTCATAACTTTCAAAATAATTCTCATTTCAAATCTTTTATATATAAAAGTTACACCATTTAAAATCCTCTTCGATTTTAAAACAAAGCTTAACAATCTTTCACAAAGGTTCATTTACAGCTTTCAAAAACAATTCACAATTTCATGTCAAACTTGAAATCTTTCGATATAAATTAGAAATTCTTTCTTTATATGAAAGCTATTATTATTTGAAAAAAAATAGTTTTCGTTTCGGAAAAAATCCAATTATATTTGCACGAGTTAAAACCCTTGAGTTAAATTCAAATTCCCAAATCAATACCTTCAAAATGGTTTAACCCATATATAACTTGTATAACATCTTTAAACCATAGTCTCCAAACATAGAATTCAATTTCAAATTTTGAATTCAAATTCAAATTCAAATTAAATTATTTAAATTTCAAAAACTTAATCAAGTTATTCAAAATAACTTTTATTTTTTGAAACTAATTTTCAAAAGCTTTCAATTCCATTTCCAAACTATTTTGGACTCAAAAAATTCAATCTTTAAAATCATTTCAAAAAATCTGTGACTTAACTAATTTCCTCGTGTAATCCATATTTGTGTGTCTAAGGTGTAGTCCAGGGGTTTTACACAATAGTACACAACATCGGTCATCACAGATTCAATCACAATAATATCGATAAGCAGTATAATTTGTAACGCCTATCTTCATTCACAGATTTACAGATAATATACAAATGTATCAAAAATAAATAAATAAATTATACACAGTTCAATTCATAGAACAAGATATCACAGATTAGCAAGGACAATCAATTCAAGGCATCTTATACAGTACAATCATTCATAAGCAATTCAAGCATTCAATAATCATTTATAAACAGGATTAATTAATTGTTTAATCCTTAATTACTTCAATTTAATTTCCAATCAAATTAATTACTTATGAATTAATTATCCAAATTAATCATTTAATATTAATTAATAAAATTAATTAATTAATACTTAATTATCCACCTAATTAATCATCCTTAATTAATTAGTTATTCCTTAATTAATCACATTAATTAAATTAACTTTTAAGTTAATTACATCATAAATTAACCCTCAATTAGTTATCATTCCTTAATCACCTTCTTTAATTAATTAGCCTTTAATTAATTATTCTTTTATCATTTAAGTAATTGTAAATCATTTATCTTGATTAATCATTTAATCATTATCAAAATCTTTAATTAATAAATCTTACGATTAATCACTATTAACACATTAATTTATTCAAGAAGTTAAGGTAAATAAAAACATAATTTTATCTTAATTAATTACATTACTAATTATCCCATCCTAGTTAATTAATTTCAAGTCATTTTCCATTAATTAATCAAAATAATTAATCAACTTTGATTACCCATCTTAAGCAATTATTCTTAATAAATTAATTATTCCTAATTAATCTCAATAAGCGATTATCCTTAATCACTTAATTAGCTTTAATCATTAATTGATTACTTTTAAATTAAGTAATTATCTTTAAGTAATTAATTACCCTTAAATACTTAAAATAAATGATCGTCCCTAATTAACCACATAAATAAATTAACTTATCAAAAACACTTGTTAATAAATTACATTAATTAACGAATACGTATTTATTCGTCACCAAAACAATTTATTAACATTAAAATTTAAACTTTGAAACTCGGTTAAAATCTTGTTTAATAATTTACTTTTGAACTTGGAAATATTCATTTAAAACCTAATCCATTTTTTTCAAACTTTACAACTTGGTTAATACGATTTGAGTAAACCACGTGACCAAAAAACTAAATTCCTGAGGTAACTTCAATTCTTCCCTGAGTTTCCCCAAGCTACCTCCTTCTTCTTCCTATATTTTTAAAACGTATTTAAAAATTCTGTTAACTTATAAACAACTCAAGCCCAGATCAAATTTTCCCGAGATAAATGCATGCAAGCCTCGAGCCCAACCCCGAGCCTTCTACCTTCTTCTTCAACCATTAGCAATCATTCATGTACAATGACATGTACACATGTACAAGTGATCGAATCACCTCTGACCAACACCGAAGTCATCAACACAACGAGGACATCCCTACCGATCATCCCCAGCACCCAGCGTTGTCGAATTAGATCAGAATCAAGATCGAGCCACTCGATGAACACTGGAACCCAGTTCGAATAGGCAAAACCACCTCGTCCTGACCATCCCGACCACCAGAAACTCTGGGATTCTGGCCACAGCCTCACCATTCAACCATGCTTCGAACCCCCATCGACCGATCACCCAGAAAATCTTGTCGACGACGCAATTCCCCCAAAACAAACCTCAACTAAATAAGGTTGTTAAACCCTACATCCACATCATTCCAATGCCCTAATCATTTATAAATCCAGTTTGTATTTTTCCATTGACCCTTAATGCGTCAGCTATCTTCACCGATGGTCACGATCTTCACTTCATCGTGGGTCATCGGAATTTGATAGAAACAGGTTTTCTGATCATCACGCTAATTCTCGTCACTTTCTTACTTAAAAATTTTAATATATACATTAGAAATCATGATTTACCAACACGAATTCAAAGATACAATTCAAACTTGAAAATTTACAAATCAAGTTTTCGGCCTGAGTTGATTCTATTGTATTTTTCATGTTCCCAGTACAAATAACTTACTGATATTCAAATATTTTTAAAAATAGTATTTGTCTATTTCAAACAAATCTCTTTCAAAAATCATGGCCAAATATTGTTTATGTGGGGATGTTTAAATTTATTTAGATTTAGTTAAACCCGAACTAAAGAATAGAGCGTAAAATATATATATCCACAGACATGCATATCATCGTTTACATGTAGATATATACATGCAGGCATATAAACAAAACATTGTCACATCATACTTTCTATATCAATTCTAAGAATCAAGACAAATATATGGGTTTGAGTGAGTTTGCTCACCTGACTGCAGAGAACGGAGTGTGTCTGAAACCTGGAAACTTTAATGTATTTGATTTGTAGATGATGATCTACTGGCTTGATGATTTGTTGAAAGCTTTACTTTGCTTGAATATTGAGTTGATCTTGCTTTTATTTGAATTTGCTCTGCCCTTTGATCTTTGCTTTATCTTTAAAACTTGAACACTTGCCTGACCTTTACTTGATTACAGGTTTATTTTCAAGTTGAGATGTTTTCTGTTTTCCAGTTTGAACTTGAATGTCTTATTATTTGACTCAGCTTGAATTTAAATCTGTTACTTTTATTTTCATTCTTTTGGTTTTGATTTTCTGAAAATTTGGTTTTCTTTTACTTTGAGTTACTACTGTGTTTGCTTTTCTTTGTTCTCAGGTTTCACAAAACTGAGAATAGCTAAAATTCATATTCAAAAAAAGAAAAAAAATCTTGCCACTTGTATTATTTCAGTTAACACTTGTAAATTGATGTTGTTACTTATTAAACATTTGTCAATGCATGGATTATATAATTTACAATTGTCAAAATTACATATTTTTATGTTTTACCCCTTTGTTTTATTAATTTGTTAATACGAAAACAATTTGGGTTTGAACCCTTTCTTTGTTAACATTTATAAATTTTGTATTATGTTTTCTCATTTTATATTTTAAACACCTTAAATCTTCATGTTAATAACATTTAAATATAACTTTATATTATATTTCCTATTTAAATAAATACATTTTTTCTTTATTAACATTTATATAACCTTTTAAAGAAATTGATTTAAAAATTAAATTACACAAGTATGTATAGATTATATATATATAAGTCTTTAGAATATAATTTTTTTTCTTTAAACAACTTTTTAAAAAATTATTTTTATATCAAATTAAAATTTAACTTCCAAATATCTTTTAAAAATTTACTATATTGAATTCCAATACAATTTTCAAAATATATATTACATATATATATTATAAATTAGAAAAAAAATTTCTATAAATCTTGAAATAGAGCTTTTCAAATATATTATTCAAAACATTTATTTTTGAATTTCTAATTCAAAAATCAATATACAATCAATTTTTATTTGTAAATGAATAAACAAATATCTTTTGTAAATGTATATTTTATTCCACAATTTCAATTTAATAATTAAATTCACAATTTAATTCAAAATTTCATATTAATTAACAAATTAATTCTTAATTTTAATCCAAAAATCAAATTAACTACTAAATTAATTTGGCTTAAAAATCAGGAATGTTACATGTTGTTTGCTCCGTTTTTCCTCATTTTTATTACTTTCTTCATTTAATTCTTCTACTTCTTATTTCTTGGCGTTTCTGCCACTTTCTGGTATAAATAGTTCAAAAATATAAATTATGAAAATCCATTGTTTTGGAAATTTAGATTTCGTAAATTGATTCATTTTAAAATTATTTTTGAAATTCCATTTAAATTTACTTAAATTTATGTTTTTTAACATAATTTTTTTTGAAACTTTCTACAAGGAAAATATTTCTAATAATTATTTTTTCCATAACCAATTTTCGTAAGATAAGATTTTAAACTAAATTTGAGGAAATATAAAATTTTGACAATAGTAATTTATAACATAAGATTTAAAATTTAAAATTTCCATAATTGAAACTTTTAGTTTTATGTTCGATATTCAATTTTTTCCTAAATTCAAGTACTTTAGAAATTTATAATTTTCCAATTTCATGTTTTCTAATAATTTTACCTCATCATGATTTGAATACCTAATTTAAGTCATTATTAAGTGATAACCGACTATTAGAGGGTAATATTGTAAAAATAACTATAACTTTAATTATAATATGAAGTTTTAAACATTTAAACAAAAAAATGTTCCTTATTCAGCAAGGATTCAATCATAACTTAACAACCAATATTGAACATTCAGTTTTAGCATTTAAAACCAAAAGCATAAAGATTTATGATACGTTATCACTCATTTGATCACTTATTGATCAATAAGACAATTGAGGACGTTTTTTATGAATAAGTATTCATGCTTAAACACTTATTTGGTGAATAATTATTATGCATTTTCAATTCATATTGTCTTTTCTAATTCTAAATGCTTAACGATAATTTCTTACGTATGTAGCTTAGTTACATATGTTGCATTGTTGTAAATAAAATCACTAAAATTTAAAAAATTGAAAATAAAAATATTTACTATTAAAATTCTAAAAATCCATTTAGTTGATTTTAAACTTTTAAGTTATACTTTCAGTTACATTTCTATATTCTCATTCGTGTTATGAAAAACAAAAAAGAAAAAAAAGAAATCAATTCAAATAATGTTTAAAGTGTTTGAACAAGATCCGAAACAACAAATTTCTAAATTGAATTTGTCAAATATTTTTTTTAATTATTTTTTAATTAAATTTATGTAAATCGATTTAAAGGAAACTATATTTTTTAAAATTGGAACTTTGAAATGTAATAATTATTTTCAAATCTTCCAAAATTAATAAAAATCAAATAATTATCCGTTATTCAATTTTCCAAAACTCCCCTAACCTCGACATTTCCAAAATTATAAACTTTCGTATTTCATGCTTTTAATAAAATTTAAATCTCAGTTCCAAGGTTTCGTTTTAGTAGTTAACATGTGGAAAAATGATTATTTTCGATAATAATATGGTCAAAACAATCATTTCCATTAGTTTCGATTAGAACTTTTAAAAATATGAACAAACTTTTCATAATTAAAAATTTAATTTCAATAATTAGTATATATTTTTCGGAATTCGAAATTTAAGCATATGAAGCCTAAACTTCTCATAGGGAATGCATTGGGAACCATTTTTAAGGAAAAAACTCTATCGTTGGATGTAAGAGACTTCTTTCATTCCTGCCATCCTTCTTCACCATTTATGTGGATGCTCCCTTGGAAATAACATTGTTATTCACTTTCCTCTCGTTGCAAATATAAATAGCAAACCCATACTCTCTAGCAAATATATTACTTCCCTCCCTCTACACCAATTGATGTATGTACCTTATGCTTCTCTCTCTTTTGAACTAAAGTCGAGTGATTGACGGGGTTGCGCTACAATTTCTTCTGCTTATAGATCAAGATTTTCAATCTTTTAGGTATGCTTATTTTTATGCTTTTACTTTTGGGTTTTTTTGGTTGAGTGCATGTTCTTTGTCTAGATCCAAGTATAATCATAAAGTTGGCTCCGTGTGTTAGCACCCTGATAATTGATGTTCACCTCCCGTTTAAAATGTTAAATTAATAATTCCAGTTTTTCCCTTTAATAATCAATTACATGTTTTCTCTTCGGCTTGGAATATGCAAACATCTGTTTTCTCTTGACACCAATAAAAATCAAATAACATAATTGTTGGGATTGTAAACAGAAGTTAAAAGCCCTTGGAAATCAATATGAATTGAAGGTCACATTGGGAAAATAAAACAACGTTAACGTTGGGCGCTTTATAGTATTAAACCATGCTTAAAACGAGTGTTAAAGTCTCTAAATCCATGTATAGGGGTGACATTGATTTGCAAAATACCATGTTTCACTAATTCATGGGAATGATGCAGGCACGTGTAGTGTAGGCGCTGAAATTATTTGACCTTAGTAAAACAAAAGCATCACAATACACATGCATTACCAGTAAAGTAACATTCACTGCAGCAAAATACTTCTTGCATTACCAGACCACAAAACACATGCATTTCTTGCATTACAGACTACAAAAACACAATACACATGCATTTCTTGCATTACCAGACCATAAAAGTAAAGTCAACACTGACCCAAAAAACAACACTTTCAATGAAAACAACGACAATCTAAAATAGAGCAACAATATGGACCATCAAAATACTGTCAACCTAGAGTAGAGTAACAACATAGACCATAACAATATTGTCTTTCGGTACATTTACCTTCTCACTAACTAGCTTTTCCATCATTGTAGGTTCTGAAGGTGCCAGGTTGGAAAAAGGAGGTAAGAAGGAAGAAAAGAAATGTAGATAACAAAGGGAAAATGGTCATTTAGGAATAAACAGGGTGGAAAAAGGAATTAATATGGTGGGGTTTATTTTTCAAAAATGCTAGGGTGGAAGAAAGCAAATAGCGGGGTGGTAATAAATGGACCCCATAAAGTTCATCTACTTAGACTTTGAAATTTTTTCAAGGCTCATCGAATTGCCGCTAAGGATTTTTCTTATTACCACAAATCTATGAAAACTATGGATAACCAAGATATTTGCAGATTGATTAATTAAGTTACAATTTGATCTATTGGCCAAAAAAGAAAGAAACTTGCTTTTCTATTTAATTAGTTTACATTGTAAATAGGAGATTTAAATATTTTTGGTTTTGTATTGCATATTGTATGTTCTTTAATTATGAGCAAAAAATTTCTTAAAGGTCAAAGCAAAGCTTAATTATCTACAAGTGTTCTTTAATTATGTGTTCATTTTTCCACAAGCTTGTCTTTTCAATAGCTATTATATCTAAGTTAAAACACTCAATCAAAAAAACCGGTGTCCTTATTTTCAAGCTAAATATATATGATTCTTAAGGAATATTTGTGTACTTTTAAGGATTGGAGCACCAAGCAAAGGCTGTAAACTTTGAGGAACAAGCTTCTTAAGGAAAATTTGTTTGTTTATGTTTTGAGAAGAATGTAAATTTTAGTAAGTAATTGGTGAATAATAATAACTCTATATTAAAATTTTGTTTCCACATGGACTAATATCTTCCATTATTTTCTATGGAGTAAGGAAAATGCTTATTTTTTTATTAATGATAATGAAATATTAGAGAAATTGCAGAAGAGTCCAAGAAGATTGATGAATGGTTTTAGTTTTGGTGCATAAATTTTTGCTTGATTAGTTTATAGAATTTTTTTTTCATATTTGGGAGTGTTGTGCATATAATTTTTT
Source organism: Allium cepa (assembly GCA_030765085.1). NCBI lineage: Eukaryota > Viridiplantae > Streptophyta > Magnoliopsida > Asparagales > Amaryllidaceae > Allium > Allium cepa. Next base: position 951,683,669 of record CM060937.1, read on the forward strand.
TAGTCAACTCCATGAATTATTCAAGACTTCTGATTATTGAAAAACGAACAAGTAGAAACTTGCTGGTACTATATAGTAACTTAAGACGCCGAAGGATTAATAATTTTAGAAAATCATGCCATTCTTTTCTATGGATTATTGTGTGTGTGTGTATGGATGTATGTCAAGCAATTTTGATGATTTCATTATTTAGTTCATGTAGTTCATTAACAATGCAATGTCTTTTATTTATAACATTTGATTTGATTTCTCTATTGTAATTACGTTCTTTGGATTATGTTGTTCTTTGATTGCGTTGGATGATTCTTTCCACTATTTGTATTGCTTACAGTTCTTTCTCTATATAAATGAGGGCTTTATTATCTAGCTTGTGATTTTAGGTTATATATACTTTTTCTGAATGACCTTATATTTACCCTTATTACAATATATTTTTTCCTATTGATATGAAAATGGCAAATAGTTTGTTAATTATTAATGGTTACTAATTTTATTTTTATATTTTCATGACACTATAATTGATATAGTATTTGTTGACACTCATTCCTTATGTTATCTTTCAATCCAAAAAAAATTCTGAACTGCTAAAATAGTTTGACTGTTCACAGTTTGTTTTTCTTATAAAAGTGAAAACTATTGTTTACTTTAGTTTGAAAATGCGCTAATTATTTTAATGATGAAGATACTACTTGTTTATTTTATGCACATGTATAGTGGATGTATGTTTATTGGTAGTATAAACTTCCATTAAATTTATCAGCTTGAATTTTTTGTACTAACTCTTTTAATTATCTTAAAACATATGTTAACAACTCCCATTCAAATATATTTCAGATAGGTAAAGTTATCCCGAAGTACATTTAAATATTCAGATACTTTTCTAAATAATGAAACATCATTAAAATATAAATAACAAGCATGATTTTCTTTTCGTAATTGTTAAATATACCTATTGAACTACTATGTTGGATGATTTTATATTATTTATTATTCATAACCAGATGGTTTTGTTGACATTTAAGCCGTATTCAATCAGAACTAAGTAAAACTGGTGGATAATTAATTCATTAGTACCAAAAGGTATTTAAATTAAAAAACATGGTAATCTCGCATTTCTCTTTTAAGAAAAAAGATTTATAAAGATATTGATTAGTAAATTAATGTTGAGATTAGTCCTACGTCAGGGAATTTACAATATGAATTCTACATAAATACTAAGAGACTTTCCATCACAATAACCAATTGATTTTGTTATAATGTAAGGTTCTCTAACATGGTATCAGAGCGAGTTTAATTGTGTCACACGTCACCCTCAATGAATGTCCACGTGTTTGGATGATCATACCCAACACGTGCGGGGGCGTGTTGAGATTAGTCCCACATCAGGGAAGTTACAATATGAATTCTGCATAAATACTAAGAGATTTTCCATCACATTAACCAACTGGTTTTGTGATAATGTAAGGTTCTCTAACAATTAGAATGACTCCATAATTACATTTGATTATATTGTATATTTAATTACCATATTTTGACTGCTTATATGCATATATTAAAATGAGAGAGGCTATTGGAACATAAAATTAAACACAAAATTTGACACAAAAAATCTTGATCATTGGATATTTTTATCATTATATGGAAGGTGGAAATTGGGGAAAGACCTAATGATTGAGATTTCTTTTGTCAAATGTTATGCCACCAGTTTGTGTCCAAAGATCTTTCCTATAAATAATCATCATACTATATAAATGTTGCACGATTTCAATTTTCATCAAAATTCAAGTTGTCTAGAAAATAATCTTAACAACGGTAGAGATATCAAAATTTGATACCTGTTGTGATACCAAGATCTCGATTGATATATGAAAACCGAGATTTTCTATAACGATCTAAAATTTCAGTCATCCGAAATTAGAATATTTAATCAGTTTTAAATATTTAAAAGTTAATTTTATAAGTTAAATAACTTATATTTCAAGTATAGCGATTTTTTAAGCACTTAGATACAACATATCGCTGGGACAACATATCACAAATCACATGTCAATATATGTTCGAATCACGCAATGCAAGTTTCTAAATTGTGACCTCTCGCACCAAAATCAAATCACTTAACTACTGGGACAATGGTGCTTGTCCAAGTATAGCAATTTATTTGATAATTAAATTGTTAAATTTAATATTTGAAGTTGTTTAAGTAATTGAATCTTGAATTTAAAATGAATGAAAGTGATTTCAAAAGTTGATTTAAATTCTATTTAAATTAGAATGGAGTTAGTGAATTTTTAAATTTGATTCTAAAGTGAACAAATAGAAATTAGAAATTACTTGTTTTAATTAATATGTAAAAATAGTCATTTTGGCACTACCTTAGGTTTCGACGAAACCTATTTCATTAGATCCGTAATAGTGAATTATTATATGATGTCTAATTTTGTGGTGATTGGACTTACCGTTTGGTCGTGCGAGTTTGGAATGCATAGGAAATTAATTAAAGAAATTTGATTAAAATAATTTGATTTCGAAAAGCTTTCTTATGAATATGATGAAATTGGCTTCCGATATATATTCCATTGTGTTGGAATAGAGGTATGACATTAGAACGCGAAGTGGCATGCTTCGTTTGGAGTTCAGAATTTTCATTGATGAATAGTGTCGACTTTATTTCCTATAAATAGACCTCAACTTCTTTCATTTTGCAAAGCCTAACCCTAAAAGATATTTCAGCCGCCTTTAAACTCCGCCATCCAATTGCTGACATTGATGGGAGCCTTTGGAGGTTAAACTAGCCAACGACTTCAACTAGGGAAATGTAGAGTACGTCGATATGAAACTAATTTATGGTCGGATCATCGAACCGAGTGCAGATGTGGCCAAAATCAACCCATGTTTATTTATAGGTCATGGGTTCGTTGACATTAACCATGTACACGTGCTTAGTGGCGTTGGCTTAGTTCAAAGCGGCAGAAGTTGCGCAAAGGGTGGGTGGGTCGACGGCGGCCTCGGTGGTGTAGTGGTTGCGCACGATGAAGTTTTAAATAAATATATATACACGTACACGATGTTCGGACGTGCAGGTGGAGAGGGAGTCAGGCGAGGTGGCATGTGAGGTAGGGCGTTCAGGCGCGTGGCTCGACGGTGAGGTACGAATGTTGAATGGGTGAATTTTAAATTGTTTTTTGCCATTTTGAATCTTCAATGGGCCTGTGAAGTCTAAATTTATTTAGAACTTTTCTAAATTTTATTTAAATAAAATCATGAATTTTATTTAAATTTAAAAATAGTAGTTTGAGATTTTTTTAATTTGTTTTTGCTTATATATTTGTGTGTGTGTGTGTGTGTATGTATCATGTACATATATATGTGTGTGTGTGTATGCATGTGTAACATAGCAATCCTTTTAAGGTATAACATTCCAATATATAAATATTGGGAGTTGCATTGCAACGGACACATTAGCTAATTATGTATCTATTGTGTGCTGTCAAATATATGCGTAAACATATAACAATGAAATTCATGTGATTATTTTAAAAACTATATATATCTATTTTATGTATGCATAAAATTTCCTTTTCTCGTTAAAATATTGTATAAAATATTTATATATTTATATGATAATATATTGAACCATAAATAACAATGAATATATATATATATATATATATATATAAAATTCCTTTCATCTACAATTACCACTTAGAAAATATACTAGATATGGAATTCCAAAGATTTTATTATCTAATATACATATATCTATAATATATTGAATAAAACAGATTTAGCCATAATAAATTATCATAAATAACCATATGATAAACTTATAAATTTTATAATTTTATATAATCTAAAAACATATTTTGGGCATTAGGAAATTATTTTTGAAATTTTCTATATTAAAATAATATTTTAAATATGTAATTTATTGTAAACCGAAAATCAAATGAGGTTTGGGTTCTGGTAAAAAGACCCAGGTTCGATTCCTACCATGCGCTTCCCTATCCTATATAAATGTACCCGGGGGTATGGGGGCTTGGATCAGTGGACGGCTTTACTATACCCTCCTCAGGAGTTTACCGATCCGCCGGGTTCTCCTGGGTATTCAAAAAAAAAAATTATAAAGTTAAGTTATAAAGATCTGAAACTTTTACTGAGGTTTCAATAACCGATTTTGGGTCTTAAAAAAATTTCTGAAATTTTGTATATTAAAATGATATTTTATTCAATTAATTGTTTCCAAGTCCGAAATAAAATTAATTTTAAAAATTATTACTTTATGTCCAAAAAATTTAAATTTTTCTTGAAGTCTTTTGACATGAAGGATGAATTTTAGAAAATATTAAACTAAATTTAAGAAACGTTTATTATTATATATGAATTTATTGGTTCAGATAATCATTAAATATTAAAATTAATAAAATATATAAATGAATACAAAAATCAGTACTTATAATTCATAACAAACACAAAAAAACGTTTGCAAATATTCAGATCTATATATACAACATATAATAAAACATATCTCCTAACTCAAATTGTATGTGAAGATTTAATACAAAAGATTAACATATAAGATTTACACATGTGATCAATATGTATAAACATAAAAAAATTCAAACTTAAAATGAATTTTAATGTTTAATATCAGACCTGAATACTAATCATGGAATAGATCTTTAATTATTATACACATATCCAACCTCCATTGTGACAACATAAATACGTACAAAAAATCTCACCTAACTAATAAAATAACAATCTAATTATACACATGTGTTCATATGATTAACAAATTATGTAAGCACAATAATATGATAAAAATAAAATCAAAGTTACCCAAATTAGATGACCTAAAGTCCACCTTGAATAATCAATTCCCTACTTCTGAAATGTTTTTTATTCTTCATATTGCTGATCTGGAATCTACGACCAATTACTATCAAATAGCTTTTAGTTTTGATTTGAATTTAATATGAGAATTTTAGGATTGATTTAGGGGAATGTTTTAGTCATGAAAGAGGAAAGACGGTGGTGGCTCAAAAATAAAAAGAAAGATTTCTTTCAAATTAGGGTTTTGAGACTGTTTATTTATATGGTAAGATAAGAGAGCAAATCACTAGATCTTAATCACACATCTCCAAACTGTAACAACCAACATATTTATCGATTTTATATTTAAATATTTAAATATTTTGTCGTTAATCGGATATTGGTCCGAAAAGCTACTTTTTGCAAACGGTCAAATTAGGACTCGAGACCACTTCCATTGAGTTCGAAATGCCGTTTCAACTTTTTTAAGTATAAACATTGATAGGTTTGGAGTTAGTGAAATTTCACCTACTTTTCCCGCTTTGGATCTTGGGTTAGATTAGCCATTATAACTCAAATCCACTTCTCTCCTTCTCCTCACTCTTCATAAATTCCTACCAAACACAAACTTTAACATTAATGGTGAGTGGAAAGGGAAATTAGAAACTCCAAGCCTAGGTTTCAACTCCAACTCTATCATTCAACTCCAAATTCAAGGAAAATGCATTGGATTCAAGCTTGTAGTTGCTTCTCCATTCACCTTAAAGCTTTACCTTCATAATTTGGTGAAAAGGTGAGATTTTTATCTCACAATTCTAGTCTATAACTATATATGACTGTTGGGAATGATTCCCCATCACTTTAGCATGTACATTTGCATTTGGTTTGGTTTGGATTGGATTGGCCAAAAACTCCAATTTTTAGTGTTTTTGATAAAATTCTGCACTTAGGTCGTTCTGCAAATGCTAGGTCGTTCGCGTGGAAAAGTCTCGGCCTTCAAATAGCTCGTTTCTGGCCTTAAAACGTTCTGCAGCCCTAGGTCGCTCGGCTCTAGCTCGATAGGTCGTAGGTCGTTTCCGCAAGGTCTTAGGTCGTAGGTCGCTTAGCTTTGGGTCGTCCGGTCTTGGCTAGCTCGGTTATAGATCGTTACCTCTAGGTCGTTAGACCTTTATACTTTAGGTCGTTGCTCGGCGTTTCCACATAGGTCGCTCGGCCTTTGTCCATTTGATCGCGAACCTCGATAGGTCGCGTACCCCCTTAAGTCGCTCGACCACTAGGTCGCGAACACCTCTAGGTCGCTCGACCCCTTTAACTCGTAGGTCGCTAGCCTCTTCTAACCCGCGAGTTCCTTAAGTCGCTCGCCTCCCTTAGGTCGTTAGACCTTAATACCGTTAGGTCGCATGACCTTTATACCTTAAGGTCGTGTACCCTGTTAGGTCGCGAGTTTAATTAGGTCGTTCGGCCTTAAAATGTTGGGTCGCTTAGCCTGTGCTTTTGTTAGGTCGCGAGTCCCTTAAGTCGCTCGCCTCTATTAGGTCGCTCGTTTCTGCTAACTCGCGAACACCCCTAGGTCGCAACCAATAGGTCGCTCAATCCTATCCTCCCTTAGGTCTTCACTAGGTCGTACCGTTTTTGGACGGGGCGCCGCCCCGCACCCCGCCGGGGGCGCTGCCCCCTGGACCCCCGCGACCTGACCGGGCAGGTCATACCCGTAGCGGGGGTGTTGCCCCCGCACCCTCACCTTGGGGGGTTGCCACCTCCTTGGACCCCCCTCCGTAGGGGATCTTATCTGAAAAACGTTCAACGGAACTTGCTTTGTTGAGATGCTGAGTTGACCATTCTTCGAGACAAACTACCTTTGGCTTCTCGGTCGATTTTATGGTATCACGGCCTTGCTAAAAGGCGGGATAACAACTTTTGAAATATGAAGGTTTCAATATTAGTAGTAAATATCAAAACTCTTTCAACAAAATGATTTCAACTCTATTTTCAATAACAAAGCTCTTTTCTTAAACCGTTTTCCAATCTACTAGTATACACAAACCTTTACCTCACTCGGATGAGAAATCTAATTAAACGGCTTAGTAAAACAAGTGGTATGAAACGCTTGCGTTCACTTCGTCGTTTAATTCTTTGACTTGTTCGATTGAACCTCTTATGACAATTTTCTATTGAAGATTTACAGTTTGTTCGTAAATATTTAAGTTAAGCAAGTGGTTATGGGACACGAAGATAAACTTTTATATTTACTAGCTTAGTGTAATTGACACTTCTCGTTGATCATGACGATCATTTTATGATTTAGACTAGCAATTGTGCGATGTCTCTTTGTTTGCAAGGTTAGACTAGACCTCATGGGTGTGATTCCGACTCACACATATCTCTTTGTCCGCAAGGTTAGTCTAGACACCATTTGTGTGATTCCACTCACACATACCTTTTTGTTGCGAGGTTAGGCTAGACACCATTTGTGTGATTCCACTCACACATACCTTTTTGCTTTTTGGTTAGCCTAGACCTCATCTGGGTGATTCCGGCTCACCCATATGGGGTAGCTCCCCATGGTCTTCGGACCGTTATGTGATAGGCCTCTTTCCCTTTTTCTGTGATTTCTGGCTTTCTTGTGTTGATTTCTGGAATTTATGTCATTGACTTGTTATGAGTACAAGTTTAGGGTATGATGCCCTCTTTGGATCTTTGAGAAGATTCTGTGATATTGATTTATCTCTTATTGGTTGATCTCCTGTTGATCATCATTTGCATACTTATAGTAGTATGTCAGTATGGATATTTTATGTTTATGCCATATCTTTTATTTTATACCATGTCATCTGATAGCTAGACTGATTCGTTTATTATTTTCTTAAATAATACTCGGTCAGACCGAGATGTTACAGGTGCTTCTGCTTGACTTCTTCCCGGGATCTGCTACTCTGACTTTTGGCTAACTATTTAGATTAGCAGTTTTTTTTGTATACACTTGAGATATAGACTCATAGTAGTATTCTTTTGTATAGCACGTGTTGCTATTCTTTTGTATTATTATGGATCTTTTTGACCACTACTCTGATGTACACTTTCACGTGTTAGTTATATATTCATATCTTCTTCCGCCTTTGTGATATGGATGTCTATGACTGATTTGGGTTATGTTTATTTTTATGTTTGTTTCCGAAGGTTATTTATAGCCACCGTGTGATAAGAAATCACATGGATGGTCGCTCCTCAACAACCTTATTCTCCGTGCTAGTTGACAACACTACACCGTAGTGTTCTTGGCTAGCGTGGGTATAGAGGTGGGGCGTCACTCAAACCCTAACCATTTGTTCAAGCCACCTCTAACCCAACCCATAACCAATGCCTACAACTCCATAATTTCATGGGTCGTTAGCTCATTTAACCCAAATTAAATATGCACAATCATATTTAACTCAATTTCTTATCGATATCTTATATCGAACAATATATTTACAACTACTATTAATATATGCAATAAATTTTTCTCATATCATATTCAAATTTCATAATTAACATCTCATAAATATTAATTAATTTAATTAGTTTATGATAATTATAAACCAATTAAATCGTTTGGTCTAAAGAGAATTAATTATTTCGATCATGTGACTCTTGGGTGTAAATTAGGTCAGCAATCAACATTGAACTATTTGAATGTCAACGTTCACATGTCACATAGGACATGGTGTGATATTGACCAAATTTATTGCTTACTAAACTTTGGTAAAATCCAATTTTACTTTATTAAGCATTATCCTTTTGTGACAATTATTTACGCCAATTCTCTTCGTTAAAACTGTAACACTTTGCACTTATTGAATTTGGTTATCGTCAAAATAACAATATCATCCATATTCAACTCTAGAATCCAAACACAAAGACCATTGTTCAGTAATAACAATTATTATCAATCGAACTACTCTGGCTAAAGATTATGACTTTGTATTGACTTAAGTTGACCATGATACTAACCCCATATAAATGAGGAGAAGAATCCTCTATTGAATAGTGTTTCACTTCCAATGCTTCTAGTCGATCCAACTATAGTCATTTAATGGAACATCATGTCATGATTTGACTATAATTTAAGCATAGTTTTCATATTGAAGATCCATAGTATTCTCAGTTCAAGAGAACTGTGTGAATTAGTCATGTCGATATTTTCTGTTTGACCTTAGTTATATTAACCAACAGAAAATTATCGAGTGGGTCGTTCCATAATTATCCAACGATTATCAATATGTACCTCTAAGTGCCCCCACAGTTATGAGTAATACACTGCCCAACATTTGGAGCGTGTTACACACTCTACTTTCAACGGATACACCAATATTCAGTCTCGATGCATCTTGACTAGGAATATTTTAAATGGTATATTTGTTTTATTGTGATAAATTACTCATGGTTACAACACTTTGTAACTACTATCACAAAATATGCCATTTACGGATTTTCTATTATATATACTTTTAATTAAATAAATTACTTAATATAACCACATTATATTAAGTATATAATAGAAAGAAACACCTTTATTATGAACAAGATTGTTCAACAAGTTCGATATATGTAACATATTACATAATTGCCCCTATAGCATATCCCTAAATTTATTAATCTCCCACTTGCACTTTGGGTCAATTATGGAATCTTATTCCAACTTCTTCAATCAATTTCCCAAAACCAGTTGGATTAGTCCCTTTGTGAACGAGCATGCTGTTATGTTTCAATTATCTACTTTGTCAATCAACTCTCCGGCGGTGATAAACTGTTTTATCATGTGGAACAATTCGAATTATGTCTCTCGACTTCGAGTGAGCTCTAAGTTCTATTACAAACTATATTATGACATTGTTATCATATAACTATTTCATGAGATTCTCAATAGTTGAAATCGGCTCAGTTGTAAATTTGCGCACTTATATATTTTATATACATTGTTTTGATCGCACCGCTATTCAAGGCGATGTACCTAGCCTTTTTATTGCATCAGCCATTGTCTTTTATTTGGAACATTTTCAACTTAAAGATTTGTTAGTGACATATTATACTGAATATTACTTGTGAAAGTTTGAGTCTGAATATTCCTTCATAAGGAATTCTCTTTTCTGTAAACAATTCTCTAGTATTTCATAAATATATGAGAACAATTCAAATAACCATTTAGTAATATCAATTTGGATTTGATATTTGTTTCATGTATCAAGTACATAAACAAATCATGATATCGTAGACAACATAACATGTATGATAATTCATATTGCCAATGCCAAGGAATCAATATTACATGTTCCATATTAAACATTTTAATAAGGTGTCCATGCATATAATTTGGGACATTCCCGACATATTTTATACTTACTATAAATGAAATCATTTATTAATCCAATATTGAGTATTAAAGAACTAAGGATGATTTTGACACAAGTACATTGTTAAAATCAACAACGTGTTGTTTACTTATAGCTTACAAATATCATTGTACCTTTTATCATTCTTTCTTACCAACGCACACTTCCTCTGCACTTTGATTAAAAATCAAGATATTTGCTATCCCTATCAAAGTACTTATTCAATCTTTGTGCTTACAAAATGATACCTCTGTATCATTTCTTGGAAAGATTCACAAACTCAATACCTCTCCCACCGACTTCGAGACATTTTGTTTATTATATGTAAATAGTTCACTCTAAATCATTATTTAGAATATTATATTTCAATACATATTTACCATACATAAAGTGATATCAAAGGGTAATTTGTGAGTAAATCCAAACTAACTTGATCACGTTGAATACCGAATCTATTACGCTAATTTCAACAGTTGAAATTTGCGATATCATTCTAATCAATGTTGTTCATTTAATTCCAACTGCATTAGTCTTGCTCATAAAGACACAATCACGGTTGATGGATCACATCCCTTGGGCTACGACTACCAAAATCATATTTTGATAGCGTATTTGGAATTCTTCCAGATTCGCACATCATAACATATGATAAGTCAACACTCTCAGTGGTTTCATTAAACAATCGAGGATTATATATTTTCGACATTAACAAGAAAATCAACATTTCTCTTCAATGAGCGAGAATACTTATTAGACATTCTAATGCAATGTGTTCGTTTAAGTTAGTCAATTTTATTTCATCTCATCTAGTCAGTTCTATCTTTGGATCATATCCAAATTCTTTTTTCTACCAATAATTTCTCAAGGAAATTTCTTCATAATGAAATGGGTATTTCTTGAAGTGTTTCTTAGCGCAATAGAATAGGTATTCATAAAACTGATTTGGTATTAGTTTACAAACATTATGTTCGAAATATAAATATGTCATCCAATGACAGTATTTTCAAAATCCTTTTGGGAAGATTCATATAAGATCCCTCATAAACGTTTATTATATGCAATCTTTCGACTCACACAACCTGCCAACTCCTTGGCCTAGGATATGTTTGAGTTTCTTATAAACCCTTATCTTATAGAATTTTGTAAACTGTTATTTAGATGAAATAATATTTACCTTGTGTACTACTCTTAAGTGCATTGTCTTATAGAAGGAAACTACCTCAAGTTCAATCGTACATTGTCCAATAAAGTTCAATTACTCCATATCGATGCATCATTATGTATCATATGGTGGTGTAATTTTGAGATTGAATCTTTATTCATTTTAGTTATCTTTGGAACATTTTCCAATATACTCACTCATTCGATGAAATCAAATCATTTCTACCGCTGTTATTTCATTTACTTCTGTTTTATATCGTATAAGTTTATCATAGGCATGCTACACGCGTATCAAATACACATGTCATGTTGACAATAACTCATCGGTGAATATGATAAAGTACATAGAACAGTTTTAATATTTATAGAATTACGATTGCATACATCTATATGTATCAATCCAAAGAGTTCATCAACTCTTATGATACTCCCACTAACGGGTGCATAGCCCTTTGTTGTTTATGATATAATTAACTAGTATTATATGATTCAAAATCATACAATAAATTATTTCTCAAAAGTAAGGCTTAGTCTATAATTCCAAAACAACCATAAATAATATCAGATACTTTTGTGTTTCTAATGCATCACTTTTTTTATAAAAAGATTACCACATTATAGTTTTATTTCATAAAGAATATTCATAATATTCATATTGAAATATAAGTATGTCTTTTTTTCAACCAATACTGAAAAAATCATTATTTCATAAATAATGTATGGTAAGTTTTACGAAAACAATTTTCATACCATGATGTAATTAATAAGTGCTATATGGTGTGCTCCCACTATTTCTGCCATTACTATAATAGCGTATTAAATTTGGAGATCCACCATTCACTTAATACAACTCGTTTATTTCATACACTACAACTATTCAAATTGGAGAGTTCGTTGATCAAATATCTTGAGCTCAAAGAAATAAATCTCATAGAAAACAATTTTCTATATGAAAATACATTTCAGAATAAAAATCATGTTTCTTATTTCAATATTAGGTATTCATTATTTATTACAATTTATATTTCCAATGTTTCTCTGTGAAGCAAAAGTGAGTATTCATTCTCTTCATTCCAACTATACCTTAAATTACATCTAATCTTATACAATCGTTTTCCTTTCAAATGGTCAAACTATTCAAAAAAAACCTTCTACAATATGACAAACTCTTTATAAAAGCGCATTCGATTATACTTTACACTATGGACATCAAATATGTTGTACTTCACGTAAACCGATCATAATGAGATTACAGTAGTCGAGTTCTCATATCTATCTTCTAGTTTTTGGTCTTGTGTTACATTAAGACAATATGATCATTTTTGTAATTAATCATGTCGAATACTCTATCTCGAACCAAGGTTTATTCAGTTTTACAGATGCACTAATTTCCTTGGAATATTGTACATTACAAACATTTTCCATTCACCATATAACGTTTATATGCAATTGTGTATGGATCAAAAACCCATATTCTTGTATTGTTTTTAGACTTCGAAACTCATAGAATGCAATACATGGTCTTGACCAAATAAATACGTAAGTTACCAAACCATGATTGTATTCAGTGGTTGTAAAACCAGGAACATGCATGGGTATAGAAACGTCAACATGCAATAAGAATTTAATAGTGGGTACTGTATTTCCATTTGTCAACTTTCAATTCAGTTCGTTTGTATTTGTTAATTGATAAACATTTTATCAATCATATGCATAAATTTATCATTGTAGATAATTATAACATTATTTAGCAAATGTTCTTACAATATTAGCAATGTTAAATGTTACCATTTCATTTTTCTAATAAGGCTCCCACTAGTCTTTTATATTTCTCTAAAGCCTACGACGAAACACGAAAGTCCTTCGACATCACTAGTGGGTGCTAAGTCTCGTCTGACTTGGTATTCTGACCTTGAGTTTGCTCAATAGGTCATAGTCCCATAAACTTTAACAGCCTAATGTTTTCAACCATTTGCATCAACACATGCTGGATTTGAATTGCTTAAAATACCAGATTGTAATTTATATTTGGCAAAACTCGGCATATACAGTAAATAAATCACAGAATCACAGAAATAGAATAATATAATAGTATGCAGTGGAAACAAAAGAATAGTAGTTCATGAAGTTACTATATATATAACAGAGTTAAATAAGATGCAACAGAAGTCTCAAATACAAGATAAGAATATCACAGGAGTCAACTGAATAATTGCACACTCAATAGATAGCTGGATCTCCAAGCGAAACTCCAACTCCAAAGGTGAGTCTCAAAATCTATGCCACTCAGTCTAACCCAAGTGTAAAGCAAAACACAAAACATGCGAGTCAGGATTAACATTCTTATATCAATAAATCTAACTCAAGTGAAACAACCACTGAAATACATGTAACTCAAAGGATGTTTGGGATAACCATCCTTTAAGGATCCATTAAAATATCTACTATGTAGTAATATACGCTATTATAATAATGTCTAAAGTAATGTGTACTATTTAAAAATAGCGTTAAGGATTTACATTTTCCACCTTAACACATTTTATAGTGCCAATAGTCTATACAGTACCGCAATATCTCCAGATCGGGAGGCTACCAGAGGATACTCCATAGGTACGGCGCAAATCAAACTTGTATAAGGCGCACTAGGGTAGGTGACATGGCACCGCAATGCTAGGGTAGATATACCAATTACACTTCGAGGCTGGTGGTAACGCATAGCAGCCACTACCGCCCACCTCGAGCCACATTCCCAAATCAAAAATCAAAAGTGGCCGCCAAAGCAATCACAAAGTCAGAATATAGTATCGAAGGAGTGTGTCCGATCGGAGGAGCTGCCTCATTTGGCCCGTCGATTGCTCCTGTTCTAGCCACCTTATACCAACTCACGGGAGTTGGGTCCATGTATATACCTCAATAGGACGTAGCCACCATCCTACTTCATTCTAGAATCTCCATCGCATGCACGGTTGTTAAAGTGGTTTTTGGTATTGGCAGAGAGTATGACTATATCCGATCCCGGTCTCTTTAACAACCAGCCGTTATTATAACACCGTGGTCATTTCAAAATAGTTTATACTTCAAAACCATATCAATAAGATTCATTTCTATTTCAAATATATTCACTTCAAAAATCATAGTACTTCAATGTTATAACACTTCGAAACCAAAACACTTGAAACTATAACACTTTGGAAATCATAAAACATTGAAATCATAACACTTCCTTTAAACCGTTTAGACTTTAAGAATAGTATTTATAATAAAATAGTTTATAAAATAAAATAGTTTATATAAAATAGTTATAAGTTAAAATAGTTATATTAAAATAGTTAGTATATTAAAATTTTATACTAAAAATAGTTTATGTTAAAAACAATTTATTAAAAATGATTTACATTAAAATAATTTATAAACTAAAAACATAAAATAGTTTTAAATATAATTAAAAATATGTTATATCCCTCAAATTTCACAAATCTATTCCTAATAAACTTGTTTCAAAAATTCAAATTTAATCCAATCTCAATTTATTTCAGTTTCTCAATAAACCGTTTCAAATTATAATGATTTAAAATACAGATTTTTAATCACAAATAAACCATTTAAATTTCAATATTTTCAAAGCTTTAAAAACTCAAACACTTCAAAACTAAATTCGATAATTTCATATATATACCAAATTCACTTAAATCACTTTTAATCAAAAATCAAGTTATAAAATTTTATCTTTAAAATCCCAAATTTAATAAATTTCAAATCAAATTTATTCGAGTATAATTCTTAAATAAATTAAATTTCAAAACCTTGGAAATCATTTCCAATTATATATAATATCTTAAATATCAATATTTATTAAACCATATGCTTTTTTCCAAAATCATAGAAATCATTTTCAAAGTAGTTATATATAGACAAACAGTGTCTATATATAATTTTCTATCCTATGATCAAGTGATACTGATATTTATCATTTCAATCCGGAATTTAAATATATAAGGGTATATATGTATATATTATTTTAACCCGTAATCTCAAATTCAATTCAATGAAAATTGCTTGGTTTTATCATTTGAACCCACAACGATTTTCTCCTATTCTACAGATCATTCATTTATGTATCATTTCAACCCATAATGAATTCTATACTAATAGGAAACTTGTAGAGTGATAACAGATATAATATTAATAGCAGGCATATATCATCAATATAAATAACAGATAATAGTGTCAGATGTTACAGGTGAATAGATATAGATAGTAACATATATGTATAGCAATGTAAATAATTAACAACAATATATTTCAATTGTCATTTCAACTGAAATTAAATTTAATAAATATAAGAACGTTAATCGTGAGTGATTTCTCACCTTTCGAGGCTAGAGATGAACGAGAACGAGATGAGCCATGAATCCAAGCACGAATTCCGAACAAAGCAAGATTGACACGAATTCGACGGACATGCTGATTGATAAGGAATCGATGAGAATGAACAAGAATCATCTAGATAGAGATAGGATATATGTTACTATTTTTCCATGAAATCAATATTATATTTAAGATGAATATAATACATATATATATATATATATATAATTAAAAATCATTTTTTACATTTAAAACACATACATAAAATAAAAACCTTCCTATATACTTGAAACCAACTCATGTATACTTATATATAAAAACTAATATATATCAGCATATATATGTTTTAAACTTACATACATTTTATACATAATTTTTCTCTTTCAACAAACCCACAACATGGAAAACATAAACATCAATATATGATATATATACTCTAAACTAATAATAAACTAACATATAAATCATGTTAAATTTATAAACAAATCTATATAACTTATATGTAGATCTTCGTACCATTTTGTATGCATATAGGCCTTTAATATAATATTTTAGAACACATTACACTAAAACCATAGATTTAATATCAGTTATTCAAAGTCAGTCATCAAATATCACTATATAATAACAAGCTACCAATAATTTGAATATAATACAAAGGCAGGTCATTAAATTTTCATAATTTTTTTATATACAGACTATATATATATAATACAAGATTTATATTTTACGCATATATATCAATACAGAAAACTGTTTTAATACAACATATCATACACTATAAACATTTGAAACACAAAATATAGTATAATCATATAATTTGTAAAACAGCTTTAAGAAGACTAACATATACTTCAAAATTCAATACAAAAAAATCATTGCAACTTGCTTTATAAAAAGTGTAAGAGAGTGTGTGTGTGTGTATTGATATTCGAAAACTCATATTCCTGAATTTTTGATATACACCACCTGTGTATACATTTTCAGGAAACTCGGGCATAGATGCGAAACTCTTGCATAGATCAAAACATAAAATAATACATACACTTATGCAAAGGAGTGTTGTACTGTATATATATATACACACTATTTTATATAATAACAAACAATATATATTGAATTGTGCATACACTTCTCAAATAAAAGCAGATTCGATAAATATAGGCTGCTATATTGTATAGAAAAAGAAGATTTCAGAAATCACCAGGGAAGGAGGCATAACTTTGCAGAAGCAGGGTGGAGGATGATTCAAATTCAAATGTTCAAAATTTCACAAAATTCCAGTTAAATATATTATTAAAACAACTAAAATTTTACGGTTCGTTACACTCTTCCCGACTCAAAACTTTTAGTCCCCGAAAAAGGAACAGGGTAGGAGAATAGAAACTACCAGAAAGAAAATAGATTGAAATACAAACAAAATAATTAATTAAAACCATATAAATTTTTGTGTAAATTGATTTATATTCAACATTTGATTTTAAATTCAAGGTATTTCATTAAGTTGATTAAATTTCAATTTATAAATATTTGATACAAAAAGGTTTCTTTCAATCAGAATTTTATTTAATTTTTCTCATTTACAATCCAATCAACTTATTATTCTATTTATCCCTATTAACAGTTTATAATTAAAATTTAAGTGTATAACGTTTATTATAACAACTCAAATTTTATTTATAAAATCATTTTATATTGTATATTGTTGAATTACATATTCAACTTCTAAATAACTTAGGTAAGTTATATTGAAATGCAATTGAGTATTATACTAGTAAAATTTTCCCAATTTAATTATTTCAAGTTTTTAAATATTTATTCAAAAATGTGGCTTTATTTATAATTGAAATCACCTTTTGACATAAATTTAAGAATTAAATTTTCGAAACTCTTCAAACCATTTAGAGGTAAATACATAAATATATATTCTTTTTATCAAACCAAATCTATTATCATATACCAATATATATATATATATATATATAATAAATCAAGTCATATTTAAGAAATTCAGTCAAATTCATTTTTCGAAACAAAAGTGTAGCAAAGCTACTAAGTGGTCTGTCCACTTCGAAACTCAAAAATGAATGTCGATGATGCTGCAGTCATCACCGTCCAACAACAAAAGAGGAGAGCACTGATTTAAAACTTTAAAATTCTTTGAAAACCATTTCTATACGAAAATACTTTAAATAATATGCATTTTAAAACTTTAAAAGCAAAGTTTGAAATTACCGAAAATTTTAACTTTTAAATCCTTAATTTGAATTCATTTAAATTCCAAATTAAATTATAAATCATATTTTTGATAAATTCATTTATTTATACATTGGAAAATCAATGGTTTACAAAACAATAGATGAAAATCAAATATTATCATTTAGAATAACAAATTTAGTTGACTATTAAGTCTTAGAAAATTATACTTATATGTATATATAATCATACATAAATTTATTTTATTTACCAAACTTTGAAGAGAATTTGTGTCAGTTTTCTCTGTTCAAGAGTTTTGGAAATTCTATCGATATCGCTGATCAGACGAATCATTCGAAATCCCAAATCAACATTAACAACTCAAACAACACAACATATAAAACATTTTAATATCAACTACAAATACACTCCCTCGCTCGATGATTCAAGAAAAATGGATATCAAAACAACGATAAAGATTCAAATGTTGAAGGACATCTAATTCAAAAGAATTCTAACAAGGAAGATAGGCTCGAGCAGGAAATGAAATAATTAAATTTGATATTAATCGTGGGCAACCTTAACCGGGTCAACCGGGACTTCAAGAATAAGAATGATGTAGAATCCAGGGGCAAATCGACATTCGATCTCAAGAGATAGAATTCGAGCATCGCAAGAGATAGTAGCATCTAAAATGATAATACAGAAATCTTCGGTGAACTGATGTTCTTTGTAAAGGAGTTTCACCCCTCTACAATCATTCAGTGAAGCTATGGGATGCTCCAGAATCGAATCACGAATAGGGGAGACAAGGATGGATTTTTGAACTGAGGGAAACGTTCCAAAATTTAAAGGAAAACTGATTCGAAGAATAAAGAATTCAAGCTCGAACGAAAGTGATTCTGTAATTGAATTTACTCCATATGCTAATTTTTACCTAAAACCAAAGCTTTGATACCAACTATAACAGCCTGATATTTTCAACCATTCGCATCCACACATGCCGGATTTGAATTGCTCAAAATACCAGATTGTTAACTTATATTTGGCAAAACTCAGCATGTACAGTAAATAAATTACAGAATCACAGACATAGTAATATAAAAATATGTAGTAGAAACAAAAGAATAGTAGTTCATGAAGCTACTATATATATAACAGAGTTAAATAAGATACAACAGAAGTCTCAAATACAATGGTCAAATACAAGACAAGAATATCACAGGAGTCAATTGAATAATTGCAAACTGAATAGATAGCTAGATCTCCAAGCGAAGCTCCAAGTCCAAAGGTGAGTCTCAAAAGCTGTGCCACTCAGTCTAACCCGAGCGTAAAGCAAAACACAAAACACTCGAGTCAGGATTAACATTCTTATATCAACAACTCTAACTCAACTGATAACCACTGAAATACAAGTAACTCAAAGGATGTTTGGGATAACCATCCTCTAAGGATCCGTTAAACTATCTACTACGCAGTAATATACGCTATTATAATAATGTCTAAAGTAGGTATACTATTTAAAAATAGCGTTAAGGCTTTACATTTTCCACCTTAACACATTTTATAGTGCCAGTAGTCTATACAGTACCGTAATACCTCCATATCGAGAGGCTACCAGAGGATAATCCATAGGTACGACACAAATCAAACTCGTATAAAGTGCGCTAGGATAGGTGACACGGCACAACTAGGAAATGCCAGGGTAGATATACCGATTACACTTCTGGGCTAGTGGTAATGCATAGCAGCCACTATCGCCCACCTCGAGCCGTACTCCCAAATCAAAAATCAAAAGTGGCCGCCAAATCAATCATAAAGTCAGAATATAGTATCGAAGGAGTGTGTCCAATCGATGGAGCTACATCACTTGGCCCGTCGATTGCTCTTGTTTTAGCCACCTTATGCCAACTCACAGGAGTTGGGTCCATGTATATACCTCAATAGGACGTCGCCACCATCCTACTTAATTCTGGAATATCCATTGCATACACGGTTGTTAAAGTGGTTTTCGGTATTGGCAGAGAGTATGACAATATCCGATCTCGGTCACTTTAACAACCAATCATTATTATAACACCGTGGTAATTTAAAAATAGTTTATACTTCAAAACCAAAATATCATTGCCATTTCAAAACCATATTGATACGATATCATTTCTATTTCAAATATATTCACTTCAAAAATCGTAGTACTTCAAAGTTATAACACTTTGGAACCAAAACACTTGAAATTATAACACTTTGGAAATCATTAAACTTTAAAAACATAACATTTCCTTTAAACCGTTTAGATATTAATAATAGTATTTATAATAAAATGTTTCATAAAATAAAATAGTTTATATAAAATAGTTATAAGTTAAAATAGTTCATATTAAAATAGTTAGTATATTAAAATTTAATTTTAAAAAAGTTTATATTAAAAATGATTTATTAAAAATGATTTGTATTAAAATAATTTATAAAGTAAAAATATAAAATAATTTTAAATATAATTTAAAAATACTTTATATAATAAAATAGTTTCCTGAAATTTCACAAATCGATTTCAAATCAACACGAATTTCAAAAATTCAAATTTAATCCAATCTCAAATCATCAATCTCAATTTATTTCGGTTTCTCAATAAACCATTTCAAATTATAATGATTTCAAATATAGTTTTTTAACCACAAATAAACCATTTAAATTTCAATATTTTCAAAGCTTTAAATACTCAAACATTTTAAAACTAAATTCGATAATTTCATATATATATTTACCAAATTCACTTAAATCAATTTTAATCAAAAATCAAGTTATAAAATTATATCTTTAAAATCCCAAATTTAATAAATTTTAAATCAAACTTATTTGAGTATAATTCTTAAATAAATTAAGTTTCAAAACCTTGGAAATCATTTCCAAATATATATAATATCTTAAAAAATAATATATATTAAACCATATGTTTCTTTCCAAAACCATAAAAATCATTTTCAAAATATTTATATATAGACCAATGTTGTCTGCATATAATTTTCTATCCCATGGTCAAGTGATATGGATATTTATAATTTAAATCCGCAATTTAAATATATACGGGTGTACATCATTTTAACCCGCAATCGCAAATTCAATTCAATGAAAATCGCTTGGATTTAACATTTCTACCCATAACGATTTTATCCTATTCTACAGATCATTCGGGTATGTATCATTTCAACCCATAGTGAATTCTATACTAACAGGGAACTTGAAGAGTGAGAATAGACATATTAATAATAACAGGCATATATCATCAATATAAAGAATAGATAACAGTGTCAGATGTCAAAGGTGAACAACATAGATAATAACATATATATAGCAATGTAAATAACTAACGACAACATATTTCAATTATTGTTTCAATTGAAATAAAAATTAATAAATATAAGAACGTTAATCGTGAGTGATTTCTCACCTTTCAAGGATAGAGATGAACGAGAACGAGATGAGCTACGAATCCAAGAATGAATTCTGAACAAAGCAAGATTGGCATGAATTCGACGGACATGCTGGTAGATAAGGAATCGATGAGAATGAACCAAAATCATCTAGATAGAGATAGAATATATGTTACTATTTTTCCATGAAATCAATATTATATTTAAGATGAATATAACATATATATATAATTCAAAATCATTGTTTACATTTAAACACATACATAAAATAAAAACCTTCCTATATACTTGAACCCAACTCATGTATACTTATATATATAAACTAAAATATATCAGCATGTATATGTTTTAAACTTACGTACATTTTATAAAAAAAAAATTCTCTTTCAGCAAACCCACAATATACAAAACATAAATATCAATATGTGATATATTATATACTCTAAACTGATAATAAATTAACATATAAATCACAATAAATTTATAAACAAATCTATATGACTTATATGTAGATCTTAATATCACTTTGTATGCATACAAGCCCGTAATATGGATACTTTAAAACACATTACCCCAAAATCATAGATTTAATATATCATTTATTCAAAGTCGGTCATCAAAAATCACTATATAATAACAAGCTACCAATAATTTGAATATAATACAAAGGCAAGTTATCAATTTTCATAATTTTTTTATATACAGACTATATATAATATATATAAGACTTATATTTTCACATATATATCAATACAAAAAATTGTTTTAATACAACATATCATATACTATAAACATTTGAAACACAAAATATAGTAAAATCATATACTTCATAAAACAGCTTTAAGAAGACCAACATATACATAGAAATTCAATATAAAAAAATAACTACAACTTGTGTTATAAAATATATATATATATATATATATATATATATATAAATTTTGATATTCGAAAACTCATATTCCTAAATTTTCATATACTCCAACTGTGTATACATTTTCTGGAAACTTGGGCATAGATGCAAAACTCTGGCATAGATCAAAACATAAAGTAATACATATACTTACGCAAAAGAGTGTTGTACTGTATATATATACACTATTTTATATAATAAAAAATAATATGTATAGAATAATGCAGACACTTCTCAAATGAAAGGAGATTCGATAAATATGGGTTGCTATATGGTATAGAAAAAGAAGATTTCAGAAATCATCAGGGGAGGAGGCACGACTGTGCAGAAGCAGGGTGGAGGCCGATGCAAATAAGCAGGCTTGATAGGTTGGACAACAAGCTTATACATGTAACTCATAAATATATTTAATCGACGAAGAAGGAAAGGTTTGAACTAGTCGGCGAGCTCGGCCTGATCTGAGGAGGGAAGGAAACAACAAAGCATGGGGAGGTGGAAGACGGTGAGCTTTGGTTGTGGATGACAGGCATGAAGAAGAGAAGCCGATGTTTGGGTCGCGTGGGAAGGAGAACAGTTTTTTTTTCTTCAATATGTAAGATAAACGAAAACTAGTATCATATGTATTTTTATTCTTTGTAAAGCAAGTTTAGAAGTTCAGATAAAAAATTTGCACACAAAACGATTAATAATAAATTGAAATCAAAAAGTTTGAAAGTCAAATATTAAATTTTCTAGGAATATAAATTGGCAAGTGGCAATACAGTTTAAACGGTGGATTATTGAAAGTTGCAGAAACTAAAAGGAACCAAAAACCGGTACCGATATGGAATCGTTTCATGAATTCTGTTGCGTATCTGGCTTCAAAACAAAAATTTGAAAATACCATAGAGATCAGCACGACGAGACGATCAAAATGGTATAAAGATACAGTGGTACGATCATTGCACAAAAGTTAATATCGGACCAAAAATGCTACCAAAATGTCGGAATTAAGTTGAAAGAAGCAATAGCAGTCCGAATTTGACGGAACAAAATATGACATCTCACTCAGAAGACGATTTACAAATTTATTATGTAAAAATATTCAGATTTGAAAAATATTTAATTATCATCAATTTTAACTGATTTGAATTAAAATAAAATTACATAAGAAAATACACTTCCATATTATTTGCTGAAAATTTACCATTTGCTATGTTTAAGCAGACTATTCCAAATATCAAATTTTTATTTTCAAATTCAAATGTTTAAAATCTCAAAAAATTCAAATTAAATATATTATTAAAACAATTAAAAATTTACAGATCGTTACATAAACGATGGATAACTCCTTATCGGTTGTATCACACAAAACTCCTAACCCATTTTTCCTTGTCATAATCTCATTTTGACCTTGAGTTTGCTCAAAAAATCAAAAGAGATTATTCATTCGTACCTACCATATCTTGATGGCTAGGTATAGTATATGCACCATGAGTTTTCTCAACAAATACACATAGTTATCTTACCTCATGTATTCAATATATTAATATTACTACACATAACATCCCCAGGTTGAGTTTCCTCAACAACTAAGGAGTATGCAAGTAATTTATTAATATATATATATATATATATATATATATATATATATGGTAGAGGATAAAATTATACTGAAGATTGATAATCTTTAATATATTATATTGAGTGATATCGACTTATAAAATAATGAATTTCTTAGGAAATACCCTCGTGATTCAAGTGTCAAACACATTGGAAATCACAGTATACATACATTTACATATGTATTTATTCCTTAAGTCTATTTGGGTTTCTTTAATGTTCCAAGTTTAGTTTATTCATTCATATCATGTAAGTGTTATTGTTAAATAACCTCTATATTTCATATTACTTATATGATAGTCTTATATGTAATATTTCATAAATTAAACTTACTTAATTAATTTTATTTAATTAACTCTTTAATAAATTTTATATTAGTATTCCAATACAACTTTTATATTTGACATATCTACTATAACCTTTATCGTGTAACACATGTATCTTATATATGTGTATTTTTATCCAATAATTAACCTTTAATTAATTTATTAATTAAACAGTTTTGATTGAATTATATTAATTTCAAAATTTTATCTTATATACAAACATGTATGCTTAAGTTATCTCAAACACTTTAAAATAACATAACATATATCAATATATATAATACATGTGTATAAGTATTAATTAATAACTCATTTAATTAAGTTTTATTATTAATCTAATAGTTTAAAATTTCGTAACTAATATTTACATGGTTTCAAACATTTTGAAATTTTTCATTACATTTTCAAACATTTTGAAAATTTATGTTATATAATAATCTTCTATGATAAATATTTTTATTTTAAATTTAAGTTTTAAATTTAAAATCATGTCTTAATTTTGAAAACTGTTTTGAAAATTAACCCAGGGCCAGATTCAAATTTGGCCTTTTGTATCAGGGGAAACCTTTGGGCTCATATCACCTTTCAAACCAGGCATGTAACCAAGTAGGACATGGTACTTGATTAACCAATTTCAATCCTAGACATCACCTTTCTAGACACCAATCTAAGTGCACAAGCTTAATTAGTTAGCCCTAACATGATTAATTTAGGCGATATAGGTTATTGGGCTCTGATACCATTGTTGGAACCGGGCCAGCCCGCAGTTGAAGAAAATGGGTGGATTTCAATTTTTTTAGCCATTCTGAATATTTAATGGGTCTCTGAAGTCTAAATTTATTTAGAACTTTTCTAAATTTGATTTAAATAAAATCAAGTATTTTATTTAAATTTACAAAGAGTAGTTCGAGTTTTGTTTAATTTTGGTTTTGCTTATATATTTGCGTAAATACACACACACATACATACACACACACACACACGTGTGTGTGCATGTGTAACATAGCAATCTATGTAGGGTATAACATGCCCATATATAGATGTTGGAATTTGCATAGCAACAGACACGTTAGCTCATTTTGTATGTATTGTATGTTGTCAAATATGTGCATAAATATATAACTATGCATTTCATATGATTATTTTAGAAAATTATATATATCTATTTTATGTATGCATAAAATTTAATTTTATCATTAAAATATTATCGAAAATATTTATTTATTTATAAGACAATATATTGAACCATAAATAACAATGAATATATATATATATATATATTAAACATTCCTTTCATCTATAATTAACAGTAAGAAATATACTAGATCTAGAATTACAAAAATTTCATTATTTAATATACATTTATATATAATATATCAAATAAAACAGATTTAGCCGTAATAAATTATCGTAAAATAACCATACGACAAAATTAAAAAAATTATAATTTTAGAAAATCCAGAAACATATTGGCCTCAAGAAAAATTTCTGAAATTTTCTCAATTAAAATAATATTTTAAATATATAATTTATTATAGATTCAAAATAAAATTAATTATTAAAATTATAAAATTAATTTACAAAATCTGAAACTCTTTTTGAGGTTTCTACAACATTTTTGGGTTTTAAGAAAAATTTCCATAATTTTGTAAATCAAAATGATATTTTTACTCAATTAATTATTTTTAGGTCCAAAATAAAATTAATTTTTAAAATTACTATTTTAAGTTTAAAAAATATGAATTTTTTTTGAAGACTTCTAACATGAAGGACGAATTTTCGAAACTATTAAACAGAAGCTAAGAAAAGTTTATTGTTATATATGAATTTACTAGTTCAACTAATCATTAAATATTAAAATTAATAAAATATATAAATAAATAAATAATTCAGCACTTATAATTCATAATAAATGCAAACAAACATTTGCCAATACTCACGTCTGTATATACAATATATAATATAACATATCTCTTAATTCAAATTGTATGTGAAGATTTAACACAAAAGATTAACATATAAGATTTACACATATGATTGATATGTCTAAACATAAATAATTTCAAACTTAAAATTAATTTTATTATTTAATTTCAGATCTAAAATATAATCATGGAATAGATCTTTAATTATTATACACATATCTAATCTCCATTGTGACAACATAAATACATACAAAAATTTCACCGAACTAACAAACCAACAATCTAATTATACACATATGTTCGTATGATTAAAAAATTATGAACGCACAATAATATGATAAAAATAAAATCAAAGTTACCCAAATTAGATGCCCTAAAGTCCACCTTGAATAATCAATTCCCTTCTTTTGAAATGTTTTTGATTCTTCATATTGCTGATCTGGAATCTACGACCAATTACTATCAAATAGCTTTAGTTTTGATTTGAATTTGATATAAAAAAAATTAGGATTGATTTAGAGGAGGATTTCATCCATAAAAGAGGAAAGAGGGTGGCAGCTCAAAAAGGAATAGAAAGATTTCTTCCAAATTAGGGTTTTGAGATAGTTTATTTATATGGTAAAATAAGAGTGCAACCACTAGATCTTAACCATACATCTCCAAACTCTAACAATTTATTCGAGCCACCTCTAACCCTAGCCATAACCAATGCCTATAGCTCCATAATTTCATGGGTTATTAGCCCATTTAACCCAAATTAAATATACAATCAAATTTAACTCAATTTCTTATCGATATCTTATATCAAACAATATATTTACTACTATTATATATATATATGCAATAAATTTGTTTCTTGTATCATATTCAAATTTCACAATTAACATTTCATATGTATAAATTAATTTAATTAATTTATGACAATTTTAAATCAATTGAATCATTTGGTCTAAAGAGAATAATTATTTTTGTTGTATGACTCTTGGGTGTAAATTCAGTCAGCAGTCAACATTGAACTATTCGAATGTCAACGTTTACACGTCACTTAGTAGGTGGTGTGACATTATGGCCAAATTTATCGCTTACTAAATTTTGGTAAAATCCAATTTTACTTTATCTAGGGTTACCCTTTTCTAACAATTATTCATGTCAATTCTCTTCATCAAAACATATCACTTTAGACTTGTTGAATTTTGTTATGGTCAAAATTCCAATATCGTCCATACTCAACTCTATAATCCAAACACAAAGACCTTGGTTCAATAATAACAATAATTATTAACCGAACTACTATGGCCATAGATTTGACTTATGTTGACCGTGATGATAACCCCATATAAATGATGAGACAAATCCTCTATTGAACAGTGTTTCACATCCAATACTTCCACTCGACCCAACTATAGTCACTTGATGGAATGTCATGCCATGATTTGAGTATAATCAAAGTGGAGCTTTCATATTAAAGAACCACAGTACTCTAAATTCGAGAAAACTGTGTAAATCAGTCACATTGATATTTTCTGTTTGACCTTAATTATATTATCCAACATAAAACTATCGAGCGAGTCATTCCATAGTTATCTAATAATTATCAGTATGTAACCTCTAGGTGCCCCCAGCAGTCATGAGTAATGTACACATTGGAGAGCGTTACACAATCCAATCTCAATAGATACACCAGTATATAGTCTCGATGCATCTTGACTAGGAACATTTAACATGATATCTTTATTTTATTGTGATAAATTACTCACAATTACAACACTTTGCAACTAATATCACCAAATATTCCATTTATGGTTTCTCTATTTAATATACTTTTAATTAAATATATTAATTAATATAACCACATTATATCAAGTATATAATAGAAAGAAACACCATTATTATGAACATGATTGTTCAACGAGTTAGATATTTGTAACAAATTACATAATTGCCCCTATATCATATCCCTAACTTTATCATAAACTCGCGATATACATATAGTAGCAGTTGTCTCTTCATTATGAAATATCCAATGCAAGGACTAATCGCTATTAATCCTACAGTAATTCCCGACAGGATGTGCTAGGAGAGTGGCTTCGGTTTGTCCGGTTCCTGGATAATTTTTTATGGATGGATGTCTGACATTGCATATTTGAGAGTACTTCATCGACTTTTATAAGTGTACATTTGTTTGGTGGTAGAGAAGGAAAGTCCACCTAGCTTAACACCCTTCTCTAAGATGTAAGAGCTTAAAGATTGTATGTTTGTGAAAGTTAATAGTGATTGATTGAAGGACAATTTGGCATTCAAAGAGGAAAGGTGATGTGCTATGTGAAAGGTAATCATGACATTTAGCCTCACACCCGAAAATGACTGAAACTGGATAGATGTGGCATGGCTATGTGGTTTGCAACCATTAGGATATGATTATCCAATTGTAGATATATTTATTCCCGCTATGACGCTCGAGAGTTAATGACCTTAAAAAGCAATTTCTTTTCAACAAACCTATTTATTCTTCTTCTCCATTTTTTTGCGGGCATTTTGGTCGTCAAATTAACAAGGGTGTTAATATAACATTGATGAGTGCTTGTTGATTTATAAACATACATTAACTTAGTTTTGTGATTTTCTACTTCTATCCCACTTCTGCAAAGTTACTGCATCTCTTTATCTTTATCAACAGAACCCTTAAATGGAAAAGACAAAATATTCAAGATTAGGAAAATTTCAAAAACCTTAAAGTTAGTTTGCGTCTTGACTAAAAATGGAATTTCTCAATAAATTTTGTTGCTCTTTCAAAAGTTGAAATATTTGAATGGGCATTGTACTTTAGTTATAAGGAGGAAGACAATACAAGGGTTACTGGGTTTAGCTTTGGCCTTGCTCAGCCCGCAATGCCCAGTTTATCTTCGATTCATTCTTTTCAGTTAAGCAGCTGAACCAGCAAAATTCCTATTTTATTGGTTCTAAAAGGTCATTTAAATTGACACACTAAAAGGTGAAGAGAATGAAAGTGCAAGTACGCATGTGGTTTATTTTGATACATGTAAGTTGTTTGTAATTCTCAAGCCTCGATTGCATCATTTGTTATCTTTTGTTCCTCCGAAGTCATCATTAGGATTTTTGTATATTGCTGACTTTCACGATGGTTGATCCCCAAATGAAATCCGTGTTATGTCGAATTAGTATTGTAATGAACACAACTGTTTTAAGAAATTACTTCCTATTTTTCATATTTTAATATAAATGAGTTTATTTTTTTACGCCTAAAAGATTGTCAGTCTAGAAAGAAACATTCTAACAATTAAAATTTCTACATGGTAATCACATTATATATAAAAAGATTAAGTATTGAAAAATAATTTATTATGTTTTATTAAAATTTGAATAATTATTTTTTTCAAAAAAACCAAAATATACTAAATTTCAAGTTAAGACATTTATTTTTGTTATTTTGGTTTTGGAATTTTCTTTAAATAAACTTTTCGAAACTTTTAGAAAATTGATTTCATTTTTTGCTAGTTAAAATATTAATGAAATTCTAAGGTAAATATGCCTTTGATTTGCACTTAAAAGGGTTCAATGCGGATATAAACATTCAACTCGTGGAATATCTTAATGTTTACATTTCATTTTCGAGCTTACTTCTTTGAATCTCGTGGATGATTTGAATCTTGGACATATTTGGATTTGTAGCACGCACATATAAGGTAATATCCTCTTTTAAGTACCATTTTCATTAATAATGATGATGACAACAATAATAATTATAAAAGAGACAATAATAAAACACTTACATCCTTTTATCTAACAAAATCAATTTTCATGCTTTCCATCTAAGTAGCTATCCAGTTTTATATTTAAAATTAAAGAAGGAAAAAACCAAAAAAATGAATTTCGAAGGGATTCAACTTTCAACAAAAGATCCACGACATTGTTAAGGAATGACAAGGGAACCTCTACTTCTTTTAAAATGACAAACTTTTTCATAATTTTGCAGTTAGCACTTGATTTCTAATTCTAAGAACAATGTTTCCATTTAATTCTATAGTATGTATGCGTATAACTAAGAATTTCGCTTATACTCATTTCCTTATTCTCTCAAAATTACAATATTGATTTTTCATTTCTTTGATGTATTATATTGGGCCTTTTTCTTATACATAATATTTTTAAGTTATATAGACCATATTCCCAAACAAGGATATCATTGTAAAGGATTCAACTCATTTGGAAGACATACACTAGGATGAAACGTCTAATGTATTTATATCAACCACTAATTTAAAACTTCCATTTTTGAAATAGTTAGAAGTTTTAAGATAACCTAAAATCCATATAATTAAATCATCATTTTTGAAATTGTTTAATCCTATGCATCGTAATACGAAAAAGTTGATAAAGAAATCTTATACGTTGTCTTAATCAATTGTGAACGAAAACTTCATTTTTGAAATGATAAAATATTTGAATGTCTGAACCTACGTTGGGTCTTGGAATAATATAAAAGAATAGGCTCATGTTAATCTATGTCTCGACATTTTTGATGGACTGTCCAGTTGTTATTTAACCACCCACCTATCATATAACAATTTCTAATCATTATATTATAGGCCAATTTTCTTTGAAAAAATAATTTTTCCAATAGATAATGCCTAAAATTGGTCTTTTCGTTGATACTAATACGTTTTCTTTACCATAAAGCTTTCCTCCTCAAATTAATATGAAAATCAAGTGATAAAATATTTTGAGAAACATATCAAAATTATAAATTTTATTGAAGTTATAATCTCAAAAAAGTTCTCTAGCTTTCTAGTGCATATTCCAAACAAAAAAACATGGATAAGGTTCATATTCATGAAATAAATATTAATAACTTTAAGATTTACATTTTTAATTTTATTTAGGGTCCAATCTAAATAATAACATAAATCTTATACACCCATTAATTCTAGATAAGGATAAAAATCTTATCACCACAACACATTTATTTCATGGGGGTGGGGTTATGAAGGAGGGGGTACATAAGCCTTATCAATCTTTTTTGGTTTCAACTGTTTCGAAAATGTACTAAAAATTTAAAGCACTTTTTCAATAAAAAGCCAATACTATTTGTAACTTCAATATATTTTCTTAGACTATTTTATCTCTTAATTTGTACATTAATTTTGAGGTAGAAAAATCGACGCATATGAAACCAATTCCAATTCGATTTTTGTCGTATTTTCTTTTTAAGGGCGACTTCTACTTCAAATGGTCAAAAGTCGACAAATGATTTGTGTTCAGTTTACTATGTTTCAAGGAGATCTGATGGATCTCATCGAGTATGATCGCTTTCTTTTTAGACCAATATCAAATATCATTTCCTTGATATTCTTTTCTAAAAAATAAAATAAGATTATAAGTAAATTTTTTGTAATTAATATTATTGTGAGAAGAATTAAAGTTTTCAGTCCTTATGAGTTGTCTTTTCACTTTTTATTGCTAATGAGATCGGATAAATTATGGAATTCATGATTCTCATTTAATTATAATATCCAGTTCAAAAATATCAATACATTCAAAGTACATGATCTTATTGAATGATTGACAAATTCATTATTCCTGAGGTACATAGTAGTGTATAGATTTTCTTGAATATATAATATATGTTCAAGCGAGATATTTGTACTTTCCTTTTACAACAAGTTAAGCTTTTATTAATTTCACCTAGTGCATTAAATGATGTGACCTTCATTTTACATAGAATTAAATCCGACCATTCTTTTGTAAAAATTGACAATCATCAAAACCAAAATAAATTGATTCGTTATGATACGTTTATATAGATTAGAAGTGGGAAATCTAATTTCTTTCAGTTTGTTTTTAACCTTAACATTTTTTGTATATAAAGAGCATTTCTTTCTTGCCTTTTCACTATTTGTTTAGTTTCCTAACTCGCAGCTATTAGTATCTTTTTCTATGCATAATTTACTGTTCAAATACGTACTACTAGTGGTTGACTAATAGCAAAGTTGACTGTGTATAAGATATTATGGGCTATATTAATCGCGGAAAACCTTTCTTTGTCTGGAAAATTATAATTTATGTTGAATGAAAAACTTGAATGAAAATAATTGGATACGTTACTCAGTAGTGCATGTATATGTGCTTAGTGTTTTCGATGACACAAATATTTTTTGGTCTATAAGCTACACTATATATCTCATGGTTTGTTTTAAAAGTTGCATAAAAAATTGGATTGAGATGGATCGATAGGTAATGGAATCAGTAAGTTAACATGAACTGATGTAGTATAAGCTGGTAAGTAGTGACCAAATATTTTTTTGAATGGAAATATAGCTTATCACTTAGCCATTAATTATTACTATTGCTA
Organism: Allium cepa; assembly: GCA_030765085.1. Classification (NCBI taxonomy): domain Eukaryota; kingdom Viridiplantae; phylum Streptophyta; class Magnoliopsida; order Asparagales; family Amaryllidaceae; genus Allium; species Allium cepa. Next base: position 951,716,142 of record CM060937.1, read on the forward strand.
GTGTCCACAATGTAACGGGTAATTTTGAAAGCATAACATTATTGACCTATATGGAATGGGAACATGCTCTAATTACATCGACTGAAATGTCATGTAATGTTTCATAACTCGATTCAGCAATTTTTCAAGTGTCATTACGTAGCGTTTCTCTAAATGTATTTTATAGATGTTTCTAGTTCTAGAATGGTTTGAGTATTCTATTTTAGTGAACTATTCAAGCAAGATGTGATTTACTTCACGACATATTAATCTTAAGTAGTCCAATTTTAGTTGGTTCTCATTTTCTCTTAATTTAGCTTACTATTTGTTTTCAATGGAGAAATTATTAGAAAGAAGCATAACCATAATGACCAAAAGTTTTTGATCTTGTAACGACCCAGATTTTTCTTCGTTGACTTTGAATATTTAAGTGGTTTTAAATACGGATTTGGAATATAATTTTACTTTTGAATATGAAGATGTTGGCTAAAAATCTTAAAATGAATTTAAATTCCAAATATAGCGATTTACTGAATAAATTTAGTTGTTGAATTTATAATTGAAAATCTTAAATAATTGGAAATTGGAGTTGCTTATGAATCAAAAAGATTTATAACATGGATATAAATTCTTTTTGAATTAGAATTGAGTTAATAAGTTTTTAAAACCCAAATTTCGAATGATTTCGACAATTTTAGAAATCTTTGATTTAATCGACGATTAAAAATAGCGATCTGGGGCACAGTCTCGGAATTTGACGAAACCTATTCCATTGTACCCATAATAGTGTATTATTATTGCATTTCAAATTTTGTAGCATTTGGAGTTATCGTTTGGTCGTACGGGATACAAATGCGTTGAATTTAATATTGAAAATTCAATACAATAATTGGGTCCAAAAAGCTATCTTCTCCATGCGATTGAATTAGGACTCGAAACCTTTTCCATTGTAATCGAAATAGGGGTATAACATTATAAACACCTAGCGGTGTTCCTCGATAGGGATTCAAGATAAATATCTGAATATTTTGAAATTTAGTAGTATATATTCACATCGATTATCATTTCAGCCCATCAAACTTACCTTCATCCCACATAACCTTTCACCTTAACGTCACCTAACTTTATAGGTAACCGCCTTTTCATCGTTTTAAAATCACATTCTATTCTCCTTCGTTCAAAATGGAATCAGAGAAAAAAAATTCGATCAAATTAAAATCGTGCATGCACTTCATTCTTTAAATCATGATATCTTATCCTCTTCAAATCGCATTTATCTTCCTTCTTCTCAGCTTTAAATCAAGCCCGAGAAAAGAAAGCCAATTTCAAATCAGTTCGACTCCACGATATTAAAAACTGAAAGTGGTGGAGTCGCCTGGTAGGGAGGGGCCGAGCTACGGCGTTCACGATTTGATCGATCTTGGGTAATTGGGCCACATCTATCAAGGATTTTCGTGAGGAGAGGAGCGAGCATCGCGATGAACAAGTAGAAGAGTGGATAGTTGCGTGCACGACAGTAAGGGAGAAGATGTTCAATATGAAGTCGTGGTTTAAGGTGGGGCTTCGGCTGTGCTAGGTGAATCGACAGCATCGTTGAGGGTTTGGCTGCAATGATTCATGCACTAGGCGAGGGCTGGGGGAGAATTAGGCGTTTGACGTCTCAAGCATTGAGCTTGATATAGGCTTAGACTTAGCTCGAATTGGTGATAGAAGTAGAGTCGCGTATACATGCGCGTACGGGTTGCAGGCAGCGCCGGCTGAGCATGGCGGCGTTTGGGAGATCGTGCGTGCAAGTGGAGGCATGGTGATTAGTCAGTCTCCATTGGGGCAGCGGCAGGGGAAAACGGCGGCGACAACAGTAGAGGTGACATCGACGTAGGAAGGAGGAGCAATAAATGTTGTGATGGTTTTGTGCGTGCTTGGAAGCGTGATTGGTAGGAAGGTAATTTTATTTAAAAACAATTTTAAATTTAATTAAGTTATCAATTTATTCATTTCAACATTCATTAATTAATATAAATTCATATGAGGTCCACAAATCATGAAGTTGACCATGTTAAATTCATAGCTGCAAAAAAATTCACATTCTGTTAATGGTTTGGGATTTTTAGGAGTCGGTAGAAATTTTAAATTTAAATCGAACTTTGTTTGATTAAATTTAAAATTCGAATGGATCGAAAATCAAAATCAAGTGAGTAAAATCTCACTCATTTGGATGGCTAGTATAATTTAAAAATGTTGAATTTAAATTATTTGTTGTTTGGACGAATTTATAAATTGTCATCAGTTTGGATGCTATATATATATATATATATAGTAGTAGTAGTATATATATTAGTAGTTGGATATATACCCGTCGATTGGAGCGGATGAGACCCCACGTGCCCCGCAAATAGCGGATGACCCTATATACCGTGATATCCCTCTCAAAGTGGAATTGGTATTTTTATGTATTATTAACATCTATGGATGTAGGGTAATGGGTTGGAGGGATCTAATTGGATTCGTCAAATTTATATTGACTATTTATCATATATAATAATATATGACGTGTTAGAATAATCTGTTATACATTATTGTTATGATTGAATAATTGGATATTAAAGTAGGAATGGCCTAAATTTTGATATTTTAAATAACATAAACATTATTTTTGAAATATTGAAGGAATTAAAAGAAGATTTGAGTATAAAAATATTATATAGAAATTTGGCTATTTTTTTTTAAAAAAATTGATTTGGATAAAATAAAATTTTGATTTGGAATTGGAATTGGACTTAACTATTTGTAAAATATTTTAATTATAATTTAAGAAAACATTAATTATATAAAGGATTTTAATAGTGAAATTTTTAAATAATATTCTGGAAAATATGAAAAAGAGTTGAAATTTATAATTTGATTAGATTTGTGAAATATATGGAAAATTTTAAGAAACGGATTTACAAAAATAAGAGTTTATAAATGGAATTAGTTTTATAAACAAGAAAAACCCAAAGAAGTTATAAATTTATAAACGATGTTTATAAACAAGGGAAAACAAAGGTAAATTGGAATATAATTTCATAGGGGTGAATTTACATCGAGATATGAAAAATATATTTTAGGAAAAAAAATGAATTCTAATTTTGATGAGGATGGTTAGAGAATTGGAATGGGATCGATGTGTTGTAAATCGAGAGGGATTTATGAATTGAAATTGTTATTGAGATTTTAAAAGTAAATTTTTATTTATAAATTAAGTTTGTTTTAAAAGGGAAATTTTATTTATTTAACTATGAAAATTTTAAACTAGTTAATACTGGGATATTTTAGAAAGTTGGTTATTCAAATATAAGTTCTTATTGAAATGAATTCTAACTTTTATAACAAGTTTTGTAAATCAATTAGTTTAATTAAGGATGGATTGAAAAATGAGTTAGTAATGTTTTATTTAAAAAGTGTTTGATGTTTCAAACAATTATTTGAACATGTTTCAAAAATAAACTATTATTCTTTAATGTTACCCGGTTGCTTGACCATGTAACAAGAGGCTCGACATAGATACCTCGGTCGGCATAGGCTTCGTTCGGCCTAGAAGGGTCGCTCAGCACAAGGCCTCGTTCAGCATGGAGCATCGTTGGCATGAAGCCTCGCTCGACATGGAAGAGTCATTCGGCACAAGGCCTCACTCGGCATGGAGCAGCCTTGTTCGGCATGGAGCCTCGTTCGGCATGAAACCTCACTTGGCACGAGGCCTGGCTTGGCATAAGTGAGTCGTTCGGCATCTCCCCTCGACTGGCATAAAGTCTCGTTTGGCACAGGTCTCGTTCGGCCTACACTCTTCACTCAGCGCAATGCCTCGTTCGGCGTACAAGTGTCGTTCGGTACGACTTCCTCGTTCGGCATAAAATTGCCGTTCGGCCTGGATGTGTGGTTCGGTAATTGCCATTCGGCATCTATGGCTCGACGCGTAGAAGTTACTTACCACGGGCCAAGGTACCTTGTTCCTAGGCCCATAAAGGAAGTCCAACCCATCTTCGTCTATAAATAGAAAGGCAGAGGCACAGTGAAAGGGACCTTTTTTCGAGAACACTAGGGAGACTCTGCTGCATTCAAGACTTATTCTATATTACTTAGCACTTATATTCAAGTCATTGTAGTACGGATTGTATCTGTATTCAATCATTTGTGAAAGCAATAAAGATCAAGACTCAAAGTGGACGTAGATAGTTATGTTGAACCACCATAAATCTGGTGTTCTTGTTTCTGCATTTAATTTTGCATAGAATTCTCTGTTTTAATTTATTTTCTTCATTAATCTCTCTACATAATCTTTCTTAAGGGTGTTAGTGACTAATTCTAGTGCTAATATTTTGGCACTATCACTGAGAACCGAATTCCTAGGCTACTAGGATATGCTTTGTAGCTACTAGATTGAATAAATCCCCCGAAGATGATCCAAGTCATTCACGGGACGTCCACTGATTCTACTCAGAGTTTCTATCAACAACTCAACTATGGGAAGACCATGTACCAGATCAGCCTCTCATAACACGGACGTCAACGAGACTGCTAGCGTACAATAAATAGGACCTAGCAATCAGCAAGTTAATCCTGGCGTAGGGACTGCCGGAGTGCATAGCCAGATGGAAGTTGTTACTAGGACGGAGTTCAATAACCTGATGAGAGAACTCATGGAAAGCAGGAGACAATTTGCTAAGCAGATTCAAGCTAACGCTAACCTCATGACTTAGCTTACTCAGCAACAGCATCAGAATACTGGAGGTAGCACCGTTCCTTATTCTTCATCTGATAGTTCGACCTCGTCCGGCGAACCCTCCAGGCATAGATGCCGCAAAACAGAAACTACACAAGTAGGTAATGTTGATCGATCAACTAGGGATCACTTGCATCTTGGAGACCACACCCAAGCTGGAGCAGGAAACTTAGGAGCAGGAGCACGTTTGGAAACTAGACGCCCGGCTCACCAAGGCTCTAATGAAGTTGGTTCCCAAGATACACATTTGGCAGATCACCAACAGAGGTGAAACCAACCCGAGCGGTCCCGTAGAACAGAGTCCAACCTTCCATCCTCCATACAAACCCTAGATTTATCTGCTATAGTCAGACAATTGATGAGAGAAAATCAAGGCTTGACCAATGAAGATTGGGGGATATCCAGGAGTCATACTCCATTCACAGATACTATTCTGTAGGCTGAGTATCCCAGGAAGTTTAGCATGCCAACTATCTTGGCGTACGAAGGAAAGACTGATCCCAGACAACATGTGATAAGGTATGAATGGATGATGGATTCGGCTAGAGAAAATGACACGACCAAGTGTAGATGCTTTCCAATTACTTTATTCGAAATCGCCACCATGTGGTTCACTCGACTTCCCCCACGGTCTATATCCAGCTTTGAAGAATTAACGACAAAATTTGTGGAACAGTTCAGGATACATGCCGCTCGTCCTAAGGATGTGGTGTCCCTATTTAGTATAATCCAGGCTCTGTAGGAACCATTGAAAGAGTACTTACAGAGATTTCATGTTGCGACTACTGAAGTTAGCAACCCTAATGACCATGCAATTCTGATGGCGATAATGCGAGGAGTGGATCCAGATTCAGAGTTTAGAGATTGGTTGGTAGAAAAGCCTTAAACTACGCTGGAGCGTTTCTATTCGAAGGCTCATTAATTCATAAGAAGAGAGGAAGCCAAATGGACGAGGTGAGATAAGGCACCGGGGCCTATTCAGGAGACTGTGAAAAGCAATATTGCTGTAAAACAGTCCAGTGACAATTCGAGGAAGGTTCAAGTCAATGTCCAGAATAAGCCTGGGCAATCTAAAGGGTCCGAAAGAGGAAATCTCGGAATGAAAAGGGAGACAGGGAAATGGAAGTCAAGAATTCCCACTTACAACAAGTATACTCCTTTGAATGCATCTTGGAGAATATTTACCTGTCAACTTGTAGTACTTTCCAATATAAAAAGTCACGCCCAAAGGATTAAAAAAGGAACAAAAATGGACTGGGAAGTACTGCTGCTTCCATGAGACTTACGGGCACAATACGGAGGAGTGTAGACACCTCCACGATGCAATAGAAAAGCTGTTTAGACAGAAAAAATTACAGGAGTTTGTCAAGAACTCGCAGGAAGGTAGGAAAGGAGCATCGGACCTCGGACGTGGACCGGCCCCACGCCAAGCAGAGGAACCTGCCCGAATTGTAGGTGGACTGGTCATAAACACTATAGTCGGTGGACCTCATCCTATGGATAAGAACTTACAAGAAATGGAGTGGTATTGTAACGACCCGAAATTTTTGATATTTAAAATTCGTTAATTTAAAAAGATTTTGGGTAATTTAATAATGATGAAATAAAAATTTTGTAGTTTAATAATGAAATGAATGCTAAAGTGAAATGCAACCATGGAAATTAAAGCCTAGTATTACTATTGAAATGAAATTACGATTAATTGAAGTAATGTAAATTTTTATACTAGGCTATAAATTGAATATAAGGAAACAAATGTAAATATTGAATAAATTAGTGAATTAATAATAATAAATAGTAATCGAGAAAAATCAATGTCCTATGAGTAATTATAATATTGTTTGGAAATGATAACTTATTAAAGTATGATTAGGAGTTAGTGGCAACAATTGTTATAAGTTACCAATATATTTTAATCCATTAAATTGAATTGGAATCAATTACAATAAATCTAAATAATTTATTACGTTAATGTTAATTAAGGTAATATGTGAGAATAATGCTAATATTATCCATGATAGGAAAATTTGTTGAATTGAAAGAATGAAAATGAAGACTTATCAATTTAATGGTATTTGAATGATAGAAATTGAATTTAATTGCTAGTAAATGAAATTTAATATCTAAAAATTACGTTAATTGAAACGAAGATGGAATGTGAGAATATAAATGTAATAGATTTTGAATCCAATGCTAATTTCATCCGTTTGATAATAATGAATTGAATAATAGAGTGAAAAGTAAATTTAATACAATTATTGGAAATTAAATTTAAAATTTTGAATTTTATGAAACTGAGGTTAATACCGAAATTGATAAATTAATCAACTCTAAATTAATAATTAAATTTGTTTAAATCATTGTAAATGATTGCGAAATCCAAAATGATGAAATTTGTCAATTAAATAATTAAAACTGAAAATTTGATTTAATTAGTTAATTTATTTATTTAACTAATTAATGTAAAAATAGCTATTTTGGTCACTGACTCGGATTTCGATGAAACTAGTTTCATCCGATCCGTAACGATAAATTATTGTAGGATTTCAAGTTTCGTAGAGATCAGGCTTGTCGTTTGATCGTATGGGCTTGAAATGCCTTGAAATCGATCAATTGAAATCAATTTGAAATAATTTGACTTTTTAGCATAACTTCTTCATATGATTGATTTTGGATTTGAAACCTGTTCCATCGAGTTTAAAATATTCAAAAACATCTATTTTGATACATGCATTGACCCAATTTCGTTCTGATGTCAGAATGGGCCTTTCGGACCATTTTATCGTGCAACGCGTATATCAATCGTGTCTATCCATTCTAATTTCAGATTTGCATATATATACCTTGTTATAAACCCTAGTCTATTCCTTATGTTTATTTTTCTAAATGTACAACTCTATTTGCTTCTCCTCTTTCAATGGCAGACAGAATCCTAGATTCCAACTGCAATTTTAAATAAAATTCAAAGCAAAAATTTCAAACTCCACAAACCATGTCGAATTATATATGGATTTGAAGCTCTCGACGAGCGCAAGTCAAATATATGATTCATTCTTGTATCTAGGTTTCTGTGCAGCCAAAATTGGCTCGTTTATTCTCGACTGTTCATTGTGCCATGATCAACTGTGTTAGATCGTCAAATCGAGGTTATAGTTTGGTAGAGAGCAGCGAGTGGATTGCATCTGTAAGGGTTTTGCGTCGAATCGACGATCAGATTAGCCCCTAAAATTTGCCTAGGGTTTACAGTAGACAGCGGCGGCTGCTTGGGTGCATTGATGACGTCGTCGTGACCTTGGGGAAGTTTAGGGGCGGCGCGGCGATGTCAAGGTGTGGCGCGCGGCCTCGTGCAGGCCATCGTGGAGGAGGCGTGCGATTTGAATGTGGCAGCGCTAGGTATCTGCAATTGATTTTTGGTTCGAACGTGCTATGAAGGAGATGATTCGTGTGCTGACATGTAATGGGGTAGGTTTGCTATTTTTAGTTATCTTGTTTATTTTCATATTTAAATCGTATGATCGTTCTTATTTGTATAACTTTTGCATACGGACTCAGATTCACGCGTGGTTTTCTCCGCTAGGTTCATATTGGAATTCTGGACATTATGGCACTGGTTTGGACAGATTTTGAGACTTTTAAAATTTTGGATTTAAATTGGATTTAAATTCAAAAGGTGAGTGTTTTAATCCACTCATAACTTCAAAAGGTGAGTGTAATATATGCTATTCTTATAAAAAATGTGGTCTTGGAATTATAAATATTAAGAGTTGGAACTTTGCTACTCTATCAGCTAGAACTGATAAATTACTGAGGCATGACAATAATTTGTGGGCTTCTTGGTGTAGAAACTATCTCACCCGTGATAGTAATTTCTGGCTTATCACTCCTCCATCTGACTGCAGTTGGTCCTGGAGGAATATCTTGAGAGGCAGAGATATTTTTCTCCCTATGGTTCAACGGAGAATGAAAGACATTGGTAATATAACATTTTGGTATGATCCATGGCCAGCGAAAGGTGTAATTCTAGCTAATGTTATTGATTACGAAACAAGAGTCATCTCTGGCATTAATGGTAATGCCTCTGCTGATAGATATTGGGCAGATGGTACTGTATCCTTACCCTACTGTAGTTCTTTTGTGGTTAGAGTTGCTTGGAATGCTATACGCAATGAGCTATGTAACCTTAGCAATCTTCATATTACTTGGAAAGACAAGGTGTATTCAATTAAAACTGTTTATAATGCTCTTGATTCCACTAATGGTTATCCTACTTTTCTATGGTTTTCTAGAATCTGGGATTCTCATTCTGTCCCAAAGGAAAATCTATTCATGTGGAAAGTCTTGAAGAATGGAATTCTTTCTCTACATAAACTTTAATCTTATGGAATTATACAAATTTATATCTGTTTATTATGTGGTACTGGTGTTGAGATTGTGTCACATTTTTTCTTTGAATGTGAGTTTACTTTCCATATTTCGAATAAGCTTTTACACCACTATGGTATCATAGTTCTATGCGTATATCCCCTATGGAATGGTACAATATTTTCAAGGCTACTAGATGGAAGAATGAAAGAGGATGCTTGATGCTAAGAATTTTAAAGAAGGCTTTGTACTTCATTTGGATGGAGAGGAACATTAGGGTGTTTAAAGGGCAATCTTCCACTAAACATGTAATGGTCCTCCCTATTATTAGATCAATGTAATGTTTCCTCTCTTTTGTGTTGTCTTCTAAGCCTTGGTGCAATGCTTGTTGTAATATTTTGTAATTTCTTATGGTTTTTAAAAATAATGGTAGGGGACCATTCAACCTCGTTGGTTTTGCCAAAAAAAGAAGAAATTTATTTATGACTGTTTGGCATATTTTTATTCATCATCTCAGTTATATTGAATTTACTGAATTAAGTTGTTATTTAAGTATTATTGCATATAAACTGTCAGTTAAATAGTTATTTAATTTATTTTTGAATATAAACCGCTACTAAATGCCTGTTATTTATTTTCTGTTATATATTGATGTTATCGATTGAATTGGATAATGATTGTGATAAATGGTTGATGTTTGATGTTTGATGAATGGATGTTGTATTTTATATTGTTATAAACTGCAAGTTATTATGCATTTTTTCATTCGGGATTGCGGTTTCAAATGATATATAACCGTATTTTTATTTTAAATTACGGATTGAAATGATAAATATCTGTATCACTTGACCATAGGGTAGAGAATTTTACACAGACACCGTGCTTTATATATATATGTATATGTATAAATATTTTGAAATGATTTCTATGGCTTGGTAAAGAAATATATGGTTTTATGAAATATTGATTTGGATATTTTATAAGTCTTATTTCTATATATAGTTAAATTCTTGGTTTTAAGCTATGTATAAAATTGGTTTAAAGTATAAAAGAAGTCTAATAATAAAGTTTGATTTTTATTAAGATATAATATGGTTAAGTATTTATACAAATTAAATTTCTGGAGTTTATAATGACTTAAATGAGAATAAGGTGGGAAGATAAATATGAAATTGATTTGAAATTTAATGAAATTAAGATTTTAAAAAAATGATTTTTATAAATGGATTTTGGTTTAAGATGAATTAAACGAATATTTCAAGTGTAATAAATTGAAGGAAATATTTAGTTATTTGTACTTTGAGTTTTATTTATATGATAATGGTTTTATTATGCGAATATTTGAAAACTAAGTAATAGAACATTGAATTGTTGAATCATAATTACCAACCTTAGTTTTGAAATTGTTAAATACTCAAAGTTTGAAATATATTGGAATTGAAATGGTATATTGAAACTCAAATTGAGTTGAAAGTTATGAATTGAGATTTAATTTAAAGTGAATAAAATTGTGAAGTCTAGGAAATTATTTTACTTTATAAAGTAATTTTATAATTCAAGCTGTCTTAATTTATATACTGTTTGAATATCCAAACCATTTAAGTTTTGGAAGTTATTGTTTGGAAGCTATGAAATTCGAAGTATTATGTTTTGAAAGGTTATATTTCAAGCGTTTGGTTTCGAAATATTATAAATTTGTAAGTGCCATGATTCTGGAAAAGAGATATATTTTGATTTGGGTTTTATAAAAATGATATCATAGTGATTTGGGTTTTTGAAATGGAAAGGATATCGTATTTATATGGGTTCGAAATAGATATTTTATTCTAGTTTTGAAGTATAAATTATTTTGAAATGACCATGGTGTTATAATAACATTTGGTTGTTGAAGAGACCGGGATAGGAAGTTGTCATACTCTCTGCCAACTCTGAAAACCACTTTAACAACCATGTACGCAGTGGAGATTCCAGAATAAAGTAGGATGGTGGCAGCGTTTCCTTTGAGGTAAATATGTGGACCCGACTCCCGTGAGTTGGAATAAGGTGGCTAAAACAGGAGCGATTGACGGGCTAAGAAGGTAGCACCTTTTATCGGACATACTCCTTCGATACCATTCTATTACTTTGTGATTGTTTGGGGCCCTTTTTGATTTTTGGGGTTGTGGCCCGAGGTGGGCGGTATTAGCTGCTACGCGTTACCACTGGTCTAGAAGCGTAATTGGTATATCTAATTTGGCATTGCCAAGTTGTGCCGGGTCACCTACCATAACGCACCTTGTACGAGTTTGGTTTTCTCCCGTAGCCCGTGTGGTATCCTCTGGTGGCTTCCCGATCAGGAGGGACCATGATACTGGATGGACTACTGGGACTATTACGTGTTAAGACGGAAAATGTAAAGCCTTAACGCTATTTAAAAGTAAGTTTTTTTATGAATAGACAGTATTATAATAGCGAAATATTATTACATAGTAAATAGTTTAACGGGTCCTTAGGAGACGTGAATCCCGAGCATCTCTTAATTTACTGCACTCACGTTTGACACTGGATAGGAGATGTCAAATCCCTAAACATCTCTGACGCCGTTTCACTCATATTATTTACTGTTGATTTAACTTACATAAGTTCTTTTAGTTCTGACTCGAGTGTTTTGTCTTTTCAGTTCGCTCCAGTCAGTCTGAGCATTACAAGATTTGAAGACCTTACTTTTAGATGACAAAGACGAAGATTTTATTACTATTATTTATTATTATTCTACTACATTCACACTGTTCCACTGCATTATTATTTATTATTTTCTGGTATATGTAACTCTGATATGTGTTGTATAAGTATAATCAAATGTTTTGTAAAAAAAACTTCATGAACTGTTTATTTGATTATTATATTTTTTCGTTCCGCTGCAAGATTCTGTTTTGTTTTTTCTTCTCCGCTTTTCTTATCCACCAAATAACGATCCTCCCTTCTATATGGTTTAAGTTTGACGTGTGTGGTTTATCGTCGATTTAAAGCATACAAAAAGGCGGGACGTTACATCAGGTATCAGAGCTTTGGTTTTGCGATAAACCTTAGATTTGTGGGGTTTGACTCTTTACTAATAGAGTAGTAATACCCTATGGTGAGTCACTGAGTGTGTGTGTGTATGACGACCCGCCCTTCTACTACCAGAAAGACGTATCATCATTAAGAAAGAAAGGTATGAGAAAATAGAAAAGAAAGAAGAAGGAAGAACAACAACATCAGAATCTCACAGCGGAACGGAACAAAATATAATATATCACAAAAATATTTAAAAGTTTTACATATATCAGAGTTATACAGATAATACATCAATACTAGACAATTATAACACCTGTCTAGTTAATACAACTCAATACAATACAACTCAAACAATATGACTCAGAGATACCAACACAGCAGAACTATATATATATCCACAACGCTGAAGCCACCTGCTCCATTGCTCCTCCAGAATTCGTCAAAGCTAACCTGAATCCCTTGGCTACCCGTAAAAATTTGGGTACCCGAGAGTTTATGAAAACAAAAATAAACTCCAGGTCAGACATGGGTCTGGTATGAGTAAACGGTTTAAAGTTGCTTAACTTTGAAAAGCATTTGAAAATAAAGGTATCACGTAAGACTTCCCACAAATAAATACGGGTAATTTTTTACCTTACGCTAACCAAAATATTTCATAGGAAATCCAGTGATATTATAATAGTGTCTAGGGTTTTCAAGTAAATAGAAAATAACCGAAATTGTTACATGATTAAATTCCAGCTACTAGCCACAAAAGTGGGTAATACAAATCAAAATCGTAGGGTCTCGTAGGGAAAATGGATTTCCAACAATGGCAGGGCTACTGGGGTACCGCCCGTCACAGTACGGGGCCTAGATCACCGTACCGAGGATTACTTCCTTCATCCCCTGCAAAACACAAGGCCGGAACCATTCCTTACTGAACAGTCCCGAACAAGATAAACCCCGCGGTTCTAGATAGCAAACCGCCCACACAGCCGAAATAAAAAGGGACATCTAGACAGGGGAAATATCTTGTCCTGCTTGGGCATGACCCACCTAACATTGCTGCATCTCCCCTGTTTTAGCCATTCCCGGTTGATGAGGCTTGAGGCTACGATTACCTTTATAGAGCATATCACTTAGAATGCTCATTGTCCGCCTGACGATGTGTTGAAAGCATTCAATCCATACAAGTTCGTTCCGGGTTCGAACAAAACCGAAGGCATTATCTCGTTACACTCATTTTGGAATCACCCTCAGAGTTAACGACGATAACCCTTGCATTCTGAAAACACCATCTCGATCTTCATTTCAGGATTCATGACCTAACGATTAAATTGGATCGATGTGGTTTTCGGAGAATCAAAATTGATTCTTCCGATCCCGGTCTCATCGAAATCCAAACGCCATTTTAAGGGCCAAGTTGTCTATTTAACTTAACAGTTTAAGTAATTTAATTAACATAGCATTTATCACAAATAAAACATATACGAGCATCATAGGTATAACACAGCATATCATAGAGTAACATAGGATATTAGCTCATAAATATCTAAATCGGATATTCAATCACAACAGTTTATAAGCAGTCACCTTCAAGTCTTATTTGTAATTAATTCAATTTAGAATTAATTATTTGAGAGTTAATCATTTAACTCTATTTAATTAATCATTAAGTAACAATTAATTACTTATTTCATTCCAGGTTGTTTAGTTATTTATTTCTTTATTAATCCTTAAATCTTAATTACATAATTACTTTATTTTCACACTATCACACATCATTTATCACATAATTATTTGTAATTAATTACTTTAATTAACCATTTTAATGAATGGTCTTAATTATTAATCAAACTTAAATTCCCATTTAATCACTGCTAATCACTTACTTAACCATCTATTTATTCTAAATTAAATTACTCGATTAAGTAATTATTAATCATTCATAAATTGACTTTTAAGTAATTAATTTCAAATTTACCCCTTTTTCTTAATTATAACTCGATCTCTGATTATAAAGTAGTTACGCCCAACCACTTTTCAAAAATAGTTTATTAATATCAATGATTCATCTTAATTAACATTTAATAAGAATTTTTCTTAACTTGAAATTCAATTTGTTATTATCTACGCCATTTAAATGTTAATTATCTTATACTTGACTGAGAAGTGCTTAATTACAATAATATTTAAGTATTTCAAAAACATTGTTACGTATTAAATAAATCATCACGACGTGAATCCAAAGTCTTCACAGTGTTATAAATTTATGGAAACCAAATTTTAATCATCTACAATGCTATTGCAAAACTGTAATTAGTGAACCTGAGACCTCCCCTATTCAATCTCGTGCGCCACTTCGAGTTATTCCCTAGAATCACTCGATCCCTCCTGTACGCCATCTTCTTCTTCCCTTTTTTTTATTAGCTAGTTTTAAACGCAACAGCAGTATTGAACATACACACCTGATAACTTGAAGCACACACGTAAATTCCCGAGTGCGACACGAAGCAAAAATCTCACCACGACACAGACACGACAGTTCGTCCCCAAACACCACCGTGCACGTGCACGGTGGTTCGCCACACCTCCGGCCTCCCACGTCGCCACCCACAAATCACAATTCGCCCCCAAATACGAGATCGCAACACCAATCATCACGAAATCCATGAATTCAAAAAAAAACCTGTAACTCGAACCCACGTTCGAACACTCGATAACAATTCGCCACGTCCGGCCAAATGCGACCACCTGCAGCGACGCAACTCCACCCGCACCTCAGCCATACCTTCCTCGTCCACCTCCACGAAGCACGAGGCACTCGATCATGCAACGGTGACGAAATCGAAAATCCACAGAACCTAGAACCCATGAACCCAAAACCCTATTTTTACTTCTTCCCAGAAATTCCGCATTCGAAATATTTCCTAGCATTTTTCCTGATATGTTTGATTACTAAGCTTACTTCATGCAAAGTTTCAACTTAAAGCGATCTCCCGGTCGTTGGAAATTTGTAGAAGAAGCAATTTCTGATAAACTACAATTGCTGTTGATATAATCCATGTAAAATCTCAATTTTTATTTTAAAAATCATGTTTTCGAACAACGATTCACAATATAAACTTGAATCATTGATTCATCATATTCAAAATTTCCATATGTTAGAGTTTCCCTGTAAATTTTTTTTTTTAAAATACTGTATATATCCATACCTATTGAAAGTTATATTAAAACCTTAACTCAGGTGGAAACCAACTAGTTTGTTCGAACTCAAAATCCAAAATGATCAGATAAAGTAAAAAAAAAATTGAAATTCTCTGATCAGTTTGCAACCTGTAACCAAACAGAGAGGAAGAAACACACAATCCTGACATATACATATATATATATATACAGAGTTAAACTATAATAAACATCCAAGCAAAGCACCATATTAATCACAGATGATTCACACATATTTAATTCAACTTAGATTATGAATTAATTTGTTTAATCACCAGGAAAATTCCAGAATCAAAGAACAAACAGAGGTGATGAAAACTGCAGATGAATCTGCTCCTAACCTCTGATGATTTTAAAACTGTTTTGAATCTGCCTGTTTCTTGTTTTGAATTAAAATGTTGATTTTACTGCCTGTTTCCTTCTTTTGTTTCCTCTGATTTACTATGGCTTACAGAACAATCTAAAAAGAATAGAGGTAAACATATATATAAAGAAGATATAGATGTTTAAAAGAAGGTGGTTTCTAGTGTAGTTATTATTTGTTCTAATATGGCAGATTTTATTTACTGCAAAGGAAAGATTTGCTAAATATCCCTGAACTGGCAAAGATGTAGGCTAGAGCAGATAGTATTAAATGCTTGTTGTAAAATGTGTTTACATAATTATCATTATTTCGGCTGTGTATATATATAGATAGTTGTATGGAGATGTACTTTTGCAGGTCAAAGGCTTGTGAATGAAGCTTCATGTATAAAGATATTTGTTTGATACAAAACTGTTTGTCTTATATATATATTTTTTAAAGTAAAACTTGTTTTATATTGAAGTGAACTTTGTTTCCTGATTCATAAAACTGTACACAGCACATATAATTAGTATCTACTTTGTCTTTGTCTCATGCATACTTAATCTACAAGGTATCTTTGTTATGAATATACTTAAACTTTTATTATTCATTACTTCATTTATTAGTTCATTTATTCCGAGCATCATTTCTTGTTTTGTGAACATATATATATGTATGGTTTATCTTATTTTTCTCTGACAAGTAGTTGTATTTTATTTGGTAATTAAATTTTTAAACATTTGATCTACAACATACTTGTATTTATACATTTCAAATTGTAATTTATATTTGTATATTTATGTTACTTTGATTACATCTTATAATTTATGATTGTGTTTTATACTAGTTTTGAATGTTTATTTTAAAACTTATCATTTTAAAAACAAAAATTGTATTCATATGTATTTTATCAAAAATCAAAATATAAAGTCTTTGATTCGATTCTATTGAATAAAACCGATTTTGTTTTAAATGGTTTTGAAGTATTCTATTTTAAAATTCCAAACCAAAATTTCTTTGAAAAACATATATAACTGTTAAATATTCAAGATCTCATCAATTTAAACATTGACAAGCTTATATTTAATTTAAATTAGATTAAATATTTATTAAACATGCTGTCAAAAATTCCGGGTTGTTACATTCCTCCCCCCTTAAAAGAATTTCGTCCCCGAAATTTAAACAACAGTTAATTCCACAAACTTTTATATTAACCATCCAAACATACATATCATTCACACAATAGAAAACAAACAAACAGTCTATTCTAACAAACAACACTAGTTATCCGAACATAAATCCGGATAAGCACTCCTTAAACTATCGAAAGTTTGTCTCTCGATATTCAATAATCCAAACTGGATTCCTGACCACAATTAAATTCGACTTGACTTCCAAATTCCTGAATTACTAGTTTAACAACTAATGATGAATCATGAACAAATTTCCTGAGATATAAGGAATACACAATAAATTCCAGACATCCGTTCTGGAAATTAAATTCTGAAATCTACAGTATTTACTCTTTCCCAAATTTTATTGACTTCTTTACAGAATTTCAATATTTGTTCATTCAAGCCTGTACGATGTACATATACCATTCGTACGCAATATAAAATTTGATCGCTCGCTCGATCACACAATTTCTTTTCCGAACTAGTATTGTCCACCCGACTTCCTAGTGCGGACTCAGATCTGGTTTCTTGATCGAAACTGTCATTCTCCTTGCATAGTCACAACTATGATAGAGAATTTCCAGAATCAATAAAAATCCATATCCATGGTTCGTCGTCGAAAATCGAGTGAAAAATCCTAACTCGGATCGATATAGCTATCTCGAAATTTTGTGCTCGAATCTGGATCAAATTGTTACGTGAATAAAATCAAATACGTACATCCTACGTATTTATATTCATTGATTATCAACCATATCAATTTCTATTATTCACATTATTCTGATGCTATCCACTTGGAATAATTTTCTCAGTATCACATTTTACTTCAGAATTTCACCATTCATTTCTTAAGCTTAATATAAGCATTATATATACTTTTATATTATTACTCTGCCACTTTAGCCTTAATATATTCTTATTTAAATCTGAATTACCAATTCCATATGAATTCAATTTTCTTAACTCTGAAAATTGAACCTTTATTGACTATCTCCATTTATAACTGATTCCTATTATTATTTTTAAATTAGTTTCATTCATTAGTTTACTTTAAATTTTCAATTTGAAATTGTTTTGTTGCTAAATTTTTTTTATAGTTTTCAAATTCCAAAAAGTTTTGACAGAGTTTCCATTTATTTAGCATTACATATTTCCAAAAGCACTTATGTAAGGTTTCCAACACTTATTACAATTATTTCTAATCGATTTTCAAATCATTCCTTTTAGTTAAAGTGATTTACACTTAGTTGCTTAGACATATAATCCATTTGTGCAAAACAAACTCATATTCAAAATCATCCTATTTTGCTTCCAATAATTCATAGAATTTATCTAATTCTCTTTTACTTCAAACAACCCATTCCCATATGCAATTCAACAATATTATTGTGAACAGATAACCACTTAAGCTTTATAACAAATTTTAAATTGATTCCAATTCAATTTACACTTGATTCCATTCCAATTAAATTATTCACAATCCTTTCATTGCATTTTCTTTTATTTCATAAGTTTGATTCCAAACTATTTTATTAAACTCGACAACCAATATTTTAAACATTCATCTCAAAATTTTACTTAAGTCATTTATTTCTTTCAAACTGTTCCACCTAACAACTTAAGTTTATTCTATTCCACCAACTTCCATTTAAATCTTTGATCAAATCCCAACTATTTACTAATCTATTTGATTAGTTTATTCTTTTATCCATCCTTAAATTTTAATTTACATTAACAATTCACTATTGAATTTATTCATAATCAATTATTCAATTTATACTTGAATTAGATTTGTTTACAACTCCTTCCAATTGTATTTTATCCATATTCAAGGCTTACTTGGTTTATATTTACTTACTTACATAAGGATTTTATTTCATTCAAATTTTATCTATAACTCAACTGAGTTTATTTAAATTCAATTTTATTTTAACTCAGCTTCAGTTAAATCTAACTACTTACAAATCTTAAAATTTTATTTCTCAATATATAAGCTCAAAACTTATTTATCTACTTAACAACTTATATTACTCATTTGGGTCATTTCATCTTATAATCACAATTTCAGATTATTTATATATATAGCACTTACTGTCTTAAAGTATAAATTTCCACCTCACAATTTACAATCATTTTACCCTCCCAATTTTACATCCAATTAAGTTCACTTTGAACTTCAATTCCATTTAACTTATCTCAGGTTAGACTCTAGTATGTTTCTTATTTTCATTTACTTAAGTTAAATTCTAATTCCCAGTTTCATCTTATAAATATCAACTTTACTTTATAAGTTCACCAGTCAATTCATTTAAACTTTCACATTATAGAATTTCTTAGAATCCAATTGCCCGGTTTTCATTTCCAAAATCATTTTAAAATGATAACTTCACATACCCACTTGATATATTAAATCAAATTTTCAAATTCCAAACACTTGTTTTTACCAAAACAAATTTCCTTTTGAAATTTCTAAAACAACTTGTATACCCAACAAGTCCAAACAATATCATGATCAACTATCCTGGTAGCAATCCATCACTTTTAGAAACTCGAAAATGAATACTGATGATGTGGCCATCACCATCAGGATTATTTTCCAGCGACTGAAGTGAGCTCAGTGCATCCTTACTTTCACAAATTTTCCTAAAATAATTTCCGTTCAACAATATCTTTCAAAACAATATTCCAATACTGCCTTCAAATCTTTGGAAAAACATCTTAAACATTCCCAAGATTTTAAATTCCCAAATTCCTTTGTTTAAACTCATTTAAACATCTTCCAAATTTCCGGGACTTAAATTATAGTTTAATCAGATTTCATTTATATTCCATTTTATTTAAAATCAGTTTTAAATAATTTTATTTGGTTATAAACCATTCACATTTAAATTTTTATTTGATTGTACTATTAACAATCAAACATCCAAGTATATATAGTTATTTCAGAAAAATATTTCTTTTATATCAAAATAAAATTTTGGGTAAAATTATTTCATTTACCCTACTTTTAAAAAAAACAATACTATGTCGAATTGCTCTATTTAAGTGTTTAGAAACCCCTTTGATACAGTTTTCGAGGCTGTGCCGACGATGGTTCATATACCACTCAATCAATCAATCAACGCAATATAAAACAACTTTATATTCCACTAACGAGTACGCGCTCATATCTATTAATACACTCAAACTCATTTTTAGAGTACTGCTGACTCTATTTTATGAGTAATTTCTTCCAGAGCCAAGGTTATCACCAACCTATGCTCTGATACCAACTGTGACAACCCGCCCTTCTACTACCAGAAAGACGTATCATCATTAAGAAAGAAAGGGATGAGAAAATAGAAAAGAAAGAAGAAGGAAGAACAACAACATCAGAATCTCACAGCGGAACGGAACAAAATATAATATATCACTTAAATATTTAAAAGTTTTACATATATCAGAGTTATACAGATAATACATCAATACTAGACAATTATAACACCTGTCTAGTTAATACAACTCAATACAATACAACTCAAACAATATGACTCAGAGATACCAACACAGCAGAACTATATATATATCCACAACGCTGAAGCCTCCTGCTCCACTGCTCCTCCAGAATTCGTCAAAGCTAACCCGAATCCCTTGGCTACCCGTAAAAATTTGGGTACCCGAGAGTTTATGAAAACAAAAATAAACTCCGGGTCAGACATGGGTCTGGTATGAGTAAACGGTTTAAAGTTGCTTAACTTTGAAAAGCATTTGAAAATAAAGGTATCACGTAAGACTTCCCACAAATAAATACGGGTAAGTTTTTACCTTACGCTAACCAAAACATTTCATAGGAAATCCAGTGATATTATAATAGTGTCTAGGGTTTTCAAGTAAATAGAAAATAGCCGAAATTGTTACATGATTAAATTCCAGCTACTAGCCACAAAAGTGGGTAATACAAATCAAAACCATAGGGTCTCGTAGGGAAAATGGATTTCCAACAATGGCAGGGCTACTGGGGTACCGCCCGTCACAGTACGGGGCCTAGATCACCGTACCGAGGATTACTCCCTTCATCCCCTGCAACATAAGGCCGGAACCATTCCTTACTGAACAGTCCCGAACAAGATAAACCCCGCGGTTCTAGCTAGCAAACCGCCCACACAGCCGAAATAAAAAGGGACATCTAGACAGGGGAAATATCTTGTCCTGCTTGGGCATGACCCACCTAACCTTGCTGCATCTCCCCTGTTTTAGCCATTCCCGGTTGATGAGGCTTGAGGCTACGATTACCTTTATAGAGCATATCTCTTAGAATGCTCATCGTCCGCCTGACGATGTGTTGAAAGCATTCAATCCATACAAGTTCGTTCCGGGTTCGAACGAAACCGAAGGCATTATCTCGTTACACTCATTTTGGAATCACCCTCAGAGTTAACGACGATAACCCTTGCATTCTGAAAACACCATCTCGATCTTCATTTCAGGATTCATGACCTAACGATTAAATTGGATCGATGTGGTTTTCGGAGAATCAAAATTGATTCTTCCGATCCTGGTCTCATCGAAATCCAAACGCCATTTTAAGGGCCAAGTTGTCTATTTAACTTAACAGTTTAAGTAATTTAATTAACATAGCATTTATCACAAATAAAACATATACGAGCATCATAGGTATAACACAGCATATCATAGAGTAACATAGGATATTAGCTCATAAATATCTAAATCGGATATTCAATCACAACAGTTTATAAGCAGTCACCTTCAAGTCTTATTTGTAATTAATTCAATTTAGAAATAATTACTTGAGAGTTAATCATTTAACTCTATTTAATTAATCATTAAGTAACAATTAATTACTTATTTCATTCTAGGTTGTTTAGTTATTTATTTCTTTATTAATCCTTAAATCTTAATTACATAATTACTTTATTTTCACACTATCACACAGCATTTATCACATAATTATTTGTAATTAATTACTTTAATTAACCATTTTAATGAATGGTCTTAATTATTAATCAAACTTAAATTCCCATTTAATCACTGCTAATTACTTACTTAACCATCTATTTATTCTAAATTAAATTACTCGATTAAGTAATTAATAATCATTCATAAATTGACTTTTTAAGTAATTAATTTCAAATTTACCCCTTTTTCTTAATTATAACTCGATCTCTGATTATAAAGTAGTTACGCCCAACCACTTTTCAAAAATAGTTTATTAATATCAATGATTCATCTTAATTAACATTTAATAAGAAATTTTCTTAACTTGAAATTCAATTTGTTATTATCTACGCCATTTAAATGTTAATTATCTTATACTTGACTGAGATTAAGTGCTTAATTACAATAAAATTTAAGTATTTTAAAAACATTGTTACGTATTAAATAAATCATCACGACGTGAATCCAAAGTCTTCACAGTGTTATAAATTTATGGAAACCAAATTTTAATCATCTACAATGCTATTGCAAAACTGTAATTAGTCAACCCGAGACCTCCCCTATTCAATCTCGTGCGCCACTTCGAGTTATTCCCTAGAATCACTCGAGCCCTCCTGTATGCCATCTTCTTCTTCCCTTTTTTTTTATTAGCTAGTTTTAAACGCAATAGCAATATTGAACATACACACCTGATAACTCGAAGCACACACATAAATTCCCGAGTGCGACACGAAGCAAAAATCTCACCACGACACAGACACGACAGTTCGTCCCCAAACACCATCGTGCACGTGCACGGTGGTTTGCCACACCTCCGGCCTCCCACGTCACCACCCATAAATCACAATTCGCCCCCAAATACGAGATTGCAACACCAATCATCACGAAATCCATGAATTCAAAAAAAAACCTATAACTCGAACCCACGTTCGAACACTCGATAACAATTCGCCACGTCCGGCCAAATGCGACCACCTGCAGCGACGCAACTCCACCCGCACCTCAGCCATACCTTCCTCGTCCACCTCCCCGAAGCGCGAGGCACTCGATCATGCAACGGTGACGAAATCGAAAATCCACAAAACCTAAAACCCATGAACCCAAAACCCTATTTTTACTTCTTCCCAGAATTCCGCATTCGAAATTTTTCCTAGCATTTTTCCTGATATGTTTGATTACTAAGCTTACTTCATGCAAAGTTTCAACTTAAAGCGATTTCCCGGTCGTTGGAAATTTGTAGAAGAAGCAATTTCTGATAAACTACAACTGCTGTTGATATAATCCATGTAAAATCTCAATTTTTATTTTAAAAATCATGTTTTCGAACAACGATTCACAATATAAACTTGAATCATTGATTCATCATATTCAAAATTTCCATATGTTAGAGTTTCCCTGTAAAAATTTTTTTTTTTTAAAATACTGTATATATCCATACCTATTGAAAGTTATATTAAAACCTTAACTCAGGTGGAAACAAACTAGTTTGTTCGAACTCAAAATCCAAAATGATCAGATAAAGTAAAAAAAAATTGAAATTCTCTGATCAGTTTGCAACCTGTAACCAAACAGAGAGGAAGAAACACACAATCCATACATACATATATATATATACACACACACACACACAGAGAGTTAAACTATAATAAACATCCAAGCAAAGCACCATATTAATCACAGATGGTTCACACATATTTAATTCAACTTAGATTATGAATTAATTTGTTTACTCACTAGGAAAATTCCAGAATCAAAGAACAAACAGAGGTGATGAAAACTGCAGATGAATCTGCTCCTAACCTCTGATGATTTTAAAACTGTTTTGAATCTGCCTGTTTCTTGTTTTGAATTAAAATGTTGATTTTACTGCCTGTTTCCTTCTTTTGTTTCCTCTGATTTACTATGGCTTACAGAACAATCTAAAAAGAATAGAGGTAAACATATATATAAAGAAGATATAGATGTTTAAAAGAAGGTGGTTTCTAGTGTAGTTATTATTTGTTCTAATATGGCAGATTTTATTTACTGCAAAGGAAAGATTTGCTAAATATCCCTGAACTGGCAAAGATGTAGGCTAGAGCAGATAGTATTAAATGCTTGTTGTAAAATGTGTTTACATAATTATCATTATTTCGGCTGTGTATATATATAGATAGTTGTATGGAGATGTACTTTTGCAGGTCAAAGGCTTGTGAATGAAGCTTCATGTATAAAGATATTTGTTTGATACAAAACTGTTTGTCTTATATATATATTTTTTAAAGTAAAACTTGTTTTATATTGAAGTGAACTTTGTTTCCTGATTCATAAAACTGTACACAGCACATATAATTAGTATCTACTTTGTCTTTGTCTCATGCATACTTAATCTACAAGGTATCTTTGTTATGAATATACTTAAACTTTTATTATTCATTACTTCATTTATTAGTTCATTTATTCCGAGCATCATTTCTTGTTTTGTGAACATATATATATGTATGGTTTATCTTATTTTTCTCTGACAAGTAGTTGTATTTTATTTGGTAATTAAATTTTTAAACATTTGATCTACAACATACTTGTATTTATACATTTCAAATTGTAATTTATATTTGTATATTTATGTTACTTTGATTACATCTTATAATTTATGATTGTGTTTTATACTAGTTTTGAATGTTTATTTTAAAACTTATCATTTTAAAAACAAAAATTGTATTCATATGTATTTTATCAAAAATCAAAATATAAAGTCTTTGATTCGATTCTATTGAATAAAACCGATTTTGTTTTAAATGGTTTTGAAGTATTCTATTTTAAAATTCCAAACCAAAATTTCTTTGAAAAACATATATAACTGTTAAATATTCAAGATCTCATCAATTTAAACATTGACAAGCTTATATTTAATTTAAATTAGATTAAATATTTATTAAACATGCTGTCAAAAATTCCGGGTTGTTACAGTGTGTGTGTATGAGAGAGCATATTTGTTGGTGTTATAAATGGGTTTTAATATTGTGTTAATTTGTTCCGTTTTGTATTTATAAATTCTGGTTGGTGCATAGGACGCTACGACACCAATAGGGATTTATAAACACTTAATAGAACGGATCGACATAATATTTTTTTTGATTATAGGTGAATGGAATAACTTTTCCTATTATATTTTCTATATATATAATATAAATTTTATAAAGGTTATATTTGGTTGTGATATATTGGTTGTTAGGTAATGAAATTATAAATAATAGTTGAAATGAGATTGAAAATAAAATAAATGAAATTTGTGAATATAGAACTTAAGTTTTGGGCTTTGAAAATTGCTTTCAAAGGATTTTGGAATATAATAATATTGTTTATAAGTATTTTCTGATATGAATATTTTAATATAATTTGAAAGCATTGTTTTAATGGAAGTTTAGAAAGAAATAAGTTTTGTACTTCCCTCTTTCTCGCTGGAAAATAATTTTGGTGATGAGTGCACGCATCATCGACATTCATTTTCGAGTTTCTAAGTGGGAAGGCCACCGTAATAGTTTTACTACAGATTTATTTTGATAAACAAATATAAATTTTGAATTGTTTAAAAATATTTGGATATAAGTTGTAAGGATATATATATATATATATATATATATATATATAATTTTAAAATGATGTAACAACCCAATATTTTTGAAATTAATTTTCAATTAAATTTATTTCACTTCGAAAATGTTTTAGAAATCATTTCACTTAAAGTTTGGTTTTACAATATTTTTATAGTGAAGTAGGAAATTTTCTAGAGTTAACGGCATTTTTTTTGTAATTTTCAGGCCCTGTTTTCAATTTTTAAACAATTTCTTTAGTTCTTTTTCAATTTTCTCCAACTCAATTATTTATTTCATTTTAGAAATGATAAATGAATTATTTTATTTCAAATTTTTCCTTTATGTTATTTTTAAAATGAAGTGGATAATTTTCCAAGGCTAGTGATGATTTATTTGTAATTTTTGAACCCTGTTTTGAATTTTTATGCAATTCCTTTAACTCTTTTCTGTTTTCTTTAAATTTAATTATTTATTTCCATTTTATTTTACTTTTTCTAATTTTTTGAATTCATTTTCTTAATTTTATTTTGTTTTATTTGAATTAAAGAAATGGTAAATTGAAGAGACAAAACTCTTCCTTTTCCTATGACTTTTCAAGTGCTTGACTTCTCATTTTCTTTTACCGTTCTATCATTTACTTTCGGCCATGTATTTTCTTTAATTAGCCGTGAGTTTCATTTACTTCTCACACACAAAAAAATTGCATCTCATTTTCATTCACGGCAAGAAGAAATTTGGGTAATGGCCTCCTCCTTATTTCTCTTCGTTTTCTTCTTATTTTTAATATTTTGCCTTGCTTTCATGGATAGTTTGCTCGGCCAGCACTTGATTGTCACGGCCACCACCTCCAACACCTCTTCCTTATCATCATCACCACCTACCCCTCAGGCCTTGACCATGGTCGAGACTCCTATGGTGCAAAGACTCCACAAAAATGCAACTATGCCCTTAAAACCTTCATAGCCGACCACACCTTGCTTCATCACTTCATCCACCACCATAGCCACTACCATAACCGCCACCACCTCACTGACCAGACCACCACACACCCCTCCAGCCCCTAACTAGGTCCCACACTCCTCAGGCCGAGCCTACAACCCCATGGTCGTGCCTCTTTGTTGGCAAAGACCCGTACTACATTGCCTAAAACCCTTCATGTTCTCATGTTGTAACTCCTCACCTTTTTCATGCGTGTACCCGAGCCATGCTAGCCCAAACCCAAGCCATGTCTTGATCAAACCCGAGCTAAACCATCCCTAGGCCGTGCCAAAGAATTTAGAAAGCAAGGCAAAAGACTTTGTGTTCAAATCACTTTTCATTTCAAAGTTATTTCATTTCATAGTTTATTGAATTTATAATTTGTTTTGATTTTGTTTTGGGTTGTAACACAAGGTCTATAGCTTGGATCTCGCTCTCCACTCAAGTCCGTAGTCTTGTCATTGTGCTTTGATTCCATTGTGTCATTTGTATTGCAATCTCCAGCTATAGAGATGAGTAAATCTCACATGACATTATATACTTATGCAAATGCGAAGCGATAACAACTGAATGTATAGAATTATATATGATGTTATAACTACCTGTGATTATTTATATATGATGTTAAACCTATTAAATTACATGTCCCCTCATCTGTTAGTGATATATATGATTAAACTATTTATTTTATCTGTTTTTCACACTGCAAGTTCCCTGTTAGATTAGAAATCACTATGGGTTGAAATGATACATACCCGAACGGACTTTAGAATAGGGAAAAATCGTTATGGGTTGAAACGATAGGCCTGAATGGTTTTTATTTATTTTATTTTACTTGGGACTGCGGATTTGAAATGATTGAACCCGGATTTTCTTTGTAAGCTACGGATTTAAATGATATATATCTGTATTACTTGACCTAGGTTAGAAAACTATATACAGGCCCGTGGTTAATTTTATAAAGTATTTTGAATATTTTAATATTTTTAAACGTGTAAAATTATGAAAATTTGATTTAAATTGGGTTTTAAATATTTTAGTAAAGAAATTTGATTTTTCTGTAAGTTAAAAATGTAATTTAAATAAATGGTAAAAGTGAATTTTGGGAAATATAACTTAAGTTGGAAAATTTGGAATTTTTGGTTTGAAATGAAAATTAAGTTATGTAAATAAAATAGAAATTTAATTAAATTGGAAAATGAAAGAAAAATATAAGTGTTAAGTTAATTTGTTAAAAGGTGAAGAAAAGAAAATGTTACACTTGAATTTGTTAAGTGAAATTATTGAAAAATTTGATTTAATTATAAAAAATTTATTTGTAAAAATCATAAGTTAAAAGTATGTTAAATGAACATTTTTAAATGTTAAAATATGATTTTCATAATGTTTAAAGGGTTTAAATTGAAATTTATTATTTGCTAGAAATACACAAAATACTTTTTGTAGCATTCAGAAATGTTATGGTTTCTGTAAATAAACTAAAACTGAATAAAAGAGGCTATGACAGCAGTTCTGAAATGCTGTAGTTTCTGTAGTAAATTTAAAAGGCTAAAACTTAATAAAGGCCTATTAAAGCAGTTCTGTAAATGCTGTAGTGGTCTGTTGTCTTTGCTAAAATTCATTAAAACCTTAATTTGGAAACCGAAGCTATTACAGCATTTCTGGAAGCTGTCTTTGCTGTTTTAAACTAAATTTCAACTAAAACTGAGTCTTAACAGTAGTTTTCAAATGCTGTCTTCGCTGGATTAAAATGTTTTCAAGTATAACTTATAACAGCCGTTTCTGAATGCTGCGAAAGGCTGAAATTTTAAATATTTATGGTTTTTGACTTAGTAAATGAGCTCAGAATGGTTTGAAACTTTGGAAATTGAATACTTGACTTGAAAGAATAATAACTTCACTTTTAAAGGATTTAAATGAATAAATTTAATTGGAAAATAAATCATTTTAAAAGGTTATTTGAACTGAAATAAATGAATGTTATCTTTGAATTTAAAAGGGTATTTAAATTGGATATTTGGATTTGAATTCAAATAATGATTTGAAAAGAAGTTTTGAAAGATATGATATTTTAATATATTGAAATAATCTGGAAAGGATTTATTCTTTATTTGATTATGATTTGGATTTGAAAGGGTATTATATTTTGAAGTATAAATTATTAGTTTTAAAAGTTATAACCATGGGTCATAATAACGATTGGTTGTTAAAGAGACCAGGATCGGATATGGACATACTCACTATTGATACCGAAAACCACTTTTACAACCGTGTACGCGGTGGAGATTCCAGAATGAAGTAGGATGATGGCGATGTTCTTGTGGTATGTTACGTGGACCCAACTCCCATGAGTTGGCTTAAGGTGGCTAAAATAGGAGTAATCTCGGGCCAAAAAGGGTAGGTCCTCTGGTCAGACGCATTTGTTCGGTACTATTTTATTACTTTGTGATTGTTTGGTGGCCACCCTCCGATTTGGGAATGTGTTTCGAGGTGGGCGTATGTGGCTCCTGCGTTACCACCAGCCCGTGTGTGTAATTGGTATATCTACCCTAACATTGCCTCGTGTGCCATGTCACCTACCATATAGAGCCTTTACTATGAGTTTCTATTTGTGTCGTACCTATGCAGTATCCTCTCATAGTCTCCTGATCAGGAGATATGCAGATACTGTATAGACTATTGGCATTATTTGTGTTAAGGGGAATATTGGGTCACTCGTTAATGCTATTTTGAAGTAAGTTTATTTTACTGATAGACATTATTATAATAGCGCAATATTACTACATAGTAAATAGTTTAACGGATCCTTAGAGGATGGGTGGTCCCAAGCATCTTCTAAATTACTTGTACCATTACTACAGTTCACTTGAGTTGGTTTACATTGGATAAGTATGTATGTCCTGACTCGAGTGTTTGTGTTTTGTTTATGCTTGGGTCAGCCTGAGTTATTCACAGATTTGGATTTCCACTCTCTGAAGGTCTGGAATCGTTGGAGATTATCAGCTTATCTAGTTTTATCTATTTCTGTTCTGTTGTTCTGTTGTCAGCTTTGTATTAGTGGACTTCTTTGTATTTGGGATTTTATGTTGTATCTGTTTTCAGACTGATGTTGATGTTTTGTATATGGGTTTTTAAGACTTTGTGATAGTAGCTTCATGAACTACTATGGTATTTTATTTTCCGTAGCAAGATATTCTGATGTTCTGTGTCTATGGTTTTGTGATTTGATTTGATTTGCTCCGAATTTTTATTACGATCTGTTATTTTGTACTATTCAAGTCCGACATGTATGGATTATTATCAATTTGAATGGTGGAAAATAATTGGTCGTTACAGTTGGTATCAGAGCCGGTTTTAGGCAAACCTTAGCCTACGGAGCTAAAACTCATTAGAGATAGGGTAGAAATAACCTAGAATGAGTTAAATCAACTTCAAAATCATTTCTTTGTGAGAGAACGTACTTTCAAAGTATAAAATGATTTGAAAATGATTTTCAAAGGATTTTTTCAAAGATTATTTTGATATAAATTTTTTCTTGCCTTAAAGGCAAATTTTTCTAAACTTCTTTTCTTTCGTATCTACCTTGTTAGAAATTTCTGTAATTAGGATGTTCATCCAAGTGTATTTATCTTATCTTGTCTTGTCTTGTCTTTATCTTATCTTTACCTTTGCCCTAATATTCATTCTTGAATTTTCATGATGAATCGTAGGAATGCTAGAGGTCACGGTCGTGGTGCTACCCCAGTTCCAGCCCCAGCGCCTGTTCGTTTCACCTTCGTTGCAAAGAATTTACTCAGCTTGGTGGCACAAAGTTCACTGGTTCTGAGTCAATCATTGAGGCTCAGCAATGGCTGAGGAGTATCAACATGATATTTACCAGTCTTGAGATTACTGATGCCCAGAAGTGTCAGTTAGCCGCATGGCACTTGTAGGAGGCTGCCTAAGATTGGTGGGTGTCTTTAACGGCTAACACCGTTATGGCTGATCTTACTTGGGGACAGTTCATGTATCTTCTTGTGTTTCCTTGAATTTTGTTTTTCTATCTTTTCGTGCCTTTTCTAAGCTTATCTATCATTCTTCTCAAGGAGGCTATCGTTGCTAAGTGGATGCCCGAAGCCAGGAAATCCCAACTTTATAGGGAGTTTATGGACCTCAAGTAGGGAAGCATGTCTTTTTCGTAGTACGAGAGGAAGTTTAACGAACTTTTTAAGTTCGGACCTGGTCTGATAGACACTCCTCTGAAGAAGAATGAGAAGTTTATTGTCGATGCTCTTCCCGAGTACTATAGCCATCTCATTTCTCATGTTCATGGCACTTTTACTCAGCTTATGGATATGGCCCTTCGTTATGAGAACCCTACTTCTAAGGGTCCTGATTCAGTTGGTGCTCCTTCATCTCAGACTTCTTCTCTAAATTATAAGAAGAGAAAGCTCAGTTTCCAACAGTAGAAGAAAAATTGGCTCAAGAATCCTGGTTTGGGATCTTCATCATCTACTCTATCTCAGAGGCAGCTAGTTGACCTTTCTTCCATCACCTGCTTTAAGTGTGACCAACAGGAACACTATGGGAATAGTTGTCCTACCATTGTTGGTGCTGCCATTCCTCCCCCTGCTCAGTCAGTTAGACATGATCTTTGCCACATCTGTCTCCAGCCTGGTCATTTCAGGAAGGATTGCCCTACCCAGCAGAAGGGTAAGCCTTCTGGTATATTTGCTGTCACCTCTGCCTCTTCTCCAGCTCCGCCAGCTCCTAGTGATGACCAAGGTACTCTTCAGGGCTTTTTTCTTTATTTCGGCATCCATTCGCGTTTTATTTGACATTGGAGCTTCCTATAGTTTTATATCTGTTGATTTGTGTGATAAGTTTGAGCATCTTCTTTCTCCTGAGTATGATTATGTGCCTTTATGTGTTTCAAATCCAATTTGGGGTCCTGGAAACCTTAATCGGATTTGTAAGCATGTGGAACTTATATATTCCGATCATTGCTTCAGTGGTGATTTCTATGTTTTGGGCTTTGATGCTTTTGATTTGTTACTTGGAAGTGATTGGCTTGGTAGGCATAATGCCCAAATCTCTTGTAAAGCCCGGTCTGTTTATCTTGAGGATGATCTGGGCACTTCCTTTGCTATTCAGTGTTGCATGCCTCAGGATTTTTCTGGCAGTTTTATATATTCTCTGGATTCTGCTCCTGGTGATCTTTATTCGATCTATGTGGCAAACTCTTTCCCGATGTATTTGGTGAAGTTACTTCTTTACCTCTCAAGTGGGAAATTGATTTTCGGATTGATCTTATTCCTAGTGCTCGACCTGTAGTTCTTCCTACTAGAAGAATGGCACCTCGTGAGAAGGTTGAGTTGGGAAAGCAGATTGACGACTTGTCTTCCAAAGGTCTGATCAGACCTAGCCATTCCGAATGGGGAGCAGCTGTGGTCTTTGTCACTAAGTCAGATGGTTCTTTGAGGATGTGTGTTGATTATAGAGAGCTGAACAAGCTCACGATGAAAAACAGATATCCAATGCCTCGTATCAGTGATATGTTTGATCAGCTTTATGGTGCCACTTGTTTCTCTTAGCTTGATCTTGCCATAGGTTTCCACCAGCTCAGAGTTGCTGAGGAAAGCATTCCCAAGACTGCTTTTTAGACTGAGAATGGATTTTATGAATGGTTAGTCATGCCTTTTGGTTTGACTAATTCTCCTGCTTTCTTTGTTGATTTGATGAATCGTGTTTTTCGTGATGTGCTTAATAAATTTGTTCTAGTCTTTGATGATGATATCCTTGTCTTTTCTAAGACTAAGGCAGAGCATGAGTCGCACTTGAAATCTGTTCTGTAGATTCTTAGAAGTCATCAATTAAAGGCTAAATTTTCTAAATGCCATTTCTGGAAAAATGAAGTCCGATTCCTTGGACATATTGTTTCTGGTAATGGAGTTTCTGTTGATCCAGCCAAGATCGCTGCGATCAATGTAAGTCTTTCTTTCTTTCTCTTTTCCTTCGTCATTTAATTATTCTATCTTTTCTGTGGTTCTTATTTTCCCTATTTCTGTTACAGGATTGGGAAACTCCTAAGACTCCTTATGAGATTCGTAGTTTTCTAGGCCTTGCCGGTTACTACCGGAGATTCATCGAGAATTTTTCTTGGATTGTTGCACCTCTCACTGCTTTGACTCATAAGAATGTTAAGTTTATCTGGGATAAGAAGTGTAAAGCTGCATTCAACGAGTTAAAAAGCAAGCTAACTTCCGCACCAGTTCTTACCGTTCTAAACGAAAGTGAAGGATTACAGTATACACTGATGCTAGTCGTGAGGGATTGGGTGTTGTTCTCATGCAGGATGGTAAGGTCATAGACTATGCCAGCCTTCAGTTGAAAAACCATGAGGCTAATTATGCTGCTCATGATTTAGAGTTGCTTTCTTTGTCTTTGATTTGAAGCTCTAGAGGCATCATCTTCTTGGAGCTAAGTTTGAGCTTTTCAATGATCATCAGTCTCTGAGATATATCTTCACCCAGAAGGATTTGAATCAGAGGCAAGTTGTTGGCTTGAGTTTCCGGCTTCTTACGACCTCGATATTAGCTATACTCTTGGTAAAGCTAATGTTGTGGCCGATGCTCTGAGTTGGAAGAAGGCTTTGTTGTGTCAGCTTATTGTTTCTTCTCCTCTTCTGGATCGTATCAAGGCTAAGAAGGATGAGGATAAGATCCTTAGATTGATGAAGGAGAGTGTTCGTAGCAGGGTTGGTAGTAGTAGTGGTGGTAGTGGTAGTAGTGGAGATCAGATTGATGATAGTGTTATTTTGAGGATTAATGGGAGGAGTTGTATCCCAATGTTGATGGTTTGAGACAAGAGCTACTTCGGAGAATCATCGACTCAGGCTTTCTATTCATCCTGGTGTGTCGAAGATGTATCAAGATATGAAGGGGCTCTATTGGTGGAGGGGGATGAAGTGGGATGTCTCTATCTTTGTTAGTCGGTGTGCGACTTATCAGCAAGTCAAGGCCAATCATCAGAAGACTCCTGGTTTGTTGCAGCCTCTTGAGATTACCAACTAGAAGTGGGAACAGGTTTCCATGGATTTCATTGATGGATTGCGGAGGTCTAGGAAAGGCAATGAGAGTATCTGGGTTATTGTGGATAGGCTGACAAAATCTGCTCTTTTCATTCCGGTCAAGTCTACCCGTTCTGCTTCTAGCTTGTCTGAGATCTACATGAGGGAGATTGTTCGTCTCCATGGTGCTCCTTTTAGTATTGTTTGTGACCGTGATCCTATCTTTACCAGCCAGTTCTGGAAAGCTTTTCAGGAATCTTTGGGTACTCATCTAAATCTGAGCACTGCTTACCATCCGTAGACTAACGGTCAAACGGAAAGAGTGAATCAGACTCTCGAAGATCTTCTTCGTGCTTGTGTGCTTGATTATGATGGATCTTGGGAAGATCATTTGCATCTTGTAGAGTTCACCTACAATAATATTTATCAGGTATAATCTTATCTTCTGTTTTAAACTTATCTTAATCATTTATTTATCTCTTTCTATCTTTGAATTCAGGCCAGTATCAAGACGTCTCCATTTGTTGCTTTATATGGATGACCTTGTCGATCTCCATCTTGCTGGATTGAATCTGGCAATCGTCTGATTCTTGGTCCTGTTATGATTTTGGAAGCTTCGGAGAGAGTTGAGGAGATTAAGAGATGGTTGAGTGTTACTCAGGATAGATAGAAGAAGTATGCTAATAGGCGTAGACAGAGATTGGAGTTTGATGTTGGTGATCTGGTTTTCTTTAAGGTCTCTCCCTTAAGGAATGTCATTCGCTTTGGTCGTAGAGGGAAGCTTCCTCCCAGATTCATTGGTCCTTTCCGTATTTTGGAAAGAGTTGGTTTCTTGGCTTATCGTCTGGAGTTACCCGGGAAGCTTTCTGGAGTGCATGATGTATTCCACGTCTAACATCTTCATCGGTATCTCCATGACCCATCTTTGTTTGTTCAGCCTTCTGCTCTTGACAGCTTGATATTGAGCCTAATCTGACTGTCGAGAGGAAGCCACTTCTATTGTCAACAGAGGTATGAAGCAACTAAGAAGGAATATGTTAGTCTGGTCAAAGTACAGTGGAGTACTGATGATCATGATTATACTTCGGAGACGGAGGAGAGCATTCGTGCTTCTAATCCGGATTTTTTTATTCCAGGTACTATTTTGTTTTGTATCTTGTTTTCCTTAGTTCCTTGTTTCCTTTCTTTTGGACCGTGAAAAGGTTTGAGTCGGGGATAGTGTAACAACCCAATATTTTTGGAATTAATTTTTAATTAAATTTATTTCACTTTGAAAATGTTTTGGAAATTATTTTGCTCAAAATTTTGTTTTACGATATTTTTATAGTGAAATAGGAAATTTTCCACCGTTAATGGTAATTTTTTTGGTAATTTTCATGCCATGTTTTCAATTTTTAAAAATTTCTTTAGTTCCTTTTCTATTTTCTTCAACTTAATTATTTATTTCATTTAAGAAATGATAAATGAATTTTTCAAAATTTTCCTTTATAATATTTTTAAAATGAAGTCGATATTTTTCCAAGGCTGGTGATGATTTATTTGTAATTTTTGAACCCTATTTTGAATTTTTATGCAATTCCTTTAATTCTTTTCTGTTTTCTTTAAATTTAATTATTTATTTTCATTTTATTTTACTTTTTTTGTCATTTTTTAAAATTCCTTTGCTGAATTTTATTTTGTTTTATTTGAATTAAAGAAAGGGTAAATTGAAGAGACAAAACTCTTTCTTTTCCTATGACTTTTCAAGTGCTTGACTTCTCATTTTCTTTTACCATTCCCTCATTTACTTTTAGCCGTGTATTTTCTTTGATTAGCCATGAGTTTCATTTACTTTTCAAGCACAAAAAAATTGCATCTCATTTTCTTTCACGGCTAGAAGAAATTTCGGTAATGGCCTCCTCCTTATTTCTCTTCTTTTTCTTCTTATTTTTCATATTTTTCCTTGTTTTCATGAACAGTTTGCTCGGCCACCACTTGATTGTCAAGGCCACCACCTCCAAGACCTCTTCCCCATCATCATCACTACCTACCCCTCAGGTTTGACCATGGCCGAGACTCCTATGGTGCAAAAACTCCACAAAAATGCAACTATGCCCTTAAAACCTTCATAGCCGACCACACCTTGCTTCATCCACCACCATAGCCGCCACCATAACCGCCACCACCTCACTGACCAGACCACCACACACCCCTCCGCCCCTGACCAGGCCCCAAACTCCTCAGGCCGAGCCTACAACCCCATAGTCGTGCCTCTTTGTTGGCAAAGACCCACACTACATTGCCTAAAACCCTTCATGTTCTCATGTTGTAACTCCTCACCTTGTTCATGCTTGTACCTGAGCCATGCTAGCCCAAACCCGAGCTAAACCATCCCTAGGCCGTGCCGAAGAATTTAGAAAGCAAGGCAAATGACTTTGTGTTCAAATCACTTTTCATTTCAAAGTTATTTCATTTCATAGTGTATTGAATTTATAATTTGTTTTGATTTTGTTTTGGGTTGTAACACAAGATCTATAGCTTGGATCTCGCTCTCCACTCAAGTCCGTAGTCTTGTCATTATGCTTTGATTTCGTTATGTCATCTGTATTGCAATATCCAGCTATAGAGGTGAGTAAATCTCACATGACATTATATACTTATGCAAATGTAAAGCGATAACAATTGAATGTGTAGAATTATATATGATGTTATAACTGCCTGTGATTATTTATATATGATGTTAAACTTGTTAAATTACATGTCACCTCATCTGTTATTGATATATGTTAGTAAAATGTTTATTTTATCTGTTTCTCACACTGCAAGTTCCCTGTTAGATTAGAAATTACTATGGGTTGAAATGACACATACCGAACGGACTTTAGAATATGGAAAAATCATTATGGGCTGAAATGATAGGCCTGAACGGTTTTTATTTATTTTATTTTACTTGCGACTGTGGGTTTGAAATGATAGAACTCGGATTTTATTTGTAAACTATGGATTGAAATGATATATCCGTATTACTTGACCTTGGTTAGAAAACTATATACAGTCCCGTGGTTAATTTTATAAAGTATTTTTAATATTTTAAATATTTTTAGAAGTGTAAAATTATGACAATTTGATTTAAATCGGGTTTTTAATGTTTTAATAAAGAAATTTGATTTTTCTGTAAGTTAAAAATGTAATTTAAATAAATGGTAAAATTGAATTTTTGGAGATATAACTTAAGTTGGAAAATTTGGAATTTTGGTTCAAAGTGAAAATTAAGTTAAATAAATAAAATAGGAATTTAATTATATTAGGAAATGGAAGAAAAATATAAGTGTTAAGTTTATTTGTCAAAAAGTGTAGAAAAGAAAATGTTACACTTGAATTTGTTAAGCGAAATTATTGAAAAATTTGATTTAATTACGAGAAATTTATTTATAAAAATCATAAGTTAAAAGTAAGTTAAATGAACATTTTGAAATGTTAAAATATGATTTTTATAATGTTTAAAGGGTTTAAATTGAAGTTTATTTTTTGCTGGAAATACACTGTATTCGGGAAAATACTTTTTATAGCATTTAGAAATGTTATGGTTTCTGTAAATGAACTAAAACTGAATAAAAGAGGATATGACAACAGTTCTGAAATGCTGTAGTTGCTGTAGTAAATTTAAAATGCTAAAACTTAATAAAGGCCTATTACAACAGTTCTGGAAATGCTGTAGTGGTGTGCTGCCTTTGCTGAAATTCATTAAAACCTTAATTTGGAAACCTGAGCTATTACAGCATTTCTGGAAATGCTGTCTTTACTGTTTTAAACCAAATTTCAACTAAAACTGAGTTTTAACAGCAGTTTTTAAATGCTGTCTTTGCTGAATTAAAATATTTTCAAGTATAACTTATAACAGCTTTTTCTTAATGCTGTGCAAGGCTGAAATTTTAAATGTTTATTGTTTTTGACTTAGTAAATGAGCTCAGAATGGTTTGAAACTTTGGAAATTGAATACTTGACTTGAAAGAAAAATAACTTCACTTTTAAAGGATTTAAATGAATAAATTTAATTGGAAAATAAATCATTTTAAAAGGTGATCTGAATTGAAATAAATGAATGTTATCTTTGAATTTAAAACGGTATTTAAATTGGATATTTGGATTTGAATTCAAATAATGATTTGAAAAGGAAGTTTTGAAAGATATGATATTTTGATATATTGAAATGATTTGGAAAGGATTTAATCTTTATTTGATAAAGATTTGGATTTGAAAGGGTATTATTTTGAAGTATAAATTATTTGTTTTAAAAGTTGTAACCATGGGTTATAATAATGATTGGTTGTTAAAGAGACCGGGATCGGATATGGACATACTCTCTGTCGGTACCAAAAACCACTTTGACAACCGTGTACGCGGTGGAGATTCCAGAATGAAGTAGGATGGTGGCGACGTTCTTGTGGTATGTTATGTGGACCCAACTCCCGTGAGTTGGCTTAAGGTGGCTAAAACAGGAGCGATCTCGGGCCAAAAAGTGTAGCTCCTTTGGTCGGACGCATTTCTTCGATACCATTATATTACTTTGTGATTTTTTGGTGGCCACCATCCAATTTGGGAATGTGTTCTGAGGTGTGCGTATGTGGCTGCTGCATTACTGTTATCCCGCCTTTTGGCAAGGCCGAGATACCAAGAAACTGACTGGAAAATAAGGGTCATACGTCCGCAGCATCGGGCAGCTACTGGATAGCCACGAATATTGATGAATTCTATTCGAGTTCGGATCGGACTGCAATTGATAAGACACATCAAGCGAAGTCATGAAAGCCAACGTTCCAAATTTCAAGGCAATCCGAGTCCGTATGCTCAAGTTATCATCAATGAAGAGTGAAGGAGATAGCCCTATATTCGAATCTATCAAATCAGTCCCCGTGTTCGAATCCATAGAACCAAGCCTTGGTTCGAATCCATCAGGTTTTCCTCTGCTTCGGATCCATCAGAGCAGGTCCCGTGTTCGAATCCATAGAACCAAGCCTTGGTTCGAATCCATCAGGTTTTCCTCTCCTTCGAATCCCTCAAGGTAAGATACTTCAATCCATGGGACTACTTCACTTCGTATCCTCCAGGGTGAAGACCTTCGAATCCAATAGGGTAGAGTACTTCGAATCCATGCAGTTGATTCACTTCGAATCCATCCTGTAACCTCACTTCGACTCCATCCCATGACTTGCTTCGAAACCATTCAGTTGGGAAGCCTTCGTATCGATTTACTATGGTATACCCTGATCGATACGAAGGAACATTCAATCGATCGATTCAAAGGAACATATCTTCGAATCCACTACCTCGAATCCACTAAGTCAAGGTGGCTAAAACCATGGATTCGACCCGGTAAACTAGGAGAAAAAGATGGATCGACCCGAGAAGTGCGCGCACCACGTCATCATTCACATACGCCAACCATCGATTCGACCCTATCGATTCGATCGGGATCGATTCGAACCAAGCATGACGACCGGAAATACAATTTTGAATCGATCATAACTCAGGATCTACAAGTCCAAAAGCTATGTAATTTTCACAGGAGCTTACGTACACGCTGTAGAATGTCCACACCAAATTTCACCTCGATTGGACGCTTTCTTGATCGATTCGAACCCGAGTTCGAATCGATCCTAAAGTGGGCCCGGATTTCCAAAATCCGGGTGTGTGGGCCCCCTCAAGTGCCAGAAGCGGTTTTCCCAGATTTTAGGTGAAATATCAGCCTCCTACACCTATAAATAGAGCCCCTGGTCATTCAGAAAGGGGATCGGAGAATTTTTAGAGAAAAAGCACGCCTGGACGCTGCTAGAATCACTCCATATCATCATCACTGCCGCTGATTTCGAATTTAAGCCTATTATCTGCTGTACTTCGCTTTAGAACACTTGTAATCTTCAAGTATTAAGCAATAAAGTGATAAAACTTCATAGTGGACGTAGGCAAATCGCCGAACCACTCTAAATTATTATTTTCCGTGCAATTTACTTTTCTGTGACTTGGAGTTTTTGTTAGATAATCCTCATTTTCAATTTGATTTCTTCATTTATTATCTCTTCAAAAACATTCGAAGGTTGTTGCCCAATTTTGGTGCAAACACTTTGGTGCTTCCACTGAGAAAACCCAGATTTTCTCCTGCTCGTTGGATCTATCATCAATAACGGATTGAATAAATTTAAGAGAGAGATCTAGACTTCAATTTCAGACTCCTTCCATACTATTCAGATTTACCAAAATCTAGGAAAGGATTCTACACCTCAAGATGGTTAGCACGCGAACCACTTCTACCGCCGCTGGTCAAGAAGGCCGGGATAGACAGAATCCCGCGCAACTACCTCCCCCCAATCAAGATGATACCGGGCATTCAGATCCATCAGGTCCGGTCACTCGACAAGAGTTCCAGACATTACTCCAGGAACTAACCCAAAGTCGGCAACAGCTGACTGAACAATTACGCGCCAATGTTGAGTTGACTAATCAACTAAACCGCCAAAGGCGTAGAAGATCCAGAAGGGACCACGCCCCTCATTTTTCCACTGAAATCTCTACCTCGTCTGATTACAGCGGCAGATCTACTCGTCCCAGGCTAGACGGAAGTCATGCGCATGCTGCTGGTCACCAGCAAGCATTAACTGTTGGGCAGATAAGAGTTGGCCCTTCTGTCAGTTTTCATACAGGACCCTCCTCCCGAGGAAGCACTGTTCCACAACATACTACGGATAACCAAGCCACCGCCACCGCAGTTGACATAGGAGTTGATACCCAAAATCACTCCAGTCAGAACTACCACCAGCAGGAACATGCTCCAGAACCATATGTCCCAGAAGACATCGAGCCAAGGAGGCGAGATACGGATCGTCGGCAGCGCCCGACCCTACCTCGCACTATGGAACCCGACCACACTATGGCTCGCCACCCTCTGAATATAGCAACACCTGACCTCTCAGCTATGGTACGCCGAATGATTCGCGAAAGTCAGGGCTTAACAAATGACGATTGGGGAATCTCTCGAAGTCATACTCCGTTCACTGATGACATATTATATGCTGAACCTCCTTGGCGATTCAGGATGCCGACTCTGCCCATGTATGAAGGAAGTTCCGACCCCAATCAGCATATTCTGAAATACGAATGGTCGATGACTGCTGCAAGAGCAGATGATGCAGTAAAATGCCATAGTTTTCCCATTTCTTTAGGGGGAATTGCGACGATGTGGTTTACACGATTATTACCACGATC
The DNA here is from genome assembly GCA_030765085.1 of Allium cepa. NCBI lineage: Eukaryota > Viridiplantae > Streptophyta > Magnoliopsida > Asparagales > Amaryllidaceae > Allium > Allium cepa. The sequence goes on from CM060937.1 coordinate 951,756,781, forward strand.
AATCTCTTCATTTGACCAATTGGCTACTAAATTTGTTGAACAGTTTCGTATGCACAATGCCAGGCCTAAAGACGTAAATACTTTATCTAGTGTCACTCAAGCTCCAGTAGAGACACTCAGGCGATATTTGGAAAGATTCAATGCCGCTTGTGCGGAGATCACTAAACCCAATGATAACTCAATCTTCATGGCCTTGACTAAGGGGATCGACCCCGACTCTGAATTTGGAAATTGGCTAGCTAGGAAGCCTCCCGCATCATTGGATCGTTTCTACTCCAAAGCCGCTCAATTCTTAAGGCGTGAGGATGCGAAACAATCTAGGAAGCAAAACGATGCGAAACCCAGCAATGAAGGAATTCAAAGCAATGTGGCAGTTAAACAGTCAGGGGAAAGCTCTGGAAAAGTACGATTGAATATTCAAAACAAACAAACCCAACCAAGGAACGGCGATAATAGAAATAAGAAGCAAGACCAGAATCGTGGCCCGCAGCGTAAGGCACAAATGTTTGAAAGCTATACACCACTGAAAACATCACTGGAAAACGTATATCTATAGACTTGTGATGCAATGCAGTATAAGAAGCCGACTCCGAAGCCATCGTCGGAGAGACAGATTCAGACAGGAATGTTCTGTAGATTTCAAGAAAGTTACGGACATAATACCAATGATTGCAGACATTTGCAAGATCTCATAGAAAAATTGATCAGAGAAAGGAAGTTAGATCAATATGTGCGGGCGCCACAAGCTGGTGGTGTGGGCCCGTCAAACCAAAACCGTGCACAAAACCAAGAGAGACAGGAAGAGCCCGCACGTACAGGCGGGAGATTGGTTATTAATACAGTTAGTGGTGGTCCTCATCCTGCCGACCGAAGCTGGAGGGAGATGGAATCATACGCCAATTCGATCAGGCATGTGGATCTCGAGAGTTGCAGTACGCTTGATGAAGGGGCCTCGGCCAAACAACAGAAAACGATGGCAGATGACATCGTATTTAGAAACCAAGATGCTGATAAGGTCGAAGCCCCAACTATAGACCCACTAGTCATATCTGCCCAGGTTGGTCCTGCTTGGATGAAGAGGATCCTGGTGGGCAGTGGAAGTTTAGTAAATATCTTGTTTAAGAGAGAATATGATCAAATGAAGATGGAAGCCAAAGATTTAAAGCCTTGTCAATCTAGAATCCATGGCTTCAACGAAAGTGCTAACATACCCACTGGAGTGGTGGAGTTGCCAGTGGACTTAGAAGTCGGAGAACGCCGAAGAGTTCGAATATTACAGTTGGTTGTCTTAGATATCCACTCTCCATACAACACTTTTTTGGACCGACCGGCCCTTGTCGAATTCAGGGCAGCGATTGCCCCATGGTGTTTAACTTTGAAATTCCCCACTGATCGTGGGATTGGGCTCATTCAGGGAGATCAGGCTGCTGGTAGAGCCTGCTATGTTGTCGAACTACGAGAAGCGCAACGAAAAGAGAAAGGAAAGGGCGTGGAGGAATCTCTCTGCGTCCGTTCCACCGACGATTGACAATTAGTGCCTGGGCCTCGGCCTGGGCACCACGACCAATTCTAGAAGGATCTTGACCCCTGAAACACTGAAGGCAATGATGAATCTAAAGAAAGTCAAGCTTCCCCAGCCGAGCTGACGATTGATGTTCCAATTGATAATGATGATGATTCAAAAATGTTAAAAATTGGGTCTCAGCTAAATCCACAAGTACAACAGGAATTGGTCGAATTTCTCCAAGCAAATCTAGACGTATTTGCTTGGACGCACTCTGATATGTGTGGAATCTCATCGGACATCGCGAGCCACACCTTAAATATTGACCCACGGTATATCCCGGTCAAACAAAAGAGACACGGTATGGATCCAGAGGGTTCTGCCACTCTCAAAGAAGAAGTTGATAAGCTAAAGGCGAACGGGTTTATCTGGGATGCTTTGTACCCGGAGTGGGTATCCAACCCTGTACTTGTCCGAAAACTGAGTGGGAAATGGAGAACATGCATTGATTACTCCAACTTAAATAAGGCTTGTCCGAAAGACAGCTTTCCACTTCCCCGAATCGATCAACTTGTGGATTCAGCGACCGGACACGAATCACTATCTTTCATGGATGCTTATTCTTGTTACAATCAGATACCCATGCATGTGCCCGACCAAGAACACATGAGCTTTGTAACTGACCTGGGACTATACTGCTACAAGGTCATGCCTTTTGGCACTACAACAAAAAGTGTCTTTTATAGCGGCATACAGCCGCTATTAATCACAACCATAGCAGTTTGATAAGCGTTGTATATCGACATGTTATAAAAAACTGTTGAATATTTATAACACAAAATATGCCGCTATGGTTGAGCTTAGTTTTATAACGCAAATTCGCCGTTATGGTACGTTAATTCAATAGCTCATTATAGCCGCTATAGTTGTGTTTAATAGTGACTATACGCCGCTATATTTTAGGAGCTATGTTTTATTTTACTATATATTTGATGCGCCCCACTATTACATTTTAATCATAACAAACAAAATGAATCTTCTTTAAATAGATAATAATTTGAACAATGTATGAACGAAAAAAATATAATAATCAACAAATGTAACGCATATTCATGATAACAAAATAAAGTAACTGTAACGACCCGTAAATTTTTAATAATCTTTATTTGTTTTAATAACGTAATTAACTGAAATTTTGGTGAAATTTTAAATAATAATATTTGGAAATAAAAATTTAATATTTGGAATACATCTATTAAAATATAGCAAATGGTAAATTTTCATCTAAAAATATGGAAGTTTATTTTCTTGTGTAAATTCTATTTTAATTCAAATCAGTTAATATTTGATGATAATAAAAGGTTTTCCAAACTTGAATATTCTTCTACAATTAATTTGTAAATTATCTTCTGAGCGGGAAGTCACCTTTCGTTTCATCAAATTCAAACCATTATTGCTTCGTTTATCTTATTTTCGACAGATTTGCAGCATTTTCGATATCGAATATCGATTTTTGATAGGATAGTCGTAACGCCGATATCTGTGTACCGTTTCAATCGTCTCATCATGCTGATCTCCGCAGTATATTTATTTATGTCTTTTGAGGTCTGGTATGGGACGGAAACGAAAAAATAGTATGTACCGGTACAGAAAAATGTTGACCCTTTGGTTCTGTGCTTTCAAGATTTGATTTGCGCAGCCTATCATTTAATGAATCTTAATTATAATGTTTCAGCCAGCTGTTGGATTTGTGACATTTGCTTTTTCTTGGATTTGATTTTTCATACTTTTTTACGTTGCTCAGAAAAGCAACAGGAGAATTATATATAACCTAGCACTATATTTTCTCTGTAGCTACTCTTTCTTTTATTACCCTTTCAAAATGTATACAGCACCCACCTTCCTTCATCTCCTTCTACCTTTTCTATTTCTTCATGTACATCAACATGGCCTCACTCTCTCAAGCAGCTCGCAACCTCCTCCCCGCAATACCAACGAGCAGCCGAGCACCCATCTTTTCCCCTCCGCCCGCTCTCTCTCTCTCTCCTCCGTGCTTCTCAACATCAACTGCCCCTCTTGTCGCCACTGCCACGCGACCATCACCCTCCGCAACCACCCACTGCCACGCGGCCATCACCCAGCCTAAGCCGAGCTCAGAAGCTCGCCCAGACCTCTCCCCGAGTTCGTGCCTAAGGCCTCCTCCTCTGTCACGCCCTCAACCCATCTCCATGCTTTGCCTTCCACAAATCCAAGTCAGCCGATGACGGCCCATTAGCTCCACCGCGCCATAGCTGCCACGTCACTAAGCCCACAACCTTGTACCGCCTCCACCACAGCAACCCCACCCATACCCTAGCATGTCGTGCAACCTAGGTCACCCAAGCCCTGCAATTGCAACCGAGCTTCCTTCCTCCGGCCAGCCGCCCACCTAAACACCGTCGACCGACACAACAGCCTAACTACCCCACCCAATGACCTGCCGCTTTCTTTTCTGGCCAACCTCGTCGTTCATCCCATCATCGCCGAGCCTTGTCAAGGCCTCTGCCTTCATCTCGCAGCCTGTCGTATGAGTCATTGGTAGGTAAGTTAGTGTGTGTGTGTGTATATATATGTTTTTAAAATATAATTTAAAGGTATACATATGCATATATGATCTATATATATATATACACTTAAGTTATATGCTATATATATCATTTGTTGTGACATGTAAGCTTTACAGTTTATATATATACTTACAGTGAAAATTATATTGTTTTGTTAAAGTGTTATACTATATGAGTTGTCAGATATATATATAACAGTGTAGCGGTATTGTATTTATATACTAAGTTATGCAATTTTTTCTACAGTATATAATAAGTTATATATATATATAACAGTAGCTTATATGAGAAAATATATATATATAAACTACGGAATGGTTACTTTGTAAAGTAGGTGGTAATATTATAGTATGTTATATATTATGTAATCTATGTCAATTGAGCTGTATAAGTTTATGAGATTTGCAGTTACATATATGTAGTTATATATATACAAGTTTAGTTTTCATATTATAAATTGTATATGCACAGTTTTAAAATATATGAGTGTTAGTGTATATATATATACTTTTAAAATATATAGGTATGTTGATTTTTACAGTTTAGATAGATTTATATATATAAGTGTTGTTTAGATACATAGGATATATATACCGGTTGTATAAATTCGATATAAGAATTTCAATCTGAATATTTTGCAGAATGATTTTCTTTCGGGTTATGTAAGATCTGGTTGTTTTACTTATATATGAATTTATATATGACCTGGTGTTTCCTCATCTTTGCGCTTCTCAGTTATATGTTGAAGTATATATGCTAGTTTGATAAAGTGATGTCAGTAATAATATATTGTTTATTTAAAAATTTTTTTTTGTATATGTACAGATATATATAAAGTTGGTTTAATATATTACAAAGTTCTAATGTTTATCAAATAGTGTGTTCCATTTTATATAAATATTACTTTACAAATATTGTTAAGAAATATAAAATATATTGACTTATAAATATATGAGTTTAAGAATAATGATTTTTAATTATATATATATAAATATATATATTATTTGTTTTAAATTTTGATAAAAAAAATCATGATAACATATTTTCTGTTTGCGTCAGGCTGATCTGATTTATTCCCATTTATTTGTATTATCAGTTGTCTGTCAAAATTCGTGCCAACCTTGTTTGCTTGGATTCGAAACTCAGTGTCCGTATCAGTTTGCGTATCCGTGTCGTCTTCTCGTTCTCTCTAACCTCGAAAGGTGAGCAATCACTCACGATTAATGTTCTTTTATTTATTAAATTTGATTGCAATTGAAACGACAATTGAATTATGCTGCTGTTATTTATTGCACTGTTATTTATGTATTAGTTCACCTTTGACATCTGACACATTAGCTGTTACTTATGCAATGACAATCCAGTTTGGTTGATAATTGATTGATTGTGTGATGTTGACATTGGATGTTGAATTGTTAAAATTGTAATTAATAAATAAATTGAAATTGAATTTGACGTAGGATAATTAAAATTCGAACCGACATATATGTTGAATTTGATTAGTTAAATTTGACCCTTTTAATTGTTAAATTAATTGACATGTAGAATTGTGATAAATTACACTTTGAACCATTGAACGTATATTGGATTGATTGTTGTAGTATGAAATTAAAATTTAATGACAAGTGAAAAACCGTATGAAATAATAGTGTAATAATCTTTAATCTACATGAAATGATAGTGTAGTTTCTAGAAATAGTTATATTAATTCGTACAAATAACAATGCGAATTTATACGGTTATTTCGGGATTATTTGAATTGATTATTGTATTGTTATTGATTGTCGTTATTGCTTGTTTATTTACTTTGACACTATCCCAGTTATCACACTGCATGTTCCCTTTGCTATGCTTTGATTTTTGAATTGAAATGGAATCGGGTTGAAATGATAAATACCCAAATGAACTTGACTTAGGATAGAAAATTAAATAAAACCCGATTGGTCAATAATTTGATTTAAAATAAAATAATGATTTTATTTGAGTAAAGAATAAGGTTTTGAAATGAAATTGGAATTTGAATTAATGAAACGAAAATGTAATATTTAAAATCTGAAACGAATATTTACATATTAGTTGTTGAAAGAGCGTTGTTTTAAAATTAATTATTGACAATAAAAATTTGGAATTATTCATTGAATTAAGTTGAAATGATTAGATAATTAAATTTGAAATTATCAATAATTAAGATTGAAATTATTTAATAATTGAATAAGATTGAATTATTTGATAAGTGAATAAAAATTGAATTCTTTGATAAGAGATTTAACTTTTGAATAAGTGAATTTGAACTTCGTTAATAAACGAAATTGGGTTTCTTTATTTATTAAGTTTTGGAAAAATTATTTAAGTAAGTTAAAGTGAAATTTGATTTCTCGAATATATGAAATTTAATTTCTTTATTTAATTGAGTTTTGAAATTGGTAACAATGTAAAGAATAAGTTAAATTGAATTTATTAACAAGAAATAAATGTGTTTTATTGAAATTAATGTAAGAATTGTAATTTAAGGAATTTGATTTGACAAATTTAATTTAATTAAATTTGTAAGTTTGATATAATGAAGTTAACTTAAAGTGATGGATTTTATGACTTGGGAATTTAAAAGGAATTGTTTTGGATGTTAAATGAACTTAACGAATATTGAATAAAAGCGATAAATAAATTTAAATTGATTGGAATGTTGAATTTAATTAATTTAAGTAATTTCGGAATAAAACTTATGTACGAACTTGAATCAATATTTGAATTGTTTAAAAATAATTTGAAATTGAATTATAAGCTTTTGAAATGGTAATTTGGAAGCTTTGAAATGTAAATTATGGAAATTGATATAGAAAGACATATGGAATGCTATTACAAATTCTAATTGAAATTGAAATTGATTGTTTTGAAATATATTACACGATCAATCGGTGTAATAAATACGTAGTTATTAAAGAGACCGGGATCGGATATGGACATACTCTCTGTCGATACCGAAACCCACTTTAATAACTATTATACGTGGAGTGTTGATCTAGAATGAAGTGGATGGTTTGGTGAACGCGTTGACTGAAGAAAGAGAACGATATTGGATGACCCCTGACATGACTAAAACAGGAGCCGCGCCGGGCCATTGAGGTTCGCCACCTCTAGCGGACACACTTCTTCGATACCATATCTATTACTGTTGTGATTCGATTTGGGTGCACCCCTCGGTTTGGGAGTGTTGTTTCGCGGTGTTGAGGTAGCTGCTGGCTATGCTCAACATCAGTCCGGATTACGCAACTACTAGTATCCTAGTTGGTATCGCCTCATGTACCTTGTCATACTGATTATCCTATTCGCGACCACTACGTTTTGTTTTATGCCATACGTATGGGGTACCCTCTGATAACCACCAGTTTACGGTGGGGTTTACGGTGCTGTATAGACTATGGCATTATAAAAATGTGTTAAGGGGGATAATGGTAATGCCTTAACGCTAGTTTAATACTTTATATTACTGATAGACATTATCTACTTAGCGTACATTACTACCTAGTAGATAGTTTAACGGATCCTTAGAGGATGGTTATTCCAACGTCCTTTGAGTTACTTGTATTTAGATTTCTATTTCACTTGAGTTGGATTTATTGATATAAGAATATTAATCCTGACTCGAGTGTTTTGTGTCTTGCTTTACGCTCGGGTCAGACTGAGTGTACCAGTATTCGAGACTCACCTTTGGAGTTGGAGCTTTGCTTGAAGATCCAACCATCTATTCTGCTTTCAGTATTCGATGATTCCAGTGATGTATTCTGATTGTACCTGATGTATCGTATTAGTCTTCTGTTGTAAACTCTGATGTATCTTATATATTTATATAGTAGCTTCATGAACTACTATCTCTTTTACTTCCGCTGCATATTATTACTCTGTGTCTGTGATTCTGTGACTATTTATTTACTGTATATCTCAGTTTTGCCAAAATATAAATTTACAATTCGGTATTTTGGGGTTATCAAGTCCGACATGTGCGGATGCGAATAGTCCAAAATAGCGGGTCGTTACAGTTGCTATCAGAGCTTTGGCTCTAGGCAAATTTTAGCATATAGAGTAAATTTGATTACGGAATCACTTTTGTTCGAGCTGAATCTCTTCCTTTTTGACTCGATTTCCTTTGGAACTTTGGAACGTTCCTTGCGGTTCCAAAATCCAACATTTTCTCTCTCTATTCGTGTTTTTTGATTTTGGAGTATTCCATAACTCCACTATAAGATTTGTAAAGGATTGAAACTCCATTACAATAGCATCAATTCAACGGTGATTTATATTTCCTCGGTTTATATGCTACTATCTCTTGTTGTACTCGAATTCTATCTCTTATAATCGGATGTCGATTTGCCTCCGAACCTTGCATCGATCTTATTTTGAAATCACGGTTGACCCAGTTAAGTTTACCCGCGATTTATGTAAGTCTATCCATCCTTCTTTTTGTAGTTGATTTTCTTATCTTCTTTTCGAGCCAATCACTTCTGGTTAGTGTTCTTTCGATCAGAATCTCTCTTTTGGATCCCTATCCTTATTTGAAATCCATTTTTGTATTATCGAGTGAGGGAGTGTATTTGTAATTAATATAAAAATGTTTTATATTGTAGACGTTTGAGTTGTTAAGTTTGAATTTTGGGTTTCGATCGATTTGTCTAGCTAACGTTATTGATAGGAATTCCAAAACACTTGAACAGAGCAAATTGACACAATATTGTTTCAAAAATTGGTTAAAGATATAAATTTTATATGATTATATATATATATATATGTAAATTTTCTGAAATTGAATGGCTAAATGAAATGGTTGTTAGAAATTATAATGCTAAAATTTTCATTTATCGTTTTAATCAACACTTCTAAACCATTAACTATTATTGTATATTATAGGGAAATGAAATTTTAAAAGCATGGGTTATAAATTAGATTTGGAAATGAAATCAATTTAAAATGAGGATATAAATTTCCGGGGATTTTAAACTAGGGTTTTAAAGTTTTAAAATGTATATTGTTTAAAGTATTTTCAAATAGAAATCGGTTGCAAAGAACTTTTAAATGTTAAATCTGTACTCTTTTCTTCTGTCGCTGGAAAATAATTTCGGTGATGACTACAGGCATCATCGACATTCATTTTCGAGTCTCGAGGCGGAGAGGCCCCTTAGTAGCTTTACTACACTTTTGTTTTGGAAAACGGATTTGATTTAAATTTCTTGTGTATAAATTGATTAATAATATATATATATATATATATATTTTATTAGTGCATATAATTATTTCAAAATAGTTTGAAGTAAAACTGGAAATTTGAATCTTAAAGTTTTATATTGAGAAATAGTTTCAATTATTGAAATAAAGTGAAATTATTGAATAAGTAGAATATCTAAATTGATAAATGAAATCTAACCAACCTGAAATAGTTGAATCTGAATAAAATTTACTTGTATAATAACTAAATTGCATTCTAATATATATAACTTACCTAAATATTCAAAAAGTTAAAATGTTAGAATAAAATTCATAATTAAAGGTTATACAAGAGAAATAAAGTAATAAATTGTTCAAACTAAAATACGGCTTAATATAAATGTTAAATACAGAGGGAAAATTTGTATAGTGTTTAATTACACTCTGAAAACATCAATATAATTTACCTAGAAAAGTTTAAATGTAATTAGAATGTAATTGGATAGTATACACTATAATATAAGTTGTAGGATATCAAAAATGATATTGGTTAAGGGAATTTATAAATAATGAATTGGATAGTAAATTTAATAATAAGAAGGAAATTTATTTGTTGAATAATTAAAGAGGATGGATTTGTTGCATATTATAGGTTTATAACAAATGTGGTACGCATAATATATGTTGGAAAATATATATTAAGTGATATAAGTTCAATAAATAAAGGAGAATGATATTTAAGCAAATTAATATAGACTTAAGAATAGTTGTGCTTGAATATTTGTGGAATCAACTTAGCTGAAGATAAATGGATAAAATAAATGAGTTAATTTAAAAATGAATTTGTTGAAAGAAACGTTGATAAAATGGAAGAAAAATCAATTTTAAATTGAATGATTATCTATTAGTTGAATCAAATGGATTAAACCAAACTGTTGAATATTGATTGAAATATATGGTTTTGAATTGTCGGAGTTGAATGTTAAGGTGGAATTAAATATAGCTGATCTAATAAATTAATTAATGAGTAAAATAAAACAATTTTGTTGTGAAATTTCTGTAATAAGTGTTAATAAGGAAACAAATCAATTGAATGAAAATATATGGTATTGAAATCAATTAATTGGATATAGACTAATTTGAAATTAAATGAAGTTTATATGGTTTTAAATAAATTGTTTTATTTAGTAATTTAATTACATTTCTTTCTGGTTGTTTCTATTCTCCTACCTCCTTCCTTTTCGGGGACGAAAAGTTTTGAGTAGGGGAGAGTGTAACGACCCGTAAATTTTTAATAATCTTTATTTGTTTTAATAACGTAATTAACTGAAATTTTGGTGAAATTTTAAATAATAATATTTGGAAATAAAAATTTAATATTTGGAATACATCTATTAAAATATAGCAAATGGTAAATTTTCATCTAAAAATATGGAAGTTTATTTTCTCGTGTAAATTCTATTTTAATTCAAATCAGTTAATATTTGATGATAATAAAAGGTTTTCCAAACTTGAATATTCATCTACAATTAATTTGTAAATTATCTTCTGAGTGGGACGTCACCTTTCGTTTCATCAAATTCGAACCATTATTGCTTCGTTTATCTTATTTTCGACAGATTTGCAGCATTTTCGATATCGAATATCGACTTTTGATAGGATAGTCGTAACGTCGATATCTGTGTACCATTTCAATCCTCTCATCATGCTGATCTCCGCAGTATATTTATTTATGTCTTTTGAGATCCGGTATGGGACGGAAACGAAAAAATAGTATGTACCGGTACCGAAAAATGTTGACCCTTTGGTTCTGTGCTTTCAAGATTTGATTTGCGCAGCCTATCATTTAATGAATCTTAATTATAATGTTTCAGCCAGCTGTTGGATTTGTGACATTTGCTTTTTCTTGGATTTGATTTTTCATACTTTTTTACGTTGCTCAGAAAAGCAACAGGAGAATTATATATAACCTAGCACTATATTTTCTCTATAGCTACTCTTTCTTTTATTACCCTTTCAAAATGTATAAAGCACCCATCTTCCTTCATCTCCTTATACCTTTTCTATTTCTTCATGTACATCAACATGGCATCACTCTCTCAAGCAGCTCGCAACCTCCTCCCCGCATTACCAATGAGCAGCCGAGCACCCATCTTTTCCCCTCCGCCCGCTCTCTCTCTCTCTCTCTCTCCCCTCCGTGCTTCTCAACATCAACTGCCCATCTTGTCGCCACTGCCACGCGACCATCACCCTCCGCAACCACCCACTACCGCGCGACCATCACCCAGCCTAAGCCGAGCTCAGAAGCTCACCCAGATCTCTCCCCAAGTTCGTGCCTAAGGCCTCCTCCTCTGTCACGCCCTCAACCCATCTCCATGCTTTGCCTTCCACAAATCCAAGTCAGCCGATGACAGCCCATTAGCTCCACCGCGCCACAGCTGCCACGTCACCAAGCCCACAACCTTGTACCGCCTCCACCACAGCAACCCCACCCATACCCTAGCCTGCCGTGCAACCCAGGTCACCCAAGCCCTGCAATTGCAACCGAGCTTCCTTCCTCCGGCCAGCCGCCCACCTAAACACCGTCGACCGACACAACAGCCTAACTACCCCGCCCAATGACCTGCTGCTTTCTTTTCTGGCCAACCTCGTCATTCATCCCATCATCGCCGAGCCTTGTCAAGGCCTCTGCCTTCATCTCGCAGCCCGTCGTATGAGTCATTGGTAGGTAATTTAGTGTGTGTGTGTGTATATATATATGTTTTTAAAATATAATTCAAAGGTATACATATGCATATATGATCTATATATATATATATATAATTATACACTTAAGTTATAAGCTATATATATCATTTGTTGTGACATGTAAGCTTTACAGTTTATATATATACTTACAGTGAAAATTATATTGTTTTGTTAAAGTGTTGTACTATATGAGTTGTCAGATATATATATAACAGTGTAGCGGTATTGTATTTATATACTAAGTTATGCAATTTTTTCTACAGTATATAATAAGTTATATATATATAACAGCAGCTTATATGAGAAAATATATATATATAAACTACGAAATGGTTACTTTGTAAAGTAGGTGGTAATATTACAGTATGTTATATATTATGTAATCTATGTCAATTGAGCTATATAAGTTTATGAGATTTGCAGTTACATATATGTAGTTATATATATACAAGTTTAGTTTTCATATTATAAATTGTATATGCACAGTTTTAAAATATATGAGTGTTAGTATATATATACTTTTAAAATATATAGGTATGCTGATTTTTACAGTTTAGATAGATTTATATATATAAGTGTTGTTTAGATACATAAGATGTATGTACCGGTTGTATAAATCCGATATAAGAATTTCAATCTGAATATTTTGCAGAATGATTTTCTCTCGCGTTATGTAAGATCTGGTTGTTTTACTTATATATGAATTTATATATGACCTGGTGTTTCCTCATCTTTGCATGTGTCAGTTATATGTTGAAGTATATATGCTAGTTTGATAAAGTGATGTCAGTAATAATATATTGTTTATTTAAATTTTGTTTTTTTGTATATGTACAGATATATATAAAGTTGGTTTAATATATTACAAAGTTCTAATGTTTAACAAATAGTGTGTTCAATTTTATATAAATATTGCTTTACAAATATTATTAAGAAATATAAAATATATTGACTTATAAATATATGTGTTTAAGAATAATGATTTTTAATTATATATATATAAATATATATATTATTTGTTTTAAATTTTGATAAAAAAAAATCATGATAACATATTTTCCGTTTGTGCTAGGCTGATCTGATTTATTCCCATTTATTCGTATTATCAGTTGTCCGTCAAAATTCATGCCAACCTTGTTTGCCTGGATTCGAAATTCAGTGTGCGTATCTGTGTCGTCTTCTCGTTCTCTCTAACCTCGAAAGGTGAGCAATCACTCACGATTAATGTTCTTTTATTTATTAAATTTGATTGCAATTGAAACGACAATTGAATTATGCTTCTGTTATTTATTGCACTATTATTTATGTATTAGTTCACCTTTGACATCTGACACATTAGCTGTTACTTATGCAATGACAATCCAGTTTGGTTGATAATTGATTGATTGTGTGATGTTGACATTGGATGTTGGATTGTTAAAATTGTAAGTAATAAATAAATTGAAATTGAATTTGACGTAGGATAATCAAAATTCGAACCGACATATATGTTGAATTTGATTAGTTAAATTTGACCCTTTTAATTGTTAAATTAATTGACATGTAGAATTGTGATAAAGTACACTTTGAACCATTGAACGTATATTGGATTGATTGTTGTAGTATGAAATTGAAATTTAATGACAAGTGAAAAACTGTATAAAATAATAGTGTAATAATCTTTAATCTACATGAAATGATAATGTAGTTTCTAGAAATAATTATATTAATTCGTACAAATAACAATGCGAATTTATACGGTTATTTCAGGATTATTTGAATTGATTATTGTATTGTTATTGATTGTCGTTATTGCTTGTTTATTTACTTTGACACTATCCCAGTTATCACACTGCATGTTCCCTTTGTTATGCTTTGATTTTTGAATTGAAATGGAATCGGGTTGAAATGATAAATACCCAAATGAACTTGACTTAGGATAGAAAATTAAATAAAACCCGATTGGTCAATAATTTGATTTAAAATAAAATAATGATTTTACTTGAGTAAAGAATAAGGTTTTGAAATGAAATTGGAATTTGAATTAATGAAACGAAAATGTAATATTTAAAATCTGAAACGAATATTTACATATTAGTTGTTGAAAGAGCGTTGTTTTAAAATTAATTATTAACAATAAAATTTGGAATTATTCATTGAATTAAGTTGAAATGATTTAATAATTAAATTTGAAATTACCAATAATTAAGATTGAAAATATTTAATAATTGAATAAGATTGAATTATTTGATAAGTGAATAAAAATTGAATTCTTTGATAAGAGATTTAACTTTTGAATAAGTGAATTTGAACTTCGTTAATAAATGAAATTGGGTTTCTTTATTTATTAAGATTTGGAAAAATTATTTAAGTAAGTTAAAGTGAAATTTGATTTCTCGAATATATGAAATTTAATTTCTTTATATAATTGAGTTTTGAAATTGGTAACAATGTAAAGAATAAGTTAAATTAAATTTCTTAACAAGAAATAAATGTGTTTTATTGAAATTAATGTAAGAATTGCAATTTAAGGAATTTGATTTGACAAATTTAATTTAATTAAATTTGTAAGTTTGATATAATGAAGTTAACTTAAGTGATGGATTTTATGACTTGGGAATTTAAAAGGAATTGTTTTGGATGTTAAATGAACTTAACGAATATTGAATAAAAGCGATAAATAAATTTAAATTGATTGGAATGTTGAATTTAATTAATTTAAGTAATTTCGGAATAAAACTTATGTACGAACTTGAATCAATATTTGAATTGTTTAAAAATAATTTGAAATTGAATTATAAGCTTTTGAAATGGTAATTTGGAAGCTTTCAAATATAAATTATGGGAATTGATATAGAAAGACATATGGAATGCTATTACGAATTCTAATTGAAATTGAAATTGATTGTTTTGAAATATATTAAACGACCAATCGGTGTAATAAATACGTAGTTATTAAAGAGACCGGGATCGGATATGGACATACTCTCTGTCGATACCGAAACCCACTTTAATAACTATTATACGTGGAGTGTTGATCCAGAATGAAGTGGATGGTTTGGTGAACGCGTTGACTGAAGAAAGAGAACGATATTGGATGACCCCTGACATGACTAAAACAGGAGCCGCGCCGGGCCATTGAGGTTTGCCACCTCTAGCGGACATACTTCTTCGATACCATATCTATTACTGTTGTGATTCGATTTGGGTGCACCCCTCGGTTTGGGAGTGTTGTTTCGCGGTGTTGAGGTAGCTGCTGGCTATGCTCAACATCAGTCCGGATCACGCAACTACTAGTATCCTAGGTGGTATCACCTCATGTACCTTGTCATACTGATTATCCTATTCGCGACCACTACGTTTTGTTTTGTGCCATACCTATGGGGTACCCTCTGATAACCACCAGTTTACGGTGGGGTTTACGGTGCTGTATAGACTATGACATTATAAAAATGTGTTAAGGGGGATAATGGTAACGCCTTAACGCTATTTTAATACTTTATATTACTGATAGACATTATCTACTTAGCGTACATTACTACCTAGTAGATAGTTTAACGGATCCTTAGAGGATGGTTATTCCAATGTCCTTTGAGTTACTTGTATTTCGATTTCTATTTCACTTGAGTTGGATTTATTGATATAAGAATATTAATCCTGACTCGAGTATTTTATGTTTTGCTTTACACTCGGGTCAGACTGAGTGTACCAGTATTCGAGACTCACCTTTGGAGTTGGAGCTTTGCTTGAAGATCCAGCCATCTATTCTGCTTTCAGTACTCGATTATTCCAGTGATGTATTCTGATTGTACCTGATGTATCGTATTACTCTTCTGTTGTAAACTCTGATGTATCTTATATACTTATATAGTAGCTTCATGAACTACTATCTCTTTTACTTCCGCTGCGTATTATTACTCTGTGTCTGTGATTCTGTGACTATTTATTTACTGTATATCTCAGTTTTGCCAAAATATAAATTTACAATTCGGTATTTTGGGGTATTCAAGTCCGACATGTGCAGATGCGAATAGTCCAAAATAGCGGGTCGTTACAGTAACAACTTACAAAAAATAAGTCACTACCAGAAATTTGATTTTTAGTGGCGCTCAAAAAATGCTACAAAAAGTTTTGATGGCATTTTGATAAACGCCGCTAGAAAACATGCGACTAAAAATCCATGATTTTTTGTTGCATTTATTTTAACGCCACTATAAATGAATTTTTGGCAGCGTTTTTTAAACGTTACTGAAGATCTTTTTTACAGCGTTTAAGAACACCGAAAAGGTGTCGTTTACTATCTTATTTTTTTGTTGCACTTATTATTATTTTTTGCAGCGTTTTTTGAACGCCATGGAGATTATCTGTGTTGCTATGATTGCTGATTCTGTAGCGCTTTTTAAACGCTACAAAAAAATATTTTTGGTGGCGTTTTTTCTACTATATCAATTAACAATCGCTCACATAATCATATAATCAAATAGGATATCCATAACCATTCTAATACAATAGTTTTTTGATAAAATAACCAAACTCACATACAATAACCATTCGTATACAAATTTACACAACAAGTACTAATAAAATGTTACACCAAACTGGTGCTAACAAAACGCTCGATTAAATGTATCATTAAATGTATCATTCATAAAAGCCTATGGAAGAGTTGTACCAGCCTGCCGAGAAATTGACACCTTTAGAACCTTCCCATATTGCCTAAAATATTCTTTGCATTCAAGAATCTACTCAACAGAAAGATCAAAACAATTAGGAAACAAAATGGGTTATATATTTCCAATGAATCGGATAAGATGAGCTACAGTACATACAGTTTCATCGGCTAAATTAGATGGCATTCCCATTATATATGCAAGATTTCTCTGTACAACCCGCACATTGCTAAGTTGCTTTCTATCTTCTATTGTCGATAAAGATTTATTCTTTGTCCTCTGTGACTTTTGCTTTTTCTCTTCAGTCACCATCCTACCAGTTATATTATAACCATTTAATAATGAAAATACTAATGCAACTAATTAGAAACTTTTTCCCTGACAAGGACACTCAAACCTTTTGCAGTTATCAGTTGCAATGATTCTTTGTTTGTCATATATGGTGCGACAAGTTGGATATCGGCCTTCCAAGCCTTCTTTCTCAGCCATCTCCATAATTTGATGCCAGCACCAAACACGTATCTAAATTACAACATAATTTTGATAACTTGCAAGTGTATAAATAACTATATATGAAAAAAACAAAATACGACACAGATAATTTTGAAATAACATGGGAAAATACTTTTATGTGCATACCTAATGCAGGTTTGTTTTATTTATATAAGCAGGAAATAACCAACAAAAAATCTTTTTTGAGGGATGCCAGGTGGCCCATATTGAGACAAATCTCTATTTTTGCACATAAGAGTAGATTCACAAATCATGTTAATGTACCAAAAACTGCAGAATAAGAAAGGTCGATCCATAATATCTTCAGAAAACAGTAGTAGAACAAATGGAATGGTTTACCATATATTTCAATTTGTGGATAGTAACTGAGATAGCCAAAAGATATTGCAAATCAACTCCAGACTGATAATTAACTGACTGAATGTTGTTGAGAAACATATTACATTTTACCAACACATTGCAGGAATAAGAGAAAACTAGCGACATGAGAACCAACTAGAAATGCCTAAAGGAAACCGTGCACAAAATATTAAAGTTTTTTGTTGGAAGAAAATAACGACTAGACTTATGAAAATATTTTTTCTGGCTTTCAATATAAATGACAAAAATGTTTATATTTTCAAAAAAGGCTTTGAGAAAAATAATTAGTAGAAAAATAATTTTGGCTTTCAAAAGAAGTTGAAAAACGTCATTTATCATGCTGTGGAAGTAGTTTAATAGCTAACAACTATGTTTTTAACTTCATTGTGGAAGATACAGCAAAATTTCTCTACATAACAAAATGAACATAACCAAAAGCTCTAAATGGCTAAGTTGTGATATTTTCAAACATTATATTTCCAAATGTTTCCGATCATATGTATATGGTTCTTTTTTTTGAATATTGAAAAGATGGGCTTACAACAAGTACTGACAGCACAGCTACTACTAGAGTGATGTACATGATGTTTTACTTAGTGCTTTAAGATGTGGTGATGTATCTGATAGTGCAAAGTGATGGGTATTCATACGCAAATTCCAATAGGCGGGTGACGTCTAAATCTACATAGCATGCAAGTTGGATGGCTCTATTTATGGTACTATATGCATGTATGTCTCCACAATACACTATGCAATTTGATCGATTGCTTATCCTTCAAATAGCTGATCAAATTTTCATTTTTCTATATAATCACGTTATTGTTTCAATACAATTGTTTTCAATATAACATGAAGTAAGGAATGATGATCAGTGTATTGAGTAAGCGCATGTTTCAAAAGGTAATGAGTTTATTTTCACTACAGAAATAAACCCACCTCACCACAGCTCTACCTCAGTGCAATCTTACTCCTGCCTCGGATCATCCACACAGCAACATCTCTTCCCAAACATGCTGCAACCAACCAAACTATGCAACATTTGCTTTGCAGCAACAGTTCGTAATGTGCACTCAGTTCTCTGTCTCATACCTTGCAGCAGCTGCCCATCCCCAGTCTCCACATGAAACTTGAATACCTCTCAATCCTACCTCAGTCCATCTATATTAGCAGTAGTTGCTTCATCAGCCAATGTGTTATTGGATAATAAAATTGTTCTTTTGAAACATTTTGCTCTAATTTATGCTATTTGAAACAGGTTACACATTTGCTTACGTCCAAAAATAGGTGATTTTTATAAGTGAGAAACAAGTTACACATCTTCTTATTATGGATCTGATGCTTATACTGACTGAAAACCATTGCTTATTATGCCACTGTAATGAAATGTGGACATTTCTTCTAGGTACAACATAACTGACTATATAAAATTTGCTTAAATTAGACCCATACGATACATAAAAATGAAATACAAAATCTATTTACCTGGTATAATTTGTGGTAGCCATGGGTATGTTGCATCCATCATACCCACTTTTGACAATATTTACTTTTGTCTTCCATTTTAAGCCATTTTCATCTATATCTCTTTGATTTAAAACCTGTCAACTGTAGTCAAAGACTAACAATAGTTATGTATAAGACATAACTGTATATTTGCATCCCTTAAACAAACAAATTGTAATTAGTGACTTTTAAGATTAAGCAGTAACGTACTAACACCACTGATACTAAAACACAATAGTCAATTACTCTACTTTGTTTTCAGCAAGGAAGTCACAACTAAAAAGTTGCCTTAACCTTTTTGCGTATGCATGCATTCATCAAATTATTCATTTTATACTATTTCTCAGTTTAGCTCGGATGTGGCATGCAGCAGACTCTCGAGGTTCACAAGGATTCCTCTTTTCATCCCTTTCACTTCTAAAGTCAATAGTAATTTGCCATGAAGTTCTACAGTAGCCTTAAAACAATCCTAAAAGAAAAAATGTACATAGTTGGCTAATTAGTATTTTCTTTCATTCATTGTATAGGCAAACAAAATGTCATCATATGCAAATCAAATGTCATCATAGGAAGAGTTTGAGTTTTTAAAAATCAGGAAATAAGGGATCAATGTACTTCGGTACTTGTGTCATGACCTGAAAATTCAGGACCAATCCTTAGAATTTTTATGTGTGAATTGTAAATGAGGTTTTCATATTTACAACTGTTACCAAAATCCAATTCATTAAAATTCGTATGTAATAGCAATTTTTAAACCTCTAATGAAGTAGGAGACACACGTACGTATCATGTATGGTAGTTATCACCTCTGGTTAAAAAAGTAAAATCAAAACAGCATAGCTTCACTAGTTGACATGAACTACAACTGATTAATTGGTGCAATTTGACAAGTTAAACACTAAATAGCTCAGCAATCTACTATAATAAACCAATTGATTTGAATTCATTCTGAACTCTTTGCATATGAAAATTAACCAGAATACAAACATCTTCCATAAAGTTAAAACAACATGGAAATATAAGCATAAGCACAATCATACCTTAAATTTTGTTGGCCGAGTTAATTCAAACACTAAAACATCACCCACTTCTAACTTATGGGCCGCCACAAACCTTCCCCATCCACCACTAAGACCATTAATTCTATCGATATACTTAACATTAAACTCCAAACCCGATTCACCTTCCAAGATCATTATAGTTTCTCCATCTGATAAGTTATTTTTTAAACTTCCAGGAAAACACTTCAAACATAAACATGTACAATGAATAATAGTTAAGCATCCATGCAATACAATTATATTCTAGGAATTTTTGCATTTTAAAGTTAATCTATGCTTACAAGCCAAAAAGCCCCTGAAACACTTGAAGGCACCATAACTTTAATGCACAAGGATTTTTAGAATTCAGATTCTTTTGAACTTCCTCGGCATGTTTTATTGCTTCAACAATTTGTTCCGAAGAAGCGAACCTTCCAGTGTATTCTCTTTTACTATGTACGTTTCTAATATTGAAAGCTAATATCACTAAATTATACATTAAATTCACATGATTGTTTAAATGTATTCTATATCTATTTATGTACCTTTTAATGCAAGATTGACTTTTCATATCCGAGTCCTGTAACAAATACTTTACCGATAAGCCTTTCATATTTTTTTCATGTTTACATAACACTCTCATATACATATATATGTCAGTTCCTAAATTCAACTTAAATGTGTATGTACGTCTAAAAGGTTTATACAAAAGAAGAAAACTGAAATAGGTATAATTAGTGATGGTGTTAGGCAAGCAAAAGTAATTAAGAATTGTAAATAAAAACATGAACTTACATACCAACAATTTGTGTTTGCTAGTTGGAGATTTCTGCATGTTATCAAAAATCCTGCAAATATTTCAATCCTTGGTTATTCAACTAACTGAACAACAATACTGTTTCTACTGTAAAAACTAAAGAATATAAGAGGGAAATCATAGTTAAATTTCAAAAAGAGCACCTGAAATTACAAACATTATAAGAATCATGCTTCTTTTTAGCCACCTTTGTATGCTTCTTCCTGTTTAACAATGCGCTTAGCGGAATCAGATCACTTTCTGAATAGTTGTCGCTTCTTGAATTTTATGATTTTTTAAGCACATGTTCATCAATTTTATTTCTATCTACCATTTCTTTAACGTTGCAATTTCACTCCAAATCCTCACATTTCTTCATCAGTTCCTTAACTTCATCATTAATTTTTGTTTTACTATAATCGAGCTTCGAGTTTTGCACTTTGAGCTCGAGCACCTTTTCTGAGATTTCTCTCTCATTATCATGGATCTTCTGGTATAAACTAAGTATCATATATTGGATATTAAATTCGCTTTATTTTAAAGTATAATATACTTACACCTGCACAAACTAACGTAGATTCAATCACACTGAAACACGACCCAGCAAAACCTCCAATACAAAACAGCACTATCGTAACTTCTTATAAAAGTGTATGCGCACACAAAACACATGTATATACTCACATGGAAAAAATATATAATTACCTGCACACGCACCTACATTCACCCTCACTGATGTTTTCACACACACTCACACGCTAGTGCACACACACTGCCGGAATATGACACACGCAGACACCCATTGACAACACGCACAAGCACCAAAATATACTGGAGAGGGCACTCAGTCAAGCAATAACTAATTCATGTGTACATGTATATATAACATTATATGACTAAACAAAGGTTATGTGAGTGGAATACCTTTAGCACCATAAGGGTCTTCCCATTTGTAAATTTGCAGTCCGTCTAATATTGATGTCACCTACATCAACAAACGTGTCAACAAAAATAAAAGTTATTAGCAACTAATAAAGATATTAAAGAAAATGTAGATCTCTCGTGAATATTAAAATAAAAGTTATAAGCAACAACAGTCAATAGATGCATAATGCTAAGAATTAAAATACTATAACAAATGGATGGCATTAGAGAACTTCTATGCCAAACCTTATTTCTAATGCAAGAATAGGATCGGTAGGATATGCTATCATGTGAAAGGGTTACCTACTTAAAGAACTAACATCTGTATCCACCTCTTAATAATTCCTTGGACTTTAGCAAATTTCTTCTCAAGATAATCACATTCGCACACAGACTAGAAGATGAATATATGTTTGGCATTTAAAATATTGCCATTAACCCCAGCCACCTCGACCAAAGACTTGACACCTTCAAACTGATCATCGGCTCTTATACAACGACTTTAGCAACTGCATAAATGATATTGTGCTCCCACAAACTAGTGGAACGAAAATACAATGATGAAATGGATCAGAAGAAAAAAGTGAAAAATGCACACTCGTTAAAAAGGAAGTAATGAATTTCAGAGGATGATAATATACATTATACATGTTACTGGTATATTTCCCTATGAACAACTAGAGAGCAAAGCTTACAGATGCACTCGAATTTACCATTTGTTTATTGTATTCATGTGATGCCTATATAACAAAGTTACATGTCATGAATAAGGATTTGATGTATTCTGCAGATCATAGTAGCGTAAAGATAATGAACACATGAAACATAAATATGTCATGTGTATATAACCAGTAAAATATTGCTCCGTCATCATATTCATTTGGAAACTAAGATATTTGTGTTAAAGGTAACTTGTATTATTTTATCACCATCTAATTTGTTTGTAAGCTGTTTTTATGCATAGTTTTTAAGTTTTATGACTTAAAGTGATGTGTTATTAAGTTTTCAGATGTGTATTCAGCTTCTACCAAGTAGATTTATTTGGCAATGAATTTGAAATACCTAGGCTCGAACCAAACTCAGATTATGATTTTACCAGATTTTAATCTATCCAAACAGTATCCGATAAATTGACAGGTATACTTGTGAGCACTAATTTCATGCATCAACTTTGACACATAGTTCGCATTTGCATCAAACTTTGATACATCAACTATCATGGGTTTCTCCATAATTTCTACATGAACATTTTTGTATTAAATACCAATCAAAAGCTGGAAATGCTATTTGATTAATATTTCTTTATCATAACACTAAGTTTACACTCATAACCCAAATGTCATATGCAATTTAGTCAATATGGTAACAAGGGTTAAGTCTATTTACAAAAGCAAAGGGTGGTATTTGTAAACTAAATTCATGTCCAGTACTAAGACTATTTAACCTAGAATGTTTGTTTATAAACATCTAGATTTCAGATTTTAGGCTTCTATCATCAAAGTAATAGCATAATTTATGCTATAGTGCCCTCTCCAACTACACAAACTGGAAAGGTGCAATTTTGAAATTGTGAGTCTTTAAACAACCCTTTATAATGGATTAAATTTAATAAAGCAATCAAAACTCAAGAAACATTGTCAATAAACCATACCTTTTCAAATTTTAACCAGGCGTACTAGGTTCATATTCATTTTGCCATACAAGAATATATGACTCTGTTCTATCAACTTGAACCTCAACTTCATCGATGACCATCCTGACCATTACCATCGTTGACTACCATGAATGCCTTGACTTGATTCTCTGACCAGCGCATGTCTACTTTTGTACCGACATGATTTTCATGACCTCATCCTTCAAGCCGAGATAGAGCAGATTGATGATTTGGTACTGCTTGATGACGAGTTAATGGAGGTAGATCTCTTCGAGTGATCCGATCTCACCGTCTTTGATGAACAAGGACCTTCTCTTCTTTGGTGTTATCATCGCAATTATTACTCCTACAGGTGAAATTTAAGGGTTCGAGAGAGTGAATATGAGATGGACGGAACTGATTGAAGAGAATTTACAGGGTAATCTTCCTTCTTATGGGAAATAAAAATGTTGGCAGGGTATTTTGCTAAAGGTAAGAAAAAGATATTTGAGCGGCCACGAAAATTTTTAGGACAAATTGTTGGCGGAATATTTTGGTCGCATTTAGTTATTTACTTTTACCTTTTATATGATTAGTGGCGGCACTTAGTGTTAAACGCTACTAAGATATGCAACTAAAAACAGTTTTTCTTGTAGTGAGTTCAATACATGAGCTACTAAATTCAATACATATTCATATATTCATGATAACAAAAGACAAGCAAGCACTTCCCGATTCAAGCTCAGTGGTCAGAATTTTCATACTTGAGATCTCATCTATAACTTCAAGAACATAAACCCCTCAGAATCAGATAGTAGCTCACGGAATCTCTTCTGACTTTGAGCTTCCAAAATATAATTGCATTCCCAAGCAAGCACTTCCTTTGCAACCTAATATAAGTGAAATGTCAGTAACCTCCTAGAAAAAAAAATTGATATCTTCGATCAGATGTTTAACGTGTATGAATGAAGCATCCATGAAATAACAAGTACTGGATGCAATATAAGATGGTACAATATCTTACCTTGCCTTAATAGCACTATCAAGGAAAAGACCATCAGGAATTAAATTGGTATAATACATATTTTACTTACAAGGCTATTAATCATCTTTCCTCACCATCGGAACAAATATCAGCAGTATTATATTAGATGTTGTCCAACTCTCGAGGAAGCCAACAATAGCAGCAGTATTACAGTAGCAGTGTTACAGTAATAGCAGTAGTATTACAGTAGCAGTATTACAGTAGCAACAAAAGCCCAACGCTCGAGGAAGCCAACAATAGCAGCAGTATTACAGTAGCATGCATGACCAAAACAAATATCATGGAACATGAATCAAAAAAATAAAAGATAAGACTGATGATGATGAATAATGTTGTCCAATTTGCCTTGAAGGTATATTGTTAATGTGAAACATATATTAGCTGCGTACATTTGTTCATATTGTGTTGCATCAGATTTTTTGATTACTTATTAAGATTTACCAAATGAACTTCAAAATGTTCCCACAACATATTACCCAAGTTGCTGCAAGTACCTACAAAAGTAAAATGCCATAACTATGCCTAAAATAACTAACTGAGATACAAATAGCACAAGAATAGAAGAAAGAGAAATTTAAACACTTACTGAAAATATATTCCATTACGACATGGGTAGCAGGCCAAGCATGATAGAACAAAGGGTATCTTCCGTGTACTGTAATTTAGATGTTTGTCTCCATATCTCTTTAAATGGCTCTTTTAAAGTCCTTAGCCAAAATTTAACTGCATTGTTTTCTAATAGTTTAAAATGGACATTTTTATTTAGATCAGTTGATTTCACGCATCCTAGAGAAACAACTTTCCTCTTTCCTAATATTCATCAACTTGCATCTATTGTTTGTTCTTAAATTTATAGTCTGTAAGTGGAAGGAAAAAATGACGAAGTAACTAATCCTTAAAAATAAAAGTACCATAATCCATAAAAATCAAGTACCATAAATTTTTGCACTATAATCATGGGCGTAATAGAAGATGCAGTGTTAGCCTTCTCAACAACTATTTAGGATCCAGGCCACGTTACTTCTTAGTGACATCATCCACAATTCAAATCATACCAGGAGTTGCCCTCTATAAAAAACATCTGGAATTAATTAATTATTTACCCAAATAATCATGGCTGATGATCCGACCTATAGACAATGTTAATACCCTGATGAATTACCGCAGCTAAAAGACCATTAACATCTGAAATCAAGTTTAATTACCTTGTTGGAAAACTAGTTAAACAATAGAAGAAAGATGGATGGTTTCACATGCATGATGCCTGGTAGTTTAACATCAGGAATCAAGTTTACCTTGTCCACCAACTAATAGGATAACATCGATAAATTAGCTTTTAACAACCCACAATGCACGTATCCTCCATCAAACATTTGCATTCCTAGCCTGTTATCAAGAAGCACCTAGCAGAAAACAAATATAGTCAGTATTTTACTTGCATAAACCTGTGTTGTTAATCTCATTAACATCTAAATATTGGTCAAGGACTTCTTGATATTAATAAAAATATCGAAATAATGATGGAGTATCAGTATGTTAGCAAGTTATTGGTTCCCATAATCAAAATTGTACAAACAACATACAATGTCCACATTTCAAAAGTATGATCCATAGGCTATAAATTTATCACTAAATACTAGATTCCAATATATCAGATCTAATAATTTTCCACTGTCTCCTATTGACTAATCTAAGTAATTGATGTCCAATTTGCTGAACAGAAAAAATTTAATAGTACTGCTGTCAAATACAACCTTTCACTCGTTCATCATCGACAATGGATCCCAGAACATAACGGATAAAGAATGAATTCAGAATAATTTTATGCATGAGCATGTGTTCCATAAAGGAAGTTTCCATATTATTGAAAATAGAAATTATGTTATCCAATTTGGTGAGAAACGATAATTTCTAATTTACAATCAATTTTACATATAGTCGAATAATAAATCTCAATTGTATAGAATGAACTTACCCTGAACCCAGGTTGATATTCAAATGGAGCAGCAGCCTTTCTCTTCCCCTGGTTGATTTAGAAACCTTATCCAATCAAAAGATCACCCCTTTCAAAATCTCTATTCGATAAATCAAAAACTTCTACCGGTTCAAGTATCTCGACCAAGGACCTTCAACAAATAAAAAGGTTTTTGTTATAATAAGCTATTACCTTTGTTTCACTTCACATGTACGTGAAGTCGCATCCAAGCTTCAAGAAGCGCTTTATATCATTTTCTAATTACCTGACAACGGAAGTATGAATTGGAGATCCAAAGACAAGCAGCGAAAGCTTTTCCGATCATGATACAACTGGATCTCGAGAAAAGTCAAACATTACAAGCACCATCGACGAAAAGTATTAGCATCAAAGTTTGACTTCATCATCACCATTCCTGCTCCAAACATTTGGTTCTACTAATCAAGCTTCGATAGTGAAAACTCAAGAGAAGGCAGTGCATAGTTAGACTTTTACATACCTCAGGAAACCACGTCCATCTTCCTAAGCCAGCGACTTAAGCACGGCTCAAATACACAAAACATTTAGGTGATTGTAAGATTCGAACTGTTCATACTTTAGCGTAGATCCAATTGCAGTAGGCTACCAGTATAACCAAGAAAAGCAGCGTGATTTGGAAAACAAGGCGGAGAATTTTTTATGGGCATGTGTGTTCGTCTTCTGTAATAGTTAATTTCAACTTGATTTTGGTGATGTCGAATTTTTAGGGAAGGGGAAGTTGTGATTAATTTTTAGGGAATGGATCTGAAGGAGTGATTTGTGGATCTGATTCCACTGGTATGGGAGACTAAGGAAAATTGGAACGAAACGAAAGAGGAAAGAGGGAGAGGGAAATAATTTGAGAAACCCACGGCCATGAAATAATTAGGAGATTTCGCGCTTTGTGAAGGCGTTACACGTGAACAGGACAAAACAAATAGGCAAAAAAAAAACAAATTATTAAAGGCAAACAATAACACTTTAGAATAATGCGTTATTAAATGGCGTTATTAATAGTATATTTTCTTATAATGTGGGTTAAAAAATGCCGGAGCAACTTACCAACGCTTAGTCAACCGAATGTTTGCCGACCAGATCGGAAAGACTATGGAAGTTTATGTAGATGACATGTTGGTGAAATCGCGATACTCCAGTGATCACGTCAAAGACTTAGAGTCAATGTTCAATGTCCTCCGGAGATAAGGGATGAAGCTTAATCCGCTGAAATGTCATTTTGGAGTCGCATCCGGAAAATTCCTTGGGTTCATCGTCAACGCCCAAGGAACAGAGGCCAACCCCGAAAAGATCTGGACGATCAGGAATCTTCAAACTCCAAGGACCATAAAGAAGGTTCAGAGTCTTAATGGGAAGGTTGCAGCACTGAGCAGGTTCATCTCGAAATCAACTGACAAGTGCATACCCTTCTTCGATCTGATCCGAAAAGGGAAACGAAACTTCGAATGGACTACGGAATGCGAGGGTGCATTTCAATCACTAATTCAACATCTTTCCACACCTCCGATTCTTTTAAAACCTGTTTACCATGAACAGTTGTATCTCACCTGGCGGTATCTGAAAACGCAATCAGCGCTGCGTTAGTTCCGGAGGAAGATCGAGTGCAGAAACCGGTCTACTATGTTAGTAAACGATTAACCGGAGCCGAGAGAAATTACCCAAGGCTAGAAAAGTTGGCATACTGCCTAGTCATCCCCTCAAGGAAGCTCCGTCCGTATTTTCAGGCTCATCCCATCACTGCATACACCAATCAGCCATTATGACAAGTCCTCACACGACCTGAGACGTCTGGCAGGTTACTGAAATGGAACATTGAACTGAGTCAATTCGACATCACATATAGTCCGAGAAGGGCCATACACGGTCAAGTCCTAGCAGATTTCGTTGTCAAATTCACTGTTCCAGAAGACTTACCTGAAACTAGAAAATCCCCCAAATACATATGGAAGCTATATACTGATGGTGCATCCAACGATCGGTGCTTGGGCGCAGGGGTAGTACTTGAAACCCCCGAGGGCCGATCCATATGCTACGCTTTAAAGTTTGATTTCCGCGCAACCAACAATGAAGCTGAATATGAGACTTTGCTTACTGGGTTGAAGTTAGCCCATGACCTAAGAATTATCGCTTTGGAAATTTACTGTGATTCCCAGTTGGTAGTATGTCAAGTTCGGGGTGAATACCAGGCCAAAGATCGAAGACTAGCCGCTTATCTAACCCGAGTCCGGGAGATGCTTGATCAGTTCAATTATTATACCATTTTCTACGTACCCCGAGAGCACAATCAGAAAGCCAATTCGTTGGCGAAGTTGGCAAGTACAGGCGAAGCTCAACACTTGGGACTCGTTCCTGTTGAAACTTTATCCTCTCCGAGCATTGATCGAACAGAGAATGATTTCACATTTGAAGCTACTTCCAGCAGGGAGTCGTGGATGACCCCCTATCAAGATTACATTGAGCATGGTATATTACCTGAGTGTCGAAGTGAGAAAAGAAAAATTCTTCGAAAAGCTTCACGATTTGTCATTCAGAATGGTGTTATGTATCGAAGGGGATATTCTATTCCTCTTCTCCGGTGTATCGCACACCACGAAGTCAAACGAGTGTTACACGATGTGCATGAAGGAGAATGTGGCGATCACACTGGGGGGCAAGCACTTGCCAAGAAAATACTCCGATATGGATATTACTGGCCTACCGTTAATCGCGATACTATGGACTATGCCAAAAAATGCGATAAATGCCAAAAACACGGTCGGATTCCTAGAGCTCCACCTACTGAGATAACCCAAATGGTCAGTCCATGGCCATTTGCAATATGGGGGTTGATATAATTGGTGCATTGCCTTTAGCTAAAGGTGGCGCGAAGTAAGCCATCGTCGTAGTTGATTACTTCACTAAATGGGCTGAAGCTGAACCTCTTGCAATAATTACGACAAAGAAAGTAATCAACTTCGTGGTACGCAACATCATCTGCCGGTTTGGTCTCCCGCATACTATTATCACCGATAACGGAGCCCAATTCGATAGTGTTGAATTCAAGAACTTCTGTCAACGATTCCACATCCATAAGAAATTCTCTGCAGTACCGCATCCTCAAGCGAATAGTCAAGTTGAAGCCGTCAATAAGGTTATCAAGTCTATTTTGAAGAAACGACTAGAAAAAGCCGGGGGCAAGTGGGTTGATGAAATTCCTATGGCTCTATGGGCTTACCGAACAACTCACAAAACTACAACTGGACACACTCCATTTTCTCTATCTTATGGCTCTGAAGCCGTTATTCCAGTTGAAGTGGAAGTTCACTCTCATCATGTGACATATTATAATCCGAAAACGAATGCCATATTACTTGCTGAACCTATAGATCTACTTGATGAGAAGCGTGAAGAAGCTGATTTGAGGGCGGCCGCATATCGGGGTCGAGTCGCTTGAATATACAATGCCAAGGTCCGACCGCGAACCTTTGAAACCGGCGATCTCGTACTCAAGAGAATTTATCCTGTCCCTTCGCACATGAAGCTAAATTGGGAAGGGCCGTATGTGATTTCACAAAAGCTCGAAGATGGCACATTCAAGTTGTTGACCATTAACGGTCTTACTTTGCCAAGAGCTTGGAATAGCGAAAGTCTCCGTCGCTACTACACATGACAAGCTTTATTTATCCATTTTTATTCAATTTCTTCCTTTGCATTTTATTTTTGCATTTCGAAGTTTGAATTTGTAATAAGGCAACTGATTTTGCCATGTTTCTTTCATTTCAGCAACAAAATGCCATCTCTTCGAGCCAAAGCTGTGATTCACTGAAAATGACGTACAATATCATGATGCACGGAGAGCTAAGTTCCATCATGCGGTGGGATTTATTCAAATAGGGAGTGACAGTGGTACGACCGGTCACTCACTAAGTGAAACCCGAGCTCGGGGACAGAACACTCCACCAGCATTTACAAGGATTGATACACGAAAATCCTTCCACTAACTCCAAATTCCCAGAGTGTGAATTGGAGTATAAAACATCCAATAAATCGTTCCTAGAGTGCGAACGGACTCCAAATTCCCAGAGTGCGAATTGGAGTATAAACATCCAATAACTCGTTCCTAGAGTGTGAACGGAATCCAAATTCCCAAAGTGCGAATTGGAGTATAAACATCCAATAAATCGTTCCCAGAGTGTGAACGGACTCCAAATTCCCAGAGCGTGAATTGGAGTATAAACATCAAATAAATCGTTCCCAGAGTGTGAACGGACTCCAAATTCCCAGAGTGCGAATTGGAGTATAAACATCCAATAACTCGTTCCCAGAGTGCGAACGGACTCCAAATTCCCAGAGTACGAATTGGAGTATAAACATCAAATAAATCGTTCCCACAGTGCGAACGGACTACAAATTCCCAAAGTGCGAATTGGAGTATAAACATCCAATAACTCGTTCCCAGAGTGCGAACGGACTCCAAATTCCCAGATTGCGAATTAGAGTATAAACATCAAATAAATCGTTCCTAGAGTGCGAACGGACTCCAACTTCCCAGAGTGCGAATTGGAGTATAAACATCAAATCCATCGTTCCCAGAGTGTGAACGAATTCCTAAAAAGCCAAAATAGGTGTGACTGACCATCTATCGGCTAACTCCAACTTCTCAGAGCGTGAATTGGAGTATAATATTAAAAGTTCCCGGAGCACGAACCCAAAACATACATGCTATCTCCAAATTCCCGAGTGTGAATTGGAGCGCAAATACCAAGTCAAAGTTCCCGGAGTGCGAACCGAAATATCAATTTTAACTCCAAGTTCCCGGAGCATAAAGCGGAGTATAAACATCAATTACAGGTTCCCGGAGCGCGAACCGTGTCACAAACATCGATAACTCTCGAATTCCCAGAGTGCGAACCAGATTATCGATCTCAAGTTATCCTAAGTCCCCAGAATGTGGACATGTGCTTAAGATTTGCAATAAGTGTGATCAACCACCAAAATACAAATGTTGTTCCCCGAAACTGGAGGGCAAAAAAGCTTAAGTGTTAATCGCTAACTGAAGCAGTACAATGCCCGGAGTTAAACTCATTCATCAATCACGGCATGTAATTGAGTTTTTCAGACTTGGCAAATAAAAAACGAACTCTACTTAATGGTAAAAAACACCACAAGTACACTGGATTGAAAGCCAAACACTGCAAATACTTAAGTAAATGAAAAGAACAATTTCCCATTCCATCAACTAACAAAAAGAGGTTTGATTACGTGGCAAATCAAAAAAATTCGATTAAGTGGAGGCTCAATCACACTTTTACACGGCTCTAAAAGAACGAAAGAAGAAGTAAAAGAACTGCTATCTACAACTACATGACAAGTCAAGAAGCTCGATCCTTCTTCTTCCGAGGCTTCTTCTTTGGAGTCGAGCCGCTGGACCCACTACCCCGGTTTCCTACGAGATTTCTTGCCCTTCTTTGGTTCATCCTCCGGATTTGGCATAATATCAACATCTTCCTCGGAGCTGGAAGGGACAGAGATCCTTTTGGAAGAGCGAACTGAAGGCATAGGAGCTGTGATAGGTGTCTGTTCAGCAGCGCTTGAGACGGTCACCGTGCCACCGGGAGAAATCACCATTAGAGAAGATAAGCTTGAGGGGGCAGTGCCGCTTCCAGAACCACCGACCGTTGTCATCGTGGCCATCTCAGCACTTATCTCAGCAAAAATCTCTTCTTCTTGAGACAACTGAGCTGCGCTGGATATGCTGCTGGTCGTTATGACAGAACTGAAAACTGGAGCAACTCCACTCATTACGAATGAAGGATCAAGAATAGGGTCAAGAGAATGACCAAGTAGCTCCTCAATCATTTGAGCATCGAATGACATTGAGCTCCCCTCTCCAATGTCACCGGCCATGGCAGCAGTTGAAATCGCTTCGGTGATAATAACTCCATGCGTAGGATATAGGACCGGAGGAACTGGGGACACGGGCGCGACACTTTCAATCACTGAACAAAGGAGAGAAAAAATAGTCAATCCAGTAAATTCTCTCAAAAATCGTTGATTTAAAACACGAGGGAAATAATCGAAGTACCTTCCTTGCCTTGCCTCGGAGCTTGAGCAGGTTCGGAGACAGTAGTCTTACCAGGAGATAACCCCCGTTGATCCGGATTGTAGGCAGGAATGACTTGTGGATCAATCGCGACGATAACTTCGGACGAGGTCGGGACAGGAACTTCAATATTCTCACTGTGATGCGCAACACCCGAACCCTCGCCAATCTCCGTCTGCTGGATGCCGAGTTTTTCTTTCTCGACGGAGATTATCGCCTCATGAAGAATTCTCCTCTCTTCCTCGCTAAGCAGACGTGGCTCGAGCTACTTCATCCGGACAAGACATCCTCTTGTTCTCCACTAGTTTTTTCCAGGCACTGTAGAGAAGCATAGAGTAATCTCCTAGCCAGGCGAGATTTCTGTGCTCTAACACGTTGGCATTATATGTATCCAGTTCGTCAAACTCAGCCACCATCTTGAACCTCTCCGCCTGGACTTTCTCCTCCACTTCCGTTTCCACCTCCTTAACCCTTGCGACTGCTGCATTGCGCTCAGCCCGAAGAGACACAGCTTGCTCACACGCTTCTTGAGTCGTCGTATTAGCATCATCTTTTTCCTTGCTTATGTCAGCAAACTTGGCCTTTAACTCCTCCAGTTCTTTAACTGCTGCATCCCGCTTGGCCTCAACATTTTTGTATCGATGGCCCAAGTCTTCTACTGAAGTGCAATGTGCCTATTGCATCTTTGCCATCTCAACTAATGTCTCATCGACCTCTTTTAGCGATTCAACTTCAGCCCTGCTGGAGGACTCCGCCTCAGATTGGAGAATATCGACGATGCGGTTCTTCTGAGCCAAGTCAGCTTCTAGTTTCTCAATAATTTTGGCCCAAACAAAGGCTGCTTTTGAAGCTTTAACGGCCGCCTTATACCATTCCTTGTACTGAGCATAGAAGTCACGGGTATAACTAAGTGTTGTGGTCACAGCGTCTTCGGGAATTCTTTTAAGATTAGGAGGGAAGATGCAAGCGTCGAAGCAAATTTCCGGGAAGTCCTTCTTCAATTGAGCAAGTCTAATAGCCCCTTCACCGTATGGTTCAATAGGAGCCTCCTCCATAGCCGTGGTCGTAACAACCTCAGTCCTAGAACGATGTGACTCAGGCCTCGAAACCTGTGAAGACGGTTGTTGTCATGGAGGCTTGGATACATGAGTATGGCTTCGGGGTGGCGGAGTAGAGCGAGAAGGGGAACGGTACCTCCGATCTCTGTCCGAGTGCTCTTGACTAGAGTAACTACGGGGATAGTCCCTTGCATAATGTTCTTGGCCATGATACCTCCGTTCGCAATCGCGATCGGAGTCCCCACGTCGAGATTCATAGTAAGACAAAGGATGATGCACTCTTCGGAGTTTGTCTAGTGTAGATTGACGGCCAGACATAGCACCTGCAAAAAAGGAGCAACTCAGTTAAACACCAGGTGAAAGCAATACGATCTATGCGAAAGTCATGTAGTTTATGAAAGTGTATGCAAATGTGCAAAACCCCCGACCAACCAGAAGTGTCGACTGCACTAACGGGTAAAGGCTTGCTTATTTCTAACGCTTCCCGGAGTTCATCCAACCCGGACTCGTGGTGGAGAGATACGTACTCTGGGATGGGAATGTCATCCACTCCTCTAAAAGCATCTCCTGATTAACAAGGAGCAGCGTCAGAGATAGTAATTCTGGGGATCAAACGGGATACAACTACAGACTTCCGTCTCTTAAATTTAGGGACAACGGCCTTGCCTTTTCGCTTCTCTTCTATTTGGGAAAGATCAGCCGCTAGCTCGGTATCTGTGGGTGTCCTTTCATCGTCGCTCGTTTCTCTTATTACTACGTCGGGTTTTCTTTTCACTGTTTTCTTCTTTGTCTTCGAAGCCGGTTTCGCCAACCCCTCAATAAAATGCTCTGGTTCATCTCTATTAAACCCAGCATCCTTAAGTTATCATCAGTTAACACCGAGTCGATGTGCCTTAATTCGCTCGGGATCCCTTATAAGCTCCGAACGATGCCTTTATAATATCCGCCGTCAGGCCTCGAAATGATGGCTGTAAGAAGGACAGAGTATTAGTACAAGTGTTAAGAATAGCTATTCAAGAGAGACTTGCGACACATACGTCTAGACAGCCATCGCCTAGCAAACCCTTGGGGCACCGGACAAAAAACCATTTAGCTTTGAAGTAGCTAAGTCTAGTCCAAGCCCCGGTCATGACTTGGCAGTTTCTGACTGCTTCCAGAAAAGTAAAAGATATATCACCCCTACTTTTGAAATTAAATATGTGTCTAATCTCAGATGGCCGCGACGGGCGAAAGAAACAATCCATAAATATGATGAAGGCACTGTTCAGCAACGCATGTCCGTTAGGATGAAGCTGTGAGGGAGCAATTCCTAAGAATGATAACATCTCCCTGATATACTGGTTAAATGGAGAGAGAGTTCCAGCCGCACAGGCGTGACGGTAGAAAGCAGTATACCCTTCGGGCGGATTGTGAGGTCTGTCGTCAACGCCCGGTAGCAAAACATCATCCGGGGATAAGTTATGTTTCAAGCAAATCCGGCCCAGTAAGGCTTCAGAAATACTGGACGGAACGGAGTCGATGGGATCCTCGATAAATATGGCTTCCGACACATCGTCTGGAGCCGGACCAACTACTTCGGGAGGAATGTCAGGGATTTCAAGCACAGGAAGAGGCGAACTTTGTACCTCTTGTTGTTGAGAGCTCGAAGATTCCATAACTAACTAACTTATTAGAAAGCAACATTGAGCACACAGAAAACCCGTTCATTGCCAGTGTGAAGTGTGTGTGGTGTAGTGTAGTGTTGTGCATTACTTAGAAAGATTCTATAGAGTTAGAGAAAATTTGCAAACAGCAAGATGTGCGAACGACAAAACTCTGAAAATCGAGACCGGAAATGACCGTCATCGCTGACCGTCACATCCACGTCATCCAGATGCTACTGATCGATTCAAGCGTAAATCCGTTATATCTTTGGTTAGGCCACAGTTCCATCGACGAGCTTCAAAAGGCAGTCAACTGTAGTCCTACAGTCAAGTTCAGTTAGGCAAGGTAGAAGCCCGTCGGAATCAAGTATGCTGAAATTCATTAAGTTCGTCAAATTTCAGCTTGAAATCGGTCGCAGTTCAGATGTTAGAGAAAGTCAGAAGAGTTGTATTCTCTGAATTGAGGACGGTCAAATCGATCGCCTCGGATCGATACAGGTCGACTCGATGTGCTTCGAATCGATAAGAGTCGACTCGATCACTTCGTATTGACATAGGTCCTTGGAACGATGTCCATAGCATCAAGTAAAGGAGCGCTTCGAGTCCATCAGAAGAGCATTCATATCAACCCAGGAAAGCAACTTCGTATCGATCGAGACCTTCGAATCGATCGTGAAGTTATTAGTTCAAATCGATCGATACGAACTACGTCACCTCATAAGCATCGATACGAGGCCCCATAATCAGGATCGACTCGAACAAATTCATCCTGGGTCGATACGAGACAGAGAGGAAAGAAATCCTTCAAGATCTTCCCTTATCCAAAGAAAGCCTCAACACTTTGTCACGCCCCATCCATCGATTCGACCCGTTTCGTTCAGATCTCACAACCTTCCAAAAATTGATTTCAGAAGAAAAAATTAAGGGTGATGGAGAAGATTTCCAATTTTATCGTTCTCAGCTTGGCCTAATCCATTAGTTACCTGATTTGTTTTGATTATGATCGAAGGATTGAAGGCTAGATCGATTCGAAAGAGTGTCTTTCTCGAGCCTAGAGGATCGATGCGAAGAGGAAGGAAGAGTAATAGTAAAAAGTAAAAAATGAAAGTGAGCTAAGCCTCGCGTATTTATATGGATCCAAGGGAGGAAAAGAGACGCTTCGCCTCCCGGTCGACCTGACCGATTGTTACCGGTCAAACGCCGATCGATTCGAACGAACGCGTTCGAATCCACTATACTTCGAATCCATCAAGGTGGCATTGCCACAAAGCTTCAGCGATACGAAGCGATTGAACGAAAGCTGGATTGAAGTCGCAAAATCCTATCGATTCGAAGTGCTAGTTTCACAACCATCGATTCGCAGCGGTTCGAAGTCTATCGATTCGAAAGACCATTTCGAATCCATCGGAAACCATTGATGAGAATGAACGCATCGCTTCGATATAAAAGAATTACTTGTCAACCTTTTTCATCGATTCAGGAGAGGATCGATACAAGAGGATGATCATTAGCAAGCATTAAAACGATGTTTTAACTCGAATTATAAATCGATTCAGGAGAGGATCGATACAGAATTTGATAACAAGCTGGACTGGTGATGACTTGCAAACATGCAACGTTAACTAAAGTCAAGGTAAAACATATATGTACATATGTCTAACTAATATTTGATTTTTTGACATTCACAGGGATCAAATGCTCATCTCGTCATGATTTCAACGACAAACAGCCAATCACAATCATACAACGGTCAATTACAGCAATACAGAATACAACTTTTAGCAAAGCATGTCATAGTTGACCAACATGAGACTGCAGCTTTTCAAAGCACGTCATGCTTACCAAGACGTACTTTGGGGGGGCAAATGTTATCCCTCCTTTTGGCAAGGCCGAGATACCAAGAAACTGACTGGAAAATAAGGGTCATACGTCCGCAGCATCGGGCAGCTACTGGATAGCCACGGATATTGATGAATTCTATTCGAGTTTGGATCGGACTGTAATTGATAAGACACATCAAGCGAAGCCATGAAAGCCAACGTTCCAAATTTCAAGGCAATCTAAGTCCGTATGCTCAAGTTATCATCAATGAAGAGTGAAGGAGATAGCCCTATATTCGAATCCATTAAAGTAGGCCCCGTGTTCGAATCCACAGAACCAAGCCTTGGTTCGAATTCATCAGGTTCTCCTCTGCTTCGGATCCATCAGAGCAGGTACCGTGTTCGAATCCATAGAACCAAGCCATGGTTCGAATCCATCAGGTTTTCCTCTACTTCGAATCCCTCAAGGCAAGATACTTCGAATCCATGGGACTACTTCACTTCGTATCCTCCAGGGTGAAGACCTTCGAATCCAATAGGGAAGAGTACTTCGAATCCATGCAGTTGATTCACTTCGAATCCATCATGTAACCTCACTTCGACTCCATCCCATGACTTGCTTCGAAACCATTCAGTTGGGAAGCCTTCCTATCGACCAACTATGGTGTACCCTGATCGATACGAAGGAACATTCATTCGATCGATTCGAAGGAACATATCTTCCAATCCACTACCTCGAATCCACTAAGTCAAGGCGGCTAAAACCGTGGATTCGACCCAGTAAACTCGGAGAAAAAGATGGATTTACCCGAGAAGTGCGCGCACCACGTCATCATTCACATACGCCAACCATCGATTCGACCCTATCGATTCGATCGGGATCGATTTGAACCAAGCATGACAACCGGGAATACAATCTTGAACCATAACTCAGGATCTACAAGTCCAAATTCTATGAAATTTTCACGGGAGCTTACGTACACGCTGAAGAATGTCCACATCAAATTTCACCTCGATTGGACGCTTCTTGATCGATTCGAACCCGAGTTCGAATTGATCCTAAAGTGGGCCCGGATTTTCAAAATCCGAGCGTGTGGGCCCCCTCACGTGCCAGAAGCAGTCTCCCCGGATTTTAGACGAAATACCAGCCTTCTACACCTATAAATAGAGCCCTTGGTCATTCAGAAAGGGAATCGGAGGATTTTTAGAGATAAAGCACGCCCGGACGCTGCAGAATCACTCCATATCGTCATCACTGCCGCTGATTTCGAATTTAAGCCTATTATCTGCTGTACTTCGCTTTAGAACACTTGTAATCTTCAAGTATTAAGTAATAAAGTGATAAAACTTCATAATGAACGTAGGCAAATCGCCGAACCACTCTAAATTATTGTCTTCCATGCAATTTACTTTTCTGTGACTTGGAGTTTTTGTTAGATAATCCTCATTTTCAATTTGATTTCTTCATTTATTATCTCTTCAAAAACTTCCGAAGGGTGTTGCCTAATTTTGGTGCAAACAGTTACCACCAGCCCGTATGCGTAATTGGCATATTTACCCTGGCATTACCTCATGTGCTGTGTCCACTACCATATCGAGCCTTTACTATGAGTTTCTATCTGTGTCGTACCTATGAAGTATCATCTCATAGTCTCCTGATCAGGAGATATGCTGATACTGTATAGACTATTGGCATTATTTGTGTTAAGGAGAATATCCGTCATTCCTTAACGCTATTTTGAAGTAAATTTATTTTACTGATAGACATTATTATAATTGTGCAATATTAATACATAGTAAATAGTTTAACGGATCCTTAGAGGATGGGCGGTCCCCAGAATCTTCTAAGTTACTTGTACCTTTACTATAGTTCACTTGAGTTGGTTTACATTGGATAAGTTCGTATGTCCTGATTCGAGTGTTTGTGTTTTATTTACCCTCGGGTATGCCTGAGTTATTCACAGATTTGGATTTCCACTCTCTGATGTACTGGAATCGCTGGAGATTATCAGCTTATCTAGTTTTATCTATTTCAGTTCTGTTGTTTTGTTGTCAGCTTTGTGTTTTAGAACACTTTGTATTTGGGATTTTATGTTGTACCTGTTTTCAGACTCATGCTTTGTATTTGGGTTTTTGAGACTTTATGATAGTAGTTTCATGAACTACTATGATATTTTATTTTTCGCTGCGAGATATTCTGATGTTCTATGTCTATGGTTCTGTGATTTGATTTTATTTGCTCTGAGTTTTTATTATAATCTGTTATTTTGTACTATTTAAGTCTGGCATGTGTGGATTATTGTCGATTTGAATGGTGGAAAATAATGGGTCGTTATAAATGATTTGAAAATTAAACCCGGTATTTAGTTCTTAAGTTTCCCTTAATTAATAGTTTCAATTATTATAGTGAAATGGAACGTAACTAATTAATAATTGGAACCATTAATTAAAATGAGAGATTAAATGCTAAGTTATAAATGAATTTAAAAGAAAATTTTAAATGTATAACCTATAAGACAAAAGGTAGGATTATTGAGCATTAAATTAATTTAAAGGAAATGAGATAAATTTGTATAAATTTCAGTTGCATTCTTAAAAAGCATATATAACTTACCAAAAGCTTAAAAGTTAAGATGTTTAATAAGAAAATGTAATAGAATATTTTACAAGTAAAAATTTGAAATAATGAAAGTACTCAATGAAATTCTTTAATAAATAAGAATTCGATGCTGTAATTGTTATACACTTAAGCATAAGTGAAAGACTACCAAGTAAATAAATTGAAAGGTAAGTATTATAAATAAATGAAATTGTGAAATGAATGAATGTAATGCAATAAAAGGAAAATTTATATGATATGAATGAATAAAAAGGAATTTATGTAAGTATAAGTGCAAATAAGTGAAATAAACACTGAATGAAGGAATGGAAATATAAAATATGTGAGAAATAAATGTAAAATAAAAGATAAATCATTATATGAATGAAAAGGAAATTAAACAACAAATGTTATGAAATGAAATTGTGAAAAATTAACTTGATCTATTGTTTGAAATTTTGTTTTTTTGGTTTATGGTTGTTTGGGCACGGATACTTTAAAATTGTTGGGATGTATGAATAATCTATTTTGTTTCAGCTAAGACTGTTGAGTAAATGGTGCACTTAGTAGTTTATTTTCCATTCTGTACAATTTAAAGTTTTAAACCCGAACAACATTTGGTTTTGTTTACTATGGGTAATTAAATTGTGTTGATTCTGTATGGTGATTGTATGCTGTGGTTGCAAGTGATTGTTGTTTATATTGATTTGTTTGTTAGTGATTGAAACAACTGTAAATGCTTCATTTCATACAATTATTAACTCTTTTGGATTATATTAGTGAAACACAGGTTATGGAAGCAATTGCTACTGCTTTTGGTTTCATAATTGAGCGTTAATTGCCCGACAATAGGTACGTTTTCGGATTACGGTTTATAGAGTTATTATATTGCTTTTCCCGTGTTGGGATATATACTATTTTGGAAAATATTATTGTATATTGTTATATTTGATATTATATTTTCTCCCGAGCCTCTCCGTACAAAGGAGACTCTGCTGGATTTTTTCGTAAATTTTGGACTTAGAAATTATTTGAAAATATTTTCCAAACTTTATTAATCTGAGTATAAAAAGATTTAATAGTTATAAATTTATATATTTTAGTTAAATTATTAAATTTTGTAAATTTATTTGTTTATAAAATTTAAAATTTTGAGTAAGACGTATCATTTACTTAATTCTTTCTTTTCCCTTCCTTTTCCTTTCCGAGGACGAAAAGTTTTGAGGGGAGGAGAGTGTAACAACCCGAAATTTTTGATAAAATTCGTTAATTTAATAAGATTTTAGGTAACTTAATAATGAAGAAATAAAAATTTTGTAGTTTAATAATGAAATGAATGCCAAAGTAAAATGCAACCATGGAAATTAAAGCCTAGTATTAACAAAAGTAATGTAAATTTTTATACTAGGATATAAATTGAATATAAGGAAACAAACATAAATATTGAATAAATTAGTGAATTAATAGTAATAAATAGTAATAGAGAAAAATCAATGTCCTATGAGTAATTATAATATTGTTTGAAAATGATAACTTATTAAAGTATGATTAAGAGTTAGTGGCAACAATTATTGTAAGTTACCGATATATTTTAATCCATTAAATTGAACTGGAATCAATTGCAATAAATCTAAATAAATTATTACGTTCATGTTAATTAAGGTAATATGTGAGAATAATGTAAATATTATCCATAATAGGACAATTTGTTGAATTGAAAGAAGGGAAATGAAGACTTATCAATTTAATAGGATTTGAATTATAGAAATTGAATTTAATTGCAAATAAATGAAATTTAATATCTAAATATTACGTTAATTGAAATGGAAGTGAAATGTGAGAATTTTAATGTAATAGATTTTAAATCTAATGTTAATTTCATCTGTTCTATAATAATGAATTGAATAATAGAATGAAAAGTAAATTCAATAGAATTATTGGAAATTAAATTTAAAATTTTGAATTTTATGAAATTGAGGTTAATACTGAAATTGATAAATTAATAAACTCTAAATTGACATTTAAATTTGTTTAAATCATTATAAATGATTGAGAAATCAAAAATGATGAAATTTGTCAATTAAAGAATTAAAATTGAAAATTTGATTTAATTAGTTAATTTAATCAATTAATGTAGAAATAGCTATTTTTGTCACTGACTCGGATTTCGACGAAACCAGTTTCATCAGATCTGTAATGGTGAATGATTGTAGAATTTCAAGTTTCATAGCGATCGGGCTTGTTGTTTGATCGTATGGGCTTGAAACGCCTTGAAATCGATTAATTGAAATCAATTTGAAATAATTTTATTTTAGCATAACTTCTTCATACGATGGAATTTGGATTTGAAACCTATTCCATCGAGTTTAAAATATTCAAAAACATCTATTTTGATATAGGCGTCGACCCAATTTCTTTTCGGAGTCAGAACGGGCCTTTCGAGCCATTTTATCGTTCAACGCGTATATCATTCATATCCATCCATACTAAATTCAGCTTTGCATATATATATATATATATATATATATATTGTTGTAAACCTTAGCTTATTACTTATATTCATTTTTTTGTACGTACACTCTATTTGCTTCTTCTCTTTCAATGGAAGACAGATCCCTAGATTCCAATTGCAATTTCAAATAAAATTCAAAGAAAAAATTACAAACTCCACAAACTATATCAAATTATATATGGATTTGAAGCTCTCGACGAGCGCAAGTCGAATATATGATTCTTTTTTAGATCTAGGTTTCTGTGTAGCCGGAATTGGCTCGTTTATTCTCGACTGTTCATTGTGCCAGATCAACTGTGTCAGATCGTCA
This sequence comes from Allium cepa, assembly GCA_030765085.1. Lineage (NCBI taxonomy): Eukaryota > Viridiplantae > Streptophyta > Magnoliopsida > Asparagales > Amaryllidaceae > Allium > Allium cepa. Next base: position 951,799,330 of record CM060937.1, read on the forward strand.
AATCGAGGTTACAGCTTGATAGAGAGCAGCGAGTGGAGTGCATCTGTACGGGTTTTGCATCGAATCGACGGTCGGATTGTCCCCTAAAATTTGCCTAGGATTTACATTAGACGGCGGCGGCTGCTTGGGTGCGTTGATGACGTCGTCGCGACCTTGGTGAAGTTGATGGGAGGCACAGCGATGTCAGGGCGTGGCGCGCGCCTCATGCAGGCCATCATGGAGGTGGCGCGCGATTTGAATGCGGCGGCGCTAGGGTTCTGCAATTGATTTTCGGTTTGAATGTACTGTGAAGGAGATGATTCGCATGCTGGCGTGTAGTGGGGTGGGTTTTTTATTTTTAGTTGTCTTGTTTATTTTCATACTTAAATCGTATGATCGTTCTTATTTGTATAACTTTTGCATACGGACTCAGATTCATACGTGGTTTTCTCCGCTAGGTTTATATTGGAATTTCGGACATTTTGGCACTTGTTTGGATGAATTCTTAGACTTTTCAAATTTTGGGTTTAAATTGGATTTAAATTCAATTTAAATTCAAAAGGTGAGTGTTTTAACCCACTCACAACTTCTAAAATTTCTTATGTGTGTTAAATTAAATTTTGATGTGATTAGAAATTTATTTATGACTGTCTGACATATTTTTATTCATCATCTCAGTTAAATTGAATTTATTGAACTGAATTGTTATTTAAGTATTATTGTATATAAACTGCCAGTTAATTAGTTATTTAATTTATTTTTAAATATAAACTGCCAGTAAATGCTGTTATTTTTTTTATATATTGATGTTATTGATTGAATTGGATGATGATTGTGATAAATGGTTGATGTTTGATATTTGATGAATGGATGTTGTATTTTATATTGTTATAGACTACAAGTTATGCATTTCTATTTCATTCGGGATTGCAGTTTGAAATGATATGTAGCCGTATTATTATTTTAAATTACGGATTAAAATGATAAATATCCGTATCACTGGACCATAGGGTAGAGAAGCTTATACAGACACCGTGGTCTATATATATAAATATTTTGAAATGATTTCTATGGTTTGGTAAAGAAATATATGGTTTTATGAGATATTTATTTGGATATTTTATAAATGTTATTTTTATATATAGTTAATATTTTGGTTTTAAGCTATGTATAAAATTAGTTTAAAGTATAAAAGAAGTCTAATAATAAAGTTTGATTTTTATTAAGATATAACATGGTTAAGTATTTATACAAATTATATTTCTGGAGTTTATAATGACTTGAATGAGAATAAGGTGGGAAGGTAAATGTGAAATTGATTTGAAATTTAATGAAATTGAGATTTTAAAGATATGTTTTTTATAACTGGATTTTGGTTTAGGACGAATTAAACAAATATTTCAAGTATAAACAAATTGAAGGAAATATTTAGTTATTTGTAATTTGAGTTTTATTTACATGATAATGGGTTTATTATGCGAATATTTCAAAACTAAATAATAGAACATTGAATTGTTGAATCGTAATTACCAACCTTAGTTTTGAAATTGTTAAATACTCAAAGTTTGAAATATATTGGAATTGAAATGGTTTATTGAAACTGAAAATGAGTTGAAAGTTGTGAATTGAGATTTAATTTAAAGTGAATAAAATTGTGAAGTCGAGAAAATTATTTTACTTTATAAAGTAATTTCAAAATTCAAGTTATCTTAATTTATATACTGTTTGAATATCCAAACCATTTAAGTTTTGAAAGTTATGGTTTGGAAGCTGAAATTCGAAGTATTATGTTTTGAAAAGTTATATTCCAAGCGTTTGGTTTCACAACCGTCTCCTTCTTGCAAACAACGGCAAATTTGATTTCCTTCGCAACTTAACCACTTCGAACTCCACTAATCACCAAAGCCATCATCATGCTTCATAAGAATTCCCAAATCATACAATGCTCCACCCAGTTCCTAACTCCGCACGCAACCGCCGAGTAATTCGGCTCGAACCCGAAGTCGAGATGATTTCACCAATTTTAGCTGTGGATTTTTAAAATTTCGAATTGGATTGAATTGATAAGCAGTGGATTTTCGATTTTATTTTTCTTATGATTTGAGGTCTCGTTTATCTTGAAAGAGAAGTATTGGTTAAGGGACAACAGTGGTTCTCGTTCATTTTAAAAATTGAATTCATTTGGGCAGTGTTTGTGTTGTTGGGTGAAGTGGCCTTCTATTTTCTTTTTTTCTGTTCGAAAAAACTGTGAATTTGTTTTGGTTTTATTTTGCTTTATTTTAAATCCTTTTGAGTTTATGTGTTGTCATTTTTATTTTGATTTGTTTTGTTTTGATTTTAGTTTTGAGCTTTGAGTTTGTGTGTGGTGAGTTGAGCTTGTGAGTTCGTGTGATTTAAAATCACTTTTTTTAGTTTTGTTTTGGTTTGTTTTAATTTTCTTCCAAAAACCACAAAAAAGAAAACAAAGAAAACAAAAAAAACAAAAAAAACTCTATATATATTGTTTTTATTTTTTAGGTTTTCAAAGCAGAGTTGCAGAAGAAGCAGAGTTGCAGAAGAAGCAGAAGTGCTTGCTAAAATAAATTGCTGGCTTCGCTGAGCTTGCCAAAACAAATAATAACTGCTTGCTTATTTATAATTTTATTTTTATTTTCCTTGCATTGTATATATCTATTGTTTCTGTTTGTCTTGCATTATTGGTTGCTTGCATTAAGAAAAAAAATTTCGAAAAACAAAAATAAAATGCATTCGTAGTTGCATTTTTAATACACATTTAATTTCTTTTTTGCATTTCATCCTAGATTTTGATTAATAATAACGGTTAGAAATCAATAACACTTAATTATATATTGGCAATTTGTCTTCTTTGAACAATTTAATTTTTTGGTGTCTAGGCTACGGTAGAGTAATAACCATTTATAAATATTACGGTGATTCGTAAATATTATAGTGGTTGTTCCTCTGAAGGTACTTAAACCTTCGGTTTCATTGCTACGATCATTCGTGGTGCACCGATAACTCCTGCCGGTTACCTGGCTGAGAACTATCTTGTTGACCTAAGACAATTTTTGATTATACAATTTTGGGTCAACTAAGGATAAATAATTTGTAATTAAAACATTGCATTCATTTGGTTGCATTAGCTCATGCATATTAAAAAAAATTCATAATCCCAAACAAAAAAATTGTTAATATTTCTTAACTTAGTTTGTTTCCTTTTCCTTTGAAAATTTTCAAATCAAAATTCTAAAAAATACAAAAAAAAATTACTTAGTTTTTTTAAAAAATCCAAAATCCAAAAAAAAATATAAAATATTTTCAAAAGAAACAAAAAAATTGAAAAACAAGACAAGAATCAATTTTCCATTTTGAAAAATAAAATTCTATTTGTAAATATTTTTCTTATAAAAAAGACCAAAAAAAAATCTTGAAAATGTCCGAGTTTCCGTTTTCTTACTCACTTGAATTTAGTTGTGAAAATCAATATAATCCATACGATTTCACTCCAAATTCGTATGGATATTTTAACACCAACTATTGTTTAAACGATTCAAATTTCGAACAACAAACTTTTGAAACCGATAATCAACCCACAACCCTTGAAAATAGCATTTCGTCGTTACTTGGACTCTCTACACCACAAAATCAAATAATAAATGAGTTGTTTAATTCATATTTGTGCAATAACTAGAATCAAAGCTTAAGTCAAAATAATCAAAATTTGAATTCACTTCAAAATTCAAATGATTCCGAGTATAACCCATGCCAATTCAATTTCGAGCTTCAAAATGAATTTCAAAATCAAGACGAAAATGTGAACCAATTTTCAAATAATTTTGGCAATGGGAATAGTTTCAATAATGATACGATTGAAAATTTTGGTTATCAACAAATTCAAAATGAAAATTTTCAAATTAATAATCATGAATTTGATTTTGTTGACCAAATGGAAAAAGATAACGGGGATTTATTACTTGAAAAATACAAAATTTTCGTGAAAATCATAATCAAATCTCAACTTGTAAAGAATCAAATAATAATCTACCGTTTATCGAAATTGACAATTCTTGTTTTCAACAAGTCCAAATCAAAAAATTTCAAGTTAATAATTACAAATTTGATTTTGTTGAACAAATGAAGGAAATTTACGATGATCACACGGATTTGTTATTTGAAACATATATGAAATAACATGAAAAATAAAATCAAATTTCAACGCGTGACGAGTCAAGTGATAATCCATCTTTTACCACAATTGACGATTATCAAATAACAACTTTTGAAACTAAAAATGATGATCTTAATGAAGTTGTTGAAAACACAGTAATTTAGTTGGATTTCAATTCTTTTAAGGGTGTGGAATCAAATTTAAAATTCGATCTTCCTTTTCTCGATTTTGAAAATTTAATACAACAACTTTGAATTTTGAACTTGAGACATGTAATAAAGTTGTTGATAATCCAACAAAGGAAGATGAATTTAATGAACACAAATTTTTTGGACTTTTGGATGATGAGTTGTTAAATTCTGACAGGGAAGATGAAAATCACCAATTTGATTTTGAAATTAATAACTCTGAAAATGTTTTCAATGATAAGCTTGAATTTCAAATTGGTGAAAATAAACTTGAACTTCAATCAATTGTTTTAGCGACCCCAAAAATCATCAAAAACAAAACAACTAGTATAATTTTCAATAAAACAACATTCTCTTTTCCAAATCAACGTTCAACTTCAAAATCTTTTACGGTTTGGTTTTCTGCGCTTGAGCTATGTCTTACATACTTGGTGAGACAGATGAATCGATTCTTCGAAGATCGGTTCATTTACTCTTTAACGGCATACTTTCTGATTACTTGTAAATAATCATTTTTTCATTTTTATTGAAATAAAGGTTATGTTTTTATATTTTCTCCTTCCACATTGGTTGACTGTGGCGACACAGTCAAAATCAAATGTGGGCGGAGTCTCGTCTTCATTTTTTTCATGGTTTATTTTTGCTTTAAAATCTCAAAAAAATAAAAAAATCCCAAAAATAAACCTTCTTTTGATTTATTTTTAAAAGAAACACTATAAGATAAATATATGGTTTTGGTTTATTAAATTGAAATTTTTGGAAGTTTATTTGTCTCAAAAATAAATAAAAATGAAGTTTGCTTACATATAATAATGGTTTAACTAGTATATAGGAAGATTCATACGTGATAATTATGAAGTACATCCTAATTGAAAATCTTTGTTTTAAAAAGTGGTTGATTTAAAGTAAAGGATATAACATTTTTTTTTGTCTTCTAAGTTAAATGGTGTTAAGATGATTTTGCAAAACTTTCTCTCTCTCTTAAAAAAAATATAAAAATAAAAAATAATAATATCCAAGTATTCACTCTCATTTAAAAGTCCTCACGGTTATGAATGGGTGAATTACTTGAAATCTTTGATTATGTGCTTTCATACTCATTTAAAAGTCCTCACGGTTATGCACGTATGGAACACATGTAAAAAACAAACATAATAGAAACCACCTACGGTCGATTGGTGTATGCACGAAAGTGTGTGCACTCGCCATGCTCTGTACTCCCTTCACATAAGCCCAAAGGCAGTGCATGGGTGGTATATCTGGCCTCAGTTTACCTGAGCTAGGTGTGTAATTTTTCTTGCAAATAATGAGAGAGCAAGCAATTGAAATCCTAGCATTACTTTTACTTAGTTGATTTAATTTGTTATTGAAAATAAATGAAAATACCACTTTGATAAACTTTGATAATCAACTAAACATCCATTTCATAGTTACAATGTGTTATTAACCAAAAGAACGAGTTAAACTATTGTCTATTTGTTATGATAACTTGATTTTTATTGGAATTTTTGACGAGTAAATGACTTAAATCTCAAGATAATGACCAAAACCTATGTTTAACTTATTTGTGTCAATTTAAAAATAAATCTTTCATTTGTAAATATGTTCAAAAACTTGCATTCATCTCTTTGTAAATAAATCTTGCATTTTGTAAATATTTTCATCCTGCATTTGGATTTTGTGGGTAGTATCCGCTGAAAACCCTTACGAGACAACACTCATCCTACTGGTAACACCCAAAGGTTTAACGGCTTGTTGCATACGATCAATGCAATCTGCTTCCTATGAAAATGGATTTATCTTAGTTTTTCTTTATTCGACGACGAATAAAAAGACAAGTGTGGGGGTATTTGATGCGCACGTAAATGTGCATATTTTTACCACCATATTTAATCTATTTAAATTAAATAAATGGTCATATTGTGTATTTTAACTTGTTTTAACCAAAATCCATATTAATTCCAAATTTTCACATATCCATCTTCATATAGGGGCAAAACGGTCATTTGTGTGCATATATTTCTTTGAGAAAAATCAATTGGAAATTTTTATATATTTTTGTAGGAAATTTATCTCAAATAGGAGTGATTTCATGAAGGAATATGCATGCACAAAGAAGATATAAAAGAATGAAGATGGAAATAATTCAAAGTTAAGAACATGGAGGACCCTACTTACCCACCTACTTTAGTGTACAAATTAAAGGCTAATGCACATGCTTATGGAATTAGTGGCTTCATGTACACTTAAATGATGATTAGTAGAAGCTAATGATTACTTGGCCTCCACACATCCTCAAGGGTATTTTGGGCATTCCCCAAAAATATGAATTAGGGTTTAATGCATGTATATATGCCACTTATGTTTCATGTAACCCTCCTCTCTCTCTTACTTAGCCTCTTCCTCTTCATTAGTTTAGGCTCAAAATAAAAAAAAGCTTCTCTTTTCTTTTCATGGCTACTAGCCATTTTTATTTCATGTAATTTCTTTTTATGAAATTTTCAATACATGCACTTTTCTTATTTTGTTTATTTTCCTTTCATGTTGTAGTGTAGATTTCTTTTCTTTTATGCAAGTAGAATAAGTTTTTCTTTATCTTGCTTTCTTTATCCTTTTTTCCCTTATGTTGCAAGCTACATTTGTTGTTTTAATGACAAATATGAGAGGCTAAACCCCTTCTATTTAGGGGGTAATGAAGCTATCTAATTATGTAGCTTCAACTATTTGTTAATTCATGCTCTTTTTTGTGCTTAATGAGAATGATTGAAGTGGTTTAATGATGTTGTTTAGCTTTGAATTTGATAGCCTATATTGTTGACACCATATAGGTTATGCTTAAACAATCACTAACACTAATTGCCTCTTCATCAAAATATGATTATGGCAAAAGAAAGTGATTTGAAATTCAAATTTGACGGTCTATATTTCTAATTAATGGTTAATAGGCCATACTTAAAATAGATTTCATTTTCATTTTCTTTATCAAGTTTCATGAAAGTTAGTAAGTGCTTTAAGGGATGTGTTATAGTTTGATGGCTTATGTTGGCTAATCAATAGCACAAATATGTCATACTTATGATAAGCACATCAATTAAATCACTAATGACCATAAAAGAGAGATCATGATTTCTTGTGTTGAACTACATGATCTAGAGAGTGGATTTATTCTCTAAATTGTCATTCAAATCTTATATTTGCATCTCTTTTCTTTGAGTTAGTTAGCTAATTTTCTAATTTTTTTGCTTAACATTCTCTTCAACTTTGGTTTAATTTGATTGAATAGAATTTTAAAATCATCAACTCCCTGCGGATCGACCCGTATTCGCTACGTGGTACATTTGTACACCGTGCGCTTGCAGTTATTTTTAATTTGAATATTTTTGACGGTTTTCTAATCGATAGAAAATCCGTCCATAAACAGCGGTCTCTAGTGGAGTAGTGGCGGGGAAAAACGACGGCGATAGCAATGGAGGTGACTTCGACGTAGGAAGGAGTAGTAAATGTCGTGATGGTTTTGTGTGTGCCAGGAAGGGTGATTGGTAGGAAGGTAATTTTATTTAAAAACAATTTTAAATTTAAGTAAATTTCAATTTATTCGTTTCGACGTTCATTAATCCTTATAAATTCATATGAGGTCCACAAATCATGAAGTCGATCATGTTAAATTCGTAGCTACAAAAATTTCACATTCTTAAAGTTGTTTGGGATTTTTCGGAGTCGATAAAAATTTTAAATTTAAATCGAACGTTGTTCGATTTAATTTAAAATTGGAACAGATCGAAAATCAAAATCAAGGTGAGTAAAATCTCACTTATTTGGATGGCTAGTATAATTTAAAAATATGGAATTTAAATTACTGGTTTTTTGGATGAATTTATAAATTATTATCAGTTTGGATGTTATATATATAGTGGTACATATATTAGTAGTTGGAAAAAAAAACTCTAAATCACGGCGACATCAGAGAATCCCAAAACCCTAGCGAATTGGAGGAAGATGACGGAGGCGGATAGAAGACAGTTAAACGCAAGGGGAAAATGATTTTTTCTGAAGTTCTAAAACAGACAACTCAAGAACTCCAGCGGTAAGGAAAAAAACCCTAAATCATGGGTGGAGGCGGTTGATAATAATTTTGAGATACAAGGTAAAATTGATTATTATGAACCGATCAAAGACGGGACTGAGCAATATCAATTAATCGACAAACAGGACTAGGAGGAATCTAATCAGATGTGGAAGAATTCGTTATATGCATATATGGCAGGTAAACGATCTTTCCTCGTACACTTTAATGCTTACCTTAGGAGGGTATGGAAACCTACAGGCTCCTGGGATGTCTTTACTAGAGAAAATGGGTTTTATCTCATTAAATTTGAAAAAGGGGAGGACTATGAGCATATTCCGAAAGGAGGTCCGTGGTTCATGGATAGTAAACTAATCATCATTATAAAATAGGAAGAAGATTTTAATTTTGAAAATAAAATGCTAACTATGTTTCCAATTTGGATTGAATTCAGCGGTCTTAGTCTAACATTGTGGAATATGAGATGCATCGGTAAGCTGGCAAGCATAGATTGCAAACCTCTTGATATAAATGAATATACGAGGAAGGTTAAAAGAACTTAATAATTAAGGCAGATTCCGAACTGCCATAAGATGTTAACGCAATAAATAAGAGAGGTAATGTCTATTTGTTGGAAGTTGAATATGAGTTTATACCTTTGAGATGTGCTGAATGCAAATGCTTTAGCCACGCAATCACATAAGAATGTAATGAGCTAAACAAACCCAAAAAAGTTTGGGTACAAAAAACCAAAAGTACTACAGATACTATTTCCATAGATAATATGGAAGTTGAATCCACGGTGTTAATCACTACTAACAATTCTGGACGAACACCACAAAAAGATGTTACAACAACAAAAAGTTATACACAAAATGCTGTAACTAAGGATTCAATCCCAGAATATATACATCCTGAAGCCAGTGCTATCAAAGACTATGTAGAAGTGATAGAAGAAGCTCATAAGTCACAGGTGGATCATTCAGGTTTGGAGGATCATAGGCAGCAACCATAGAATCAGAGTATGGACGAATCAAGTGATGCTGAGGATACTCCTCAAACAATTAACGATATACAAAAATTAGACATTCAACTGGAACCATCAGAGGAAGAAGAAACAGAAGAAAACTTTCTAAAATATACTAAAATTAATGATAAATATAAGCAAAAATTTTCTGTGGAGGGAAAAAAATCAGCTGATAAAAAAGCTAAGGTAGTATCAACTCCATTTACAAGGAGCTGAGCTACTAAATCACAATGGCTATTCTTTGCTGGAATGTAAGACGTCTAAATGGTGATGTTATAAAATTAGACCTCTATAATCTTCATAATAGACATGAACCTACAATTTTAGCTATATTAGAAAATAAACTCGCAGATGATAGCGTGAAAGAATTCAAAAATCAAATGGGAGAGAATTGGAATGTCATACATAATAGCACTAATAAAATTAAAGGCAGAATCATGGTATTATGGGGATTCCAATGTATGGACATGCAATTTAATGAATATAGATGAACACCAAGTTACCATTAATATGAAAAATATAAGAGAAATGGAATTACTACAACAATGGTTTATGCAAGTAATTTGGCCTCAGATAGGTAAAGCTTACGGAAAGAATTAACCGCTAACTCAAAAGTCATAGTTAAACCTTAGCTAGTGTTTGGAGATTTTAATGTAGTACTGAAAATGAATGAAAAGCAAGGTGGTCTTACCCTTGAGGTCTGCCAGGTAACTGAATTTAATAACTGCGTATTGGCAGCAGGGCTTAAAGAAGTGCTCCACACAGGCCTGAAATTACATGGAAAAGTGGTGAGTCAAAAAGAATTCAATCAAGACTAGATAAAGCATTAGAAAATGCAGAATTATTGAACAATATGCCAAATATAAAAGTTACAGTGTTACCAAGGTCTACTAGCGATCATTGTCCTCTTCACATTCAATTTAATAATGAAAAATAGTTATAGAAAGGCAAACCGTTCAGATATGCAAACCACTGGCATCTAATTGAGGGATACAAAGAAGTAGTTGATTTTAATAAAATCCAAATTCCAAAGGGGAATCATATGTACCAATACATAATGATAGTGAAACAAATGAAAAATAGACTGGTGGAATAGAATAAAATATGCCTAAATCGCATGATGCTATAAAGGACTTGCAGGAAAAGTTGGAGGAAATACAATATCAATCATAAGAAGAGCCTCAAAACGAAGAGATGAATGCATAATACTTCTCCAATCAACAATAACTAAAGTAGTTATTGGGTACTCAAGCCGTTGACATTACGGAAAGGGAGTTGAAAAGCGCCACTTTCTCTATCCACGATGAGTCAAGTCCTGGTCCCAATGGTATGAATGCACTCTTCTTCAAAATGCACTAGAAATACGTAAAAGAAAGCATGCTCAAAAGCTACCAGGAGGCTTCAAACACAGGTGAATTTATTCAGGAAATAAATCATACATTCATCACATTGATTTCCAAAGTAAAAAAGCTAGAAAGAATTGAAGAATACAGACTCATTGCATGTTTTAATGTTACCTATAAAATTCTTAGCAAGATCATTAGCATGAGGCTCAATAAAGTATTACCATAGCTCATATCACAAAGTCAAAGTGCTTTCATTAAGGGAAGATTCATATCTGAAAACTCACTAATGGCACACAAACTAGTAAGGGAATTTAATAAAAAAAGGCAGATAGGGTGTGTTTGAAAATTGATCTCCACAAGACATATGATAAAGTTAATAGACAATTCATTCTGCACATGCTGCATGAAATGGGTGTTTCGGCTAAGCTACTTAAACTCATAACGCATTACATATGCACATCTACATTCTCAGTGATCATAAATGGGGTTCCTAAAGGATATATTAAAACTAATAGAGGGATTAGACAAGGTGATCCTCTATCCCCATATCTTTTTTCTACAGCAATGGAATGGTTCTCTCTTCAAATGGAATTAGCTAGCTACCAATCTTTAATCAAACCCATATATAAGATAAATCCAAAAGTCAACCATCTCATTTATGTTGATGACTTACTGCTTGTGTTTAAATCTAATATCATGGGTATAAACACAATAAAGGAAATATTTAAGCAAATGGAATCTCTGGCAGGGCTCAAAGTCAATGAATTTAAAACCAAGTGCTACATGAACAGGTATTGTAAAAATAAAACAGAAATATTAGCACAGCTTGGTGTATGAGAAGGAGAATTGCCAGTAAAATATTTAGGAGTGGCATTATTGAATAATAATGTTACAGATGCTGAATGTGGTTGGCTCATAGAAAATTTCAGAGAAAAGTTACAAGGTTGGAGATAAAAATTATTGTATTTTGTAGGAAGAGTAGATGTAGTACATACAATTATCACTTCGAAGGTCAGGTTCTGGTTGCAAACCTTCCATATACCAGATTGTTCACTTGCAAAAATTAATTCAGTTTGTGCCAACTTCATATGGAAAGGAGGTATCCATAAAGTGAGCTATAATGAACTATGTAAACCTAAAAGTGAAGGAGGGGTGGGACTTAAAAATCTGTTTGAGCTTAGAAAGATCTATGGACTCAAACTATCTTGGAAAATTCTTAATTCTGAGAATCTATGGGCAAATGGATGAGGGCTAAATACTTAAACGAAAACTTTTGGACTATAAAAGCAGATAATAATGCTTCAGTCATCAGGAAAAATATTCTCAAGTAAAGGGTGATATTAAAAGAGTCGGTTGAAAGGCAAATAGAAAATGGTCAAGACACTGATCTATGGAAGGACCCTTGGATTAAAAACAAAAGCCTTCTAGAAAGAATGGGATGGGATAGCTTTTCATCTAATAATACCCCAAAAATTCAAGTTGCTAGCATAATTCAAAACCAAAGATGGGAACTAGAAAAACAATTAATAACCAGAAGTCTGAAGCAAGAAATTAAGGAACTCCCACGTTTTATAAATAAGGGAAAAGATATATGGGCCTGGAAAAACAATAAAAATGGGAAATTCAAAATGAGGGAAGTCTAGAAAGACAACCGACGACATTATGCAACTGTTCACTGGCATAAAATAATTTGGAGTAAATCTAACTGCCCCAAAATGGCTCACACTACTTATAAAGAATCAAGGGCAGATTAAGTACAAAAGACAGACTCAAAAGTTGGGGAATAATCGATGAGGACACATGCAATTTATGCAGATAGGAAATTAAAACACATAGACACTTACTTTTTGAACGCAAATATAGTAAACATGTCTGGGCTATTCAGAAACTTAAAAACATGCAAACAGAAACATATTAAGTCTAGAAGATGAAATTAAATACCTGAGTGATCGGACAGACCACACGAACCTTATGAAGGAAGTTGTGAAAATTGCTTTGACAACAACTATTTGGCATCTCTGGAGGGAACAAAATGTACGGGCTTTCACAAGTAACAAAGAAAAGACAAAGTTAGAGCTTCGAAAAACATTGCAAGAAAAGTTAAGATTAACATTGGAAGAATCAGGCGAATTACCAACTCAGAGGCAAGAGAAAGATAGCATTTAGAGAACTGGAAGTAGAAGGTTGCGAGGCCAGGAAATCAAGCAAACACCGAGGAGCCACCATAGAGATTGAAGCTGAAGAACCCTAAATTAAATTAGGAAAGTATGTGTTCAATTATGTTAGTGTCGATCTATCAACTGAGTTGTCTTAAATTTAACTTTGCATTTTCCGATTGTAAATGCTTTTGGACCGCATAGCCCAATATAATATTATTAACCTATTTTCAAAAAAAAATTAGTACTTGGATATATACCCGCCGAATGGTGCAGATGAGACCTTATACGCCCCGCATAATAGCGGATGACCCTATATATCGTGATATCCCCTCGAAGTGGGATTGGTATTTTTATGTTGTATTAACATCTACGGATGCAGAGAAATAGGTTGGAGGGATCCAACTGGATTTCTCAAATTTATATTGATTATTTATCTTACATAATAACATATGATGTGTTAGAATAATCTGTTATTTATTATTATTGTGATTGAATAATTGGATACTAAAGTAACACTGGCCTGAATTTTGGTAGTTTAATTACCATAAACGTTATATTTGAAATTTTGAAGGAAATAAAAAGAGATCTTGAGTATAAAAATATTATATAGGAATTTGGCTATTTAAAAAAAATTAGTTGGATAAAATAAAATTTTGATTTGGAATTAGACTTAACTATTCTTAAAATATTTTAATTAGAATTTAAGAAAATATTAATTATGTAAAGGATTTTAATAGTGAAATTTTTAAGTGGTATTCTGGAAAATATGAAAAAGAGTTTAAATCAATAATTTAAATAGATTTGTGAAATACACGAAATTTTTTAAGATATGGATTTATAAAAATGAGATTTTATAAATAGAATTAGTTTTATAAACAAGAAAAACCCAAAGGAGTTATAAATTTAAATGATGTTTATAAACAAGGGAAAATGAAGATAAATTGGAATATAATTTCATAGGGGTGAATTTATACCGAGATATGAAAAATAGATTTTAGGAAAAAAATAGTGTATTTTATTTTTGAAAGGTGAAGATGGTTAGAGAATCGAAATGGCATCGATGTGTTATAAATCGAGAGGGATTTATAGATTGAAATTGGTTATTGAGATTTTAAAAATATATTTTTATTTAGAAATTAAGTTTGTTTTAAAAGGGAGATTTTATTTATTTAACTACGAAATTTTAAACTAGTTAATATTGGGATATTTTAGAAAGTGGATTATTCAAATATAATTCCTTATTGAAATAAATTCTAACTTTATAACAAGTTTTGTAAATCAATTAGTATTAATTAAGGTGGATTGAAAAATGAGTTATTAGTGTTTTATTTAAAAAGTGTTTGATGTTTCAAACAACTATTTGAACATGTTTCAAAAATAAATTATTATTCTTTAAAATGCTTATTATATATAGTCTTGAATGATTTAAATTATTTATTTATTTATAACTCTCTCGAGATGTGAAAACGGATATGATTTTAGAAGTTGTAAATGGATAGAAGAAATTATAAATGAGTATAATCGACCTAAAAAGGAATTAATATAAATTCCGGAAATATAGGATATAGGATATAGGATAAGAAAAACTCCTAAGATATTAGAAATGATTTTGGGAAAATGGGTTATAATATTTTCCTAAGTAAGAAAATAGAAGGGTTTTTGAAAATACTTAGAGAAAAAGATTTTATATCGAGATATTATATAAGTAATGAATTTTAAATCAAAGTTGGAAATATTTGCTAAATGTTGAAGTGAGGTACGGGTGGAAATATCATGTTATGGAAACAAGTTTTTGGAAATGTTTTCAAATATTGATAAATTTGAAAGGGATTTGAATATATATCTTTGTAAAAGATACTTTGAAATGAATGTTTTAAAGAATTATAAATAATGGCTTAGTGACTGCTTATGGATGCTATTTGATAATTAAATAACCGACTATCAATATTGGCCAACTTCATTAATTGTTTCGAAGAGACCGAGATCGGATTTAATTACCTGAAAACCACTTCGTTCCAGTTTGAATATTACAAATGGATATCGTGAAGATAGTGAAGGCGATGATTCAGTTTATCCAGACCCAGGCCAACTTGTGTAACAACCCTAGATTTTTCATATATTTTAATATTTCACTTTATTTTATTTTGAAATTATTTTTTTAAAACTTGTTTCATTTCAAACATTTCATTTTTAAATATAAGTATTGATTATTATGTGAATTATAATTTCAAACAGGTATAAATTAGATATTTTACTGAAAGATGAATTTCGGTTCAAACTGGTCAAACTTTGACTTTTCAATTTCAAATTTAAATATTTAAACTCCTAAATTTTATATTTTATTATGGAAATAGATTTAACAACTTGAATACTGCTTTTTGTTTCGTTGAAAACGGACTTAAACTGTAAAAGTTATGCACATTTCAATTTTGAGTATAATTTGTTTTAGTTTGCAATTTTGTCTATTTTAGATTATATAAATCATATTTTATTTATTATATTTTATTTTAATATGTGTTAATATGTTATTTTATTTATATTTTTGTCTTTTAATATTTTTAAAATGATAATATAATTTTTCCAAAATTTATTGCATATATTTTCTATTTTTAAAGGCTAGTTTCCATTTTTTTTTTGCTATTTTCCTCTTTTAAATTATATTTAATTAAAATTTATTTATTTATTTTTATGCATGAATTTTATTTTTGTGTCTTTATCTTTATTTATAAATATTTTTCAAGTACACAAAATTTTTCCAAAGTTCATTTCATTTATTTTCAAATTTTCTAGCCTAGTTTACATTTTCTTTGCTATTTTCTTAATTTAATTATATATAATTTATATTTATTTATTTATATTTTTTTATTTGTTATATTTTCGTATTTTAACTGAAATTATATTTATTTTCATATATTTAAACTTATAAAAGAAAATGGATGGAAATTTGAAAGGTTTTTGGACTCTTTATATTTCCAAAGTCTTTTTACATTCCGCCTTTTCATTTTCTCAACCTACTCCTTTATTTTATTTGTGCCGTACCATTCCTCCTTCTTTCCAGCCACATTTCATTTCTTTTTCATGAGAAAAAACATTCTCAAACTCAAAAAAAAAACATACGGTCATTTGTTGTAGAAGTTTGGGTAAAAATCTCTTCTCGTTTTCCTTTGTTTTTCAATGTTTTAATGGTTTTGCACTTGTCTCTTCATGCTTCGCTTGGCCATACTCCGCCGCCACCAGTCCCTCCACCACCTTTGGTCGACACTCCAGACCCCACCTGACCTTCACCTTGTAGGGGCCGAGCCCAATGGTCCTTTGGTTGAGCCATATGGTTGCACAAAAGCCACTTATTTGCCTTAAACCCTTTGTATTCACACCTTGTAACTTCCACCACTTCACCACACCCTTAGCCGCCCTTTGCACCACCTACTCCAGCCCATACCTGAACCAAAACCACTGCCGCACCATCTCCTAGCCTCCAACAGGTCTGGCCATGCCATTTGTAGCCTTGCCCGAAGCTTGAAATTGCACAAAAATCCACTTGTTTGCCTTGTACTTGTATTTTCATACATAGCAACTTCCATACCTTCACTACCCTTGCTAGGCCGACCATATATGACCCATACCTGACAAAATACACCTCATGGCAGTACCTTATCACCCTATAGGCTGAGCATAGTGATGGTGGAAGCAAGTGCAAGTGTTTGATTAATTGTTGTTCCTTAATTCTAGCTTGTTTAATGTCATATTTTGGTTTGAAATTCATGTTATATGTATTGTTTTGTTTCATATGTACAAGAAAATTAGCTTTGGCTCTCTACTCTCAATTCATTTCCGTATTGTCGTTCCTTCATAGTGTCTGTATTGTTTGCTTTGGTAGCTATCTCCAGCTCTGAACAGGTGAGTTATTCTCACCAGACAATATGTACATATATAAATAGTAAATTGACCCCTTTTGAATCTGTAAATTGCATATCATCTTGTTATAACTGCTATATTATGTTCATATGATGTTCACACCTATATTTACACCTTTTATATCATATGTTACTATTATTTCATGCTATTTTGTTACTTTCATCAGTTTATCGCACTGCAAGTTCCCTGTAGACTAGAATCACTATGGGTTGAAATGATACATACCCGAACGGACTTTAGAATAGGAGAAAATCGTTATGGCCTGAAATGATAGGCCTGAATGATATTCAATTATTTTCTTTTACTTGGGATTGCGGGTTTGAAATGATCAAACCGGGGTTTTCTTTGTAAATTATGGGTTGAAATGATATATTACCCGTATCACTTTACCTAGGCTAGAAAATGAAATACAGACCCGTTGTTAAAATATGTTTTTCTAAAAATTTTAAATTATTTTAGAAATGTAAATATTATAATATTTTGATTTAAATTTGATTAAAAATGATTTTTGTAAAGCATTATTGATTTTCTGAAAATTTATAAGTGAAATAAATAAATGGTAAAGTTAGAAAATCTGAAATGTAAGTTATTTTGGAAACTAGAATTTGGTGATAAATAGAATTTAAATTATATATTAAAATATGATAAATTTATGATATTTTAAATTAAATGAATTAAAAATGATTTTTATAATATATTAATGATTTTTGAATAAAGTTAAAATGTGAAATGAATGAATATTTAGGTTGAAATTTGGAAATATAACTAAATTTGGAAATTTGTGAATTTGGCTTAAAAGTGAATTTTAAGTTAAGTAAATAAAAATGAAATTAAGTTATATTTGAAAATTTTAAAATTAAATGTTAAGTTAAATTTAATTTAATGAATTTAAAATTTAATGTTGGAATTTAATAAGTGAATTATTATTAAATTTTGATTTTTGAATGGAGATTTAACTTTATAAAATCATGAATATAAGGGTATTTGAATGACTGTTTTAAAAGTGAAATTATATGATTTTATAAGCTAAAAATGATTTAAATAAAAATATAATTGTTTGTGAAATTATATTGAATACTCGAAGTTAATTAACTGCATTTTTGAAATGCTATTAATTCTAATGTAAATGATAATACAGCATTTGTAAATGCTGTAGTTGATAATAATGAACCAAATTGCTAAGTTTAATTAAAGTTTATTATAGCATTTTTGTAAATGCTATAATTTTTGAATTTAACTAAGTTTTATTTGAAACTAATGTAACCCTATTACAGCATTTTTAAATGCTATCTTTTGTTAAATTGAACTGCTTTGGATGTAACTTTCCGTAGCAATTTCTAAATGCTGCGAAAGTTGAATTTTCATCTGTTTTAATAAATTAAGTTAATAAATGAATTTTGAAAGACTAAAATTTTGTAAATTTAATAATTTAATTATTAAATATAATAGCTTCATTTTTATGATTTAAAATGAAGTAATTTGTTTTGAAATATAAACTATTTTGAAATGTGTTTTGTAATGGTATTTAAATTAAATAAAAATGAATGTGGTTTGGAAGATATTATATTTTTGATATTTTGAAATGGATTTTGAATGATATTGAATTTTGAAATGACATTTGAGTTTGAAGTATAAAATACCATTTTGAAATTTTAACCACAGGATGTAAAATTTATAGTTTAACTGATTCTTAAAGGATGGGCGATCCCAAACATCCTTTAAGTTATTGTCCATTTCTACTACAGTTCACTTGAGCTAGTTTACATTATATAAGTATATATTGTCATGACTCGAGTGTTTTGTGTTTTACTTTACGCTCGCGTCTGCCTGAGTATTTACAGCTTAGCTTTGGATTTCTTTCTGGAGCTAGGAATTGCTGGAGATTCTGCTTGTCTAGTTATCTATCCCTTCAGTTTCAGTTGTTCTATTTCAGCTTTGGTATTGATAAACTGCTATGTAATTGAGATTTCTATTGTATATGTTTTTCAGACTGATATTATGTATTATGTTTTGAGAGTTTGTTATAGTAGCTTCATGAACTACTATGGTATTTTAATTTCCGCTGCGAGTTATTCTAATATTTCTGTGTCTGTGATTCTGTGATTGTATTTTATTTCCTCCAAATTTATTTACAACACGGTATTTTGAGCAATTCAAGTCCGACATGTGCGGATGCGAATGGCTGAAAATATCGGGTTGTTACAGTTGGTATCAGAGCTTTGGTTTTTAGGCAAACCTTAGCCTGCAGAGCAAAAACTCATTAGAGATAGGGTAGAAATACCCTAGAATGAGTGAAATCAATCTCATGATCCTTTCTTTATGAGAGAACGTATTTTCGAAGTATAAAATGATTTTTGAAAAAAAATTCAAAGATTATTTTGGTATAAAAATGTTCTTATTTCGAAATCAAGATTTTCTAAACTTCATCTCTTCGTTATCCACCTTGTTAGAAATCTTTTGGTTAAGATTCTTATCGACTAGGATTCCTTGAACTTTGGAACACTCCCACTTGTTCTGGAATCCAGTCTTGTTTTGCCCATTTTTCCTTTTAGTTTTGGAGCATTCGTAACTCTACTTTGGAATGACCACTCTAAAGAGCGATGATTACGTAAATCTTTGAATGATTTGTAAAGGAGTGAAACTCCTTTACAATTGGCATTGATTCACTGAAGATTTTTGTATCCTCGGATGTCGATGCTATCTATCTCCTGCTCTACCCGGATTCTATCTCTGGCGATCGAAGGTCGATTTGCCTTAGATTTCCGTATTGATTATATTCCTAAAGTCTCGGTTGACCGGTTAAGTTTGCCCACGATTTATATAGGCTTATCTATCCTCTATTTGGTAATTAAATTATCTCATCTTTGTTTGAGTTTATCTTCGAACTAGAATTCTATTTGATTAGAGTCCCTCTAATTTTGAATCTTTGTTTGTTTGAAATCCTTCCCTGAATCATCCTTTGGAAATTTGTATTTGGTTGTATTTTGAAATTGTGCATACATCGAAATTATTAAGGATGGCCATATTTTTATATATAAAAGTGAAATGTTTTCGATAAGGATTATATACCTTTCAAAAATGAAAATTTGAAATTTCGAAAGAATATGAAATTTTGAAAATTTTATAAGAACTTGATTTATACAAAAATGATTTATAACTGAAGGGTTTTGAATTTGAATTTCGAGGAATCGAATTCCGGTATTTTGAAATCGGTTTTAAGATTTTGGAAAATATATATAGTAATATGATTTAAAGATATATATACATATATATATATTTCAAATAAGAAATGTTTCAAATGTATTCGAATGAATTTCAATGATTTCGAAGGAATTTCAAAGAAGTTTTTCAAAGTTAATTGAAGTCCAGAACTCACTTATGTCGTTGGAAAATAATTTCGGTAATGAATGCATGCATCATCGAAATTGATTTTCGAGTTTCTGAGTGAGAGAGAGGCCACTCTAGCAGCTTTGCTCTGCGAGTGATTTTGTGAAACCAATTTTGGTTTCAGATTTCGAAGTATGGTTTGATATTCGAAAGATAGATCCGTATATATATATATATATATATATATATATATATATTTGAAAAGATTTAAAGTAAGCCGGTGTTCAGTTCTCGAGTTTCAGATTTTGAAACCTAACTTTTGAAATTGATTTACTGATTTAGTGTTGATTTTCAACTCTTGGATTGAAAATATGACTTCTTCGACTATTTTGAAGGTTCGAGCACTTCCAAATCAACTTTAACTTTTCAAAGCTAAGAAATTTTGAAAGGTATAAGGTATTTGATAAAGAATATAAGTTTAGTTTGTATGCTTCAAGTATGAAATAATATGATTTGTATAAGTTGAAACTGTTTTGTTAAGTAAATAAATAAGACTATTTTGAATTATACTAATACGAAATTTAGTTTGAAATGTTTTGGATAAAAATTAGTCTTCAAATGTTTGATAAAAATTTGGTTTTAAATGTTTTAACTTAGTAACATCTTTATAAAACTATTTATTTAACAAGTTGGAATAGATACATAAGTTGTACGTATGTTGTTTTATTCGCATAATTAATTTGATCCAAGTTTGAGTACACAAGTTCGAGGTGAATTACACCATTTCGTGTTAGGATTTTTCATTTGATTCTTGATGGCGAACATTTGATATGGATTTTGGGTTTGATTCTAGAATTCTCTATCATAGTATATGGCTATGCAAGGAGACTGATGGCTTCTAGTCGAGAACCCATATAGAAGTCCGCATTAGGGAAGTCGAATGGGCAATACTAGTTCGAAAGCGAACTTGTGTGATCAAGCGAGCGATTGAATGTAATGTTGTGAAATGATGACATATGTAAGCAATAATTAAGAAAATTTGAGATATATGAAATTATGAAATTATGAAATTTAGTTTTGAAATATGGTATATTTAAGCCTTGAAAAATATTTAAGATTTAATAGTTTATTTTGTAAATCAAATCTATATTTGAAATTGATAATATTTGAAATGGTTTTGTTGGAAAACTAAATTGAAACTGATGGTTTGAATTGAATTAAAATTGGAAATTTTAGATTTTGGTTTAATTGAAAAAAAAATTGAAATGTAAAGAATTAAGGGCATGTTTTATGATTTCAAATGCATGATTTCTAAATGTTATGATTTTCAAAGTGTAATGATTTCAAGTATTTTAGTTTCGAAAGATTCATAACTTTGAAAGTATTATGACTTTTGAAGTGAATACATGTTTGAAATGGAAATGATTTATCTGACCTAAATTTTGTTGATTTGGAAATTTGGATTATTTTCTAAACCTATTGTTTTAAGAAATTTTGAAACTGAATATGTGTAACTTGAAAGAAATGGTTGGTGACATCATATATGATTTTAAAATTTATTTGATATCGAAATGGTTTGAAATTTAGAACCTTGTTTTATTAAATACTTGATTTGGGAGCTATCGAACTTATATAAAAATGATTTGTATAAGTAAACTGTTGAATTGGAACTGTTGATTTGAAAAGGTACCCAAATTTTGAAAAGTGAAATCTTATATAATCGAAATCTATATAAGTGTGATTTGATATACTAGTATTTTGAAAAGTATTTGATTTGAAATGAAATCTTATATAAAATGGACTTTATATAAGTATGATATTTGAAAGTGATTTTGAAAGGTACTATATGATACATATTTTCGAAGTAAAGATATGGAAAGTGCCTTCTGCTTGCTATCCGCTTTGTGGCCACACTGTGGATTCATTCTATCGATATTATTCTCTCTCTTTGATTTGGGTTTTCCGAATATGATACTCGAATGTCCATCGAATTCCATGGCGATCTCCATGGTCTTATGATCGCGCCTGCATAGCGCAAATGCTTGGCTGAGCTGGCCTGGGGGTACGGATTGTTTCCTGGGGGATCCAGGCGTAACCATTGTGTATCCTGCACTCTATGTAGGTCGCATTAGTAGCGCAAATGCCTGGCTGAGCTGGCCTGGGGGTACGGATTGTTTCCTGGGGGATCCAGGCGTAACCATTGTGTATCCTGCATTCTACTCATCATCATGGCGTAACTCGCAGGGCTGAGAAAGCTTACGGATACGGATTGTTTCCTGGGGGATCCAGGCGTAACCATTGTGTATCTGCGATCCATGGTTAGACAACTGTTTCGGTTTGGTTGATTTGTTTGGATTGTACTTTCCATATCTGTTTTTAAAAGTGTTTTCATTATTTTCACTGGGTGTTGAAACAAGTCTACTAAGTACTTGGAGAATTCTAACTTTGCGCCTGATCAACGCATAGCCAGAGTCTGCAGGAACGAAAGTAAACTTGTTAAGACATCGAGTTATAAAAGTATTTTGATAAAAGCATCTTGATAAAGTACTGTATAAAGAATATTTTGATCAGTTATTTTTCCTTCTAAAAATTTAAATTGTTTTAAATATTGTTTACCTTGAACCATCAGATTTGAATCAAATGACTATTCATCATATTATAAAATGTTTAAAATGTTATGAAATTTTAATTGAAATGTATAATGGTTTAAATAATGGTTCACCTTTGTCTTCCAACATGCTTCCCTTCCTAGCTACCTTTTCCCTACCTTCTTTCGAGGATGTCTTCCAACCTATTGTTCTTTCTTGTTGTTTCTCCGCTTCCTTCCTTTTCGGGGCAAAAAGATTTGAGTGGGGGAGAGAGTAACAACCCTAGATTTTTCATATATTTTAATATTTGACTTCATTTTATTTTGAAATTATTTTTTTAAAACTTGTTTCATTTCAAACATTTAATTTTTAAATATAAGTATTGATTATTATGTGAATTATAATTTCAAACAGGTATAAATTGGATATTTTACTGAAAGATGAATTTCGGTTCAAACTGGTCAAACTTTGACTTTTAAATTTCAAATTTAAATATTTAAACTCCTAAATTTTATCTTTTATTATGGAAATAGATTTAACAACTTGCATACTGCTTTTTGTTTCGTTGAAAACGGACTTAAACTGTAAAAGTCATGCACATTTCAATTTTGAGTATAATTTGTTTTAGTTTGCAATTTTGTCTATTTTAGATTATATAAATCATATTTTCTTTATTATATTTTATTTTAATATGTGTTAATATGTTATTTTATTTATATTTTTGTCTTTTAATATTTTTAAAATGATAATATAATTTTTCCAAAATTTATTGCATATATTTTCTATTTTTAAAGGCTAGTTTCCATTTTTTTTTTGCTATTTTCCTCTTTTAAATTATATTTAATTAAAATTTATTTATTTATTTTTATGCATGAATTTTATTTTTGTGTCTTTATCTTTATTTATAAATATTTTTCAAGTACACAAATTTTTTCCAAAGTTCATTTCATTTATTTTCAAATTTTCTAGCCTAGTTTACATTTTCTTTGCTATTTTCTTAATTTAATTATATATAATTAATATTTATTTATTTATATTTTTTATTTGTTATATTTTCGTATTTTAACTGAAATTATATTTATTTTCATATATTTAAACTTATAAAAGAAAATGGATGGAAATTTGAAAGGTTTTTGGACTCTTTATATTTCCAAAGTCTTTTTACATTCCGCCTTTTCATTTTCTCAACCTACTCCTTTATTTTATTTGTGCCGTACCATTCCTCCTTCTTTCCAGCCACATTTCATTTCTTTTTCATGATAAAAAACATTCTCAAACTCAAAAAAAAAACATACGGTCATTTGTTGTAGAAGTTCGGGTAAAAATCTCTTCTCGTTTTCCTTTGTTTTTCAATGTTTTAATGGTTTTGCACTTGTCTCTTCATGCTTTGCTTGGCCATACTCCGCCACCACCAGTCCCTCCACCACCTTTGGTCGACACTCCAGACCCCACCTGACCTTCACCTTGTAGGGGCCGAGCCCAATGGTCCTTTGGTTGAGCCATATGGTTGCACAAAAGCCACTTATTTGCCTTAAACCCTTTGTATTCACACCTTGTAACTTCCACCACTTCACCCACCCTTAGCCGCCCTTTGCACCACCTACTCCAGCCCATACTTGAACCAAAACCACTGCCGCACCATCTCCTAGCCTCCAACAGGTCTGGCCATGCCATTTGTAGCCTTGCCCGAAGCTTGAAATTGCACAAAAATCCACTTGTTTGCCTTGTACTTGTATTTTCATACATAGCAACTTCCATACCTTCACTACCCTTGCTAGGCCGACCATATATGACCCATACCTGACAAAATACACCTCATGGCAGTACCTTATCACCCTATAAGCTGAGCATAGTGATGGTGGAAGCAAGTGCAAGTGTTTGATTAATTGTTGTTCCTTAATTCTAGCTTGTTTAATGTCATATTTTGGTTTGAAATTCATGTTATATGTATTGTTTTGTTTCATATGTACAAGAAAATTAGCTTTGGCTCTCTACTCTCAATTCATTTCCGTATTGTCGTTCCTTCATAGTGTCTGTATTGTTTGCTTTGGTAGCTATCTCCAGCTCTGAACAGGTGAGTTATTCTCACCAAACAATATGTACATATATAAATAGTAAATTGACCCCTTTTGAATCTGTAAATTGCATATCATCTTGTTATAACTGCTATATTATGTTCATATGATGTTCACACCTATATTTACACCTTTTATATCATATGTTACTATTATTTCATGCTATTTTGTTACTTTCATCAGTTTATCACACTGCAAGTTCCCTGTAGACTAGAATCACTATGGGTTGAAATGATACATGCCCGAACGGACTTTAGAATAGGAGAAAATCGTTATGGCCTGAAATGATAGGCCTGAATGATTTTCAATTATTTTCTTTTACTTGGGATTGCGGGTTTGAAATGATCAAACCGGGGTTTTCTTTGTAAATTACGGGTTGAAATGATATATTACCCATATCACTTTACCTAGGCTAGAAAATGAAATACAGACCCGTTGTTAAAATATGTTTTTCTAAAAATTTTAAATTATTTTAGAAATGTAAATATTATAATATTTTGATTTAAATTTGATTAAAAATGATTTTTGTAAAGCATTGTTGATTTTCTAAAAATTTATAAGTGAAATAAATAAATGGTAAAGTTAGAAAATCTGAAATGTAAGTTATTTTGGAAACTAGAATTTGGTGATAAATAGAATTTAAATTATATATTAAAATATGATAAATTTATGATATTTTGAATTAAATGAATTAAAAATGATTTTTATAATATATTAATTATTTTTGAATAAAGTTAAAATGTGAAATGAATGAATATTTAGGTTGAAATTTGGAAATATAACTAAATTTGGAAATTTGTGAATTTGGCTTAAAAGTGAATTTTAAGTTAAGTAAATAAAAATGAAATTAAGTTATATTTGAAAATTTTAAACTTAAATGTTAAGTTAAATTTAATTTAATGAATTTAAAATTTAATGTTGGAATTTAATAAGTGAATTATTATTAAATTTTGATTTTTGAATGGAGATTTAACTTTATAAAATCATGAATATAAGGGTATTTGAATGACTGTTTTAAAAGTGAAATTATATGATTTTATAAGCTAAAAATGATTTAAATAAAAATATAATTGTTTGTGAAATTATATTGAATACTCGAAGTTAATTAACTGCATTTTTGAAATGCTATTAATTCAAATGTAAATGATAATACAACATTTGTAAATGCTGTAGTTGATAATAATGAACCAAATTGCTAAGTTTAATTAAAGTTTATTATAGCATTTTTGTAAATGCTATAATTTTTGAATTTAACTAAGTTTTATTTGAAACTAATGTAACCCTATTACAGCATTTTTAAATGCTATCTTTTGTTAAATTGAACTGCTTTGGATGTAACTTTCCGCAGCAATTTCTAAATGCTGCGAAAGTTGAATTTTCATCTGTTTTAATAAATTAAGTTAATAAATGAATTTTGAAAGACTAAAATTTTGTAAATTTAATAATTTAATTATTAAATATAATAACTTCATTTTTATGATTTAAAATGAAGTAATTTGTTTTGAAATATAAACTATTTTGAAATGTGTTTTGTAATGGTATTTAAATTAAATAAAAATGAATGTGTTTTGGAAGATATTATATTTTTGATATTTTGAAATGGATTTTGAATGATATTGAATTTTGAAATGACATTTGAGTTTGAAGTATAAAATACCATTTTGAAATTTTAACCACGGGATGTAAAATTTATAGTTTAACTGATTCTTAAAGGATGGGCGATCCCAAACATCCTTTAAGTTATTGTCCATTTCTACTACAGTTCACTTGAGCTACTTTACATTATATAAGTATATATTGTCCTGACTCGAGTGTTTTGTGTTTTACTTTACGCTCGGGTCTGCCTGAGTATTTACAGCTTAGCTTTGGATTTCTTTCTGGAGCTAGGAATTGCTGGAGATTCTGCTTGTCTAGTTATCTATCCCTTCAGTTTCAGTTGTTCTATTTCAGCTTTGGTATTGATAAACTGCTATGTAATTGAGATTTCTATTGTATATGTTTTTCAGACTGATATTATGTATTATGTTTTGAGAGTTTGTTATAGTAGCTTCATGAACTACTATGGTATTTTAATTTCCGCTGCGAGTTATTCTGATATTTCTGTGTCTGTGATTCTGTGATTGTATTTCATTTCCTCCAAATTTATTTACAACACGGTATTTTGAGCAATTCAAGTCCGACATGTGCGGATGCGAATGGCTGAAAATATCGGGCTGTTACAGTTGGTATCAGAGCTTTGGTTTTTAGGCAAACCTTAGCCTACAGAGCAAAAACTCATTAGAGATAGGGTAGAAATACCCTAGAATGAGTGAAATCAATCTCAGGATCCTTTCTTTGTGAGAGAACGTATTTTCGAAGTATAAAATGATTTTTGAAAAAAATTTCAAAGATTATTTTGGTATAAAAATGTTCTTATTTCGAAATCAAGATTTTCTAAACTTCATCTCTTCGTTATCCACCTTGTTAGAAATCTTTTGGTTAAGATTCTTATCGACTAGGATTCCTTGAACTTTGGAACACTCCCACTTGTTCTGGAATCCAGTCTTGTTTTGCCCATTTTTCCTTTTAGTTTTGGAGCATTCGTAACTCTACTTTGGAATGACCTCTCTAAAGAGCGATGATTACGTAAATCTTTGAATGATTTGTAAAGGGGTGAAATTCCTTTACAATTGGCATTGATTCACTGAAGATTTTTGTATCCTCGGATGTCGATGCTATCTATCTCCTGCTCTACCCGGATTCTATCTCTGGCGATCGAAGGTCGATTTGCCTTAGATTTCCGTATTGATTATATTCCTAAAGTCTCGGTTGACCGGTTAAGTTCGCCCATGATTTATATAGGCTTATCTATCCTCTATTTGGTAATTAAATTATCTCATCTTCGTTTGAGTTTATCTTCGAACTAGAATATTCGGCATGTTTTTTTTACAGTGAACGTATTGATGTCGATTTTCGAGGGTCAAAAATCTCGGTTTGTTGCAGATCTTTAATGCGTGAATTTAATGTCATGATTTCAATATACTTTATGATTGATTCGTGAAACCCTAGATCCGAATAAATGACCTATATTGATTTGATGGAGAAGAAATTAGAGGAATATATCTATAAGTTTTTTATCTTTAATTCACACTTCAATTAGACTTACACCAAAATAGCACAACATATTTTATTTTACATCTATGGCCCACATGTTGAAATTTCGAACAATCTCCCCTGGGGTATATATGCAATAACCTTATATATGTGTTTAACTTTATGAGCTCTAAAATTTGGTATTTAACTTAAGGCATTTCCGAAACAATCCCGTCCATTAACTGTGCCGACAAAGGATCAAAGTGGTTTTCATTACTTTCAGCGTAACTAGACTTATCAATGATCAAATATGCCAACACAACCAAACGACGTAGATCAATCGCAGATGCATAAAATGAAAATTAGATGAGATATGTTCGATACATGTCTATTTCCAACCGGTCCTACTTTAGTGAAATCAAAACGTTCGATATTGGAACAACCTAAAGTTACTCAAATTAAGTAACATACTTATGAATGATCTCGGATGATAATCGTTTTGTAATCAGATCCGCCATAATGGAGTTTTTCATAATATACTCTATAAATTATAATTTTTTTTGCATTCCCCTCTTATTGAAAAATAATATGTTGTTATTGTTACAATATTACTTTAGCAGTCTTTTAATTAATTTTTTAATATTCCATAGCTTTGTGATAAAATTTTACAATTATTTTACGGCATTGAGTGCCCCATAATAGAGAATAAATGTTAGTTTCAAAATAAAGAGGCTATAAGTATTTGTATGACAACATTTCTTGTATAGCTCCACTAACAAAATATTATTACCTGAGGTGGATCTTTTATACTCTTGGCATCCAAAATATTTTGATCGTTATGCTTTATGGTCTCTAACCAATTCGATCCTTTATCTATGTGCATATAATCTTTTGTTCCTTAAAGATATATTCTAACCATTTTGGTTACTAACCGTTGATCCTAAGATATCTACCAAATAAAACACAAACAAGTTCCAAAATATTTCCAAATATTCTTTTAGTAAAACCAAAGAGAGAGCTTTTTTAAAAAAAGAAGAAAATATCGTTTTTCTTTTGAGTGTAGTCCTTTCTATACCAGCCTTATACTTTTCTGCATTACCCACTTAGTCTTTTTGGTTTTGAATAGTTATTCATAACCAATGATCTTGTTACCTTAACATAAGGGGAATGATCTCAAACTTTATTGTCCTTTATAGATTTATACTATACGTTCATATCTTAAATCTGCATTTCAAACTAATATCTTCTATGGATCAATGTAAGCCAACAGAAACATCTTCACCAATCCATTGTTTATCTTTGTAGAGAAATACTACATAATCTACTTCTCTAAGTGGATTTCCTCAGTGACGTTGCACCTTGAGGTTGTTGAGTTTATTTTCTTGGAACATTAACCTTAGATTGAAGAAAGTTTGTCTAACACTGCCTTTTAATGGTTCCTGATTTACTTCTTGTCAATGAAAGGAAACAAATCTTAAACATTATCCAAAAGTAATTGTAGCGGAATCAAAGATAATGGTACTTTTTAAAGACAATGATCCATAAGAAAATATTGTTTAACATTTTCTTATTATGGTTCCCGATTTACTTCTTGTCAATGAAAGGAAACAATCTTATACATTATCCAAAAAGTAAATGTAGTCGAATCAAAGATAATGATTCTTTTTAAAGACAATGATCCATAAGAAAATATCGTTTAGCATTTTCTTATTATGGTTCCAATTTACTTCTTGTCAATGAATGGAAAAAAATCCTATACATTATTCAAAGAAGTAATTGTAGTTGAATCAAAGATAACAATTCTTTCAAAGGCAATGATTCATACTTTATTTTACCCTTCCAACTCAACATCCTAAAAAGTGTTGCATTCCCATCTTAATTTTTTCCCCTTAGTATGGGTTTATAAAACTTGTACCTTTTAAGTCGCTTAGAATATTAATAAATTATTTGTTATTTATAGTGCCTCAATTTAGAATTATTTAGCAAGATGGAAACATAATTATATTAATCACCGTATCCAGATTTAAGGCTTTATAAGAGGTATTTATCATGAATTTCAAGACATTTGATTGCGATAACGTATGAATCTATTGATAGATTAATCATATTATGTCTAAAGGAATAGTAATAATCAAACTTGTTCATATTAAAATTAGAAACTGCAATCTCTTTAAGTGATAGTATAATAAAAATATAAACAAGGAAAATCCAATAGTTTGAACATTTAAATTTGCAAATTTATTTTCTTTAAATTTATTTTTGATGATTTAAGTTTAGGTTCTTTAACATATTTTTTTTGAAACTTTCTATAAGTAAAAGAAATCTAATAATTAATTTTTTCATAACTAATTTGCTGAAGACAATTCTTTATGCTAAATTCGAGAAATGATAAAACTTTGAAATAGTTTTAAATATAACATTTTAGATTAATTTTTTTAAATTATATCATTTATTCAAGTCTTTCAAAAATTTCAAATACATCAAAAATTCAAAATTTCAAATTTCAAGTTTTCTAATAATATACCTTTATCATAATTCCAATACCTAAATTTCATCATTATTAAGCGAAAACCAACCGGCGGAGGTTAATATTGTAAAACTAACCATATACTTTAATTATAATATGAGGTTTTAAACATCTAAAGAAACAATAATTCCTTATTCAATTTGTATTCAATGATAGTTCAACAATTAGTATTGAACATTTAATTTTAGCTTTTGAAATAAAAAAAACCTATCGTTTGTTTATAACAAGTAACTTTTCATTTAATCACATATCGATCAATAAAATTATTGAAGCTGTTTGTTTTGAATAAGTGTTCATGCCCAAAATTTATATGTATTTTCATATTACCTTTTCTGATTCAGAACGTTTGATGATATTTTCTTCCATATGTAGCTTAGTTACGTATGTTATATTTATTATTATAAACATAATCAATAAAAAAAATTCAAAACCATTAAGCATTTCCAAAATTAAAAACCTTCATATTTAATGGTTTGAAATAGAAGTAAAACCACTGTTAAAATTTTACATGTTAATAATTAATGTATGAAAAAACAATTATTAGACGTTAACATGTGAAAATGGTAATTTCCATTTGTTTCATTTGGATGCTTTAAAATACAAATAAATAACTTTCATAATTCAACATTCAGATTCAATAATAAAAATTTAGTTTTTAGAATTTGAACTTTAAACAAACAAAACCTAAACAATTTTTTAAGAACCATTTAGCGTCTAAATAGGGTTCATTACATGATTTAGTGTTGATAAGGTTTTTAAAAAGTACGAACACGCTAGCAACCATTCCTAAAACATCGGAACCTCAGCCGTTGGATGAAATAAAAGAATCTTTCCTCCGTGCCTTCCTTTATCTCAGCATTTAAGTGCACACTCCATGCCGTCATCCCTTTATGCTCACTTGTGAAATCAAACCCCATCTTTCCCCTCGTCACTAATCTAAATAGCAATCCCGTACCCTGTAGCAAATACATTACTTTTCTCTCTCCACACGAACCGATATTCGTTATGCTTCTCTCTCTTTTGAACTAAAGTCAAGCGATTGAAGGGCTCGCGATGTGATTTCATCTAGTTCTAGATCAAGATTTTCGATCTTTTAGGTAATGCTTTTTTCTGCTTTTACTTTTGGATTTTTTTGATTGAATGCATGTTCTTTATCTAGATTTAAGCATAATCATAAAGTTCATCTACTTTCCAAGTATCATAAAATTAGTCATTTTTTCTCGGAACATTTGGTAAATATTGGCCTTCTTAGAAATATTGTCTTGAATATGAATCCGCCTGCCGATTTGATCTTTAGCTATCACATTTTTCACGCTTGGTTCATTTATTTGGCCGCAAAAGATTTTTTATTTTATTTTTTTGTTGCCGCTAACTTGTTGAAACTATGGATATTACCCAGATATTTGCAGATTGATTAAGTAACCAAGAATTTGATCGATTGACCAAAAAGCAAGATGCTTGCTTTTCTATGTACTTAGTTTGCATCGTAAATGAGAGATTTAAACATTTTTGGTTGTTTGTACTATGGTACATTCTTTAATTATATGCATGTAATTCTTCTTAAAGGTCCAAGCAAAGCTTAGTTATATGCAAGTGTTCTTTAATTATAAGTTCATTGTTCCATAAGCATACCTTTTCAGTACCTTCTTATATCTATGTTACAACTCGATCAAAAAAAAGTTGCCTTATGTTTAAGCTAAATATGTATAGTTATTTAGGTAAATTCGTATACTTTTGTTTTAAGGCCGGGAGCACCAAGTAAAGCTTGTAAATTTTGAGGAACCAAGCTTCTTAAGGAAAATTTGTTTGTTTATGTTTTGAGGGGAATGTAATTTTTAGTAAGTAATCGATGAACAACAATAAATCTTTATGCAAATTTTTGATGCACAAGTATTTATACTTGCATAACGAGCCATTTATAAACTATATGTAATCTTTAACTTGATGATTATTCAATGAGTATAAGAGAATACAGGGAACTTTCATAAAATCATACTCTCAAGTTTCAAAATATACGGTCCCTCCTCAAAAATATGTCTTAAAAAAATTCCTATTTCTACGTATTAGGCTATTTACGGAAAATTTTGTAAATATTTGTAGAGAGCTCTGCAAATAGTTAGCAGAGAAATTTGCAAGTATTTGAAATTTATGGATTGCAAATATTTGCAGAGAACTCTGCAAATATTTGTATTTTCTCAAAAAGAATCAAAAAATGTTTGATCATAGAAACGTGCAATTAATGTTTGGATTTAATTTTTTGTACCAAAATTAAAAATACAGGTGTGCTTTAAACATGTTTTTGGGGAGGATTTTTCATGTTTCAAATCTGAAAATTAGAGACGGAACCAAATTTCCACATGAATAAATGCCAAATCATACAAGTATACCTTGCTTTATCCATATTTTCCATGGGGACAATCCCTAATATATATTATGCTCCACTACTCCTACAACACTATTTTTTAAATATTATTATACCAATTTTAGCACATAATGCAACTGAATATGATGGATTTGCTACTTTTAATGCAATCGAATATGTAGAAAACATACATGGTATTCATGGGAAAGGATGTTGATCCGCTTGAGAATAACAGTTTCATATTATTTTATGCATATCAGTTGTTACTTCAACATCAATGTATTTAAATGAATGAAACCTTATGCACTAAGTTGTGATAACTAACAAATGGCCGTTAAGTTGCATCTGTCTCTAGTTTATAATAAGGTAATTTGTTAAAATTGTTTGTTGATGGATAAATGTCATATCTCGACTAAAATAATTTGTCAATATTCAATGTAAAGAGTGCAAATTTTTTTACTATACTATCTTCGTTGATATGTTCTTAAAACTTTTATTTCAAAAACTAAATGTTGAATGCATATTAAGTTAATTTACAAAGATGGTTAAATTTTTTTTGACATTTATAATAAATTACTTCATTTCATTCATTCATATAAATGTTGGTTCATCGATAATAATCGTATATTGATTACAATAATTTATCAATCATTTATGTGGCAATCAAAAATAAAATGTTACCATCTTTGTAGATATGTTTTTCTTAAACTATTAGTTAAAGAACTAAAAGTTGAATGCATGTCAAATCAAATTACATTTTCTTTGTAATACTCATCAAGTGTAGTAATAATAAAAAGAGTTTCACATGCAACCATTTTGACAGACATAACCATAAAAATTATTCACTTTTATTAAATTAGCGTGTCTCCTAATTTCAGCTATTACATTAATATTTCTTCATATGACATTCTTTCATGGTATCTATTTGAATAACCCTCATACTTCATTGAGTTATTTGTATAATTTTTAAATTAATTACCAAGAAATTCATTTGTGCTAATTAAAACCATCTCTAAATTGATTTAGAACTGACAAAAGTTCTGTGTTTTTGAATTTCTCTTCCACTGGTGTATGTGGGATGAGATTTGTAAGTGTCCGATTGTAGGTTCTATCTTACATATGATTCTCTAGTTCTTAAATCAATCACTTCCTATTACCCAAAATAGTCGATTAGTGTTTCCTTTTATATTCAGTAATTTTTTACATTGAACTCTGTATAGGTAGTATTTTGGAGGAATAAAACCAATCACATTGTCATAGATACTTTAATAAGTTCAAAATGGAGAGTACTTATGTTTGATATTGATGACGATGACGATAATAATAAAAACGATGATTTTGAAGATGATGACAATGATGAGATTCAATGTTCAACCGAATAAACCAAGTATTCCTCAGCCCTTTACTAATTCACAACAATTGTTAAAGTAATGTTTATTTGGTATACATTGTAGTTCTTTATGTAGGCCAATATTTGGAATAGTGCAATGGTTTTTTTTCCTTTTCCCACCTTTTCGTATTTTTTGGGAAAAGAATTAAGACATCAAAATCCAGCAAATCATTTTCTCTCTGCTGTGAGCCATAGATAGATTTTGTATAATGTAAGATGTCATTTGAAAATTTCAATGCATCATATTTTAATATAATTACATTGCTGAAAATGACCAAAATATTAGTTAAAACTCATTTAAGTCAAGCATGATAGCTATGGTACCATTTAAATATAGCATTAAACTTGCATTTTAGCCATTATGACAAACTACTTGGGAAGGACTTGTTTTGACTTTGCTATGTTAATTTAAGGGAAATGAAAGGTGATACAGTCGGTTTAATTTCTATCTTGATGAGTTTAAGCGGCATTCAGTTTTTCAACCTTAAAACTATCTTACAAGCATGTGTATATCCGTATGATTTTTGACCATTGGACCTTCGATTTTATATTTGATGTACGAAAAATATTAAAATCAAATGAATGATAAAACAACAGTGAACCAAAAATTCTATAACAAGCTATTCCAAATTTTGAAGTATGTATGTGTTATGTGTATATATATGTGTGTGTGCGTATACTATAAAATAAAATAATACACAATCACATGATTGTTAGCATGATTGTTGTTTTAAATTGGGAAAAACTATCTTATTTTACAAATACACCCACACATGTATTATACATATGGAATGGTCTGAAAATTAGGTAGCAGACCATGCATCGTAATATATAATTCTATCTTAATGAGCAAAATCTTGTACATAGTGATTTTGTGTATTGGGTAGCATATGGATAAGTGAACTTCTAAGAATTTATACACTTGCTCATCAAATTTGGACTACGAAGACACCACTAATTTGCTTTGATATGATGCAATTGTATTCTCCAGATCGAGTAATGAGACAATTTGGTTATAAATAACACGTACCTGCGCATCCGTACCTATTAAGATTCTAAAAAAGGTGCTTCGAAGGTCCATAAACAACATACATAAAAATACAGAGTGGAAGATATATGCATAATCAAACTGAATGCCATACGATAATTTCTTTAAATTGGTATATTCGGTGGCGTTGGCAAATCACTCATCGTTATCGCTACACCAAAATAGAGGATTCCCAACGAGTATAAGTGTTGCCAAGAATTTCATTAACACTTATATGTGTCGCTACAGGGGTGTGAGCATTTATTCGAAACGATTATAAGCGTTGAAAGATTTTTTTCGCCAACACAGCAAATTTTTCATGCAAATCATTAGAACTTTTAAAAGCTCAACGAGCTTTAACTATAATCTCAGAAGTTTCAGCTATATCCATCTCATTGATGACTGCAATAATAATAAAGCTGAATTCAGTTAAGAAGTGGGATGTATCTAAATACGCTGTCAAGCTATTGCAACTTAAACAAAGCTTAGAGTCAAAACATTAGATGATGTATCCTTTTACCATAATTCATCTGTAATTAATAATTAAATAGTAATTAAATTTTAATTAACTAACCACAGTTATCTTATTTGATTAACACTAAGTACTAATTACCTTAGTTAATTAATAAATAAGTACTAATTAGCTTAATTGATTAATAAAAAATCACTAAGTAATTAAATAATTACTTCTTATTAATATGGTATATTTTGAAAACATTTTTCAAAAGATACTTAAGTTGAAACTCTTCTAAATTTGCAAAAGATTGCGTTTTTGCATACTACACTCATAGAGACTATCGCTATATAACCAAAAAAATTAAAAACTTGAGATTTTTTTTTCTAAGTCTTTCTTTATAACTTTTGTAAAACATAAAGTATATTCTTAAAATAAATAAGTTTAAACATGAAAATGTTTTAAAATTTAAAACTAAAGATCATAAATTTTACACAAAGGATTCTGTGTCGATTAAACTAGCAAAGGTTCTAACTTTCGTAGCACGCCATCATGTATTCATAACCATAACATACATAATCATATCACAACCACATCATATACATATACAAACAAATATTGCAACTTGTAACGAACTTGATTTTTAACTTTCAAATTTAAATCTATACATCATGACATCCAAGCACTTATAATATATACAAATCAACCTTTGCTTCACCCAGCAAGCATCACATTTAATAACTAAGTCAAGAAAAATATAAGTTTTAAAAACTTAGTTAGTGGTGAGAAATTTACTAACCAAAAGTTAATTAAATCAAGGTAGCTTCTCATAGAACTTGAATACGACCAAAGTCTTTGCTTTGCCTTAGGAAAGATGAATTTTTTGTGGGCTTTATTGAGCAAAAAAAGATTCGGCTTAGGTGGGAACAAATGCACAACTGAGATGCTGGAGGTGTGTAGGGAGTTGATTTGGCAAGGAGGAATGTTGGAAAAGAAAGTAAAGGCATTAAACAAGGATTTAAAAGATTTTAGAAGTGATAAAAGCTATGTTTTTGAACTTTTGATTTTTTTTAAAACCATTAAAGAGTTCATGAAACTTGGAAACATGAATGTTAAGTTTTTGAAATGGAGAATGAAATGATAAAATGGGAAGGTGGAATTTTGAAAATTGTTTTTATGTAAAATGAAATAACTAAATTACTAAATTAGCCTTAACTATGTAACCTCCATGCTAATCTTACCACTGAAGGAACAGGGCCAGCCAACAGCGGAAGACATAGGTGAAATTAATTTTTTTTATCATTTTGGATCGTTGACGGGCCTATGAAGTATAATTGTATTTAGATCTGATCTAAATTTTCTTTTAAATAACATCAAAATTTCAATCCATATGGGTATTTAAGGAATTTTAAATATACAAATGTACGTGAAATGATGAATTTATCAAATACATTCAATTATGTTAAGTGTAAGTACGACGTATAAATGGTGTGTATATGTATAAATGAAACATGTAAAAATAAATTAAGTGAAGGAATTATTTGTTTCCCTTTGTCACTACGTTAAATTAATAAAGAAAAGATATGATAGAATATGAAAGGAGAGCAACATATCATTTCTTCCACCATTCAATGATAATTAATACAATAAATGACATTCATTACCTATCAATCAAATCAACACATGGATATGATAGAATATGAAAAAAGAGAAACCTATCGTGTAACAACCCGCATATTTATCGAGTTTACATTTAAATATTTTTATTTAAATATTAAATCGTTAATCGGATTTTGGTCCGAAAAACTACTTTTTGCAAACGGTCAAATTAGGACTCGAGACCACTTCCATTGAGTTCGAAATGTCGTTTACAACTTTTTAAGTATAAACATCGATAGGTTTGGAGTTAGTGAAATTTCACTAACTTTTCCCGCTTTGGACTTTGGGTTAGTTTAGCCTATTAAGCCCAAGTTCCAACCCTCTTCTCCTCACTCTTCATAAATTTCCTAACTAACTCAAGCTTTAGCATTAATGGTGAAGAGAATGGGAAATTAAAACTCCAAGCTCAAATTCAATTGCAACTCCATCATTCAACTCCAAATTCAAGTAGAAGATATTGGATTCAAGCTTTGGATTGCTTCTCCTTGCTTTCAAGCTTCATCTTCATAAATTTTAGTGCAAAGGTGAGATTTTTATCTCACAATTCTAGGCTATAACTATATTGGACTGTTGGGAATGATTCTCTATCACTTTTGCATGCACATTTGCATTTGGTTTGAATCGAGTTGGCGAAAAACTCCAATTTTTAGTGTTTTTGGTGAAATTCTGCACTTAGGTCGTTCTGCCTATGCTAGGTCGTTCGCGTGGAAAAGTCTCGGCCTCAAAATAGCTCGTTTCCGACCTTAAAATGGCCTACAACGTTAGGTCGCTCGGCACTCGGAATTAGGTCGTAGGTCGTATGGCTCTTAGGTCGTAGGTCGCGGGCTTTTAGGTCGTTAGGTCGCAAACACTTAGGTCGTTTCTGGCCTTAAATCCCCTATATAGCCTTAGGTCGCTCGCTCTGGCTCCTTAGGTCGTAAGTCGTGGGCCTTTTGGTCGTAGGTCGTCAGGCCGTTAGGCCTTAACTCGTGTGGCCTTGGTTCTTTAAGTCGCTCGGCCTTGCCTTCCATTTTTAGGTCGCACGACCTTCTAACCCGCTAGGTCGTTGGACCTATAACCCGTTAGGTCGTTGGGCCTATAACCCGTTAGGTCGTTGGGCCTATAACCCTTAGGTCGTTAGGCCGTTAACCCACTAGGTCGCATGACCTATAACCTGTTAGGTCGCTCGACCGTTTACTCCGTTAGGTCGTATGACCTTGTTCCACTAAGTCGCTCGACCCTTAGGTCGTAACACTTTAGGTCGCACGCCTTTCACACCATTAAGTCGCGAGTTTAATTAGGTCGCTCGGCCTTAAAACGTTAGGTCGCTTGACCTGTGCTATTGTTAGGTCGCGAGTTCCTTAGGTCGCGAGTTCCTTAGGTCGCTCGTCTCCCTTAGGTCGCTTACCTGGTTGAGTCGCACCTCACCTTAGCTCGGCCATGATTAGGTCGCGAGTTTCCTTAGGGTCGCTTACTCCTTTAGGTCGTGACTCTTTAGGTCGAAACCCTTTAAGTCGCTCGATCCTATCCTTCCTTTGGTCTTCACTAGGTCGTACCGTTTTGGTCGGGGCGCTGCCCCGCACCCCGCCGGGGGCGCTGCCCCCTGGACCCCCGCGACCTGACCGGGCAGGTCGAACCCCGTATAACTCTGCGTAGGGGATCTTATATGAAAAACATTGAGCTGATTTCCTTGGATTTTATTCGCATCTCCGTATGCGATCTTTGTGACTGATTGTTTCTACACTTGCTTATGTGTTTTGTCACTTTATAATATAAAGGTTTCAATACTAGTAGTAAATATCAAAACTCTTTTAACAAACAATTTCAACTCTATTTTTAATAACAAAGCTCTTTTCTTAAACCGTTTTCCAATCTATTAGTATATACAAGCCTTTACCTCACTCGGATGAGAAATCTAATTAAACGACTTAGTAAAACAAGTGGTATGAAACGCTTGCGTTCACTTCGTCGGTTAATTCTTGGACTTGTTCGATTGAACCCCTTGTGACAATTTTATTAGTGAAGATTTACAGTT
Organism: Allium cepa; assembly: GCA_030765085.1. Taxonomy (NCBI): domain Eukaryota; kingdom Viridiplantae; phylum Streptophyta; class Magnoliopsida; order Asparagales; family Amaryllidaceae; genus Allium; species Allium cepa. The sequence goes on from CM060937.1 coordinate 951,838,670, forward strand.
TGTTCGTAAATATTTAAGTTAAGCAAGTGGTTATGGGACATGAGGCTAAACTTCTGTATTTACTAGCTTAGTGTAATTGACACTTCTCGTTGATCTTGATGATCGCTTTATGAATTAGACTAGCAATTGCGCGATGTCTCTTTCATTGCAAGGTTAGACTAGACACCACTTGTGTGATTCCATTCACACATACCTTTCTGCTTTTTGGTTAGTCTTGACCTCAATCTGTGTGATTCCACTCACACATGTGGGGTAGCTCCCCATGGTCTTCGGACCGTTATGTGATAGGCCTCTTTCCCTTTTTATGATTTCTGGATTTCTCGTGTTGATTTCTGGAATTTGTGTCATTGACTTGTTATGAGTACAAGTTTAGGGTATGATGCCCCCTTCGAATCTTTGAGAAGATTCTTGTGATATTGATTATCTCTTATTGATTGATCTTCTGTTGATCATTATTTACATACTTATAGCGGTATGTCGTTATGGATGTTTATGTTTATGCCATATCTTTTATGTTATATCATGTCATCTGATATTTATAGCTAGACTGATCCGTTTATTATTTTCTTAAATAATACTCGGATCAGACCGAGATGTTACAGGTGCTTCTGCTTGACTTCTTCCCAGGGATTCATCACTCTGACTTTTGGCTAACTGTTTAGATTAGCAGTTTTTGCTGTATACACTTGAGATATAGACTCATAGTTGTATTCTTTTGTATAGCACGTGTTGCTATTCTTTTGTATTATCGTGGATCTTATTGACCACTACTCTGATGTACACTTTCATGTGTTAGTTATATATTCATATCTTCTTCCGCCTTTGTGATATGGATATCTGTGACTGATTTGTGATATGATTATTTCTATGTTTGTTTCCGAAGATTATTTATAGCCACCGTGTGATAAGCTATTACATGGATGGTCGCTCCTCAACAGCCTTATTCTCCGTGCTAGTTGACAGCACTTCTCCGGAGTGTTCTTGGCTAGCGTGGGTATAGAGGTGGGGCGTCACAGCTTGGTATCAGAGCCAAACTTCGGAACAATGTAGAATAACTTAACAAGGATCATCGTCCTAGGTCTATCTTAGGAGTCATACCATAGGATTAATTTGAGTCTTCGTACCGACTCATCCTATTTCCTTTATGATTCCTTGTTTTATCTATCAAGATTGCTTGATGTTCATTGGTAAATAACCTTCTTCCTTCTCTTCTTTCTTTCTTTAAGGAAGAGAATGTCTAGACCAGGCCGTCCCAGAACTGGATCATCTGGTGCTGCTCCTCCGGATGGAGTTTTTATGACTGCTCAACAGCTTCTTGATTTAGTAACTAATGCTCAAGCAGCTGGAGCTAACCCGGAACCTACTCACCCAAAGTCGGGATTTGCACGCTTGTGCAGCGATTACACCAACTTGGGTGGGAAGCCCTTCAAAGGTTCGGAAAATATCATCGAGGTCCAGGCTTGGTTAAAATCATGCGATCGAATCTTTTCTCGCATGAATCTTATCGATCTCCACCGCGTTCAGGTGGCTTCCAGCATGCTCCAAGAGAGAGCATTGGACTGGTACGAACTCCTTATTTCAGAAATTAATGAAGCGGATCTCACCTGGGAGCAATTTCAGGGACGCTTCGAGTTAAAGTTTGTACCAGAAGCTGGGAAAGTAAGCTTGGCTCGACGTTTTATAGACCTTCTTCAAGGTCAATCCTCTGTGACTGATTACGTCGCAGCCTTCGAGTCGCTTTCCAAATATGGGGTTGAATACATCAACACCCCATTGAAGAAGAACCAGAGGTTCGTTTATGGCTTAAATAAGAGTCTTAAGAAGCCACTGCTCCTGAAACTAGAAGTCGCATTTGATCAACTCGTCGATATCGCTCTTCGTCTTGAAGAGGCTGATAGAGAGAGTGATGTTGAAGTGGAAGGCGCTAAACCAAACTTCAACAACAAGAAGAGGCCAAACAAATTCAAGGGTCCTTATCCCAACAAAAAGGGTAAGCAGGCAACCCCTGTGGCAAAGTATCCTTCTCCTAGTGGTGCGAGTTGCTTCAACTGTGGGTCTGGGGATCATTATGCGAATAAGTGCTCTAAGCCCAAATCTTGTCGCTATTGTAAGAGCCCAGATCACTTTATACATCAATGCCTCAAACGTAAAAGCAGGAATGAGGGAAAGTTAAATGTGGCTCAAGCCCCTGGCAACACATCTCGTGGCCAAGGTATTTCTCATTCCATTCTTGATGGTATTATTTTATTTCATGATCAACCTATTAGAGTTCTCTTTGATACGGGTGCATCCCATTCCTTTATATCAAAGGAACTGGTAGACACTTTTTCCTTAAGTGTTACTGCATTGATGACTTCTTTAAAAATTGCGAATCCTGTTGGTGGATCCGCAACTCTTAGTTTGCTTTGTAAAGATGTGGAGATTATTTTATGTGATTTTTCTTTCCTAGCCGATTTGCATGTCATGCGTTACTTAGGCTTTGGAATAATTTTGGGAATGGATTGGCTTAACCGTTATCAAGCCCATATCCTATGTCCTGAGCGGACTATTCATCTCCGACATCCACAATCTGTTAAACATATTTCTGTTAATCTTAAAGATTCAGAATCATGTTTGGTGGCATCTTTATATTCTTTAAATCCTCGTGATAACGATGATGATGATGAAGATGATATTATTTCTTGTATTCATGTTGTTCGTGAATTTTCCGACATATTCGAGCCCGTTTTAGGTTTACCACCTAAACGAGCAATTGAGTTCAGAATTAATCTTGTTTCTGGAGCTCAACCTATTACTCGTCCTCCTTATCGCATGTCCAATAAGGAAAATGAGGAGATGCGTAAACAATTATCTGAGTTGGAGACGAGGCAATTTATTCGCTCTAGTTCCTCGCCTTGGGGAGCTTCGGCTATTTTCGTAAAGAAATCCGATGGTACTCTGAGGCTCTGCGTTGATTATCGCAAGCTTAACGATCTTACTATTAAAAATAAATATCCTTTACCTCGGATTGATGATCTATTCGATCAGCTTAGTGGTGCTAAGGTCTTTTCACAATTGGACTTGGCTACCGGTTTCCATCAGCTTCGTATCGCTGAGGATAGCATTCCGTTGACATCATTCCGTACTCGATATGGATCTTATGAATGGCTTGTTATGCCATTTGGGTTAACGAATGCTCCAGCTTATTTCGTTGACCTCATGAATCGAGTTTTCAAAGATTTCCTCGATCGGTTTGTTCTCATATTCATTGATGATATTCTTGTGTATTCAAAAACCGAGGAGGAACATGAGAAACATCTTCGGATTGTATTGGAAACACTTAGGAGTAATCAATTAAAGGCGAAATTTTCTAAATGCCACTTTTGGCAATCTCGTGTGAAGTTTCTCGGTCATATTATTTCCGAATCCGGGATATCTGTGGATCCTTCAAAGATTGAAGCGATTCAAGATTGGAAGAGACCGGAGAGTGTGACAGAGATTCGTAGTTTTCTCGGATTGGCGGGCTATTACCGTCGTTTTATTGAAGACTTTTCTAAGATTGCCGTGCCTCTTACTGGCTTGACTAAGAAGGGAGTTAAATACATTTGGTCGGACAAATGTGAAGCCTCTTTTCAGAAATTGAAAGAACTCCTTTCCGATGCTCCTATTCTTGTTATTCCCGAGGGGAATCAAGATTTTGTTGTTTATACCGATGCTAGTCACGTTGGTTTGGGTGCCGTTCTTATGCAAAAAGAACGTGTTGTTGCTTATGCTTCTAGGCAATTGAAGCCGGCCGAGACTAGATATGCCACACATGATCTAGAGCTCGCGGCTATTGTTTTCGCCCTTCGAATGTGGCGTCATTATCTATTGGGAGAGAAATTTGTTCTTTACACGGATCATAAGTCTTTGAAATATTTATTTTCTCAAAAAGAACTTAATTTACGTCAACAGCGTTGGCTCGAGTTCCTTGCACCTTATGATCTTGATATTCTTTATACCCCCGGTAAGGGTAATCGTGTCGCCGATGCTCTTAGCCGTAAGCAACAAGCAGTTGTTTCTATGATGATATCCGAATGGAACGATCTCGAGATCTTATCCACTTGTGAGATTCGAGAGCGCGTATCCGATTTATGCTCATCGCTTGTTTTATGTAGCCTTGAGGCTCATCCTTCTCTTTTAGACCGCATTCTTGAAGCTCAAGGGCTAGATTCTGAATTGGCTCTTCTTGGCAAAAATGTTAAGGATAAAATTGATATTGAAGGTTTGAAAGACTATGATATTGATTCTCGTGGCGGCATTCGAAAATTTGGTAGACTTATCGTACCAAATATTGGAGATCTTCGTAAAGATATTTTAGAAGATTCCCATTGTTCTAAATTCACCATTCATCCCGGTAGTAGTAAAATGTACGCTAACTGGAATATGTTATGCTTGTAAAGAAACTGCTCTGTATAAACTTCTGTTTACGTATATCTTTTTGTTAATTGTTTTATTGAGTTTCTCGTTTATAATTGCCACTTTGACTGCCCATAACTCCTTGATTTCACTAAAATTGCTGCTAGATTCCATTCTAGAGGGTATTTTAGTTGTTAATCTTGTTGCATGTCAATTTTCATCTCAAAATATTATGGTTTGCTATATCAACTTGTTGCTGGAAAATCAGCTCGTGTAAGAAAAAGGTGCTAAAATAAAATCCATGACCTGGGTCGACCTGGAGGTCGACCCAGTGCCTCACCAGGTTAACAGGCCTATCGACCTGTTCCCCTAGGGGGTTGACCTGGTGGTCAACCTGATGGGACAAGGGGTCGACCCATTCTTGTGTGTTGCCTGACCTTGTTTATTTGCTTATTCGCAACATTTTTCCTCCTTTGCTATAGTTTTTGTGACAGATACCTTTGCAATTTTGAGATGTTTTTGATGATGGTTATGGGCCTTGATATCCATCAATGAATTAGCCAAAATTTGGAGGAATTTGTAATTCAAAATTTTGAATAATGATTTAGTGTATTTCCATCGTATTTCTTCGATTTCAAGCACTATTTCTTTCAAATAAATTTTGAGAAAATTTCTAAATAGTTTGGTTTTTGAAATCTTTACTATAAAATATTTTCAAATTATTTTTAAATTATTATTAAATTATTTCAAAGTATTTTAAATATATTCAAGCAGAATTTCAATAAAATGTCTTTAAAATGATTTCAGAAAATTATTTTAAATCTCATTTTCTCAAGTAAATTTTTTGTAAATAATATACATTATCTTTACACTTTTAGGATGTATGAGAAAGAGAATTAAATGGTTTAGTAAAACACATGGTATGGGAAATGTGAGTTTACTTTATCGGTTAATTCCGGACTTGTACGATCAAAAATATTCGAGGTTATTGATTTTCGAGTTATTTAGCCAATTTATGGCAAGTTTTTGAAAGTATAATTCCTATCTTTAGGAATTATTTCGGAAGGCCAATATTTGGCGAATTGTGCTACGAGATCTCCTATTCTAGGAGTATGATCTATGAGAACCCATTAAAGTGTTTTACTTGCTGATGAGGCGAGTTTGAGTTTTTCGAGTTTTAAGATTTTATGATGATTTCTATTTTCCAATGTGGCATTGACGAGCGCTTATTAAACCGTTAAGTGCAAACATGTGGTATGTGACACATTCTTGGATTACCAATACTATAGACCTTCGGGTCATTTGGGATTTACGACTTCGGCCCTTTGGGATTACGACTTCAGTCATTTGGGATAGGTATCTAAATAATATATATAGTATTGGTCTGAGTTTGGCATGTGCAGCATCGCTTCGGCATGCATTTGGGATTTGGCCAATCCGGGGATTTTTACGAGGTTTTGATTTTGACTTCACCGATTTGAGATGATGATTTTGTTTACTGCCTTGAGTGGAGAAAGACTTCTATATGTATGTGTGTGTGTGTATATACATATGTTTGTATTTTTATGGTGATTTCGATTTTGGGATTATGAGCTCTTATTTGAGTTTCATGAAATCTGATTTTGTAAATTACGATGATTTCACTTATGGCTTGTGTGATTGCTTATGTTCACTCATATTGTCGAATCCTTGAGTGTGAACATCTATGCTATGTTAAACCCATTCCTATGTTAGTTATGGACCTTTAAGACACTTCTACCCTTGGAAGTATAAGTTAAAACTTTACTCATATCATTCCTTTATAGGAATGCTTTACTTACAGTCTTATATTTCTTCATCACTTGGTAATATCATGTTCTAGTTAACCTGACTCAATTATTCATTATTCGGGTCAGACCGAGTTGAAGGTTAGCTTTTGGACCTATGCTTGCTTTATCTTCTGGGCTTCTTTATCGACTTTGGATATGACGTAGTTTTTGTGTAGTAATATTTTGTTTGGTAACCTTATGATGTATATATTCTTTTGTTGGGAAGTATGTATATACATTGTGGTTGAATACCACTTGTTACATGTTGTATTATATTTGTTGTATATGAATATGTATATTGTCTGTGTGGATGTTCTGTGACTTGAGATTGTTGTAGCTATTATTTTTTCTGAATTGATCCTATAGCCACAATAGTAGTGCATTAGATATAAATTAAGTATGTTGAATGCTTGAGACGAAATGAAAAAGAAAAAATGATGAGTACCAAACCGGCATACTTAGCCCTTATGTAATGCAAGACTATGATGGTTACCCTTAACCAGCCCTATTCTCCGCATTATATGACAAAGTTACTAAGCAATTCTCTTTGTAAATGCGGGTATCGAGGTGGGGCATCACAGCTTTGTATCAGAGCTGGATTCAGAACAAAATGTAATAAACGTAGAACAGTATACATGATTATCATACATTAAGTATAGTACAAATGTAAACGTCATCCCCAAATCGTAGTTGAACCCAGCCTTGTCCTTAACCTTTTGAGTTCTTTGGGGGTAGATAGAAATGAATATGTCTAGGAATGTTGATTTTAAATTCCTTAGTATTCCTATTTAACAAATTTGAATTGCAAATATCTACCCCTATGAATAATCCTATCTTAACTTTCAGCTCGTGGCTGGAGGAAGAAGTGGTCGCACTTTGGAGGCGGGACCGTCCACTGGTTCTCATCCCGAAGGAGTTTATTTGTCGACCGATTAGATTATCGAACTTTTTAGGAGCACACAACCTCCTGCTCCTACTCATACCTCTCCTCCATGCAAATCTACATTTTTGCATATGTGTAGCAACTTCACCCATCTTAGTGGAAAGCCATTCAAAGGCTCTGAGACCGTTTTTGGGGTTCACGCTTGGCTACGAACATGCGAGCGCATCTTCACTCGCATGGAGATTTCCAATCATTGCCGCACTCTTATGACATCGAGTATACTGCAAGAACGAGCACTACACTAGTATGAGCTCCTTAAATCCGAGATTGATGAGTCTACTCTTACGTGGCAGCGTTTCTGAGATTGTTTTGAGCTTAAGTTCATGCCAGAATAAAAGAAGGCTTTCCTTGACCATCGTTTCCTCGAGTTGAAGTAGGGAAAATCTTATGTCAGATTATGTATCCTCCTTTAAGTCTCTATCCAAGTATGGGCTCGAGTTCATTAGTACCCCATACAAGAAGAATCTTAATTTTGTGTCTGGACTTAAGAAGTATTTGAAGAAGTCGCTCATTCTTTAGCTTAAGCTCTGGTTTGAGGAGCTTGTTGATTCAGCGCTTCACCTTGAAGCTGTTGAAAAAGAAAGGGATAGAAATAATGAGGCCGAGGTTCGAATGAAACCAAATATGAAGAAATTTTTGTCTCAGAGATCCAATCATTTCCTTCTAAGAAGAAGAAGAAATGAGGCAATTCTGGTTCTCACTCTAGTACAGCACCTCCTTCAGCTAGATTGTTGGCTTGCTTCAATTGTGGTTCTAGAGACCATCCAGCTAGAGAATGTCTTCAAACCCTAAGTGCCTTATTGCAAGAAGGAAGGACATATAGTTTTAGCACGCGCTAAGCAGGGGAAGAGTTCAGGTTTGGGGAATCTGAATGTAGCTCAGGCTTTTGGTAGTGCATCTCAGTCGCGAGGTGCATCTCCTACTATTTTGGAAGGTTCTATTCTTTTTCATGACCGTTTTATTCGAATCCTCTTCGTTACGGGTGCTTGGAATTCATCCATACCAGAGAAATTTGTTAATGCTATTAGATGTTCTGGTCTTGTTGCTTACTTGAGGATTGCGAATCCTTTTGACGGTATCCGCAAAACTTGACGTGGGAATTTTGGGATTTGTTCCTTATACCTTATCTTTGCATAAGTATTAGCACGCTATTTTCTATCTTGAGTTTGGAGTAATTTGAGAGGGAGTGGCTTGCATTTTATCAAGCCACATTCTGTGATTTGAAGGGTCCTATAGTTAGGTATCTTAATTCAGGTGGTTGGTTAATTCTTGTCTTCGGAATATTGATTATGATTCCAAAGTCTCTGTATTCACTCTTGAGTATTGAGATGTTGATGATATATCTCGAATTTTTGTCATTATGACTCTGTTGATTTCTGTAAGTCCGTTCGAGTATGACAACCAATCAGACAATCGAATATTGTATTGACCTTATTCCTGGTTCTGAGCCTTTTGGTCATCCTTCCATAAGGATGCCCACTAAGAAAATGAGGTGATCCTTGGAATTTAATTGATATTGTCGTTCTTACCTCTTTTGAGATAACCTTTTTGGATATTCATATATATAAGCTTAGTAATATTACTTCACCCGAAGTAATGATTTTCCGTTTGTATTCTTCTTCTCATTCGAGAAGATATTTTACCCTTACCCTTATATCTCGCTAATTTCTTATTGATCTATTGGTGGTGCTAGGGACTATCTTCAGCTTGACCCTACACTGATTCTCCTTAGTGACAAGTTGTGGAGAATAGTGTTCTTTTACCACATTCCGCACTCTTTATGAGTTTCTGAGTAGTTCGTCATACCGTTAGGAATGACTAACACTCCAATCTATTCCCTCAACCTTGTGAATCGAGTATATTCAGGGAACATCTCGATGAGTCTCTTTTTGTGTCTTTGATTTTGGGTATATGTAATGAATTGTGTTTTCAAATTTTTCAATAATTAAAGAAATATTCTAAGAGGAATTGGATTTGGTTTTTGGGACAAATAAAGAATACTTTGAGAACTAATTATGAATTACCTCTTTTATGGAAGATGTTTTTTTTGTTGGGTTTTCCATCAAATGGTTCAAGAAATCTAGTCGATTCGCTTGATCAAAGTTATCGATAGGAATTTCCCAAACGCTGTAATGAGACAATAGGACACGATAAATTGAGTTTTAATGAGTCTAAATTTGGAAATAAATTAAAATATTTGTAAATTAAATTAGATTCTAGATGACATATAAAGCCTTTGAACCATAATGAGATTGGATTAGTAGCGAGGTGGTTTTGATCATTTGGTCAAAGCTGTAGCCAATCGATAGGGTAATTTGTTATAAATCAATGGCGGGGCAATGCCATTATGATAATTGAAATATATGAATTTGAACATAGTCATGTTTTATTGTTGAAATGATGAGATAATACTTTGTTTAAAGAATAACTGTTTATTGAATATTTTAAAATAAGGTATACATGTTAAAGATGGAGTTTGTTATGAGAATTTAGGTATTTGAAAATAAAGAGTAGTAAATTTTAAAATTTTATCTTAAGAATTGTTGAAATGAAATTACAAAAGTTCTTTCGAAAATTTAATTTTGGAATAAAAAGGGGAATATGATTTTGGAATTATTTGTCATTTTATAAGAACTATAGGAAGGAGTTTGGAAAAGTTTCAAGTGTTGAAAATTGAGATTTTGAATTTAAAAGCAATTAGTTTTGGAAATCCAAGAAGTTTGATTGTAAAAAAAAATTAGATTATAATGAATTTCGAACTCTAATAAATTTTGTTTCTAAATTAAAATTTATATCTAGTGTGTTCCTCATGATTTTCTTGCCTTAGTGCCATAGTCTAACGACTAGCATTTTGCGGTCGTTTGAGTAGGGGATCTTTGAAGTAACCATCTCTCATCGGGTCTTATTGCCTCAATGGTTTTTATCTTAGTATTAGTATGGCTCCTTCCATAGTGACATACGAAAAATCATTAGCTTGATTTTAGAGTTCGCGTAAAGCGATGCTAAAATCCAAACTCTGTTTCGAGAAACTTTTGTAAAATCAATCTCCTTCGATAGATTTTTCGGTAGCATTCCGTTGTGTTTTTGTTTCAAAAGTGAGATACCTTCGAAATCATGATGTATTTCCCAAGAAATTCAATGGTCCGCAAATCCTAGTATTTATACTTAGGAAAATCATTGAAGAAGACCAAGCAATTTTGTCTTGGTCTTCTTTCGTCTTGAGTCGAGAGTGAGGAATTTTGATCTTGTGCTTGTCTATCCTTACTTTGATTGATGAAATTAATATGTTGAATACAAACTCTTCTCTAGAAATTGTGAGGATGCATTTTGTTAAGGGGGAGTCTGTAACAACCCTGGTTTGGAGATTACCTGTATATATTAAATTATAGCGGAAGCTACAATTCAATATTGTAAATTAAAATATAATTGGAAAATTAAAATTGTTTGTTTGGAATAAACAAAGAATTTTTTAAATCAAATGAGAAAACTAAAGTTTGGAACTTTATTTTTATTACTTGGGTATAAATATGATTAAATATTGATTGGATAAGTATTTGGCTTATATAAAATGAAATATTGGGTATTTATTAGTTTGGAGCTAATAAATTAATTAGGTGATGTAATCCAACGTTAAATTGTTGAAATAAATCTAAAGTAACAAAAATAAGGTTTAAAAACTTTATTTTGAGAATTTGGGTAAAAAATAATCAAATTGCAATTTTATTTGGGTGCATAAAAAATATTGGAAAACATTGTCAATATTGATCATTTATCGAACTTAAAATGAGAAGTATGAAGATATTATGTGTTTCATTAATATAAAAGATGGAATATGGTTTAAAAATAATATTATGATGATTAAAAAGAGTTAAAATGATTTATTGTAATTTATTTGACAAGAGAACATTTTTTGTACAAATTATTCAATTAAAAATATTGTTTTGTAATAAAATAGTGTAAATTGCAAAATATTGTTGAAAGTAAGGTTTTATCTATAAAAATATCTTTTTATTGATACATTAAATTTTATTTTGGTTGTAATAACAATTTTTTTCAATATAATTGGATGAATACATTTTATTTGACAATTAAATGATGAAATGTGTGCATATTGTGTTAAATAAGAGAAAATATGAACATAGCCTTATAATTTTCACTAAGTATAATTACTTTTAAGCTTTTGGGTTTGGGTTAGGTCCATTAGCCGTTAATCTAGAGGCCTCTGGTAATTGAGAAACTAGCTGTATGTTAGTTTTCTCCTTCCTTCTCAACAAAAGTTACGGTACTAAAATAAAAAGAGAGAAAAACATGATGGCTTCTTCAAATTAAAACCAAATTTCACCAAATTTGCTTCAATAAAAAAAGAGAAACAGTGGAATAAGAAAATTGAAGGTAATCTTTACCAATACATAAGTTATTTCATCAAAGATCTTAGAATCTAGGTATGATCGCCTGTAACAGTTTTGTTTTTGCTGCGCAGGCTTCCTTTTCAGCTTTTACAGGTTATTAGAGCTCCATTCTCCTCAAAAGCCTGCAATTTGTTGCCAGTTTCTTTGCCAAATCACTGAGGTGTGTTAGAATCACATTTGCTAACTGGAATATGTGTTGCTTGTAAAGAAACTGCTCTGTATAAACTTCTGTTTATGTATATCTTTCTGTTAGTTGTTTTATTGATTTTCTCGTTTCTAGTTGCCACTTTGAATGGCCATAACCCCTTGATTTTCACTCGAATTGCTACCAGATCTATTATGAAGTGTATTTTAGTTGTTAATCTATTTTCATGTCAATTTTCATCTCAAAATATTTCTGTTTTCTATATTAGCTTGTCGCTAGAAAATCAGTTCATGCAAGAAAAGGGTGTTGAAACAAAATCCATGACGGTCGACCCAATGCCTCTCCAAGTCGACCGGCCTTTCGACCCGGTACCCCAGGGGATTCACCTAGTAGTTGGCCTGATGGGGAAAGGGGTCATCCCCTTTTTCGACCCTTTCCTATGTGTTGCTTGGCCTTGTTTTTTCTCTTGTTCGCAGCATTTTTCCTCCTTTGCTATAGTTTTTACGACCAATTCCTTTGCAATTTTGAGATGTTTTCATGATGGTTATGGGCTATGATATTCATCGATAGAATAGCCATGTTTTGGAGGAATTTGAAATTCAAAAATTTGAATAAAATTTGATTTGAATTTGAATATTGATTTAGTGTATTTCCTACGTATTTCTTCAATTTCAAGCACTATTTCTTCCAAATAAATTTTGAAAAATTTCTAAATAGTTTGGTTTTTGAAATATTTATTATAAAATATTTTCAAATTATTATTAAATTATTTCCAAGTGTTTTATAAATATTCAAGCAGAATTTTCAATAAAATGTCTTCAAAATGATTTCAGAAAATTATTTTAAATCTTGTTTTCTCAAGTAAATTATTTTATAATAATATATATTATTTTTACACTTTTTGGATCTACGAGAAAGATAATTAAATGGTTTAGTAAAACATGTGATATGAGACATGTGAGTTTATTTATTGGTCAATTCCGGACTTGTACGATCGAAACTATTCGGGGTTATTGATTTCTGAGTTATTTAGCCAATTTATGGCGAGTTTTTGAGAGTATAATTCCTATCTTTAGGAATTATCTGGGAAGGCCAATATTTGGCGAGTTGTGGTACGAGATCTCCTATCCTAGGAGTATGATATATGAGAATATGTTAAAGTGTTTTACTTGCCGATGAGATGAGGCGAGTCTGAAGTTTTAAGATTTTATGATGATTTCTGTTTTCCAATGTGGCGTTGACTAGCGCTTAGTAAATCGTTAAGTGCGAACGTGTGGTATGTGATGCACGTTAACATTTTTTGGGTTCCCATCTAAGAGTTTGTCACACATTCTGGGATTACCAATACTATAGACCTTTGGGTCATCTGAGATTTACGATTTTGGTCATCTGGGATTACGACTTCGGTCGTCTGGGATTTGCGACTTCAGTCGTCTGGGATAGGTATCTAAATCATATATATAATACTGGTCTGATTTTGGCACGTACAGCATCGCTTCGGCATTCATTTGGGATTTGGTCAATCCAGGGAATTTTATGAGGTTTTGATTTTGACTTCACCAATTTGAGATGTTGATTTTATTTACAGCCTTGAGTAGAGAAAGACTTTTATATATATATATATATATATATATATATATATATGTTTGTATATTTATGTTGATTTGGATATTGGGATTATGACCTCTTATTTGAGTTTCATGAGATTTGATTTTGGAGAGTATGATGATTTCACTTATGGCTTGTGTGATTGCTTATGTTCACTCATATTGCCGAATCCTTGAGCGTGAACATCTATGCTAGCTTTTGGACTCATATTATCGAATTGTCGAATCCTTGAGTGTGAACATCTATGCTAGCTTATGTTCACTCATATTGTCGAATTCATTACTCGGGTCAGACCGAGTTGCAGGTTAGCTTTTGGACTTGTGCTAGCTTTACCTTTTGGGCTTCTTCATCGACTTTGGATATGACATAATTTTTGTGTAATAGTCTTTTATTTGGGAACCTCATGATGTATATATTATTCTATTGGGATGTATGTATATATATTATGTTTGAATACCACTTGTTACATGTTGTATTACATTTGGTGTATGTGAATATGTATATTATCTGTGTTGTTGTTCTATGACTTGAAATTGTTGAAGTTTATATTTTGTTTCTGAATTGATCATGTAGCCATCATAATAGTGTATTAGATAGATATTAAATATGTCGAATAATTGAGACGAAATGAAAAAAACTTATAAGTACCAAATCGACATACTTAACCCTTATCTAATGCAAGACTATGATGGTCGCCCTTAACCTGCCATGTTCTTTGCATTAGAAGACAAAGTTACCAAGTAATTCTCTTTGCAAATGTGGGTCTCGGAGTAGGGCTTCACATTAAATGACATTGATTATTTGTCAACCAAATCTATACGTACCTTTGTTGTGTAAATTTTGTTAATGAAATATATGCATGCATTCATAATAATTATGGATACGTACATTCATAATAATTATGGATAAGTACATGCATAAAAAGTGAAAACCTACTGCTATTTTAAATAATTTGAAATCCTAAATTAACGTTAATAGAAAAATTTCAATTGAGGAAATGTTTAACCGCAAAAGATTACATTATTGCTCATAATTTTTGTACTTTGATTTAAACAAAAAAATTATATTACATATATCTGATGATTAAAATTTAATAATTTGGATATGAAAGTGTGACAGCCCGCAAATCCGTACCCCTTGAACCAACACTATTCTACCTCTGTTAACTCAAGTGGCACAGAAATACGAACCATAAGGGTATAAGAAGAAGAGATAGAAGTAGAAGAAGCTAAACAGTGTCAGAATCTCACAGTCGCAGCGGAATAAAATATAATAGTAAATAATATATCTTTACACAAATGAAATCTATACCAATTTTATACATCACATCATCAGAGTATCTCATACATCAAATTACAAATCAGACAAATCCATACAATCATAGCAGCGAAATTTATATAAGTATAGATACAGATAATACGTCTCGAACTCCAGCTCCTCTCCTGCTCCAAGCATCCTGTCCTGAACAAATAATACTCGGTCTGACCCGAGCATTATAATGAAATAACACCCGAGTCAGTCTGGAATACCAGTTGATAATAATGCATCCAAATTGATTATTAAAGTTTCAAAAATCCTTTGAAAAATAAAAGCATCTCGTAAGACCACGCCACAAATAAACATGTTGAGTTTTTACCTTAAGACAGTTAAAACACTTTTTATAGAAATCCTCTGATATTATAATAGGGTCTATATACAAATACTTATAAAATAGCCGAAATTGTTACATCTATTAAATTCCAGCTACTGGCCACAAAAGTGGGTAATACAAACAAAACTCGTACAAGTCTCGTAGGGAGAATGGATTTCCAACAATGGCTAGGCACTGGGGGTACCACCTATCACAGTACGGGGCCTAGATCACCGTACCGAGGACCACTTCCGATTCCCTGCAACACAACCCATCCCTTACTGGATAGTTCCGAATAAGATCACCCCGCGGTTGGGATCAGCAACCGCACCACTAAGCGAAATAAAAAGGGACATCTAGACAGGGATGACCTTACACTCCAGTGGAGGCTACCCACGAAGCCTTGCTGCATATCCCCTGATTATCAGTCATTCACATTTGATGAGGCTTGAGGCTAAGCGTTACCTTTTAGAACGTTTCACTTAGAATGCCCATCGCCCACCTGACGACGTTCCGAAAGCATTCGTCCATATAAGTCCGTCCCGGGTTCGAACGGAACCGAAGGCACTACTCCTATTGCATCCATTTTGGAAATATCCTCAGGATTAGTAGCAACTAGCCCTTGCACTTCACTGCTCCATCTTCGACTCCGAACACGTTTTTTCGCAAAACATACAAACCGGATCGAAGTGGTTTTCGAGAAATAAATCTCGATCCCGGTCTCTTCGAGACGATCAATGCATTTGTCCAATATTGATAGTCGGTGATTTAACTATCAATTATTATTCACAAACATCCATCACACTATAAATAATTTCCAATTTTTTTTTTCTAATATCTTTACAAGTTATATTCCCAAATTTTCAAAGCTCATTTGAAAACAATTTCCCAAAATTCATCCTTTACAAGGTACATTCTTTACCATTTATTCCCATTGGAAATAACCAAGTTCAAAACAATTTAGAATAAAAACAATTAAAACACTTTATTCTGAAATATATTTAAAATATGAAAATTTACTACTAATTATTTCTCAAAAGTATAATTTCAAATATGTAAAGTAAAACCATTTATTAGGATATAAATCTTGACTGTAAATCAGGGTTTGGTTAAACTAAACTTATAAGTAGAGTTTAAAAAGGTTAATACTATTTTCAATAACTTAGGTCAAAACTAGCCCTTTAAACAAATCCATTTTGTAAAATAATTACTAAGGTATTCATAAAAATTTACTACTACTAATTTATTAATAGTTACTTTAAAATAATAATTTTTCAAGACACTCTTTTTATACAAGTTTGAACCTTAAACTTTCTTTTATTAAAATCTGTTTAAATCTCAAACTTGGTTTCCAGGGAAATTCACTCCCATTCAAACAACCTAGAAAATCTTTCTTATAAATCCTGTCGATTTATTTCAATTCAGATTTTTGTTTAATAACATAAATTTCCTTCCCAGGTTTCCAAAATAAACTCCTTTGGAGTTTAAACGCAATTTCCATTCCCGGAAATTCACTTTCAAAATCTGGTTTTACACATCTTTTAAATAAAACTTGTGAGAATTTATTAAAGGAAAATAATACTTACAAATTTCCTAAATAAAATCCCAATGGTAAGAATGCATTTAAAAATATTTTATTTACTTTTAAAACTATTTAATTTATATTTAGAAGCTTCGTTGGAACATATTTAATTTTCCGGCAAACTCTATTCATTATCAAAAATAACTCATCGTTATTTTAACACTTTATATCCTCTTATAGTATTTCTCACCCAAATCCATATTTTGCATTTAACAACTAATAATTTTCCCGCTTTATTTAAAATTTTCATTTACAAATCTCATTTTTCATCCGAACCAAATCCAAATTTTATTCCTTTAAATTCTTTATATAACAATTTCTTTCATTTCCTGTAAAACTCAATTTATTTTATTTATGCTTAACAATTCCAGGTTTAAATTTATCAACTCATATCACAACAAACTGGATCCCAAAATTAGCTATCACAGTGTATAAATAAAAATACATCATCAGTTAAAAAAATGATTCATATATTGTGAGGAATCCAGTTGGATTCCTCCAACCTGTTTTCCCAGCACCCACAGATATTAGCACAACAAATATATATGTGTATATATATATATATATAAATCCATACCGATATCAACATTTATATTCAACTAATCTCATAAATATTTTAAATATTAACTATTTAAATTGTCTTGTATCCAGATGTGAGTGAGAATAACTCACCTTGAATTTCGGTGAGCGTTCGAATTTAAATTAAACCAAACAACGTTCGCTTTAATCTAAATTTTTACTTGCTCGAAACGATTTCCAAAACTGCTCCACTGCATAGTATGCGTCTCTGCGATTCCGGCATTTCTGGTTTCATTGGATTCTGACACCGTATGAAATAGATATGAATTTTCAAAGTTTTAAATAACATTTTAAACAAATTTTCCTTTATTTTATTTACCATGAAAATTCCTGGCCGCTAGATCTATAACCTAAAATCAAGGCCACACAGTACTTTCTTGCTCCATCAGCTCACGCACGCAAATACCCAGTAAGGCCGAACCCAACATCACCAATTAGGGTTAGGAATCGCCTCCTCCACGCTCGCCGATAAGTTGATCCAAGGCCATGAAATCGAAGCCCCTCTGCAATACTACCTTCGGCCCAAGCTAGGAGAAGCTCGGCCACCTCCTTCGTCATGGAGACGAACTCAAATGCGCGGCGAACATGCGTCCCACGGCACCACCCCGTCACTCCAAACCAAATCTTGACCGTTGGATCTGAAGCCTGCGTCGATCTCTACGATTTTCATTTAGGAAGTTTTCGCAAATAGGGCCTGGATCGAGAGGAAAAGAGAGGAAGAGCATGAGTGTTTTTGGCCATTAAACGTTAAAAGCAGCGGCCTGGGTATAGATTAGGGTTTTGGATAAAACGTTAATATATGTATATATATATGTATATATATATATATATATATTATTTAATATTATTTAATTGATAAAATTCTCAATTTAACATCCTATGCAAACGAACTCCAACTATGCATTCCGACAGGCGTTCCTAGGGTTTTTCCACGTTCCGGACACTATGGAACAGGTTTCATAAGCTAATTTGATCGTATGCGCATGTTATGGAATTTAACGATCAAATTTAAATTAAACCGATTAAAATGATTTCGATGAGTTTCGAGCTGCCACGTTCAAACGACAACTCCGATTGCTACGAAAATTGAAATCCGATAATAACTAACTATTACGGATCCAATGGAACTGGTTTCATCGAATTCCGAGACTGTGCCCCGGAAGGCTATTTTAACTCGTCTATTAAATCGAGCGATTCTCAAAATTGTCAAAAACGCTTAAAATTTCACTTTTAAAATTTTTGTACCTTAATAATAAATCAAATAAAATATATAATCACATTAGAGATCTTTCCGATTCAGTTTTAAATCGAAATCTGAATATTTGCATTATTATATTATTAAATTCCACTATTAAATTAATATAAATTCCCAAATTCAATCTATCGCCAATTAATTCCATCCAATTGTCCAATATTATTATTTAAATCAAAATAAACTTAAATAAATTTTTTTAGTAACCATTTTTATATTTATTTACACTCAGATTTACCAATTACCCCAATCCTAATATTAAGCTATTATTATTCAAATTCCAATTAAATTCCCGTATTTGAAATTTAACTAATTTTATTAACTTAACCAAAGTCTTTTATTTCAAAAATTCAAATTATAATCCATATTCAACATTTAAAATGAATTAAATGTTCAAATTTAGCGACCCAAAATTCCGGGTCGTTACATTCCTCCCCCCTTATAAAAATTTCGTCCCCGAAATTTGCTAAGGTAGAAGAATGTTCCAAACCCAATAACAAAACCTACCTAGTGAAAATCTTAAATTCGCTTTCCAAATTCCTTTAGTCCAATCTTACATTCATTTGTTTTACTTACTCTAAAGATTTAAATTCTAACGTATTTCAAAATAACTTTCCAAGTTAATAAATTTTCCCCAAAATCCCAAAAAATTTCTAACTCCCAAAATTTCCAGAAAATTTTGACAGAGTCTCCTTTGTACGGAGGAGCTTTCGCGATATCGCGATACAAACAAATATATATACATCAACCCACACGGTCGGAAACCAAAATATATCACAACAAATATATCATTTCCCAATTATATTTGCGTAGGCGTATCTTTTTTTAGCAAATTTTAAAGCAAACAGCTAATATAACGCAATACGCGCTCCAACTCCCTCGAACACCTCCCGTGCCTGTACTTACTCAACAAACTCATCAGTTTTCAAAAATATGAACATTTTAACAACATTTTCAATATAAATGTAAGCCAAACATATCTATTTCATAATCCCAAACATCACTTTGCATAATTTCATAAGTAAATCATATTTTATAGCATGCATAAACTTTCCTTTTCTAATGCCAAATCCCACTTTATTTCACACAAAGGATTTACATACAAGTTTCGCTATTTCAATTCATACTCTATCCAATTTTCGAATTGATTCTCCAAGCAAATTTCATTTCAATTTGTTATATTTGCATTTCTATTATAACTCTCTGACATTTATACTCAAATCCGTTTATTAAGATTTTAGCCCATTCTACTTTCATCCAAACCAATCTTCATTTTATTTCGCTTGAATGATTTACATTCAAGTTTACTATATACCATTCATATTTATTTCAACCAATTCATTTCTACTTCAAAATGATTTACATATGCCTTACTTGCATTTCTTTACTTTAACTTACATTCCCAATTTGATTTACAATCAAATTTTATTTTAAACTTGAAATATTTGCATTTCTTTTATGATCCATTGCCATTCATATGCAAAAATCACTTAATTAGATTGCATTTATCTCATTAATTTAAAACCATCTTTATTTGCTTCCTCAAATCAATTCACTTGCATCCATATACAAACTCTTTGAATTTTATTCCAATCCATATCAATTTATTTAAAAATCAATTTCAATTGCTTGTTAAACAACTCAATTCCGAATACATGCAATTTTCATGTCATTCGAGCAAAATAACTACCACTTAAGCTTATAACCATTAAAATTAATTCTACTTAGATTTATATTAATTTCATTCAATTTTGCCTAGTTCACAAGCCAAGTATTTTTATTCCAATGCAATTGTTAAATTAAATTTTCCTTACATTTTTATTTCATTAACCAATTCAGGTTTATATTAATTTCATTCCATCCTGGATTATTTACAACCCAGACATCCTTAATTTATCACAATAATTAATTAATACCATTTCACTTGCAATTCAATTTTATTATCTAACCAATTTCATTCAAGAGTACTTAATAAATCTTATTCACAATCATTTTTTTTCTCTTTCAAGTTGCTTAAGTTCTTTCAATTTTAACAATATTTTCATTATCTTCTTATACCAGTTTTATTTTATTTTCATTTGATTCTCGTCCAAATCAATTCCAATCCATTTACAAACTTTAATGCACTTTGCTTATTCATTTAGTCCATTTCAGATTTATTTTATTAGCAAAGAAACCACTTTAAATTATTTCATTTCTTTGAATAGAATTTAAATTTCTTCCAATATTATTTATTACACAACTGAAATTTAATTTCAATGTCATTATCAAAACAAATTTCATTTTCCCCATACATAAGTCCAAGATTTATTTGCTAACTTAAGAACATCCACCCTTATATTCTCACTTTGTTTCACTACACTTTTACATTTCATTTATGGTTAAGTTTTGAATTTGCCACACCATTCAACTCTTTCCATTAATGAATTACAATTTCACTTCTATCCAAGAGTTTAGATTGCTTATTTAAGTCCATTTCCATTTTATAATCACCAGTTCAAATTATAACACTTAATAACTTAAGAATATGAATTTCTTTATGCAATTATAAGCAATTTACATTTCACCTTTGTATCCAATTTATTCCTCCATAAATAAGTTCAAAACTTATTTTCTAACTTAAGTTCTTTCACTTCTTTTTTATCTCACTCTACCTTATCTCAATTCACATTTCATTTGAGATTAAGTTTGAATCCACCATACCATTTCACTATTTCCCATTTGTGATTATAATTTCCATTTCTTATTTATAAGTTCACCCAATTATTTACTTCAAAGTTTATATTACCCATTTTAATCCATTTACATCTTATAATCACAATTCCAAATTCTATATATATATATATATATATATATATATGTATGTATGTATGTATGTATGTATGTATATGTATCACTGAATTCTTAAGGATACAAATTTTTTTTCAATCTAATTCTTTTAAAAATTGTAAATCCACAATTCCAGATTATAGGTATAACACATAATAGCTTATGGGTACAATTTATTGTACAATAACCCATGATTACTAAGTTATTTACATTTCAATTTAATCCAAATCAATTTAATTCTAAGTTCAATTTATTTAACTCATCCCAAGTTAAATTCAAAATCCACTTCAATATACTTTATTCACTTTTAAGAACTCAAGTTAAAATTTTAATTCCAAGATTAAGATTTACATTTCCTTCTTATTAGCATCAACTTTACCAAAATAAGTTCATTAGTTGATGAATTTTACCTTTACAAACCATTTAAATAGAATGTTCCAGAATTCAATTACCCGGTTTTATTCCAAAACCATTTTTGAAATAATAATCAATTCATACCCATTTGGTATATCAATCAAATCTCCAGATTTCCAAAACAGCTGGTTTATACGAAACAAATCCAAACAATATCATAACCAACCATTTTGATAGCAATCCATCACTTTAGAAACTCGAAAATGAATTCTAATGATGTGGCCAGCATCATCAGGATTATTTTCGAGCGACTGAAGTGAGTTCAGTGCTTTCTTACTTTCCCAAATCCATTTCAAAACAGTTCCCATTCAAAAATACTTCCCAAATCAATATTCCAATATACCCTTTAAACACTTTAGCAAACATTTCAAACTTTCCCAGAAATTTAAATTTCCAAATCTTTATTTCCATTACATTTAAAATCCTTTCCAAAACTTCCGGGATTTAAATTCTGGTTCAATTCAAATTTAGTTGTTCTTCCTTTTATATAATTTATATTTATAGAATTTTATTTTCATTATAACTATTTCAAATTTCAGATTAAATTTTAGATTCTTATTTGATTTAGACATTAACAACCAATCATCCAAATATATATAATAATTTCAGAAATTATTTCTTTTATATCAAAATATAATTTGGGTAAAGTTATTTCATTTACCCACGTTAAAAACAATACTATGTCAGTTTATCTTGTTTAAGAGTTTAGAAACCCCTATCGATACGGTTGTACTTCCCGCACCGACCAGAATTCATAAACACTCAACCGATAAGTCAACACAGTATGAAAACAAATTTTATATCCACTAACAAGTACGCTCTCATATTTATTATTACACTCAACGCATTATAGAGTACTATTGACTCTGTTTAATGAGTAATTCCCCCCACCAAAGCCTAGGTTGTCGCCAACCTAAGCTCTGATACCAAGTGTGACATCTCGCAAATCCGTACCCCTTGAACCAACACTATTCTACCTCTGTTAACTCAAGTGGCACTTACGAACCATAAGGGTTTAAGAAGAAGAGATAGAAGTAGAAGAAGCTAAACAATGTCAGAATCTCACAGTCGCAGCGGAATAAAATATAATAGTAAATAATAGATCTTTACACAAAATGAAATCTATATCAATTTTATACATCACATCATCAGAGTATCTCATACATCAAATTACAAATCAAACAAATCCATGCAATCATAGCAGCGGAATATATATAAGTATAGATACAGATAATACGTCTAGAACTCCAGCTCCTCTCCTGCTCCAAGCATCCTGTCCTGAACAAATAATACTCGGTCTGACCCGAGCATTATAATGAAATAACACCCGAGTCAGTCTGGAATACTAGCTGATAATAATGCATCCAAATTGATTATAAAGTTTTAAAAATCCTTTGAAAAATAAAAGCATCTCGTAAGACCACCCTACAAATAAACATGTCGGGTTTTTACCTTACGATAGCTAAAACACTTTTTATAGAAATCCTCTGACATTATAATAGGGTCTATATACAAATACTTATAAAATAGCCGAAATTGTTACATCTATTAAATTCCAGCTACTAGCCACAAAAGTGGGTAATACAAACAAAACTCGTACAAGTCTCGTAGGGAGAATGGATTTCCAATAATGACTAGGCACTGGGGTTATCACAGTACGGGGCCTAGATCACCGTACCGAGAACCACTCCCGATCCCCTGCAACTTAAGGCCAGACCCATCCCTTACTGGATAGTTCCGAATAAGATCACCATGCGGTTGGGATCAACAACCGCACCACTAAGCCGAAATAAAAAGGGACATCTAGACAGGGATGACCTTACTCTCCAGTGGGGGCTACCCACGAAGCCTTGCTGCATATCCTTTGATTTTCAGTCATTCCCATTTGATGAGGCTTGAGGCTAAGCGTTACCTTTTAGAACATTTCACATAGAATGCCCATCACCCACCTGACGACGTTCCGAAAGCATTCGTCCATACAAGTCCGTCCCGGGTTCGAACGGAACCGAAGGCACTACTCCTACTGCATCCATTTTGGAAATATCCTCAGGATTAGTAGCGACTAGCCCTTGCACTTCACTGCTCCATCTTCGACTCTGAACACGTTTTTCCGCGAAACATACAAACCGGTTCGAAGTGGTTTTCGAGAAATAAATCTCGATCCCGGTCTCTTCGAAACGATCAACGCATTTGTCCAATATTGATAGTCGGTGATTTAACTATCAATTATTATTCACAAACATCCATCACACTATAAATAATTTCCACTATTTTTATTTTTTTCTAATATCTTTACAAGATATATTTCCAAATTTTCAAAGCTCATTTGAAAACAATTTCCCAAAATTCATCCTTTACAAGGTACATTCTTTACCATTTATTCCCATTGGAAATAACCAAGTTCAAAACAATTTAGAATAAAAACAATTAAAACACTTTATTCTGAAATATATTTAAAATATGAAAATTTACTACTAATTATTTCTCAAAAGTATAATTTCAAATATGTAAAGTAAAACCATTTATTAGGATATAAATCTTGACTGTAAATAAGGGTTTGGTTAAACTAAACTTATAAGTAGAGTTTAAAAAGGTTAATACTATTTTCAATAACTTAGGTAAAAACTAGCCCTTTTAACAAATCCATTTTGTAAAATAATTACTAAGGTATTCATAAAAATTTACTACTAATAATTTATTAATAGTTACTTTAAAATAATAATTTTTCAAGGCACTCTTTTTATACAAGTTTGAACCTTAAACTTTCTTTTATTAAAATCCGTTTAAATCTCGAACTTGGTTTCCAGGGAAATTCACTCCCATTCAAACAACCTAGAAAATCTTTCTTATAATTCCTGTCGATTTATTTCAATTCAGATTTTTGTTTAATAACATAAATTTCCTTCCCAGGTTTCCAAAATAAACTTCTTTGGAGTTTAAACGCAATTTCCATTCCCGGAAATTCACTTTCAAAATCTGGTTTTACACATCTTTTAAATAAAACTTGTGAGAATTTATTAAAGGAAAATAATACTTACAAATTTCCTAAATAAAATCCCAATGGTAAGAATGCATTTCAAAATATTTTATTTACTTTTAAAACTGTTTAATTTATATTTAGAAGCTTCGTTGGAACATATTTAATTTTTCGGCAAACTCTATTCATTATCAAAAATAACTCATCATTATTTTAACACTTTATATCCTCTTATAGTATTTCTCACCCAAATCCATATTTTGCATTTAACAACTAATAATTTTCCTGCTTTATTTAAAATTTCCATTTACAAATCTCATTTTTCATCCGAACCAAATCCAAATTTTATTCCTTTAAATTCTTTATATAACAATTTCTTTCATTTCCTGTAAAACTCAATTTATTTTATTTATGCTTAACAATTCCAGGTTTAAATTTATCAAATCATATCACAATAAACTGGATCCCAAAATTAGCTATCACAGTGTATAAATAAAATACATCATCAGTTAAAACAATAATTCATATACTGTGAGGAATCAGTTGGATTCCTCCAACCTGCTTTCCCTACACCCACAGATATTAGCACAACAAATATATATATATCAATCCAGACCGATATCAACATTTATATTCAACCAATATCACAAATATTTTAAATATTAACTATTTAAATTGTCTAGTATCCAGATGTTAGTGAGAATAACTCACCTTGAGTTTCGGCGAGCGTTCGAATTTAAATTAAACCGAACGACGTTCGATTTAATCTAAATTTTTACTTGCTCGAAACGATTTTCGGAACTGTTCCACTGTGTAGTTTGCGTCTCTGCGATTCAGGCGTTTCCAGTTTCATTGGATTCTGACACCGTATGAAATAGATATGAATTTTCAAAGTTTTAAATAACATTTTAAACAAATTTTCTTTTATTTTATTTATCATGAAAAATCCTGACCGCTAGATCTATAACCTAAAATCAAGGCCACACAGTACTTTCTTCCTCCATCAGCTCACGCACGCGAATACCCAGTAAGGCCAAACCCAACATCACCAATTAGGGTTAGGAATCGCCTCCTCCACGCTCGCCGATAAGTTGATCCAAGGCCATGAAATCGAAGCCCCTCTGCAGTACTACCCTCGGCCCAAGCTAGGAGAAGCTCGGTCACCTACTTTGTCATGGAGATGAACTCAAACGCGCGACGAACGTGAGTCCCACGGCACCACCCCGTCACTCCAAACGAAATCTTGACCGTTGGATCTGAAGCCTGCGTCGATCTCTACGATTTTCATTTAGGAAGTTTTCGCAAATAGGGCCTGGATCGAGAGGAAAAGAGAGGGAGAGCATGAGTGTTTTCGACCATTAAACGTTAAAAGCGACGGCCTGGGTATAGATTAGGGTTTTGGATAAAACGTTAATATATATATATATATATATATATATTATTTAATTGATAAAATTCTCAATTTAACATCCTACGCAAACGAACTCCAAACTTTGCGTTCCGACAGGCGTTCCTAGGGTTTTTCCGCGTTTCGGACACCATGGAATAGGTTTCATAAGCTAATTTGATCGTGTGCACGAGTTACGGAATTTAACGATCAATTTTAAATTAAACCGATTAAAACAATTTCGATGCGTTTCGAGCTGCCACGGTCAAACGACAACTCCGATTGCTACGAAAATTGAAATCCGATAATAACTAACTATTACAGATCCAATGGAACTGGTTTCATCGAATTTCGATACTGTGCCCCGGAAGGCTATTTTAACTCGTCTATTAAATCGAGCGATTCTCAAAATTGTCAAAAACGCTTAAAATTTCACTTTAAAAATTTTAGCACCTTAATAATAAATCAAATAAAATATATAATCACATTAGAGATCATTCCGATTCATTTTTAAATCGAAATCTGAATATTTGCATTATTGTATTATTAAATTCCACTATTAAATTAATATAAATTCCCAAATTCAATCTATCGCCAATTAATTCCATCCAATGGTCCAATATTATTATTTAAATCAAAATAAACTTAAATAAAAAAATTTAGTAACCATTTTTATAATTATTTACACTCAGATTTACCAATTACCCCAATCCTAATATTAAGCTATTATTATTCAAATTCCAATTAAATTCCCGTATTTGAAATTTAACTAATTTTATTAACTTAACCAAAGTCTTTTATTTCAAAAATTCAAATTATAATCCATATTCAACATTTAAAATGAATTAAATGTTCAAATTTAGCGACCCAAAATTCCGGGTCGTTACAGAAAGCATATATTTGCGAACATTGTAACATATGTTATATGTGTATATACATATGCACAAAAGTTTTTATTAAATACTTAATTTAGGAATGAAACAACACTTCAAACTTTACACAAAACTTTAAATATAAAAAACAACAAGTTATTAAAATTTACACTAAAGTCCATTCATTAATATTAAATAAAGGTATCCACTTTTGTATTAACAAGGACTGTAACAATTATGCAAGAATTTAACATATATAATTAAAATTAGATTCAAGGAATGGTAGATAACTTAACATCTATGCGCGCACACATAATCCATTAGCATTTAAATAAGTAAAAATTATCTCATTGTACACATAAATCTCATTCAAAGTAAACTTTTAATTTCATAACTACCTACAATAAAATAAAATAAAATCGAACAAAGTAGGCATGTGTAAATTTATGATAAGAAATTTTAGATCCAAACAACACAAAGAATGATGATAGCTTATCTGAAGTAATAAGAGATTCAAGACAAATCGATTTATCATAAACATACCTTAAAAGGAAACGATAAACAAAAATGATCAAAATAATAATAATACAATAAACATGTAAATATCGAATTATATCCATATATAATTACCTTAAAATGAAGCATGTGGAAACATCTTGAATAATAGAAGAATACTTTGCTCTGATTGATCATTCCTTAGATCCGATAAACCTTGCCCTTCATCATACTTTAATTTATGGCTTCTACTCAGATTTCAAAAATCACCATCCCACTTAAGAGAAGAATGAACCTCCCTTTTTAATTTAGTTTGATGTTGATTTGATTTTGTTTTGATGTTTTTTTGATGAAGTTTCAGCCATGGGAGAATTATAGAGAAGAGGAAGAAAAAATAAAAGTTAAAATTCACATTCTGTTCTATATACTTTCAAAAATGACGAGGTTTTTTAAAATAGAATTAAAGGAATCTTTTCCTATTCTCCTATTAGAAATTTCTCATTTATATCCTCTTTTTAGATTTCAGTTAATCTCATTAATTGATTTCCTTTTCTTGCCATTACATGGCTAATCCATGAACATTCCACACGCAACTTTTCCAAATAAAAGGAAACAACTTTTATGTAATTATTTTATTATTTAAAACATGTTGAAAAATATACCGATATCACATTTCGATATATGCAAATATAACTTTTATATATGCATTACAACAATTTCCAACAACATTCAAAACATAAAATAAATTAACAATAATTAACATTTCATAAATATTAATTAATTTAAACAGTTTGCAACATTTTACAAGCTAATAAAATTTGTGTGATTTTTCAAGAAACAACAAATGCAGTTGTGTGACTCAAAGGTGTGAATTTAGTCAGCGGTTAATATTGAACAATTGTAATATTAATGTTCATATGTCACATAGTAAGTGGTATGACAGTTTGGTTGAATTCATCACTTATAGATTTTTTCGATAAAATCAAATTTTACTTGTTACCTGATTGTGATAATTATTTACTCCAGTTCTCTTCGTCAATACTATATCACTTTAGATTTATGGAATTTGGTAATGGTCAAAATTCCAATGTCATCCACATTCAACTGTATTGTCCAAACAAAAAGCCTTTGGTTTAATAATAACAATTATTATTAATTGAAATGCTCTGGCCAGAAACTTTGACTTTGAGTTGAATTCAGTTAACCGTGATACTAACCTCATATAACCAAGGAGACGAATCCTGTCTTGAATAGTATTTCACTTCCAATGCTTCCATTAGACCTAACTATAGTCGTTCGATCCACTAAAAGCGATCAAGTGTATATTATCTTCAGATATCTTTAGCTGGTAAAATCCTATGTCTAAATCCATTTTTGAGAATTTATAGCATCCTGTAGTTGTTTGAACAAGTCATCTATGCTGGGTAAGGGTTACTTATTCCTAATCCTTTGCTTGTTTAATTCGTGATAGTCTGTACAAAGCCTTGGCACGCCATCTGACTTAGCAATAAAACCTACTGCTGCTTCCCAATTTGAGTGACTTGGCCTAATCATATCCTTACTCAACAATTCCTCTATCTGATTTATTAGCTCCCTTCTTTACCTCGAAGAAATAATACTCTTAGGTTGGATAAAAGGTTCCCATCCAAGGGTCAGTTTATACCGAGCACAATCTCACGATGAAGGGTAAGCTATTAACATCTTCAAAGAGGTTTGGGGAAATATCTAACAATCAATAACGATTCCAACTTTTCACGAAGTGAATCCAGTGCATAAAGGAAACTATTCATTAAATTGTTTGGCTCATCACACAACACCTTAATATGATGCCCTCTCTTATTTTATAATACAATAGTCCTTTTTTCTTAGTCAAGTACATCTCTATGCTTTGATAACCAATCTATACCAACCAAAACATGAAAACCCTAAAGTATAGGACAAACATGTCACATAGAAAGCGGTGGGTAAGGTATGAATCTCATACATCTTTACAAACCATGCATGGAGTAGTCGTACCACCTGTGAGGATAATCACACAAATAGGAGTTTCTATAAATTTTGTTGTAAATCCTAATCTATGAACCGGCTCTTTAGAAATAAAGCAATGGGCGACTCCGATATCATACAAAACTCAAATCACAATATCATTTATAAACAAAGTGCCTTCTATAACTCCATTCCCTTCTCATCATCTAAAGTTGATGGTTCATTCTTAATAGCGTAAACCTTGGCTTGTTGACTTTTTTCGCACCAGTAGACAACCCCTTTCTATATGTCCGAGTTGGTGGCAAATAAAGCAGGGTATCTTTTGGGCCATTGGAGAAATAGGCCATGTTTGCTAATTTACTCTAGAATTGTTACAGCTTCGAAATGCAGCCCTTCTACTTATAAATATTGCACATATGATCCTTGAACTTGTTCCCTTGATCTCCTCTTTTCCCTTCCACTACTTCTTCCATTTTTGGTTGAATTTTCATTTACTCAAATTGTTGTCACCACTCAGGGTTTCTAATAGCTTCTTCTTCTCAAATAGTTCATAACGCAAAGCCATGTCTACTTGCTCTACGAAAGATCCTTTTAGTTGAGCAGTCATTTTCTCTTAAAACTCCTCTCATGTTCCCATCACAAACATCTCATTCTTCTTTAGAGGTGTATCAATGAGTTCTGGTCCAAAACGCGACAACTTGTTAAACTTGGTTTCGTATTCCGATACAGACACGTCTCCTTACTCAAGATCGAAGAAACTCCTATATAATTAGACCTTTCCTGCAGCAGGCATGAACTGGTCTTCTAAAATTTCCCTAAATATAGCCTAAGTAAATTCTTCTTCTAGAACGTTAGTTGTAATAGAACACCACCATGCCGCTGCTCCATCTTGTAACTACCAAGATGCTAAGAAACGCATCTGCTAATCTGAGACATCCAACCCCTTGAAAATCTTTTTGCAAGAACGAACCCCCGCTAGGACTTCTACAATAGGTTTTGTGCTCTTAAATGACTTTCCTCCTTGATTAGAAAATTCTTTACACTAAAATGCATAATCTGCACAGGGTTGTACACGCATTAATTCTTTTAATAATCCTATACTTCTAGATGTTAGGGCTCGACCCTCGGTGATCGAAGTATTATCGTTTCGCCTTCCTTGTCTTCTTTTAGAACTCATCTCTTACTACTTGATAATAATAAGATATCCTCAAAATACACTTCCAAGCAAAGTTATATTGGGAAAGGTATCATCTATAAATGATATTAATTGAAGATATTCATTCCTCTAACAGATACCCAAAAACCTATATAAATTTTGGTAATTTACTTTATATAAGAAACATAAACCTAGGTAAAATTACTTTATTTACCCATTTTAAAACTATATTGTCGGTTTGTCCTTTTTAAGTATTTAGGAACCCCTATCGGCAACGGTGATTAGAAGCATTGACCAAAATTCATAAGCCGCCCAACAGACCAACCAACAAAATATAAAACATTTTATAGCACTAACAAATACACACTCAAATATATACTACAATCAAACTCATTCTAGGATATTTCTAGTCATATCTCTAAAGAGTTCCTCATTCTAGTGCATTACTAACCCTATCTATAATGAGTTTACCCGGCCTTGGTGTTCGCTCAAAATAAGCTCTGATACCATATGTAACGATGTGTCTTTCTTACGCTTAAAGTGTTAGTCCGTAAGATGATGGTTTTGATGACAACAACCTTAGAATAGGATTATAAAATATAAATACTAACATTATAGTTTAGAAATATATGTATATGTAGGATTTAACCATGCATGTACCAAGAATGAAGACTGTACAGTAAAGATATTCAAGATATCAAGAATGAAAACTCATGAGTATCAAGAATATCAAGATTATCAAGAGTTCAAGATTTCAAGTAATTTAATTCGGAATTTTGTTAAAACTCCTAGAAAAGCACTGACATCTTAAAATCCAATTTATTCGTGGAATGGAATCCACTTCGAGCCCGTTAAAGGGGTGGAACCCTAAGTAGGATGGAACCTACGAAAAATCTAGTGGAATATTGTTTTGTATTCGCTAATTTTTATTCAAAATGATTTTACAAAATTATATCTTATTTTCAAAATGTTTTTAAAACCTTCCTTTTAAAAGAATCAAAACCATCTATCCTTATTTCAAATACTTTTAGCCATAAAATAATCTTTAATTTCAAAATCAAATTATTTAGTTTTAAAACTATCATTAATAATAATATATTTAACTTTTAATATTTATCCTTAGATTTAAATATAAAATTATATATATTTTATTCTCTATATTTACTTATATATTTTAACTATAGTCAATTATATTTATAATGTTTAAAATAGTTTTTTATATAAGATAAAAGATTTTCAAAGAAAAAAAACCACCAAAAATTCCTTTGGGATGTCGACATGCTCAATATACCCATGTCGACATAGTGTTAGTTAATTTCAAAATTTAAATTTCAAAAGAAATGTCTATTCGTCATATCTCTTTACGAATAGACATGACTGTTGTTTTTCTATAAATAGGGGCTGTTTTTAACGAATTTTTTAATCATATTTTCTGGTTTCATTTCGTTTCTTCTTCCACATTTCTTTATACTTATTCCTACCATTACTCTATCGAAATCAACATTGAATCTAACTTGATTATCTGTTGTTTGATTCCCTATCACTATCTCAATAAGATCCTCAATGCTAATCAGAGTTATAGGCTTCTTCGTAATCAATTAAAGGAGAAAAGGTGTGATTGTAGCTATGGAAATCAATCAAGCGAGAAAAGGTGTAATTTTAGCCTTGGAAATCAATTGGGTGAACTTGTTGCCTGGGAAATCAAGTATCTCTACCTAGAGGATTGTGAATCTAGAGGGTGTAACTCGTTGCCTTGAAATCGAGCGTGTAATTGTACAATTGCTTTTGAAAGGAAATCCATACTTGTGTGCGGGACTAGATGTAGGGTAACTTCAAACCAGTATAAAAGACGGTGTGTTCTTTCCTTTACTGCTTTTACTTTATTTCTGCATCTGTGTTTGATTAGTAATCATATCTGTGCCTGAATATTGCATACATTTGTGTTCAAATTAACAAAAACTCAAAAAGATTTAATAATCCCTTAAAACACTATTCACCCTCCTCTAGTGTTTATCCTAGACCTACATTTCTCACATTTGGTATCGGAGCCGGGTTTTCAAAATCATAATCTGATTTTTAAAAGTTTTCAAAATGGCTACCAACACAGGTATTGTTACTAACACTAGCATTCCTGTCACTAGCTCATTTGTAAAAGGTCAGTCTACCGTCAGACCACCATTTTTTAATGGCAGTAACTATGCATATTGGGCATGTAGGATGAAAATATATTTACCATCTGTAGGATTAGACACTTAGAATATCACACAAACTGAATATTCTGAACCCACAACTGATTTTTCATAGTAGACCGCTGAGCAAAAGACTGTTGCACAAAATAATTCTAAAGCAATGAATATTCTATTTTGTTCACTTGATAGAAATGAATTTAATAGAGTGTCTGTTTGTAAGTCTGCATATGAAATCTAGAAAACTTTGCAAGTTACTCATAATGGAACAAGCAAAGTTAAACATACCAAAATTTCCATGCTCACAAATCAGTTCAATTATTTAAAATGAATTCTAATGAGTCTATTTCAGATATGTTTAGTAGATTTCAGGATATTGTGCATTCTCTAATATCCTTGGGAGAGGAGTTTTCGGAAGAAGATCTACTCGGAAAAATTTTAAATTCTCTTACTCCAGAATGGGATCAAAAGACACTTGCGATCGAAGAGGCAAATGACATCAGTACCTTAAAGATAGAAGAATTAATTGGAAATCTAATGTCATTTGAAGTCCAAATGATCGGGAGAAGAGAAAGCGAAGCATTTGAAAAGAAATCAATGGCATCTAACGCATTGACTAATGGATCGGACTCAAACAGCGATATGATGAAAAGATAGCCTTGATGACCAGGAATTTTTGAAACTTTCTGAAATACGTAAAGATGAATAATCTCAAGAGAAACAACTATAAGAACTCTGGAAATCAAAATGTATTGCCAAACAATGTCAAATGTTTCAACTGCGATGAACCAGGCCATATCAAAAGAGACTGTCTGTATCTAGGAAGGCAAAATCCTCCTATAAACAATGATTCAGTAAAGAAATGGAAGCGTGCATTTACTGCTACGTTAGATGACTCAGACTCGTTCTCAGGCAATGATGATCAGAAGACAGATAATTCAAATTTGTGTTACATGGCAGTTCATGACTCCGGCGAACTTAGAGAAACAGACTCAGAAAAAGGTACACATTTACTATACAATTGGTTGAAATTGCATGCTTAGAATTAGATGCTTGATTGATTTTGAATCAATGTGTTATTTGAATTTAATTTTTTTTTTACTATTTTTTTATTATTTTTTTATTATTTTTATTAGTATAATAATATATTATGGAATATACTATAATTCTATTAATATTCGAGATATATATATAGATATTAAAAATAATAAGTATATATATATATGTATGTATGTATTAGAGTACTTATGAAAAATAAATCATAGAAATTCACAAGCACATGTCGACATGGTCTCTACCATGATGTCGACATGGGTACAGAGTTTGAAATTCAAAATTTGAATTCAAATGGCTGAATTTCCCTCCATATTTTCACTTCATTCAATTCTCTGAAAAGGCATCTTTTGACCAAAGAACATGTCCTTTGAGAATCTATTTATTCACTATCTTTTATCACATCTTTTCACTTTCATTTTCAAATTCAAACTCTCTCTTCAAAACTTCAAGCTCTCTACTCTCTACTCTAATGGCATCTTCAAGCAACCCCTCCACCATGAGAATTTCCAGAAAGAAAAAAGAGCAACTTTCAATGTCCGGAGGCTATAAAAGCATACATCAATTATGCTAACTATGCAAAAGTCCATCTTGAAAAGTTTGCTATATTTCAAGATTTCTCTTCTTATGAAATTGATTCTCTTTTTGCAAACAATCAAATTCTTAGTCTTGTTGATGCTTCTTATAATGATTTTATTTGTTATCCAAATCCTGTTAAAATTTTCTATGCAAATCTTAATCGTGGACTTTATAATGGAAACAATGATGAAATTTTGAGTAGTGTCAAAGGCACTAGAATTGTTTTGAATTGTGATCTTTTGGGTACCATTCTCAATTGCAAGAGTACGGGAATGGATCTTTCTAATTTAAAAATAGATGAAAATGATCGTGAGACATTTCATCAAATTTTCGAAGGAAATGATAATTTTTAATTCAAAAACCGAAACTTTCGACCAATAGCTAGAATTGTCAATCTTCTTTTACAACATACTTTGACCCCAAGATCGGGATATTTTAACATTCCTACTTCAAAAGTTTGCAAATCACTTTTTGCTATTTTTGGAAATTATGATATTAATTGAGCAAAAGTTATTTTGGATGAACTTCGTCCCAAAATTCTTGAAATGGGTGAGAATACTTTGTATCATGGAATTTATCTCACTCGGATTTTTAACTATTTTGGAGTGGATTTCGAAGGAGAAATTTTTTTTTCTAGAAAAGTTTTCAATCATTCCAACATTTCGCTTATGAAAATTCCATTTTCTTTTCAACCTTATGAGACTCTTGCCGAAAAGGAAGAGCGTTTGGCTCATGAGGAGATGGAAGAAGAAGAAGAGGAAGAAGAAGAAGAAAGGGATGAAATGAAAATTGAAGAAGAAGAAGAAGGTGAACTTCTTTGGAAAGCATCGACTATCCTCCTAATACATCCAACAAACCCTTCTCAAAAACCAAAAGACCATTGTTGAGAATCGACGGATTCTTAAACGATCCGTTAGTAAGAAGTTGGACAAATTTCATCCAAGATGAACAAGTTTATTTCCAAAGTCAGCAAGAAGCTTGGATTATCTTTGCGATGACCCAGAATTTTAGACAATTTAAATTGGGATATTTAATTGATTTTAATATTTAAAAGTTAGTCTGTAACTTAAAATTTGAAATATCACCATTATTTGGTATTGGATTTAATTACTGGAAATGTGACGGCCTGTAATTTTGGATATTTAAAATAGGAATATTTAATTGGTTTTATATATTAAAAAGAGTAATTTTAACTTGAATTTCAAATATCGCCATTTACTGGGTAATTTAGTTTTGAATTAAACTATTGAAAATTGAGTAAAATATGAAATCTGGGATTTTTAACTTGTTAAAAATAATTTGAAAGCTTATAAATTTATATTAATAATACTGAAGGTGATAGAAGCTTTAAAATTGAATTTAACAGTGATTTGTTCAGTTTTGAAATTATATTGTTTAATTTGATATTTAAAAAGAGCCTTTCGAGGCACAGTCTTGGATTTCGACGAAACTAGTTCCATTGGATCCGTAATATCGTATTATTATCGGACTTCAATTTTCGTAATGTTTGGAGTTGTTGTGTGGGCGTACGATATGTAAATGTACTAAAATTTATATCAAAATATTTTGGAAATTTTTAATTTATAATAGGCTAGCCAATTGCCTTTTCTTTCTATGCACGCCACCTTCTTGTCATTTAATCATATCCTTTTCCCAATTCAAAGTCGTTCAAACAACAGCCATCTTCCTTCAAAATAAAAAAAGGGAGGAATCGAAAAAAAGGGAAAAGAGAACGAATTCGAATTGCACGAGAAGGGGAGGGACGACTGCGATGGGTTCATCGATAGTCTCGAACGCGGAAGGACTGGCCGCACAGTCATGGGGTAAGCGCGCAAGGCGAATGCGGTAGTTCGTCATGGTCGAAGCTTGTTTTCTCATTAGAGCGAGAGGCGAGGCTTGGTCGTTTTGGTGGTTGCAGTTCGACGATAGGGGAGGGTCGTGTGGTTTTGGTGTTTCGCATACACGATCGCGATTAGGGATTTGGGGTTGTTGGACATAGTGGCTACAGGAAAGGGAGCCTGGATGCCTGATTTGAGCATGTGATACAGTGGGTGATGGCGGCGGCGCCGTCGAGTTTGAAAGCCAGGGTTCGTCGGTTTGAGGCAATGAAGGTATATTTATATTTATATTTATCAAACCTATATATATACACAGGTTAGGAAATAAACAGAAAATAGAAGGGAATTTATTAAGTTTAGAACAGGAAAGGGAAGTAGTAGTAAGTTTATAAAATGATTCATTCCTCAATTTAAAGATTTATATACAATTTATAAATATACAGTAAAAAAAGAAAGAAGAAAAAAAAATCCTGTTATTATTTGCAAAAGAAAAAAGGGGAAGAAGGTAGATTTTTAAAAGTTATGTAGGACCTATATTTAGCTTCAAAGAAAATAAAAGAAATATAGATATGTATATGCCCATTTTCAATTACTAGTTATTTTATGATTAAGTAATATGGTAATTGACCTATTTGAATTATTTTAGTTACTAAAAAGTTTTTAAAAGGAAGTTAGTTTAAAAAAAATATTTGTTAAATTAAATCTTGATTAATTAACTTAAATGGTAATAAATTGTTCGATTAGTTCAAACGATAATAAATCTTGTAATTGTTTATACAAGGTCGAAAAACCATAAAGTCAAGTCAAGATTGGATCGGATTTCAAACGAAAAGAAAAGTTGAGTTAATCTCACTCATCTGGTTTGATTTAAATTTAATGATTAAATTTAAATAATTCGTTGAATGGCTGAATTGATTTGATGTGCTATATTATGCTATATAATACATCTTGGAATGATTGATTTCCCGCATTATATAGCGGATGAGACCCTATGCGCCGCATAATAGTGGATGATATTATATTAATCCCATATACCGCGATATTCCATCTCGAAGTGGAATTGGTATTTTATATTGTACTAACGTTTGTGGATGCAGGAAAACAGGTTGGAGGGATCCAACTGGATTCTTCAAAAAAAATTATCTAGATTATTGTAATAATTCTATGTTATGATTATTTGCTGTTTTGGGTTGAATTATATTGATAATTTGAAATGTGGATGCTATGGGTTGATTTAATATATTTCGGTACGGAGTTATCAAAATATATAGAATCGGATTTTTAAAAAGAAACTAAAGAAGGAAATTTATAAGTAAAAATAATTATAGAGAGGTTGACTATATTTAAGAATGAATTGAAAATGAATAAAAGTGGATTTTAAATGTTAATAAATAAATTCGGAGTAGGGAAAGAAGATTTAAATAAACAGGGAAATAATGAATTTTTAAAAACTTAAATGGAGCATTTTAAAGAGCAAAAGAATTTATTTTAAAGATTTAAGCTTTAAATTTATTCAAAGGAATAGAAAGGAATTTGGGAAATCTGAAATTGATATTTTTAGTTAAAAGAATTTTTAATTATAATTAAGAAATGAAATATGAGGTCAATGGATTTTGAATAAATTGAGTAAGTAAAGGAACTTATTTCAAATTAGGTAAATTGGAAATCCATCTGTAAATTGATTTAAGTGTTGGAATTGGGTTTTTAAAAGGAGGTTGTGACTATGAAATGTATAAACTGAGTTTATAAAAGAAATTAAAATATATCAGTGGATATTTGGGAAGAATAAATTCAAAGTGGGAATGTATTAAAGAAATAGGAAATTTTGTTTAAAAATAAATAGTGATTTATTTTTAAAGGATGTGAAGAGAAGCGTATTTTCCTGGATAGCCAAGTACGTTTTCAAAATAAATTTTTAAATATAAGTTAAAGGCTTTAATGTTGTTTTAAAAAGCATGTTTTAGAAAATTTATTATTTCTAAGTATTTAAATTCTAAAGTAAGTATTTTTCAAAATTTATTATCGTAATAATTATTTAAAAGATGATTTGGTAATTTGTTTAAAGGAGAAAATCTAGTTTTATATTTTATAAAGTAACCTTATTTTAAATATTCCTAAAGTATTATTTTTAATTAAGCATTAAAGTAGTTTTTTCTAAATTTAAATGTTAAAGCATAGTCTACAATAAAGTGTTTTTAAATTATTTTAAAAATCTAAAGTTTTGTGCTTGGTGATTTCAGTGGAAATAGAAAATATTTGGGAAATTTATTCTGTAAAAGGAAGATAGTTTGAAACTGTTTTCAAAAACTTTTGAAAATGGAAATATATCTTGCGAATATATTTTGAGGTTAATAAATAATTTGGTGAAATCATTTATGGTTGATGGATGTCTATGAATGTTAATTGATAGTTAAATAACCGACTATCAATATTGGCCAATGCGCTGATCGTTTCGAAGAGACCGGGATCGGGATTTATTTTTCGAAAACCACGTCGATCCGGTTTGTATGTTTTTGTGAGGAAGACGAGTTTGGATTCGAAGATGGAGCAGTGAAGTGCAAGGGCTAGTCGCTATTAATCCTGAGGAGGTTTCCAAAATGGATGTAGTAGGATTAGTACCTTCGGTTCCGTTCGAACCCGGGACGGACTTGTATGGACGAATGCTTTCGGAACATCATCAGGTGTACGATGAGCATTCTAAGTGAAACGTTCTAAAAGGTAACGCTTAGCCTCAAGCCTCATCCCGGGAATGACTGAAAATCAGGGGTTATGCAGCAAGGCTAGGTGGGTAGCACCTATTTCAGGGTGAGGTCATCCCTATCTAGATGTCCCTTTTATTTCGGCTTAGTGGTGCGGTTGCTGATCACGACCATGGGGTGATCTTACTCGGGATTATCCAGTAAGGGGTAGTCCCGGTCTTGTGTTGCAGGAGGTCGGGAGTGATCCTCGGTATGCTGATCTAGACCAGGTACCGTGACAGGTGGTACTCCAGTACCTAGTCATTAGTTGGAAATCCATTCTCCCTACGCGCATTTTACGAGTTTAGTTTGTATTACCCACCCTGTGGCTAGTAGCTGGAATTTAATAGATATAACAATTTCGGCTATTTTGATAAGTATTTGTATATGGACCCTATTATAATATCAGAGGATTTTAATAGAAAGTGTTTTAGCTATCGTAAGGTAAAAACCCGACATATTTATTTATGGCGTGGTCTTATGAGGTTCTTTTGTTTTCAAAAGGATTTTGAAACTTTAATAATCAATTTGAATGATTTCTCACACTGGTATTCCAGACTGACTCGGGTGTTATTTAACTATAATGCTTGGGTCAGACAGAGTATTATAGGATACAGGAAAGGAGGCTGTGGAGCTCAAGAGAGGAGCTGGATGGCGATACGTACTTTCGTATTTGCTATTATTATTCCGCTGTGTATTCAGTTTGAGGACAAGTTTATATGAATGTCTAGTTGTATGTTATTGATGTTGTTAAGGTACTCTGATGATGTACTCTGATGGTGTATGTATAAACAAATATAGTTTTCTTGTGTGTAAAGATCATTGAATATCTATAATTTTTTATCCCGCTACGATGGTTAGATTCTGTTGTTGTTTTCTATTTTCTTCTTCTTCTACCTCTTCTTCTTTAACCCAAATGATTCGTATTTCTGTTCAACTTGAGTTGATTGATGTAGAATAAAGTTGACTCAAGGGGTACGGAACTGCGGGTCGTTATAGGAAATAGGTTAAAATGTTGAATCTAGGGTTTTAAGCCCATTAAAAATAATTTAAGGGTTTGTAAAATTTATATCGATAGTACTGAAGATAGTAAAAGTGTTGAAATTGAATTTGGAAGTGTTTTGTTAAGTTTTGAAATTTTATCGTTTAAATCGATATTTAAAAATAGCCTTCCGAGGCGCATTCTCGGAATTCGATGAAACTAGCTCCATTGGATCCGTAATAGTGTATTATTATGGAATTTCAATTTTCGTAGTGTTTAAAGTGATCGTGTGGTCTTACGGTTAGTAAACTCGTTGAAATTAAATCGAAAATTCAATTTTATAACTGGATTCAAAAGCTATCTTCTCCATACGATCGAATTAGGACTCGAAAACTTTTCCATTGCGTTCGGAATAGGGGTATAACATTATAAACGCCTAGCAGCATGCCGTGATAGGATGTCGAGATTTTTAGTTGCGATTTCGAGGCGATTTAAATTTAAATTTGCATAATTTATACAAATGGGTTGACTGGTCAATGTGGTTCACATCAGCTATTTTTCTTTCACTTCGTCGCCACTATAGCTAGTTTGTTCAAACACGCTTAAGTCTCATCTTGTCTCCCCATCTCTAATCTTTTGAACGCACACATCAGATCTTCTTTTAAAAAAATGGCTTCGTTCAGAAGGAAATAAGCAAAAAGAAAATAAAGGCATGCTTCTCATCCTTCTGCTACTAACCCTCTCGGCATTAAAAAAAGGGATTAAAATAAAATGCCAAACAAAACTAAATACAGAGTAATGTCTTCCCCTCTTCTCTACTATCTTAGATTTCGAAATCCCTAGTCGTTCAAATTTTAAAGGCCAAGCTCAGGGTTGCGTTCGACCTTCAAGATTCACAAGTTTCTCTAGCTCGACCTAAAACCGAGCTTCTCAAACGAAGCTCGTACTCGCGCGCGCTGCGATGGTGGAAGGCTGCCATGCACCTTGGCACCTGCGCGAGGCAAAGAGGGACGACCGTGAGGGAGACGAGCAGTGAGTGTAGACGAAGTACCAAAGGAATCGCAAGCCTAAATCGTGATTTCCAGTTGCCTAAGTTCGAATAACGCAGCAATATTGGGGATTGGCGAAGTCAAGCTCGTGCGCACGCGCGGGGAGCGATTGAGGCAATGAAGTCTAGATGTGGCATCCTGATTTAGACGTTTGGGCCGCGAAGCTGTGGGGGTCTCGAGGGTGTCAGGTAGTTAGGCTCGACGATGTTGGCTGTAGTAGTGAGGTATCGTTTTTATTAATTCAATTTAATAAATATGTTTAAATACACATGCATGTTTAATATATTGAGATAAGGAGGATATACATATATATATATATATAAAAGACTTGGGTAAAATAAGAATTTTAAAAATGTTATATAGAGTTATAAAAAGTAGATTTTTAAATTGTATATGGGTTTTTTCAGTAATAATAATAATAATAATAATAATAATCAAATGAATATACATATACACCTATTTTATTTACTAGTTTAATTTTTAAAATAATGGAGACAAATCTGTTTAATAAACTTATACAATTATTTTAGTTACTAAAAATAATTTATTTAAGGGTAATTAGTTTAAACTAAATTTTTAGCAATTATTAAGTGGTAATTGATTGTTCGATTTATTTCAAATATTAAAAAACCGTATAATGTTATACAAGGTCTAAGATCCTGAAGAAATCAAGACGAGATGGATCGGATTGCAAATTAAAAAAAAGGGCAAAGGTGAGTTAGTCTCACTCATCTGGGTTTAATTTAAATTTAGATGGTTTAATTTAAATATCTGGTTGAATGATTTGAATTGATTGAATGCAATATATTATATAGTAGCATATAGTATATATTGGAGTGATTGATTTCCCGCATTACATAGCGGATGAGACCCTATGCGCCGCATAATAGCGGATGATATTATATTTAAAACTCATATAACGCGATATTCTACCTCGAAGTTGAATTGGTATTTATATTGTGCTAACATTTGTGGATATAGGGAAACAGGTTGGAGGGATCCAACGGGATTCCTCAAATTTATTTAGAATGTTTTAATATACTATGATTTGGTCATTGCTAATCTGTGATAAATTATCTTGGTAACAGAAATATTGGATGCTATGTTAGATTGAAAATATTTGGGTGTACTGAGTTACCAAAAATATATAGATTGGATTTTTGAAAAGAAAAATTAAAAGAGAGAATTTGTAAGTAAAATAGTTATTGAAAATTTTAGATAAATTGAAGAATGAATTGGAAAAGAATGGAAGTGATTTTAAAATTCTAATAAATAAATTCTGAGTATGGGAAAGGGGATTTTGGATAAAAAGAGAAATAATGAATTCTATAACTTAAGTGATATTATTTAAAGGAATAAAGAATTTACTTTAAAATTCAAGGTTTGAATTTATTTAAAAGGATAAAGAAGGAATTTGGGGAAATCTTGTAACGACCCATATTTTACGTGTCGATAAATCGTAGAATTTACAGGTCATTAGTGTTGTTTATGGCATCTATAGCTTAAGTCGTACGTTTTTAACTCGTAAGGAATTGACCCGTGTGGAAGTTAGGTTGGATTAGAGGAGTTAACGGGTTAAGAGATGAGTCGTGTACGAGTTAACGAGATAGTGGAGTTTTAAGTCGTAACCGACTTAGGAGGGTGCACGAGTTACGAGTTATTGGGTTACGACCTAAAGTGTTGCAGCGACCTTGAGGAGTTAGGTCGTGAGCGAGTTAGTGGAGTTAACGACCTATAGGATGACCGACTTATAGAGTTTGACCGAGTTAAGGTTTGGACCGACCTAAAGCTTAGTGGGTCAAGGTGCTTTGGTCGTGAGTTGTTTGGAACGACTTAACGATAAGTCGTATGTCGTTAACCCTGATGAGTCGTGAGTGTGTTAGGTCGTAGACGACCTTAGTTAGGATGTTGTGGGTCTTAGGTCGTATTAGAATTAAGTCGTAACTCGCAAGGCTGTTAAGTCGTTACAGCTTGAGTCGTGTTTGTTTTAGGTCGTAAGTCGTAACACAGTTAGGTCGTAAGGTTGTTAACTCGTGATGATGTTAAGCTGTTGAGTGCTAAGTCGTATGAACGACTTAGTGATGAGTCGTAGGTCGTTGACTCGGTAGGTTCTTAGGTCGTATAGGAGTTAGGTCGGCCGTGTGTTAACTCGTGTGACCCTGGGGTTGTTAGGTCATGAAGTGGGTAGGTCGTAAGCTGTAGGGATTCTATGAGTCGTAAACGACTTAGTTAGGTCGGAGATTTCTTAGGTCGGCAACGACCTAAAACCGAACCTACGAGTTACGACCTAAGGGGAAATTCACCCTATAAATAGAGGGGTTTGGCTCACTTTTTGGCACCGGTTTTTGAAGCGACGAAGTGCTGCCATTTTGAGAGCTCGACTACAACATTTCTTCACTTCTTTTCTCCATTCCAATCTAGTTCTAACATCCATCCAAGATCGAAGATCAAGATCGAAGATCCAAGAGCCAAAGTCGAAGATCTTCATCCAACCAAGCTAGATTTCATCGTTTCAAGCGGGATTTCGACGAATCAAGCTTGAATCTTCGCTGTACAGATCTGAAGTTGATAGTTTTTGAAGCGTTTGGGTGATTTGGTGAGTGGTGGTTATCTCTCACGCGGACCCAAAGGAGTATATTGGATTGGTGGTTTGTTGGAGTGTTGTAGATAGTGATTTTATGCATTTTCCTTAGATCCAAGTGTAGATCCATTACTTATGAAGATGTTTAATTATGCAAGTTCATTCATCAAGTTGTAGAGACAAAACCCATGATTTATATTTGTTAGATCTATGCTAGAAACCCATGATTCATGTATGTTATGTCTATGCTCATTTATTTATGAAATTGCCATTATAGTTATAAATGCCTACTTAGACCATATTTGATTACTTGATTGCTTAAGCTAATGATTGATTTGATTGATTGCTATGTATGTTAGTTGATTGATAGTTAGATCTAGACAAGATGGTCGAAGACGATTCAAAAGCTAAGTGGAAAGGCTCTTGAATGGTGAAAGATGCTTGTGGCATATGAAGCGGATGTTGAAGCTCATATGTATGGATTAGATGATTTTGAGATGGGACTTTGCCATGATGCGATGAGGCAAGCCATGATGTTGAGATGAGACTTTGCTATGATGTGATAAAGCGAAGCATGATGTGAGATAGCCTTGGTTTAATCCAGACGGGATCATCCCAAGCATGTTGATAACTCGATGATGCGATGCGAGTTGGT
Organism: Allium cepa; assembly: GCA_030765085.1. NCBI lineage: Eukaryota > Viridiplantae > Streptophyta > Magnoliopsida > Asparagales > Amaryllidaceae > Allium > Allium cepa. The sequence goes on from CM060937.1 coordinate 951,882,780, forward strand.
TGATAATGGTTAGCTTGAGAGGCGCTTGAGCTAGTATGGAAATAGTCGTCGAGGAGGATGACTAGGAGGCTGAGATCTCATCGTGTTGAAGGTTCTAGCATGCTCAAAGCAAGAGTACGTTGGAACGGGCTGCGACGACGTTCCAAGCACGGGCTGCGACGACGTGCTAGTACTCTGGGTAGTTGCGAAAATTCCTAGGCACGGGCTGCGACGACGTGCGGAGTTATGTCTAGAACCGGGGTTACCATTAGCCCTTGACAGATGGTCGTTCAACTAACGGTGAAATCAAGGCAATGATAACAGTGATAGCCAGAGTCATGGATGTTTGGACGTTTGATTGTATCATCATTCGATCTCAAGAGCGGTGTTTTCTGGGTGCTTATCTGATCTTGGTTTAGGCCTTGGGGGTTTGTATTTGGAAAACATCGACCTTGACTCGAGTGATTATTGCTTTACTTTAATTGCTTGCTATGTTATGCTTGCTTCTCCTTAATGTGTGTCTGGGGGCTATCACTGTAGAACGAGGTGGAGTGGGATGGTTTGGTTCCTATTCCTTTTATCCCTTATGCTCTTTTGGTATGTTTGATAGTTGATTTACTGCTCACTAAGACTTTTTCTGACTCAAGGTTTTATGTCTCCTCTTATTACCTTGGGCTGTTCATCCATGTTGGGATGGGCATACTAGGTAGTAGGTGACAGGTGCTGTTCTTGGAGATCTACACTGATGATGACGAAGACGAGCAGGAGGCTTTTGCATATTATTTCATATTATATGTACTGGGTGTTCCGCTGCTGTATTTGTTTGAGTGTTATGTGGTGAGGCTTTGATGTATGGATGATTCATATGTTTGTATAAAGCTATTATGATTAGATGATGATATTCTGTTCTATGGGAGCTTCACTGTATTATATTTCTCTATTGTATTTTATCCATGCGCTGTGAGTTTTACGATAGAGTCTGCGATGTTTATTTTACCCTTGACGGTCACTCATGGCTGCCTGGCACACTTTCAGCGCACTATTCCCTTGTTTCCGTGCGGGAGTCATGGGCGGTCGTCACATTTGGTATCAGAGCTTTGGTTAATCGATTTTAGCCAACGCTCGCTGACGTAACTACGTAAGAGAGACGTAATTTTATTTTGATGGATGATTACTATATATAATATAGTAGTTTAGATGGATTTGAACTCCTTATGTAGTTGTTCCTCAAGGTGTTCTAATCAGTCCTTTTTGTAGATACTAAGGATGAGTCGAAGAGGGAGACCAGCTGCCAGGGAAGGTCGTGCTGCTGATGGAGTTGCTGATTATGGAGCTATGTTCGAAGTGATGATGACTTCGATCATGAGAAGGATACCTACTCCAGGGTCAGCGGTAGATGTTGGAATTCAAGTTCAAGCTCCAAAGCCAGTGGATTTTGCTAAGTTGTGCAAGGATTATACCGCTCTTGGAGGAAAGGTTTTCTTGGGGACAGAATCTACTATTGAAGTCCAGAGATGGATAGATGCTTGTAGAAGGATCTTTGGTGACTTGGGAATTGATGATGCAACTAAAAGGAAGCTTGCATCAAGGCAGCTTCAAGGAAGGGCTTCTGATTGGTGGAACTCTATCACCATTGATACTCCGAAGGAGGAGATTACTTGGGAGCAATTCCAAGTTAGATTTGAAGCTAAGTTCATCTCTACGGCTTAGAAATCTATTCTGTTTAAGAAGTTTGTGGAGCTCAAGCAAGGTGGGAGACCAGTTCTTGAGTATGTTTCTGAGTTTGAAGCTTTGTCCAAGTATGCCAGATCGTATATTGATTCTCCCTATCAGAAGAATGAGAAGTTTGTGACCGGTTTGGATGCTTATCTTGGAAGACAGTTGGTGGATCATCTGGACGATCCGTTTGAGAAGCTTGTGGAGAAAGCTCTCAGGCATGAGAGTTTGTTTCCTAGGGAGAGTTCTGTTGTTGCTGTAACCAAGGAAGGGTTTAAGCCACAGAAGGGTGGAAACAAGAAGAGGAAGCAAAGCAACAGAAGGGTAAGGATGGCCAGAAGAAGCCGAGGGGCGAAATGACTTGCTATAATTGCCAGCAGAAGGGCCATCTCTCCAAGGATTGTAGGAATCCAAAGGCGCCGGCGAAGTGCCACAACTGTGACAAGCCAGGGCATTTCAGGAAAGATTGTCCAGAACCGAGGAAGGAAAGGCAAATTGTGCAAGCTTATGCTTTGGGAGCTGTGTCGTCGTTTTCAAAAGCTTTTACTGCTGAAGAGAAAGGGAAGAGTGTGGTGGTTCAAGGTACTCTTTCCATTTGTGGTGTTCCAGTTAGAGTGTTGTTTGATACTGGAGCGTCGCATTCTTTTGTTTGTGATGATCTTGTAGGCCGGTTAGGTTTGGAACCGGATATTGTTGATAGGCCATTGGTTGTGACTAATCCAGTTGGAGGTTCGTCATGTTTGTGTATGATATGCCATGGTCTAGTTGTGTCGAGTCATGATTGCTCTTTTGTTTGTGATTGTTTTGTTCTGAACTTTACGGGGTTCGGAATTATTTTGGGTATGGACTGACTTAGGAAGTATGCGGCAAAGGTTGATTGTGAGAGATTGGAGGTGACAGTCGAGAATGTGGAGGGGCGAAAGGTTATGATACGATGTAAGCATGAAGAAGGCGTCTTCATGAGCTTCATGTATTCGCTGGTTGTTCCACGGGATGGACTGTCATCGGTGCCAATCGTGAATGGATTCGAGGATGTCTTTGACGAAGTCAAAGGGTTACCGCCGCATAGAGAGATCGAGTTTCGTATTGATCTAGTTGAGGGAGCCAGACCCGTTGTGATGCCTCTTAGGCGGATGGCGCCTAGTGAACAGCAAGAGTTGAAGGTGCAAGTTGATGACCTTTTACGGAAAGGATTCATTCGGCGTAGTGTGTCCGAATGGGGTGCACCAGTTGTGTTCGCAACCAAAGCAGATGGATCGTTGAGGTTATGTGTGGATTATCGTGAGCTGAATAAGGTGACTAAGAAGAACAAGTATCCATTGCCGAGAATAGATGACTTGTTTGATCAGCTTCACGAGGCTAAGGTGTTTTCTCAGATGGATTTGGCAACGGGATTTCACCAGTTAAGAGTGGCGAAGGATAGTGTGCCGAAGACTGCTTTCAGGACACCATCCGGTTTTTATGAGTGGCTGGTAATGCCATTTGGATTGACGAATGCACCAGCGTATTTTGTGGATCTTATGAATAGAGTGTTCAGAGATCAGTTGAACAAGTTCGTACTTGTGTTCGTGGATGATATTCTGATTTATTCCAGAACTGAGGAAGAGCACAAGACGCACTTGAGGATTGTTTTGGAAATCTTGCGGAAACATCAGCTAAAGGCTAAGTTTTCGAAGTGTCACTTCTGGAAGAGTGAAGTGAGGTTCTTAGGCCATGTTATTTCTGGAAAGGGAATAGCGGTTGATCCCGCTAAGGTGGCAGCAATCCACGATTGGGTTAGACCTAGGAATGCATCTGATGTGAGAAGTTTTCTTGGATTAGCAGGATATTATCGTCGGTTTATCAAAGACTTTTCCAAGATAGCTGCACCGATAACAGGATTGACGAAGAAGAACCAAGTGTTCAGTTGGGATGCTAAGTGTGAACAAGCCTTTGGAATCCTGAAAGAGCGACTGACGAGTGCTCCTGTTTTGACTATTCCGAGTGGAAAGATGAGATGGTGGTTTACACTGATGCATGTGGTACTGGACTTGGAGCAGTGCTAATGCAGAAGAGTAAAGTTGTTGCTTATGCAAGTCGACAACTGAAGCCGCATGAAAGGAATTACCCGACTCATGATTTGGAGTTAGCGGCGATTGTTTTTGCTCTGAAGATGTGGAGACATTATCTATTGGGAGTTCGATTCGAGTTGTTTACGGATCACAAGTCTTTGAAGTATCTTTTCTCCCAAAAGGATTTGAATCTTCGGCAGCAACGATGGCTAGAGTTTTTGGCATCATATGATTTTGGTATAGCTTATACTCCGGGAAAAGGTAACGCAGTAGCTGATGCGTTGAGTCGAAGACATGCAGGATTGGGAGCCATGTTTTCGGAATGGAAGAGTCTCGAGTATTTAGCTGGATTTGACTTCAGGCCCAGATGTGAATTGGAACCTGAAATGTTGGCAAACTTATCGATAAGGCCTACTCTTGTGGAAAGAATTGGCGAGAGCCAAAAGCGAGACGATAAGCTTGTCAAGATTATCCGTGATTTGGAATCTGGATTGGACCCAGAGAAGGATAAAAGATTCGAAGTCGATCGAGAGGGTTGGCTTCGTAAGCAAGGACGACTGGTTGTTCCCGAGATCGATGAGTTGAGAGATGAAGTTTTGAAGGAAAGTCATCACTCGAAGTTGACAATTCATCCAGGAGGAAATAAGATGTATCGGGACATGAAGAGAGCCTACTACTGGGAAGGTATGAAGAAGGATGTTGGAAATTTTATTTCCAAGTGTATGAATTGCCAGTTGGTTAAGGCGGAGCAGAAGAAGCCAAGTGGATTGCTTCATCCATTAGAAGTTCCTATCTGGAAGTGGGAACAGATATCGATGGATTTTATCGATGGTCTACCTAGAACAAGAGCAGGAAATGAAGGGATTTGGGTCATAGTAGATCATTTGACCAAGAGTGCAAGATTCATTCCTGTTCGATCGACTAGGACTGCATCGAAGTTGGCTGAGTTGTATGTTAAGTGGATAGTTCGATTCCATGGTATTCCGAAGAGTATAGTGAGCGATCGAGACCCTTTGTTCACTAGTGGATTTTGGAAGAGCTTCCAGGAAGTTTTGGGAACCGAGTTGTGTTTAAGTACAGCTTATCATCCTCAAACAGATGGTCAGACTGAGAGAGTCAACCGAGTTTTGGAAGATCTCCTCAGAGCATGTGTTTTGGATTTAGGAGGATCGTGGGAAGATCATCTTCATTTGGTGGAGTTTGCGTACAATAACAGTTATCAGTCGAGTATTGGTATGGCACCATATGAGGCATTGTATGGAAGACCGTGTAACTCTCCAACATGTTGGTTGGAAACTGGAGAAAAGCTGATACTTGGGCCAGAGATGATTCGACAGACTACGGATTGTATAGAGATCATTCGGCAACGAATGAAGGCAGCCCAAGATCGTCAGAAAAGTTATGCCGATAAGGGTCGTAAGGATTTGGAATTCGACGTGGGTGATATGGTATTTGTGAAGATTTCTCCACTGAAGAATGTTATTAGATTCGGGAAGAAAGGAAAGTTAACTCCGAGATTTGTTGGACCATTCCCAATTATTGAGCGAATTGGAAAGCTCGCTTATAGATTGGAGTTACCGGAGAAGATGGCGGGTGTGCACAATGTCTTTCATGTATCTTATCTACGGAAGTATGTGCATGACTCGAATACGGTGGTTTCTGCTGATAGCTGTGAAGACTTGGAGGTTGATCCATTGGTTACGAGACCTCGTAAGCCGCTTCGTGTTGTTGAAACCGACACGAAATAGCTTAGGAGGAAGACGATTACATTGCTCAAGATACAATGGAGTGATGATGTTAACGACTGTACATGGGAGGAGGAAGAGAGGATGAAGGCAGCTCATCCTGAACTCTTCGAGGTATGGCCCTAAGGTGTCGTGGCATCTCATGAATTTGTATCTTGTTCTAATCTTAGAATTCTGCATGCTAGGATAGTAATTGGATGCATGGTTTGTTGATTGCTATGGATGGTAGGCATGCAGAATAGTTTTGGTTGCTCTTGTTTGTTTGGAATTTCGGGGGCGAAATTCCTAAGGGGGAGAGAATGTAACGACCCATATTTTACGTGTCGATAAATCGTAGAATTTACAGGTCATTAGTGTTGTTTATGGCATCTATAGCTTAAGTCATACGTTTTTAACTCGTAAGGAATTGACCCGTGTGGAAGTTAGGTTGGATTAGAGAAGTTAACGGGTTAAGAGATGAGTCGTGTACGAGTTAACGAGATAGTGGAGTTTTAAGTCATAACCGACTTAGGAGGGTGCACGAGTTACGAGTTATTGGGTTACGACCTAAAGTGTTGCAGCGACCTTGAGGAGTTAGGTCGTGAGCGAGTTAGTGGAGTTAACGACCTATAGGATGACCGACTTATAGAGTTTGACCGAGTTAAGGTTTGGACCGACCTAAAGCTTAGTGGGTCAAGGTGCTTTGGTCGTGAGTCGTTTGGAACGACTTAACGATAAGTCGTATGTCGTTAACCCTGATGAGTCGTGAGTGTGTTAGGTCGTAGACGACCTTAGTTAGGATGTTGTGGGTCTTAGGTCGTATTAGAATTAAGTCGTAACTCGCAAGGCTGTTAAGTCGTCACAGCTTGAGTCGTGTTTGTTTTAGGTCGTAAGTCGTAACACAGTTAGGTCGTAAGGTTGTTAACTCGTGATGATGTTAAGCTGTTGAGTGCTAAGTCGTATGAACGACTTAGTGATGAGTCGTAGGTCGTTGACTCGGTAGGTTCTTAGGTCGTATAGGAGTTAGGTCGGCCGTGTGTTAACTCGTGTGACCCTGGGGTTGTTAGGTCGTGAAGTGGGTAGGTCGTAAGCTGTAGGGATTCTATGAGTCGTAAACGACTTAGTTAGGTCGGAGATTTCTTAGGTCGGCAACGACCTAAAACCGAACCTACGAGTTACGACCTAAGGGGAAATTCAGCCTATAAATAGAGGGGTTTGTCTCACTTTTTGGCACCGGTTTTTGAAGCGACGAAGTGCTGCCATTTTGAGAGCTCGACTACAACATTTCTTCACTTCTTTTCTCCATTCCAATCTAGTTCTAACATCCATCCAAGATCGAAGATCAAGATCGAAGATCCAAGAGCCAAAGTCGAAGATTTCATCCAACCAAGCTAAATTTCATCGTTTCAAGCGGGATTTCGACGAATCAAGCTTGAATCTTCGCTGTACAGATCTGAAGTTGATAGTTTTTGAAGCGTTTGGGTGATTTGGTGAGTGGTGGTTATCTCTCACGCGGACCCAAAGGAGTATATTGGATTGGTGGTTTGTTGGAGTGTTGTAGATAGTGATTTTATGCATTTTCCTTAGATCCAAGTGTAGATCCATTACTTATGAAGATGTTTACTTATGCAAGTTCATTCATCAAGTTGTAGAGACAAAACCCATGATTTATATTTGTTAGATCTATGCTAGAAACCCATGATTCATGTATGTTATGTCTATGCTCATTTATTTATGAAATTGCCATTATAGTTATAAATGCCTACTTAGACCATATTTGATTACTTGATTGCTTAAGCTAATGATTGATTTGATTGATTGCTATGTATGTTAGTTGATTGATAGTTAGATCTAGACAAGATGGTCGAAGATGATTCAAAAGCTAAGTGGAAAGGCTCTTGAATGGTGAAAGCTGCTTGTGGCATATGAAGCGGATGTTGAAGCTCATATGTATGGATTAGATGATGTTGAGATGGGACTTTGCCATGATGTGATGAGGCAAGCCATGATGTTGAGATGAGACTTTGCTATGATGCGATAAAGCGAAGCATGATGTGAGATAGCCTTGGTTTAATCCATACGGGATCATCCCAAGCATGTTGATAACTCGATGATGCGATGCGAGTTGGTTGATAATGGTTAGCTTGAGAGGCGCTTGAGCTAGTATGGAAATAGTCGTCGAGGAGGATGACTAGGAGGCTGAGATCTCATCGTGTTGAAGGTTCTAGCATGCTCAAAGCAAGAGTACGTTGGAACGGGCTGCGACGACGTTCCAAGCACGGGCTGCGACGACGTGCTAGTACTCTGGGTAGTTGCGAAAATTCCTAGGCACGGGCTGCGACGACATGCGGAGTTATGTCTAGAACCGGGGTTACCATTAGCCCTTGACAGATGGTCGTTCAACTAACGGTGAAATCAAGGCAATGATAACAGTGATAGCCAGAGTCATGGATGTTTGGACGTTTGATTGTATCATCATTCGATCTCAAGAGCGGTGTTTTCTGGGTGCTTATCTGATCTTGGTTTAGGCCTTGGGGGTTTGTATTTGGAAAACATCGACCTTGACTCGAGTGATTATTGCTTTACTTTAATTGCTTGCTATGTTATGCTTGCTTCTCCTTAATGTGTGTCTGGGGGCTTTCACTGTAGAACGAGGTGGAGTGGGATGGTTTGGTTCCTATTCCTTTTATCCCTTATGCTCTTTTGGTATGTTTGATAGTTGATTTACTGCTCACTAAGACTTTGTCTGACTCAAGGTTTTATGTCTCCTCTTATTACCTTGGGCTGTTCATCCATGTTGGGATGGGCAGACTAGGTAGCAGGTGACAGGTGCTGTTCTTGGAGATCTACGCTGATGATGACGAAGATGAGCAGGAGGCTTTTGCATATTATTTCATATTATATGTACTGGGTGTTCCGCTGCTGTATTTGTTTGAGTGTTATGTAGTGAGGCTTTGATGTATGGATGATTCATATGTTTGTATAAAGCTATTATGATTAGATGATGATATTCTGTTCTATGGGAGCTTCACTGTATTATATTTCTCTATTGTATTTTATCCATGCGCTGTGAGTTTTACGATAGAGTCTGCGATGTTTATTTTACCCTTGACGGTCACTCATGGCTGCCTGGCACACTTTCAGCGCACTATTCCCTTGTTTCCGTGCGGGAGTCATGGACGGTCGTCACAAATCTGAAATTGGTATTTTCAGTTAAAAGACTTTAAATCATAATTAAGGAATAAAAATATGAAGTCAATGGGTTTTGAAATAAATTTAGTAAGTAAAGAAATTTATTTCAGAATGGAGTAATCGGAAAATCAGTTTGAAATTTGATTTAAGTGTTTGGAATTGGAAATTTAAAGGGGGATGGGACTAAACAATTTATAAACTGGATTTATAAAATATCAGTGGATACTTGGAAGAATAAATTCACGGTGGGAACTTATTAAAGGAATGGATAAATTTGTTTAAAAATATATAGTGATTTATTTTTTTAAAGGATGTGAAAGAGAAGCGTATTTCCCTGAATAGCCAAGTACGTTTCAATCAAATTTTAAGTATAAATAAAGAGTTTTTTAGTTGTTTAAAAAGTATATTTTAGAAAATTTATTACTTTTAAATGTTTAAATTCTAAAGTAAGTATTTTTCAAATCTATTACTGTAGTGATTATTTAAAGACGACTTGGTATTTTGTTGACAAAATCTAGTTTTATATTTTATTAAGTAACCTCATTTCAAATATTCCTAAAATATATATTTTTAATAAAGTGTTGAAGTAGCTTTCAATTTAAATGTTAAAGTATATTTTATAATAAAGCGTTTTTAAATTATTTTAAAAATCTAAAGCTTTGTACTTTGTGCTTTTAGTGGAAATAGATAATTGGTAATGTACTCCATGAGGAAAGTATGGTTTGAAACTGTTTTCAAAAGGGTTGAAAATGGAAATATATCTTACGAAGATATTATTTAAGTTAATAAATAATTCAGGAGAAATTATTTATATTTGATGGATGTTTGTGAATGTTGATTGATAGTTAAATAACCGACAATCAATATTGGCCAATGCGCTGATCATTTCGAAGAGACCGAGATCGGGATTTATTCCTTGAAAACCAGTTCGATCCAGTTTGTACGTTTTTGTGTGGAAAACAAGAGTTCGGAGTCGAAGATGGAGCAATGAAGTGCAAGGGCTAGTCTCTACTAATCCTGAGGATGATTCCAAAATAGTTGTAGTTGGAGTAGTGCATTCAGTTCCGTTCAGACCCGGAACAGACTTGCATGGATGAATGCTTTCAGAACATCGTCAGGTGGGCGATGAGCATTCTAAGTGATATGTTCTAAAAAGGTAACGCTTAGCCTCAAGCCTCATCAACCGGAAATGACTGAAAATCAGGGGTTATGCAGCAAGGCTAAGGGGGTAGCACCCATTAGGGTGCGGTCATCCCTGTCTAGATGTCCCTTTTATTCGACATAGTAGTGTGGTTGCTGATCCCAACCGTGGGGTGATCTTACTCGAGATTATCCAGTAAGGGGTAGTCCCGATCTTGTGTTGCAGGGGATTGGAGTAATCCTCGGTACGGTGATATAGGCCACGTACTGTGATAGGTGGTACCCCAGTTCATAGTCATTAGTTGGAAATCCATTCTCCCTACATGTCTTTTACAATTTTTGTTTGTATAACCCACTTTGTGGCTAGTAGCTAGAATTTAATCATGTAACAATCTCGGCTATTTGAATAAGTATTTTATATAGACACTATTATAATATCAGAGGATTTTGATAAAAAAATGTTTTAGCTATTGTAAGGTAAAAGCCCGATATGTTTATTTGTGGCGTGGTCTTACGAGATGCTTTTGTTTTTCAAAGGATTTTGAAACTCTAATAAACAATTTGAGTGTGATTTTCTCACGTTGGTATTCCAGACTGACTCGGGTGTTATTTAACTATAATGCTCGGGTCAGACCGAGTATTATAGACTACAGGAAACGATGCTGTGGTGCTCAGGAGACGAGCTGGATGGCGATACGTACTTCCGTATTTGTGTTAAATATTTCGCAATGTATTCAGATTTTGAAGACAAGTTATGATGACTGTCCAGTTGTATGTTATTGAAGTTGTTGAACTCTGATGATGTATTCTGGTGATGTATGTATAAAACTGTTATAGTTTTCTTTGATGTAAAGATCATTTATTATCTATTATATTTTATTCTGCTGTAATGGTAAGATTCTGATGTTGTTTTCTATGTTCTTCTACCTCTTCTTCTTTAACCCAAACGGTTCGTATTTCCTTATATCTTGAGTTGATTGATGGAGAATAGTGTCGACTCAAAGGGGTACGGATTTACGGGACATTACATTTGGCATCAGAGCTGAAGGTTAAGCGAGAACCTTGGCTCTGGTGGGGATTACTCATTGAAAATAGAGTCCGTAGTACTCTAGAATGAGTTTGAGCGTGTATTTGTTAGTGGAAATAAAAATGGTTTTATATTGTGTTGTTTGATTTATTGAGCGGCATATGAACCTTCTTCGGCATAGTCTGGACAACTGTGTCGAAGGGGTTTCTAAACACTTGAATAGAACAATTCGACACAATATTGTTTTCAAAAGCGGGTGAATGAAATAATTTTACCCAAAAATATATTTTTGATATAAAAGAAATATTTTCTTAAATTGTTATATAACTTGGATGTTTGGATGATAATATTTTAAAAGAATAAGAGTATAAAAATTGGAATGACTTGGATAATCAAATGGGAATTTGTATGAGCATAAATTATACAAAAAATTATAGTTAAAATTTGATTTAAATCAAATCTGTAAATTTAAAATCCAGGAGATTTTGGAAGTGTTTATCGAAGTGTTTTGTAGATGAATAATAGCATTATTATTTTGGAGGTATTTCTGAAAGGAAATCGTTTCAAATAAATTTTGGAAAGAGATATAGCATTGAGCTCACTTCAGTCGTTGGAAAATAATTCTGATGATGACGGCCGCATCATCAGTATTCATTTTCGAGTTTTGCGGCCAAATTGATTTGTTTAAAAGAACTAGTTTTGCTTTGGAAATTTCAAAGGAAATTTGTTGGGAGTAAAAACCACGATTTGTTTAAAAATATTAGAAGTATGATTTTGGGATAATGGCGATTTCGATATTATTTGAAAACCAAAAGCCGGGTGTTTAAAAATACTGAATCCTTATTTGAATTGAAAATTCTGATTAGATAAGTTATGAACTTATAAAAATTGAGACGATTTTTAAAAAAGGAAGGAAAATATGAGCTTTGAATGTCGGATAAAATTAAAGGTGAAAGTTAAAAATGAGAATTCAACTTAGGTCAAGATTAAACTTTGAAATTTAATTGGATTGAAATGAATTGAATTAAACTGAAAATAAAACCCAGTTGTATTTGAATTAAGTTGAAATTGAATTGAAATGAAATAAATTGAGATGTAGATGATATTAAGTGAAAGTAGGTTCTTACTTAATTTAAATTCAAATGGATTGAGTGGATTAAAGAGAATGGTGTGATGCTTGATTTAACTAAAGTTAAGTTAAATATAATTGAATTGAAATTAACTTAAATCAAATGAAATTTGTTTGGAGTTGGATTAAAATGAAAATAAAATCTAGTTGAATAAAAATTAGAATAGAAGTAAACTGAATAAATTCAGTTGAGTTATAGATAATATTGAATGGAATAAAATTCTTAATTAAATAAATAAGCGTAAACTAAGTAAGTATTGAATTGGAATAAATAAGCTTCGGACGCTTATAAAAGAATTGAAAAGCATTGAAATAAAAATATAATCCTTAGTTAAAAGTAAAATGAAAATGTGATTGACTGTAAATGGATGGAGAAGTATGAATATTAATAAATGAATAGCTTTTAAAAATGTAAAAAGGGAATAAATAATCCGAAATAAAAGTGTTGGAATTTTGGAAAATGAAAGAAAATCCAAACTGGAATTATGAAAAAAAAAATTGAACTCAGGAAAATTTAATGAAGTGATTTTTATAATAAAATCAAATATTTATTTAAAAGTTGGAGGTAAGCTAATTAGCTAAATAAATTATTTGATAGAGTATGTTAATAAAATTTAACTCTGTTAAATAAAATGGATTGTAAGTTAATAATGAAGTTTGGAAATAAACTTGAATTATAAATAGAATTCGACTTGGATCGATAATGAGTTAAAATAAGTGTAGATGTTGTGAAAAAATAAAATGGAATTGGATTATAATAGAAATGATTTGAGTTGCAAATAAAACCCAATTCGAGTATAAATGAGTTAAATATGTGCTTGGATATTATTTTTATAAATTGAGAATGTGAATTAAAATTAAAATTAAATGGATGGGCTAACTGAATTAAATGGAATTTGATTAGATGAAAATAAAATTGAATGGAAGTGAACTTAGGTTTGAAAATGAAATAATTTGAAGATAGTAAATTAACTTAAGCTTAAAGTTAATATAAGTTTGGCTTCGAGTAAAAGTGAAAGTCCATCAAATAAAAGTCCGGGTTAAATTAATTTGGGAAATGGTTATTAACTTATAAGTATTGAATGTGCCAAGCTTAATAAAATGTCTTTGAATGGAACAATAATGGAAATGGAATGAAATGCAGGTGTATGGCTTGTAAATAAGTTAATATGTGAAGAGACTTCAATAAAAATTGATTTTGGAATCAATTGAAGTGAATTGGGTTCGTTTAGATTAAAAGGGAATTGAATATAAGCGATTGAATAATAAACCATTCTAACTAAATAAAAATTTGGTTGGAAGCTATTAGAATTAGTGTCGAAATCATAAAATTGTTTATAAGAATTATTTAGTATGCATTGCTTATTCCGTGTGTTAGCTATTGAAAATGAGTGAAATGTAAATAAACTCCCTATATTTTACACTTACATGTTTGAATTGAGTAAGTATAGGTACCGGGAAGCCGTTTGACTGGATTTGGATGCGCTAAATGCTAAAATAATAAGTCGCTTGCTTAAATAAAGGTATTCCTACGCAATAAAAATAGGAAATATGAATTGTTTTTGTTTTTCTGACCGTGTAGGTCGATGTATATATGTTTATATCTCTTGTCAAATTGCAAAAGCTCCTCCGTACAAAGGGGATTCTGCCAAAATTTATCAAAAATTTTAGGAGTAAGAAAATTTGTGAAAATTTTTGGAAAATTTTTGTTAGCGACAAAACGATTTCAAATTGGAATTGAAATAGGGGATTTTGGAAAAAGGGTATGTGTTTCAATTTCTGTATGAAATTTGATTGAGCTTTTGATCTAGCCACTTGGCTTTTTGTTTTCTTTTGGAATGTGGGGGCCCGTAGAGGCATTTTGTAGTTTTACTGAGCTAGCCACGCAGAGGAGACACTAGCGAATTATTTTTGAAAATTTATGGAGTTAGAAAATTTTGGAGAAAGTTTTGATAATTTAAATTTGGATTTAAATTTAAATTTGAATAAATAGAGTAAATAATGTTGTTGGGAACTATGGAAGGTTTTGGAAAGTTGGTTGAAGTAATAGTGGGTCTTTAATAAAAGATGTGTTATGGCAAGTTGATAAAACTGTTTGGTTTTGAAAAATAGTAATGGGTATTAGATCATTTTCTTAACTAGCAATTTCGGGGACGAAATTCTTTTAAGTGGGGAGGAATGTGACGACCCGGAATTTTGGACAATTTAAATTGGGATATTTAATTGATATTAATATTTAAAAGTTAGTTTGTAACTTAAAATTTCAAATATCACCATTACTTGGAAATTGAATTATTGGATTTAATTACTGGAAATAGTGTAAAATGTTGAATCTGGGGTATTAAGCCGATTAAAAATAATTTAAGGGTTTGTAAAATTTATATCGATAGTGCTGAAGATAGTAAAAATGTTGAAATTTAATTTGGAAGTATTTTGTTAAGTTTTGAAATTTTATCGTTTAAATCGACATTTAAAAATAGCCTTCCAAGGAGCTGTCTCGGAATTCGACGAAACCAGTTCCATTGGACCGTAATAGTGTATTATTATTATATTTCAATTTTCATAGTGTTTGAAGTGATCATGTGGTCTTACGGTTAGTAAACGTGCTGAAATTAAATCGAAAATTCAATTTTATAACTAGGTTCATAAAGCTATCTTTTTCATACGATCGGATTAGGACTCGAAACATTTTCCATTGCTTTCAGAATAGGGGTATAACATTATAAACGTCTAGCGGCATGCCATGATAGGAAGTCGAGATTTTGAGTTGCGATTTCGAGGCGATTTAAATTTAAATTTGAATAATTTATACAAATGGGTTGACTGGCAATGTGGTTCACACCAGCTGTTTTTCTTTCACATCGTCGCCACTGTAGCCAGTTTGTTCAAACACGCTTAAGTCTCATCTTGTCTCCCCATCACTAATCTTTTGAATGCACACATCAGATCTTCTTTAAAAAAATGGTTTCGCTCAGAAGCAAATGAACGAAAAGAAAATAAAGGCGTGCTTCTCATCCTTCTGCTACTAACCCTCTCGGCATTAAAAAAAAGGGATAAAAATAAAATGCCGAACAAAACTAAATACAGAGTAATGTCTTCCCCTCTTCTCTTCTATCTCAAATTTCGAAATCCCTATTAGTTCAAATTTTAAAGGCCGAGCTCAGGGTTTCGTTCGAACTTCGAGATTCACAAGTTTCTCTAACTCAACCTAAAACTGAGCTTCTCAAACGAAGCTCGTACTTGCACGCGCTGCGATGGTGGGAGGCTGCCATTCACCTTAGCACCTGCGCATGGCAAAAAGGGGTCGCTCTGAGGGAGAAGCACAGGCTCGTGCGTGAGACACAATGCTAGCAGTAAAGGGGAGGGTGTTCGATGGTCATAGACTCGTGAGAAGGAAGACTCGAGCCTTGTGGATTTTGCAATCGGGATGAAAGGATTCGGGCAGTGAGTGCAGACGAAGTACCGAAGGAATCGCAATCCCTAAATCGTGATTTCTAGTTGCCTAAGTTCGAATCGCGTAGCAATATTGGGGATTGGCGAAGTCAAGCTCGTGCGCACGCGCGGGGAAGCGCTTGAGGCAGTAAAGTCTGGATGTGGTATCCTGATTTGGACGTTTGGGCCGCGAACCTGTGGGGGTCTCGAGGGTGTCAGGTAGTCAGGCTCGGCGATGTTGGCTATAGCAGTGAGGTATCGTTTTTATTAATTCAATTAATAAATATGTGTAAATACACATGCATGTTTAATATATTGAGATAAGCAGGATATAAATATAAAATCATATATATATATATAAGATTTGGGTAAAAAAAGGAATTTTAAAAATGTTATATAGAGTTATAAAAAGTAGTTTTTTAAAGGGTATATGGGTTGTTTCAATAATAATAATAAAAAAATCAAACGAATATACATATATACCTATTTTATTTACTAGTTTAATTTTAAAATAATGGAGATAATTCTGTTTAATAAACTTATACAATTATTTCAGTTACTAAAAATAATTTATTTTAAGGGAAATTAGTTTAAACTAAATTTTTAGCTAATTATTAAGTGGTAATGAATGGTTCGATTTATTTCAAATATTAACAAACCGTATAATGTTATACAAGGTCTGAGATCCTGAAGAAATCAAGCCGAGATGGATTGGATTGCAAATTAAAAAAAAGGCAAAGGTGTGTTAATCTCATTCATCTGGGTTTAATTTAAATTTAAATGGTTAAATTTAAATATTTGGTTGAATGATTGAATTGATTGAATGCGATATATTATATACTAGTATATAGTATATATTGGAGTGGTTGATTTCCCACATTATATAGCGGATGAGACCATATGCGCCGCATAATAGCGGATGATATTATATTTAAAACCCATATATCGCGATATTCCGCCTCGAAGTAGAATTGGTATTTATATTGTACTAACATCTATGGATGCAGGGAAACGGGTTGGAGGGATCCAACGAGATTCCTTAAAAAAATTTAGAATGTTTTAATATTCTATGATTTGGTCATTGCTAATCTGTGATAAATTATCTTGGTAATAGAAATATTTGATGCTATGTTTGATTGAAAATATTTGGATGTCCAGAGTTACCAAAAATAAATAGATTGGATTTTTGAAAAGAAAAATTAAAAGAGAGAATTTATAAATAAAATGGTTGTTGAAAATTTAGGATAATGTAACGACCCAGAATTTTTTGTCATTTGAAATTCGTATATTTGATTGATTTTAAATATTAACAAGTAAAATTTGTAAGTTGAACAAATTATGTTTAGAATATCTAGATTTGATTGGATAATTAAATCGATAAATTAATATTTGAAATTACAGAAATAATTGGAAATCGGGTTTAAGGTGATTAAGTTTGATTTGTAAAGTTGTATTTAATCATATTGGAGTTAGAATGATGTTGTAGAACTTTTAAAATTGAATTAAAAGTTAGTTTGTAGAAATTGAATATCTAATTGACGAGTAAAAATAGCCATTTTTCAAACAGTCTTGGATTTCGATGAAACTAGTTTCATCGGATTCCTAATGTTATATTATTGTATGGTTTCAAATTTCAGGTCAATTGGATTTAGGTTTTGTCCGGGGCAAGTTAAAACGCACGAAAATCGGTTTGAGTGAATTTTTAAATTTAAATTGTCGATTCGAAAACCTATCTTCCAAAATTGATCGAATTGGCTCCCGATACATATTCCATTGCGTTCGGAATGGGGGTAAAACATTATAAAAGCCAGGCGGCACGCTTCGTTTGGAGTTCGGAAAAATTTCGGGTGAATTGTGTTTGAGAATTTTCTATAAAAGCACCCCTATTTTCATATTTTTTTCACTCAACACCCTGGCTATGGTTATAGCCGCCACTTAAAGATTTAACGGCCGAAAATACGTCATTTTCTTCCTCAATTTTCTTCCAATCTACAAACTTTTACGCCTCGACCAACTACAAAGTTGAAGAGCATGTCAAGATCTATATTCTCAACGGTTGTGATCGAGAATGGAGCTACGGATCGACGTGAATATGGGTTTGAATGCATGAATATTTTGCACGTTTTTCATGAAGATGGGATGACGGAGCACGGCCGGCCTTTGGGCGATAGAGGCACTTGCTATGGACTTCGAGATGGCGTTGCTTGATCGTGGTAGAAGGCGACGTGGTGGGTCACGACATTAGGGTTTGGAGGCGGCGTGATGGGTTGTTGGTGCGTGTTTAACTGGGAGAAGAAGAAGAGAGGCCGAACGGCCTGGATTTGAAATTAGGAAATCAACGGCCCAGATAGGAGGAAGGTTTATAAATAAAAGAAAATTGAAATTTATTAATATTTAAATCGTGCAATGTTTAAAACATCATAACTTGTTCACACGAGGCCGAAAAATGACGAAACGAATTGCGTTGGCTTCGTATTGACGAGCACTATGCGATGGAGCTGGATTGGAGTTGATTGTAGCTAGTGAAAATTTGGGTAAAATTAAACGCGCATTTAATTTTATTTAGAATAAAACACTGCAACTGTTATTTGAAACAAAGTGAGAACTTCTCACTCAATCGAATCTGTTTCGACTTAAATTTTTAAATAGTTAGATTTAAAATTGCTTGATTGTATGCTTGAATGATAAATTATTATCTATTGCTTTAAAATAGACCTTATACGCCGTATATTAAGCAGATGTTATTTGTTAAACACATATACCGCGATAATTCCATCTTGAAGTGGAATTCGTATTATGTATGTACATAGAGTTGATTTTGCCGCATTATATAGCGGATGAGACCCTATTGCACCGCATAATAGCGGATAATATTTTATATAAACCCATGTACCGCGATATTCCGTATTGAAATGGGATTGGTATTGTGCTAACATCTGTGGATGCAGGAAAACAGGTTGGAGGGATCCAACTGGATTCCTCAACGGTATTGATTTATCTACAAATATTTGAGATATATTATGTTATCAAATTGACATATGATGTTTGGATGCCGTGATTGTTATATTTAGTGCTGTTGCAGCATTGGGGCTATTTTTGGAGTTTTAAAAATGTTAAAGTAACGATTTCGAATTTAAAAGGATTTTAAAGCGATTTTTGAAAGTATACGTTTTATTAAATTTTGGAATTGATTCATTTTAAATAAATAAACGTTATAATTTTTATGTTATAAAAATTATGGTTTTTGTCAAATATAACCGAAATGTGATTTTTTTGAAATAGGTAGTTGATTGATTTTTAAAATGGTTTAAATTGGGATTTTTGAATTATTATAAACGGTTTATACAAAAGATTTATAAAATTGATGTTTATAAATTAAAAATATTGGAATTATAAAACGAGTTTTTATAAGTGTTAAAATGAAGCATAAATGGATTTCATAAGTGAATGAAATTTATAGATTTATAAATTGTGAAGTTATAAAATGAATAGATTTTGTAAAATAAAAGTTTTGTAAGTAATTAATTTATAAATTGGATTTTGGCATTTAAATGAGATATAAATAGAATTTGTTGATTAAGGGATTCTATAAGTTGAAGTTTTTATAAAATTTATGTAGATGTGAATTTATAAACGTTGTTTTATAAATCCAAAACCAATTGAATTTGATAAGTAAATATGAAAGCTTATTAAAGGAGATATATCCACGATTTTGGACAGTGAATAATCCTTTAAATTAAATATGTAGTAGTGTTGAATTTGGTAAACGATTTATATTCACGATTTTGGACAGTGAATAATATATTAAAGAAATGTTTTAGGAAGTGATGTTTTAAATAGAAATAAAATGATTTTAAGTTGTTTGAAAATGTGTTAAGGATCGAAACCATAGATTTCAACGTTCATTGTTGAAATAGACGTTTTCGAGAAATAAGGAAAAGATGGACTATGACACTGTTGTTATAGTAAATGATTTTCGAAAGGAAATGTTTTATATAGTATTGGGATTTATATATCTATCTAAATTTCGAATCCCTATACTAGTGATTTTGGGTTGTCGTAACGATGTTTTACGCAACTTTCGTTTTGACTCAAATGAATGTGTTTAAGAGAATGTTTTCCTTAAAGAATAAAATATATACTTAATTTTGATTTAAGTATATTGGATAGTTTCCAAATGTTGAAAATAAATAGATTTGTGAATTACTTATTATAAATAAGTATGGAAATGTTTTTCCAATACGAAGTGAAATGTTTTGAGATGATATCTGTGACGCCCCACCTCTATACCCACGCTAGCCAAGAACACTATGGTGTAGTGCTGTCAACTAGCACGGAGAATATGGCTGTTGAGGAGCGGCCATCAATAGTTGGCCTTACACTAGTATTGGTTATCTCGATGGGAGTGATATATAAATATATATATTCTTTCATTTTTCATCTCTGATTTATTTTCTCCCATCGACATACCCCAATTCCAGTATAAAACGAACTACGATGGTTCGTAATAGTTTAGAACGGAAAATATAAAATAACAACACAGATTATATAAATGCGGAACACAGATGAAACAGAAAGTCTCATATATATATATATATATATAATAACTGAAGTCAGTTACAATACATTCACACGGTACATATGACACGGTACATATGATACAACTACAACAGTCGACTCAGGAAGTTACATATACAAGTACATTAACGTATATAATATACATGAATACATATCTTCCTATACAATCATACAGACTACTACAAATAACGACGACTACTCCAAAAGATATGAAAGAACTTCATAGCTCTAGCAGCAACCCAAAGCAGAATATCTACAACCTGAAATACTCGGTCTGACCCGAGTATTAAATTCAAAGAAAATAATACTCGGGTCAGTCTAATTCAAACTCAGTTATTAGTGCACAGAAGCAATAATAATTAAATAATGAATAGACGACAGTAATTAAACCAAATCAGAATGCAATTCAGAATATTGAATTGAAATAACAGAACAGTTCAAACCATTGAAATATCAATTAAAATATTAAGATGAGTAGGGCTGCAGTACACGCACGCGTGTACTGCCTCGCCACTACAGCACATGAACTACGCAAGAGATTAATAAATCAAAACAAAATAGAATATCACAAAACCATACCGTGTGGCTGCAGTTCACGCTTGCGTGCACTGCCTTGCCACTATAGTGATGTCGTACCCAAAAACTCAATACCGTGTGGCTGCAGTTCACGCTTGCGTGCACTGCCTTGCCACTATAGTGATGTTGTACCCAAAAACTCAATACCGTGTGGCTGCAGTTCACGCTTGCGTGCACTGCCTTGCCACTATGGTACAAGACGACATCATAACTCCAACTATTGACGGCAATCAATACTGCAGAGGTCAAGTCACGACTAACATGATTCAACACAACCACAAAACCAAGCCAAAACTACAGCGACAACAAAATGCAGCAAACGACAGTAAAGTCTCACTAATGAAATGAAGTGAAGATTCCAAAAATCAATGCTACAGCCTCAACAATATAATGTGACAGGTCTGGGGAACATGACCTGAGTGCACAACCTCAATGATACCCAACATAAATGAACTGTGTGTTCTATATTCAATTGCATGCACATTCAACTAGTGATTATTAAAATGAATGGGCCTGTAGTGTTTTATGCCATAACAGGTACATATGTCTGCATGTCGTGCATATGTATGCAATCCAATTCAGGTTAGAGAGGGATACAGGCAGTTTACACGGCATAGGACAGGGAACCAACATGTACAACATCAAGTGACACAACTACACATGACTGCATAGTATAAAGGTGATCAGTGAATCAATGAGTAAGACTGCACAGTGAAACGACACGCAATTGAAACAGGCAGTGGCAACACAATGATGAAGTATATAAGTGCAGATGCACAGTGCAGCAGATATGAATGTTCATATTCATGTGCAACATCAAGGGAAGCACCATTAAAACAGGCTACTACAGTGGATTACCACCTAATCGAACTATCGAAGACCAATGGACAGTGGCAGTGAAACAACAAAGAAATGCTCCAGTCAATGAATCGACACGAGTTCAAGAATCGTAAAACAGCTGTCTCAAATCAAGACAATGCCACCCAGATTATTTTCGCAAAAAAATCAAGTATGCAAACCAAGTCCCAAAAATAACTGCAGTGCAATTTAACAACACATGCATACACACATACAAAGGTATGTATGAACACATATGAAGACAAGTAAAAAAAATAAGTAGGAAGTGAATTGCAAAATCAATACAGAGGGGATTCCAACCCATAGTTCAGAGCAATGCCCAAGACACAATCGAAACGAGTTCGAAAACTCATGGGCTGCTGTTTCAAATCAAGACAGTAATCCAAAGTGCACAATCAAAGGATGCAAGCATTCACATGAACACATGAAGTAATGCAACGAAGCCACAATATCATATAATCAAATACCAGACACCACAATGCATCAACCACTGACTCCAGCAATAAGTAAACAGCAAGAGGGATGCCAGTATGATATGCAACAGGCCTCAAGGAGGACGCAAAACAGGGAGTGAGCAATGCATATGAACAAGTGAAACAGGGTAACACCAAAGAATACCAGAACAAACAAAAATGTTTGTACTAAATAGTGTGGATTCCAAGCAAGAGAGTCTTGAAATCAAAGAATCAGCAATTTTCAAAATTCCAGTTCCATAAAAGTCAAACATTATCAAAACCGGAGTCGTAGAATACATATACAAATTAGGGCAGGGAACCAGATTCAAAGTAATACCGAAATCAAGGAGGAACCAACAATGATACACAATAATCGAACGGCCGAGCACAGAAGAACTTCACAAAACAACATCGAATCAACGTGAAATTGCCGAAACACTATATTAAGCATGAATTAGATGTGAGTGGTAGCACTCACCTTGTCGACGAATTGAAGCATCACAGAGATGAGCAAAGCCAACTACGAACGAAACCCCAATTTGGGAAGAAGGGGTAGGAGCGATCGAACGTAGCCGCCATTAATTTCCTCTCGATCGATTAGGGCACGCGAATGAAAATGAAAGGGGGATTGGGTCAAAGAACGTAAAGAGGGGGATTGGGTTTTTAAAATTTTTCACGGCCCAAAAAAGGTAAGGCCAAATAAGTAAATAAAAAAAATAAAAAATAAAAAGAAAACTTTTATTTAAAGTCCTAAATTTCTTTTATCAATTTATAAATTAATTTTAATTCAAAATTTAAAAACTTCAAATAGAAGTTTGTGTCAATATTAATCGTTTAAATTGTTGATTATAATTGACGCAAAATACCGGGTTGTTACAGACTCCCCTCCTTAAAGAAATTGCGTCCACGCAATCCTAAGCAATAGATGGACAAAAGGTAACAACCATAAGAGCATGAGAAGGTAAGCTTTTAATTTCATAAAAGAAATTCCCAAATTCTCAACAAAGTTTGATTATCAAATAGATAATCAGAATAAAGAAATCTTAAAACAGCAAAATCAGCAAATCTAATTATCAACAAAGATAACTAGAAAACACAAATATCTAACTATCAAAAACGATAATCAGGAATTACCACAACGGTAATCAAATTTCAAATCACAAATATTTAATTATCACAATTGATAATCAAATCTCAAATCGCAAATGTTTAATTATCACAAACGATAATTAAACCACAAATATCTAATTATCACAAACGATAATTAGAAACAATAAATATCTGATTATCAAAAACTATAATCAGAAATCATAAATATTTAATTATCACAATTGATATTCAAATCTCAAATCGCAAATGTTTAATTATCACAAACGATAATTAAACCACAAATATCTAATTATCACAAACGATAATTAGAAACAATAAATATCTGATTATCAAAAACTATAATCAGAAATCATAAATATTTAATTATCACAATTGATAATCAAATCTCAAATCGCAAATGTTTAATTATCACAAACGATAATTAAACCACAAATATCTAATTATCACAAACGATAATTAGAAACAATAAATATCTGATTATCAAAAACTATAATCAGAAATCATAAATATTTAATTATCACAATTGATAATCAAATCTCAAATCGCAAATGTTTAATTATCACAAACGATAATTAAACCACAAATATCTAATTATCACAAACGATAATTAGAAACAATAAATATCTGATTATCAAAAACTATAATCAGAAATCACAAATATTTAATTATCACAATTGATAATCAAATCTCAAATCGCAAATGTTTAATTATCACAAACGATAATTAAATCTCAATTATCTGATTATCACAAGCGATAATCAGAAATCACAAATTTTCAATTAACGAGTCCGAAATTAACCGAAATAGCAAACGCACATGACCCATAACCACGAGTTTTACTAAATCGTTTAATTCACTTCATCGTTTCCTTGAAAGTGCAAAATTGTGTATTTTAAATAAATAACATTTTACGTTCTCAAACGGACAAGTCCGGAATTAAGCGAATCAGTAAAAGAAAGGGGTCATAGTCCTCGATTTTTTCTGAAACGTTTAATTCGCTTCCTCATTCTTTTGAAAGCGCAAATCGTAAAAATTTTGAAAACAATTTTGATTTATATTTTGAAATATTTTGAAGAATAACAAATTTTTTAAAACACGTGATTAAAATAGCAATGTCAGTAGCAACTTCGACATACGTCAAAATTTCATCGAAATAATTGGCATCAAAATATAATACCAATGAATTTTCGTTCATCAAAAATGTCACAAGAATCTTCTCAAAGATAGAAAGGGATATCATACCCTAAACTTGTATTCATAACAAGTCAATAACACACGAATTCACCAATGCACAAGAATTGATAAAACTTATCAATAGAAATCACGAAAGTTGGTGAAGCACAAATTCTAGAAATCTACACAAGAAATCCAGAAATCACAAGATAAGAGTATGAGAACTCGAACGGAGTGTGAAAACTCGAACGGAGTATAAAAACTCGAACGGAGTATGAAAACTCGAACAGAGTATGACATAGAATAAAAGATATGGCATAACATAAAATATCCATAATGACATACTACTATAAGTATGTAAATAATGATCAACAGGAGATCAACCGATGAGGGGTATGGCATAAATATGAAATATCCATACTGACATACGACTATAAGTATGCAAATAATGATCAACAGGAGATCAACCGATAAGAGATAATCAATATCACAAGAATCTTCTCAAAGATCCAAAGAGGTAACATACCCCAAATTTGTACTCATGACAAATTAATAACATATGAATTCACCAATGCACAAGAATAGGTGAAGCATAAAATTTCCAGAAATCAACATAAGGAATCTAGAAATCACAGAAAAAGGGAAAGAGGCCTATCACATGACGGTCCGAAGACCATGGGGAGCTACCCCACATGTGTGAATGGAATCACACAGATTGAGGTCAAGACTAACCAAAAAGCAGAAAGGTATGTGTGAATGGAACCACACAAGTGGTGTCTAGTCTGACCATCAGAACGATCATCATGATCAACGAGGGGTGTCAATTACACTAAGCATGTGTGAATGGAATCACACAGATTGAGGTCAAGACTAACCAAAAAGCAGAAAGGTATGTGTGAATGGAATCACACAAGTGGTGTCTAGTCTAACCTCGCAATGAAAGAGACATCGCGCAATTGCTAGTCTAATTCATAAAGCGATCATCAAGATCAACGAGAAGTGTCAATTACACTAAGCTAGTAAATATAAAAGTTTAGCTTCATGTCCCATAACCACTAGCTTAACTTAAATATTTACGAACAAACTGTAGATCTTCACTAGAAAAATGTCACAAGTGGTTCAATCGAACAAGTCCAAAAATTAACCGACGAAGTAAACGCAAGCGTTTCATACCACTTGTTTTGCTAAGCCGTTTAATTAGATTTCTCATACGAGTGAAATAAAGGTTTGTATATACTAATAGATTGGAAAACGGTTTAGGAAAAGATTTTGATAATGAAAATAGAGTTGAAAACATTTTGATAAAAGAGTTTTGATATTTACTACTAGTATTGAAACATTTATATTTTTAAAGTGACAAATCACAAAAATGATTGCAGAAACAATCAACCACAAGAATTCACATACGAAGACGTGAATAGAATCCAAAGAAATCGATACTGTATCCATCCAAAAGTATGTTCACGAAAATCCCAAAGAAAATGTTATCAAAGTTGCTAATAAATGATAGCAATAAATCGGGAAATTAACAAGAATCGATTAAATTTGGAAACCAAATCAATTCACTAAAATTCACCTTCGAAGACGTGAATAAAATCCAAAGAATTCGATTCTAAATCCATCAAAGTAGGAATATCCAAAAATTCCAGAAATAGAAGTTTTCAAAGTCGACAAAGATGACAACAACTAATCGGAAAAGAAGAATCGATTGACAAATGGAATAATGAAACCAAACGAGCATAAATGCATAAATGACTTCAACAAAAAATAAAAATCAAGTCAATGCCGACGTCAACAATTAATGGCCATAATAGAGTACAAAACGATTCAACATCATCAACAAAGAATTCAACGGCAAACAATGTCAGAGTCTTGGAAATCAAGAATTTAGAAATTTCTCAAAACAAAGTGACCGAAGTCGAATGGAAATCAATCAGAGGAAAACATAAAATATCAAGTTCGGAATCGCTGAGATTCGAACAAAAATCAATCATCGGCTAAATCAAATCAAAGCCGAAAACACAAGAATCAAAATCAAATGCATATGAATAAGCGTTAGGAATTCATACCTAACAATCAAAGACAATCATATGCAAATACGAGAGATTAAACGTCGACAAATAGTTGTAACATATGTTCCATCCAAGTTATGTTTTATATTTGTTCTAAACCGCAGGCTCTGATACCAAGCTGTGACGCCCCACCTCTATACCCACGCTAGCCAAGAACACTACGGTGTAGTGCTGTCAACTAGCACGGAGAATATGGCTGTTGAGGAGCGGCCATCAATAGTTGGCCTTACACTAGTATTGGTTATCTCGATGGGAGTGATATATAAATATATATATTCTTTCATTTTTCATCTCTGATTTATTTTCTCCCATCGACATACCCCAATTCCAGTATAAAACGAACTACGATGGTTCGTAATAGTTTAGAACAGTAAATATAAAATAACAACACAGATTATATAAATGCGGAACACAGATGAAACAGAAAGTCTCATATATATATATAATAACTGATGTCAGTTACAATACATTCACACGGTACAGATGACACGGTACATATGATACAACTACAACAGTCGACTCAGGAAGTTACATATACAAGTACATTAACGTATATAATATACATGAATACATATCTTCCTATACAATCATACAGACTACTACAAATAACGACGACTACTCCAAAAGATATGAAAGAACTTCATAGCTCTAGCAGCAACCCAAAGCAGAATATCTACAACCTGAAATACTCGGTCTGACCCGAGTATTAAATTCAAAGAAAATAATACTCGGGTCAGTCTAATTCAAACTCAGTTATTAGTGCACAGAAGCAATAATAATTAAATAATGAATAGACGACAGTAATTAAACCAAATCAGAATGCAATTCAGAATATTGAATTGAAATAACAGAACAGTTCAAACCATTGAAATATCAATTAAAATATTAAGATGAGTAGGGCTGCAGTACACGCACGCGTGTACTGCCTCGCCACTACAGCACATGAACTACGCAAGAGATTAATAAATCAAAACAAAATAGAATATCACAAAACCATACCGTGTGGCTGCAGTTCACGCTTGCGTGCACTGCCTTGCCACTATAGTGATGTCGTACCCAAAAACTCAATACCGTGTGGCTGCAGTTCACGCTTGCGTGCACTGCCTTGCCACTATAGTGATGTCGTACCCAAAAACTCAATACCGTGTGGCTGCAGTTCACGCTTGCGTGCACTGCCTTGCCACTATGGTACAAGACGACATCATAACTCCAACTATTGACGGCAATCAATACTGCAGAGGTCAAGTCACGACTAACATGATTCAACACAACCACAAAACAAGCCAAAACTACAGCGACAACAAAATGCAGCAAACGACAGTAAAGTCTCACTAATGAAATGAAGTGAAGATTCCAAAAATCAATGCTACAGCCTCAACAATATAATGTGACAGGTCTGGGGAACATGACCTGAGTGCACAACCTCAATGATACCCAACATAAATGAACTGTGTGTTCTATATTCAATTGCATGCACATTCAACTAGTGATTATAAAAATGATGGGCCTGTAGTGTTTTATGCCATAACAGGTACATATGTCTGCATGTCGTGCATATGTATGCAATCCAATTCAGGTTAGAGAGGGATACAGGTAGTTTACACGGCATAGGACAGGGAACCGACATGTACAACATCAAGTGACACAACTACACATGACTGCATAGTATAAAGGTGATCAATGAATCAATGAGTAAGACTGCACAGTGAAACGACACGCAATTGAAACAGGCAGTGGCAACACAATGATGAAGTATATAAGTGCAGATGCACAGTGCAGCAGATATGAATGTTCATATTCATGTGCAACATCAAGGGAAGCACCATTAAAACAGGCTACTACAGTGGATTACCACCTAATCGAACTATCGAAGACCAATGGACAGTGGCAGTGAAACAACAAAGAAATGCTCCAGTCAATGAATCGACACGAGTTCAAGAATCGTAAAACAGCTGTCTCAAATCAAGACAATGCCACCCAGATTATTTTCGCAAAAAAATCAAGTATGCAAACCAAGTCCCAAAAATAACTGCAGTGCAATTTAACAACACATGCATACACACATACAAAGGTATGTATGAACACATATGAAGACAAGTAAAAAAAAAAAATAAGTAGGAAGTGAATTGCAAAATCAATACAGAGGGGATTCCAACCCATAGTTCAGAGCAATGCCCAAGACACAATCGAAACGAGTTCGAAAACTCATGGGCTGCTGTTTCAAATCAAGACAGTAATCCAAAGTGCACAATCAAAGGATGCAAGCATTCACATGAACACATGAAGTAATGCAACGAAGCCACAATATCATATAATCAAATACCAGACACCACAATGCATCAACCACTGACTCCAGCAATAAGTAAACAGCAAGAGGGATGCCAGTATGATATGCAACAGGCCTCAAGGAGGACGCAAAACAGGGAGTGAGCAATGCATATGAACAAGTGAAACAGGGTAACACCAAAGAATACCAGAACAAACAAAAATGTTTGTACTAAATAGTGTGGATTCCAAGCAAGAGAGTCTTGAAATCAAAGAATCAGCAATTTTCAAAATTCCAGTTCCATAAAAGTCAAACATTATCAAAACCGGAGTCGTAGAATACATATACAAATTAGGGCAGGGAACCAGATTCAAAGTAATACCGAAATCAAGGAGGAACCAACAATGATACACAATAATCGAACGGCCGAGCACAGAAGAACTTCACAAAACAACATCGAATCAACGTGAAATTGCCGAAACACTATATTAAGCATGAATTAGATGTGAGTGGTAGCACTCACCTTGTCGACGAATTGAAGCATCACAGAGATGAGCAAAGCCAACTACGAACGAAACCCCAATTTGGGAAGAAGGGGTAGGAGCGATCGAACGTAGCCGCCATTAATTTCCTCTCGATCGATTAGGGCACGCGAATGAAAATGAAAGGGGGATTGGGTCAAAGAACGTAAAGAGGGGGATTGGGTTTTTAAAATTTTTCACGGCCCAAAAAAGGTAAGGCCAAATAAGTAAATAAAAAAAATAAAAAATAAAAAGAAAACTTTTATTTAAAGTCCTAAATTTCTTTTATCAATTTATAAATTAATTTTAATTCAAAATTTAAAAACTTCAAATAGAAGTTTGTGTCAATATTAATCGTTTAAATTGTTGATTATAATTGACGCAAAATACCGGGTTGTTACAATATCTTTTAAAGATAAATTGAAAGTGAATATTTGAAATCGATTTGAGAATCGTATATTAATAGATATTTTGGAAATGTGAATTCACCATGGAATTTATAAAGGAAAGGGAAATTTGATTTAAAAATAAACATTGATTTATTTTTGAAGTGTGTAAATAAATTTACGGATTTGGAACGTAAATTTGAAGTAAATCGGTAAGGATTTATTTAATTGGTTTAAATGAACCATTTTGAAATGAAAATGAATAAATATTTGGAAGTGTTTCCGCGTAAGGAAAATGATTTGAAATTTTGTTTTCAAATGTTGGAAAGGTGAAAAGTGATTTGAAATTTGTTTTCGAATGGTTGAAGTGTGGAAAATTATATATCTTGTAAAGATATTTTTTTGAAAAATAAATAATTTAGGAAATTATTTGGAATCTGGTGATGTTGTGCATATCTATTAATAGTTAAATAACCGACTATCAATATTTACCTTTAAATGGGTATTTGTTGTGATTTTCTTGAAATTGAATGCTACACTTATTTTTAAAATAAGCGTTCGTTATTCGGTTTAGCCGGGAGATGACCTTTGGCTCATAAATCCCATTCCGAATAGTGATACGCCGTGATAGATAGCATTTGAAGACCGGTGTTTAAGACCGGATATTTTCGAAAACATAAGGATTACCGTCGAATGACTCTACATCGGCTGATCTCCGATACAGAGGTTTTATCACCCTCTGTGATGCGAATTCCGGACGTGATTAGTGAACATCCGGATTTGCAAGGGCTTCTTTGGAAGTGCCTTCGGTTCCGTTCGATTCCGGAACGGACTTGTATGGATCTGTGTCTGATGTTACAATTTGAGATGTAAAGCTGGTTTCTATCAAATATATTTCTGTTGGTGGCGGAGAATTTATTCTTTTAGCTTAACACCCTTCTCTGAGACATACGAGCTCGTAGGTTATGTAATTGATGGTTACTAGTGATACATTCCCAATTTGGTAACGTGGCATTTGAAGTGTTGCTGATCATTTGTTGATCAAAGCGTGGTTTTTATGAAAATAGCTTTGTGGACGAGACTTCATCTGTAACGACTCGGTATTTTCAACCATTCGCATCCATTATAAGTGCATAGGCAGACACTCATGCCGGAATTGAATTGCTCAAAATACCGTGTTGTAAATAAAATTATGGCAAACCTCAGAATATACAGTAAATAAAAATCACAGATCACAGACACAGAGTATATAAAAATGCAGCGGAAGTAAAAGCGGAGATAGTAGTTCATGAAGCTACTATATAAAATATGAGATACATCAGAGTTAAATAAGATACAACAGAAGAGTAATAGGATACATCAGGTACAAATCAGATACATCACTGAACCACTGGATACTGAAACAAAATAGATGGCTGGATCTTCAAGGAAAGCTCTAACGCCGAAGGTGAATCTTGAATGCTAACTCAATCAATCTGACCCGAGCGTAAAGCAAAACACAAAACCCTTGAGTCAGGACATAAATACTTATAAACTGTAAATCAACTCAAGTTAACAGTAACAAAATGCATCAGTAACTTAAAGGATGCTTGGGACCGCCCATCCTCTAAGGATCCGTTAAACTATTTACTATGTAGTAATATACGCTATATACGGTAGTGTCTAATCAGTAAAGTATAATCATATAGAAAATAGCGTTAAGGGGATGGTGAACCTTAACGCGGTCGGATCTTTAAAACCAAAATCGTAGTGGGCTCGATATAAGGATACGACACGGCACGCAAGGAAGTGCCAGGGTGGATACACCGTTTGCACTCCCGGACCGGTGGTGACAGCAAGCCAGCAGCTTCTGCCCACCTCGAACAATACCCCCGAATCAAAAGTGGCGCCACCGAATCGAATCACAAAAGTAATAGAATGGTTTACGATGGAGCATGCTCGATGAAAGGGTGCGACCCTTTGTGTAGCCGGTATAGCTCCTGTTTAAGTCATATATGCCAACTCACGGGAGTTGGGTCCACGTAATATACCTCGAGAACGTCGCCACCATCCTACTTCATTCTGGAATCTCCACCACGTACACAGTTGTTAAAGTGGTTTTCGGTATTGGCTGGCTATAAGACAATATCTGATCCCGGTCTCTTTAACAACCAATCGTTATTATAACCCATGGATATTTATTTCAAATAATTTATACTTCCAAGACCAAAATATCATACTCATTTCAAAACAATATCACAATAGTAACATTTCCATTCAAAAAAAATAATTCAATAAATATATCATTCAAATAAAACCCAAATTTCCAAATCATTGAATATTTCTTTCAATTTATTAAACTTGAAATATTCCTTTAAATATCATAGCATTTTGGAAATGTTACCTTAAGGAATCATAGCATTTCTGGAATGTACTACTTTCCACTTTACATTGTATATAATCGAAGTATTGATAAGCTTGAAATTTTAACATGTCAATTTATCATAGCCTTATAGTTAGATAAACTTTCTTACTGTAATATCCAATTTAAAACCGAAATTCTTATGTTAAGTTAAAAGCACCTTATTAACTTACATTATTATTACAATAAAGAAACTTTATTATTTTAATCATTTAAAGTATGTCATTCACATAAATTAAAACTTGCTTATCAAATGTACGTTATCAACTTACATTTTATTATTACAGTAAGTAACATTTATCATTTTAATCAATTTAAAATACACCATTACATTGATTAAAATCTACGTGTCAAATGTACGTTTTAAATTTTATATTCCTATTACAATAATGAACATTTATTAATTAAATCAATACCACACTACTTAAAACTTTACATGTTTTTTTCTTAATTAAAACTTTACATGCTCTTGCATTAATTAAAACTTTCACGTTCTCTCATTAATTAGGACTTTACACGTTTCTTTCATTAATTAAAACCTATACGTTTCTTTCATAAATTAAAGCCTATACGTTTCTTTCATAAATTAAAGCCTATACGTTTCTTTCACAAATTAAAACCTATACGTTTCTTTCACAAATTAAAACCTATACGTTTCTTTCACAAATTAAAACTTATACGTTTCTTTCACAAATTAAAACTTTCTTTCATAAACTAAAACTTATACGTTTCTTTCATAAAGTAAAACCTATACGTTTCTTTCATAAATTAAAACTTATACGTTTCTTTCATAAATTAAAACTTATACGTTTCTTCACTTTTCAACAAATAAACTTAACATTTCATATTTATATTACCATTTCATAAATTTAACTAGACTTCCAATTTATTTAATTAATTTAACATCTTTAGTTAAAACTCAAATTTCACATTTTCAAGTCAAGTTATCTTTTAAAATTTCATTTTTCAACAGTCATTTATTCAACCACTTAAATTTATAGAAAAATCAAAAATTCTTTAATAAATCACTTAAATTCAAATATAAATCAATTTATCATATTTACCATTTTTCAAGTATAATTAAAGTCCATTTTATTCATATAACTTAAATATCATTTTTAGTCAAAATTCCAAATTTCAAACATAAGTTATATTTCAAAAATCCAGTTAAACAATTCATAAATTACATTTTAAACACATAGAAAAATCATATTTTATTTATTTTAAAACCTTTCAAAAACTATTTAAACCAAATTTCATAAATTTATAATTTTTAAAATACTTAAAATATTCAAAACACTTTATAGAATAACCACGGGTCTGTATATAGTTTTCTAACCTAGGTCAAGTGATACGGATATGTATCATTTCAATCCGCAGTTTAAAAAGTAAAATTCCGGGTTCTATCATTTCAAACCCGCAATCCCAAGTTAAAATTAGATAAATAACAATAACTCAATCATTTCAGCCCATAATGATTCTATTCTAACAGGGAACATGCAGTGTGATCATAAACAGAAATAATATGAACAATATCAATATCACAATATACAGTCATATATCAGGTGTCAGGAGAAAATTAACAGTTTTAACATGATAATAACATGGCATAGCCTATCATATGATCATCATTAACTTACATAAACATTTTATATTACTAAACACTTGTCATCAATTCACTTTTTCATAAGTATAAATGTCAAAGTGAGAAAGACTCGCCTTTCAAGCTGAAGACCAAAACAACAAGCACAAGAGCGATTCCAAAAGCACGACAAGCACGATTTGAATTGAATGAATGGAAAGCCTTGATAATGATCTTGTATACAACAAATAAGCAAGACCATATAAACATATGCATACAATACAAAACAGCATTGAAACTGATTGAAATAAAACAACAATGGACAAGATGATTTTACCATGCCTCAATCACTTCATCGCTTGGCCTAAGGGACACTTATGCTCGGCTATGATGATGCTTTGGCCCAGGTATGGCATCATATAGGTCAGGTTTTGATATGGTTTGGATCTGGTTTGGACCTAGAAGGTACGGCTACATGGCAAGAGCAAGGTGGAGGTTACAAGGCATGAGAATACAAAGGGTTAAGGCAAACAAGTGGGTTTTTGGTGCACATATGGGTTCGGCCTTGACTGATGTAGGCTTGGCTATTCATGCTACAGGTCAGATTAATGCTGGAGTGGTGCGTGGTGGTCAGGCCAGTGGTGGTGGCGGCGGCTATGGTGGTGATTTGGGTGGTGGATGAAGGGAATGAGGCAACAATGGTCAAAAACATTGTTTTTAGGCATGTAGGTTGCAATTTGAAGGGTTTGGCCACCATAGATGGCTCGGCCATGGTCATGGTTGGTGGAGTAGATGGTGTTGGAGGCATGGAAGAGATGTAGGAGTTTGTGGCTGCGGCTATGGAGAAGAGGCCGATCCAAACTAGAAGAGAAACAAGGCAAAATTTAGAGAAAACAAGTAGAAAAGTAAGAAAAAGAAAGGGAAGCCATTACCAGATCTTTGAAGCCGTGAGAAACAAATGAAAATGATCTTTTTTTTTCATGTGAAAACCTAATGAGATGACAGCTACATTAGGGTTTTACACGGCTAAGGCAATTAATTGTGGAATTTAAGGAAATGAAGGGTTTGGGCAAATTAAAG
The DNA here is from genome assembly GCA_030765085.1 of Allium cepa. Lineage (NCBI taxonomy): Eukaryota > Viridiplantae > Streptophyta > Magnoliopsida > Asparagales > Amaryllidaceae > Allium > Allium cepa. Next base: position 951,917,228 of record CM060937.1, read on the forward strand.
GGCTTACGTTTCAAAGTGGTTTACAATCTTTCATATTCTTTTCCTTTTAAAACTTTACATAAACAAAATTTCAGGAGAAAATACTTTACAAACCGAAATCAATTAGAAATATGAGGTAACAAATAGTATAATTTGAAAAAAATATAAAATAATGAAGAAAATGCCTTAAAAATACCATACAGTGTTCTAAAATTGTGCATAAATCACTGTTAGTCTTGGAAAATTATACATTTCATTATAAAATTATTATGAAGTGGAAAGTTGAATTAAATTAATTTATTTAAAGCATTTTCAAGGTGAAATAAATAGTTGAATTTTAATTAAATAGAATTTTAAATAAAGAAAAATGCAGTAAATACCAAACTAGGCTTTATAAATTGAAATAAATTCAAATAAACTTTAGAAAAATTATATTCTCATTTCAAAAATACTTAAAAGTCAAAATATACATAATATAACATATTATCACATATTAAAATAAAATATAACAAAGAAAAAGTAATTTATACAATTTAAAATAGTCATTGTTAAATAACCCTATATACGCACAATATTGTAAAGGGTATAACTTTCACAATTTACATCCGATTTCAACGAAATGAAAAGTGGTGTTCTTAAAATTTTATGTACTTTCATAATAAAAGATAAAATTTAAATTTTCAAACTTTTAAAATTTTAAATTAAAAGTCAAATTTTGACTATTTTGACCAAAAATTCACTTTACAGTAAAATATTCAAATTATACTAGTTTGAACTATAAATCACTTAATAATCATCATTTATATTAAAAAATGAGATGTTTGGAAAAAAAAATTAAAATAACATGAAAAAATTAAATAAAGTCAATTTAAAAATATAAGCAAAATCTAGGGTTGTTACACTCTCCCCCACTCAAAAACTTTTCGTCCCCGAAAAGGAATGAGGCACGGGAAAGCACAGAAAAAGATAAAGTGAAATAAGATTGAGACAAGATAACAAGGAGATTGAAATTATACCTGATAACTATTGTTATAGGTAAGTTTAACAAGGTGTAGATTTATCAAAGATTATACAAAGATTTCTAAACAGAAAGATTATAGAAAGATGCCCATACCAGTCTGTAGTAAGATAAGAATAATAAGGACAACAAAATGATAATTTGAAAAACAAAATAAGGAAATAAATTTGAAAGCATGGAAATTTCAACTTAATTTTTTTTTATAAGTTAAATAAATCGTTAACTATCTCAAATTTCATTGTTTTATTATCCAATCATCTTGAATTAACAATTTTTAAAACCATGGGTTTGAAAAATAATCATTTATTACACTCACAATGTATTTAATAAATTTAATTCTTCTTTATTCCTAATTAAAATTAAATTTATTCCTCTCACTATATTTATCACTTATGTTAAACATACTTACACTTATTATAACTGCTTTCTTTTATTCTTAGTTCTTTTAACATTATTTTATTATAAGTTATTCAATTACCCTTTATTATATTTACCTTTGTTAATCTCTTCTTTTTTTTTCAACTAAAATTTAAGTGTATAACGTTTATTATAACCACTCAAATTTTATTTATAAAATCTTTTTATATTGTATATTATCCAATTACATTGTTAACTTTTGAAATTAAGGTAAGTTATATTTAAATGCAATTGTATTATACAAATAAAACTTTCCAATTCAACCATTTCAAGCTTAAATCATTTATTCAAAAAATTTGATTTTCTTTTTTAATTGAAATTATTCTTTAAAAATAAAATTTAAGAATTAAATTTCCAATTTCTTCAAACCATTTAGAGATAAATAAATGTATGTACATAACTTATCGAATCAATTTTTTTTAAATCGTATATCTATATTATATATTATAAATCAAGTCATATTTTAGAAAATTCAAACCAAATTAAATTCCCAAAACAAAGCTATAGCAAGACTACAGGGCAGTCTCTTCACTTCAAAACTCGAAAATGAACGTCGGTGATGTCGCGATCATCACCGAAGTTATTTTCCAGCGACAAAGAGAAGAGCACAAATTTTAAACTTTTAAAATTCTTTGAAGACAAATTCTATTCAAAATACTTTAAATAATATAACCTTTTAAAACTTTAAACCAAAGTTCGAAATAATCGGAATTTAAATCCTCAAATTCTTGTTTTAAATTCATTTCAGTTCCCAAATAAATTTATAAACAAATATTTATAGATCTATTTGTAGAACAATAAATGATAAATCAAGTATTATCATTTCAAATTATCAATTTAAATCATTTCATTAAGTTCCATAAATTTACTTATATATCAAAATTTATTTCATTAACCAAATTTTTTTTTTATAAATATATTGTGTCCGTTTGTTCTGTCAAAGTGTTTTGGAAATCTTATCGATAGCGCTGATCAGACTTACCGATCAGAAACCCAACTCAACATCAACAACTCAAACAACACAATATATAAAACATTTTAATTTTAAATACTTGTTTACAAATACACTATACATGAATAGATTTTCAAAGAAGGATAGAGATTCAAATTTTTGATTAACACAAATCAAAGGAGATTATGATTTAAAAATAAGTTGGAAACAAGGATGACATGATTAAATAACAGAATAGGAAGATGGATAAGCTTATATAAATCACGGGAAACCTTAACCGGGTCAACCATGACTTAAAGAATAAGATCAATGTTGATTTTTCTAGGGTAAATCTACATTCGACACCAAGAGTTAGAGTTTGAAATAACAAAAGATATTAGCATCTAAACCAAGGATAGATAAGAATCTCTGGTGAATCGATGCTAACTGCAAAGGAGTTTTCCCCCATTTTCAATTAAATTTGAAATTGGTGTGATCGCCGACTCACTAGAAAGATCATTCGAAGCGGAGTTATGGAATGCTCCAGAGTCAAAAGAAGATGAATAGTGAGGGATACGAATGGATTTCGGAACTGTAGGGAACATTCCAAAATTCAAAGGAATCGAGTCAAAAGGGAGAGATTCAAACTCGAATGAAAGTGATTATGTAAATACATTCACTCCATATGTTGAGTTTTGCCTAGAGCTACCAAAGCTCTGATACCAACTGTAATGACTCGGTATTTTCAACCATTCGCATCCATTATAAGTGCATAGACAGACACTCATGCCGGAATTGAGTTGCTCAAAATACCGTGTTGTAAATAAAATTTTGGCAAACCTCAGAATATACAATAAATAAAAATCACAGATCACAGACACAGAGTATATAAAAATGCAGCGGAAGTAAAAGAGGAGATAGTAGTTCATGAAGCTACTATATAAAATATGAGATACATCAGAGTTAAATAAGATACAACAGAAGAGTAACAGGATACATCAGGTACAAATCAGATACATCACTGAACCACTGGATACTGAAACAAAATAGATGGCTGGATCTTCAAGGAAAGCTCTAACGCCGAAGGTGAATCTTGAATGCTAACTCAATCAATCTGATCCGAGCGTAAAGCAAAACACAAAACCCTCGAGTCAGGACATAAATACTTATAAACTGTAAATCAACTCAAGTGAATAGTAACTAAATGCATTAGTAACTTAAAGGATGCTTAGGACAGCCCATCCTCTAAGGATCCGTTAAACTATTTACTATGTAGTAATATACGCTATATACGGTAGTGTCTAATCAGGAAGTATAATCATATAGAAAATAGCGTTAAGGGGATGGTGAACCTTAACGCGGTCGGATCTTTAAAACCAAAATCGTAGTGGGCTCGATATAAGGATATGACCCGGCACGCAAGGAAATGCCAGGGTGGATACACCGTTTGCACTCCCGGACCGGTGGTGACGGCAAGCCAGCAGCTTCCGCCCACATCGAACAATACCCCCGAATCAAAAGTGGCGCCACCGAATCGAATCACAAAAGTAATAGAATGGTTTACGATGGAGCATGCTCGTAAAAGGGTGCGACCCTTTGTGTAGCCCGGTATAGCTCCTGTTTAAGTCATATATGCCAACTCACGGGAGTTGGGTCCACGTAATATACCTCGAGAACGTCGCCACCATCCTACTTCATTCTGGAATCTCCACCGCGTACACAGTTGTTAAAGTGGTTTTCGGTATTGGCCGGCTATAAGACAATATCCGATCCCGGTCTCTTTAACAACCAATCGTTATTATAACCCATGGATATTTATTTCAAATAATTTATACTTCCAAGACCAAAATATCATACTCATTTCAAAACAATATCACAATAGTAACATTTCCATTTCAAAAAAAATAATTCAATAAATATATCGTTCAAATAAAACCCAAATTTCCAAATCATTGAATATTTCTTTTAATTTATTAAACTTGAAATATTCCTTTAAATTATCATAGCATTTTGGAAATGTTACCTTAAGGAATCATAGCATTTCTGGAATGTACTACTTTCCACTTTACATTGTATATAATCAAATTATTGATAAGCTTGAAATTTTAACATGTCAATTTATCATAGCCTTATAGTTATATAAACTTTCTTACTATAATATCCAATTTAAACCGAAATTCTTATGTTAAGTTAAAAGCACCTTATTAACTTACATTATTATTACAATAAAGAAACTTTATTATTTTAATCATTTAAAGTATGTCATTCACATAAATTAAAACTTGCTTATCAAATGTACGTTATCAACTTACATTTTACTATTACAGTAAGTAACATTTATCATTTTAATCAATTTAAAATACACTATTACATTGATTAAAATCTACGTGTCAAATGTACGTTTTAAATTTTATATTCCTATTACAATAATGAACATTTATTAATTAAATCAATACCACACTACTTAAAACTTTACATGTTTCTTTCTTAATTAAAACTTTACATGTTCTTGTATTAATTAAAACTTTCATGTTCTCTCATTAATTAGGACTTTACACGTTTCTTTCATTAATTAAAACCTATACGTTTCTTTCATAAATTAAAACCTATATGTTTCTTTCATAAATTAAAACCTATAGGTTTCTTTCATAAATTAAAACCTATAGGTTTCTTTCATAAATTAAAACCTATACGTTTCTTTCATAAATTAAAGCCTATACATTTCTTTCATAAATTAAAGCCTATACATTTCTTTCAGAAATTAAAACCTATACGTTTCTTTCACAAATTAAAACCTACAAATTAAAACCTATACGTTTCTTTCACAAACTAAAACTTATACGTTTCTTTCACAAACTAAAACTTATACGTTTCTTTCATAAAGTAAAACTTATACGTTTCTTTCATAAATTAAAATTTATACGTTTCTTTCATAAATTAAAATTTATACGTTTCTTCACTTTTCAACAAATAAACTTAACATTTCAGATTTATTTTACCATTTCACAAATTTAACTAGACTTCCAATTTATTTAATTAATTTAACATCTTTAGTTAAAACTCAAATTTCACATTTTCAAGTCAAGTTATCTTTTAAAATTTCATTTTTCAACAGTCATTTATTCAACCACTTAAATTTATAGAAAAATCAAAAATTCTTTAATAAATCACTTAAGTTCAAATATAAATCAATTTATCATATTTACCATTTTTCAAGTATAATTAAAGTCCATTTTATTCATATAACTTAAATATCATTTTTAGTCAAAATTCCAAATTTCAAACATAAGTTATATTTCAGAAATTTAGTTAAACAATTCATAAATTACATTTTAAACACATAGAAAAATCATATTTTATTTATTTTAAAACCTTTCAAAAACTATTTAAACCAAATTTCATAAATTTATAATTTTTAAAATACTTAAAATATTCAAAACACTTTATAGAATAACCACGGGTCTGTATATAGTTTTCTAACCTAGGTCAAGTGATACGGATATGTATCATTTCAATCCGCAGTTTAAAAAGTAAAATTCCGGGTTCTATCATTTCAAACCCGCAATCCCAAGTTAAAATTAGATAAATAACAATAACTCAATCATTTCAGCCCATAATGATTCTATTCTAATAGGGAACATGCAGTGTGATCATAAACAGAAATAATATGAACAATGTCAATATCACAATATACAGTCATATATCAGGTGTCAGGTGAAAATTAACAGTTTTAACATGATAATAACATGGCATAGCCTATCATATGATCATCATTAACTTACATAAACATTTTATATTACTAAACACTTGTCATCAATTCACTTTTTCATAAGTATAAATGTCAGAGTGAGAAAGACTCGCCTTTCAAGCTGAAGACCAAAACAACAAGCACAAGAGCGATTCCAAAAGCACGACAAGCATGATTTGAATTGAATGAATGGAAAGCCTTGATAATGATCTTGTATACAACAAATAAGCAAAACTGTAATGACCCAGAAATTAGAATAATTTAATTTGAAAATATTTAATTAGTTTTAACTATTTGAATAATGGTTTGGATTGAATTTCCATTATAACTTTGAATTTGGCGATTAAATTATAAAATTTAATCTATCGAAAGTGAATAAAAATTTGAATCTTCAGTTTAAAGCTGATTAAAAATATTTCAAAGGCTTATAAAAATTATATTGATAATACTGAAGATAATAAAAGCTTCAGAATTTAATTTGAAAATAATTTGATCAGTTTTGAATTTTATCGTTTGAAATCGAATTTAAAAATAGCCTTCCGAGGCACAGTCTCGGAATTCGACGAAACCAGTTCCATTAGGTCCGTAATATCAAATTATTATTTGATTTCAAATTTCGTATTTTTTTAGTTGCCGTGTGGGAATACGACACATAAACGCGTTGAAAGTTCTATCGAAAACAAACTTAATTTAAATTTAAATTTAAAATTAGATAACGACAGCATCCCGTTCAATACGCCTAAAATCACGCAATTGATCACGGAGGCAAGCACGTTCTCCCTGAAACAACACGTACCCCTGTCTCCCTCCTTCCCATTTTAAATATCCTTCTTCGGTTTTGAAAATCTCAAAACAATAATGGCCGAACAAAAGAAAATTTCGAGCCTATCTCCATTCGTTTCCAGCCCACCTTTCTCGTTCCAATCCTCGATTCAAAATCCCTCTCTTTCGACCTTCAATTTTAAAAATCAAAACGCGGTGAAAAATGGCCGAAGCCCTAAATCGAAATCGCGAGTGGGTGGGGGGGTCGCGATGCATTTCAATTTCGTCGAGGCGCACGCTTTTGGGTTGACACACTGTGGTAGCTGCGAGCACTCGCGTGGGGGTGGTAGCGGGGCATCCAGATCTGGTCGCGAATGATTATGGCAGGAGGCGTCGCTCTCCTCTCAATCAGGTCGGCGCGTGCTAGGGGAGGGGGGTTGCGGCGACGAAGAGGTGTTCGTTGGAGGGAGCTGCAGGAAGCTCGGTCACGAACCAGTTATTCTGGAGGTGGGGCGAAGGCACTTGCCGAGGAGAGCGAGCGAATTTTTGATGACCTGAGATGTAGTGGTGCGTCGGTTCACGGAAGCACGGCAGGCAACATCAGCTGGGGTTCGTTTAAATTTCGACAGTAAGGTAAATATAGTTTTGTTTAATTTAAAGATATATATAGATCTATGTCTATAATCTTACAAAGGTAATCTTTTTGATAAGTTGTTCCAATTCTAGTCAGTAAAGATATAGACAGAAAAATAATAATAATAAATCTGTTTTAAAAGTTTTCTAGCAGGGGAAAGTATATGTATGGAAAAATAAAATAAAAATAAATAAACAGTGGGTTGGAACAGAAAATAAATTAAAATAAATATAGGTGTAAATGAAATTTTAATTTCCAATAAAAGGAAAGTTAGTTTGAAAGTAAAGTGTATAGTTAAATAAATTTATTTAACAGAAATTGTTTAAAAGAAATTGTTTTGAAAATGAAATCATTTGTTCAAATTAATTTGCTAGTAAATTAAATTTGTCAGATGGTGAGTCAAATGATTTATTATGGGAAAATTTGTTCAAGATAAAATTTTGGTTAATTTATTAAAGAGGAAATTTAGTTTTAATTTAGTCTTAGTTAAATAAATTCATTCAAAAGGAAAACGGTTTAAAATTTAAGCTATCAGCTTAAAACAAAATCATTGGATAATTAAAATTACCAAACGAAAATTGGTTATTCAATTTATTCGAATATTGATAAATTGTATAAACTGTTTATACAAGGTCTTAAAATCACGGAAACAAGCTGAGACGGAAATGGACTGCGAAATAGATTGCTAAGGTGAGAACTTCTCACTCAAAAGGGTATTTAAATTTTAAATAGTTATATTTAAAATTTGCTGATTGATTGATTGTTGTTTGATTGTGATATTAGATATAGTAGGATATATCTATATATAGCAATATATATATATTGGCATATGTATATATTGCAGTTGATTGATTTCCCGCCTCGTATAGCGGATGAGACCCTATTGCGCCGTTAGTAAGCGGATAATATTATAAAATCCCATATACCGTGATATTCCACCTCGAAGTGGAATTGGTATTGTGCTAACATCTATGGATGCAGGGAAACAGGTTGGAGGGATCCAACTGGATTCCTCACAAATATTTATATGATTATAGATATTGTGTGATTATTGATTATCATATCGATATATGATATTTGTGCCGTGATTGACTATTCGATGGTGTTGCATCATCGGACTCATTTTTAAAGTTAAAAATAACGATTTTGAATTTAAAAGGGTTTTTAAAGTGATTTTTCAAAGAATATGTTTTATTAAATTTTTGTATTGATTCATTTTAAAATAAATAAACTTATAAATTTTTATGTTATAAAAATTAACATTTTTATGAAATATGACAGAAAGGTAATTTTTAAAATACATAGATTTTTATAAAATAGTTAAATTGGGATTTTGGATAAATTTATTATCAGTTTATATAAAAGATTTTATAAATGGATATTTGTGAATTAAATTTATTGGAATTCTGAAATAGGTTTATAAAGTGTTAAGTTGATGTATAAAATGAATTTCATTAAAATTTATAGATTTATAAGTTGTGAAAGTTATCAAATGAATAGATGTTGAAAATAAAATTTTTATAGGAAATTAACTTATAAACTGGCTTTTGGGCATTTAAATGGGATATTGATAGAAACAGTTAATAAAAGAAATTTTTTTTAAGTTGAAATTGAAGGAAAATATATAAAGAAATCTTATGAGTAATAAGATTAAAAAAAAATTGTGAAGTTCAAAGGAACGATTTGGTAAATAAATAATATTATAAGTATTCAACTTATAATATAGATTTTGGTTTATAATTGGGTTATATAAATTGAATTGGATTTAATAAAAAAGATTAGTAAATTGAAGTTTATAAATAGAGATGGAATTTATAAACATTGTTATAAATTCGGAAATCGATGGAATTTGACAAACTGAATATAGAAATTTACTAAAGGAAGTATATTCGCGATTTTTATAGCGAATTATTATTTATATAAAAATGTGGAGAAAATATTGAAAATTTGGTTAGAAAAGTATATTCACTATTTTAGATAGTGAATATATTATTAAAAAAAATGGAAATATTTTGGGAAAGGAATGTTTTAAATGGAATTTAAAACGATTTAAAGATGTTTTAAAATGCATCAAGTATCAAAAATATAGATTTCAACATTCATTGTTGAAATAGACGTTTTCGAGAAATAGAGGGAATGAAAACATAGATTTCAACATTTATTATTGAAATAGACGTTTTCGAGAAATAGAAGGAAATGGTGGACTATAACACTGTTGTTATAGTAAATGGTTTCCGAAAAGAAATATTTTTGTATAGTATTGGGATTTATATATATCTATTTTAAATTTCGAATCCCTATACTAGTGATTTTGGGTTGTCGTAACGATGTTTTACGCAACATTCATTTTGACCCAAATAAATGCGTTTAAAAGACCGTTTTCCTTAAAGAATGAAATATATACTTAATTTTGATTTAAGTATATCGAATATTTTCAAATGTTGAAAATAAAATGGATTTATGAAATACTTATTATTAAATAAGTATGGAAATGTTTTCCCAATACGAAATAAAACATTTTGAGAATTTATCCTTTTTTTAAAAAAAAAATAAAAGATAAATAGAAAGTGAATATTTGGAATCTATTGAAAACCATATATCAGTAGATATTTTGAAATATAAATTCACTATGGAATTTATAAATGGAAAGGGAAAATTGGTTTCAAAATAAACGTTGTTTATTTTTGAAGTGTGGAAAATTATATATATCTTGTAAAGATAGTTTTGGGAAAATAAATAATTTGGAAAATTATTTGGAATCTGATGATGTGGCGCATCTTTATTGATAGTTAAATAACCGACTATCAATATTTACCCTTGAATGAGTATTTGTTGTGATTGCTTGAAATTGAATGCCACACTTATTTTTAAAATAAACGCTCACTATTCGGGTTAACCGGGAAGGGACCATGGGGTCGTATAACCCATTCCGAATAGTGATACGTCGTTATAAATTGCATTTGAAGACCGGTGTTGAAGACCGGATAATTGTGAAAACGGAAGGATTACCGTCGAGTTACTCTGCATCGGCTGATCTCCGGTACAGAGGTTTTATCACCCTTAGTAACGGGAAGTCCGGACGTGATTAATGAATATCCGGATTGCAAGGACTTCTTTGTAAGTGCCTTCGGTTCTGTTCGAGCCCGGAACAGACTTGTATGGATTGTATGTCTGACATTACAAGTTGAGATATAAAGCTGATTTCTTTAAAATATATTTCTGTTGGTGGCGGAGAATTTATTCTCTTAGCTTAACACCCTTCTCTGAGACGTACGAGCTCAGAGGTTATATAGTTGATGGTTACTAGTGATACATTCCCGAATTGGTAATGTGGCATGCTGAGTGTTGCTGTAAAATGATCGTTGAATGATCATTTGTGATAGGATCATTTGTTTGATCGTCTATCTTGATGATCATTGCTTTGATCATTTGTTGACCCAAAGCACGACTTTTGTTTAAAAGCGTGGCTTTGTGGACGAGACTTCATCGAGCCTCACACCCCGGAAATGGTCAAAACAGGAAAGATGCGGCAAGGTTATTAGGGGGTAGCGCCCCTTTAGTGTATGTCATTCCTTCTGGATAGAGGTGGTATCATGGTATGGAGCCCATATACTTAACCTATGTGGTTACTGCAAATTTATTACTTTGTGGTTGTTGGAAATCGGGGATCCTCGGATATAGATCGGTTACGATCGGGGAATGACATATTCGTGTCAGTTGTTACCCAGTTAGGGGTAACCCGGCCTTGTGTTGGCAGACATCCGGTTAGGTTCTCGGGACGTCATTACAGAGGCGTTTTCATATGGCAATGGGAAGTTCCTTGGCCTGACCATTTGTTGGAAATCCATTCTTCAATACGCACCTTGTATGGTTTTAGTTGTAGAACCTGCCATTTAATATGGTAGCTATAGCGGGCGTAATATAATGGTACCTATACTGGCTAAGATTTATATTCTACTTTCGAAATTGTTTTCTACACTACGCACTAATAATAATATCAAAAAAATGATTTGATTTCTGCGTAGTAAGCATCTTTGACTATCATAAGGAGAAATCTCCTCCAAGTCTGCGTTTGCATTGTGTGTGTGGCGGGAGGCCTTATGGTAGTTTCATTTTCCAAAAGCATTTCGAATTTACTTAAAGAAAAATATTTCTTTGGTTGTTTTTAAGTATAACTGTTTTTAGTTCTCACACCAGTCACATGACTGACCTGGAGTTTATTGTTCCCTTCCTAAACTCTGGGTGCCCACCAATTTCCACACGGGCAGTCTAGAGTTAGGTTATCAGGTCATTTGGATTCAGGTGTTGCTACAGATATCTGGAGGCGAGCTGGATGGCGTAGCATATTATCTATTGTATATAGTATTTCTTTTCCGCTGTTTGATGTTGTAAACTCTGATAATGAATGTAATGTGGTGTAATGTATAAAATATACAGTTCTTTTGTTTTAATGAATATTCATTTATCTATTATATGTTGTTCCGCTGCGATTGTGAGATTCTGATATTGTTCTGTTGTTCTTTCTGTTGTTCTGTTGTTGTTCTTTTCTTTCTTCTTCTATCTTTTTCTCTCTTCCTCTACCTCTTTCTTCTTCTTAAAAACCATAAAGGTTCGGTTTTTCGGCAACGAAAAATCGCGATCTTTACAAAGACCATATAAACATATGCGTACAATACAAAACAACATTGAAACTGATTGAAATAAAACAACAATGGACAAGATGATTTTACCATGCCTTAATCACTTCAACGCTTGGCCTAAGGGACACTTATGCTCGGCTGTGATGATGCTTTGGCCCAGGTATGGCATCATATAGGTCAGGTTTTGATATGGTTTGGATCTGGTTTGGACCTAGAAGGTACGGCTGCATGGAAAGAGCAAGGTGGAGGTTACAAGGCATGAGAATACAAAGGGTTAAGGCAAACAAGAGGGTTTTTGGTGCACATATGGGTTCGGCCTTGACTGATGTGGGCTTGGCTATTCATGCTACAGGTCAGATCAATGCTGGAGTGGTACGTGGTGGTCAGGCCAGTGGTGGTGGTGGCGGCTATGGTGGTGATTTGGGTGGTGGATGAAGGGAATGAGGCAACAATGGTCAAAAACATTGTTTTTAGGCATGTAGGTTGCAATTTGAAGGGTTTGGCCACCATAGATGGCTCGGCCATGGTCATGGTTGGTGGAGTAGATGGTGTTGGAGGCATGGAAGAGATGTAGGAGTTTGTGGCTGCGGCTATGGAGAAGAGGTCGATCCAAACTAGAAGAGAAACAAGGCAAAATTTAGAGAAAACAAGTAGAAAATTAAGAAAAAGAAAGGGAAGCCATTACCAGATCTTTGAAGCCGTGAGAAACAAATGAAAATGATCTTTTTTTTTCACGTGAAAACCTAATGAGATGACGTACATTAGGGTTTTACACGGTTAAGGCAATTAATTGAGGAGTTTAAGGAAATGAAGGGTTTGGGCAAATAAAAGGGCTTACGTTTCAAAGTGATTTACAATCTTCCATATTCTTTTCCTTTTAAAACTCTACATAAACAAAATTTCAGAAGAAAATACTTTACAAACCGAAATCAATTAGAAATATAAGGTAACAAATAGTATAATTTGAAAAAAATATAAAATAATGAAGAAAATGCCTAAAAAATACCAAACAGTGTTCTAAAATTGTGCATAAATCACTGTTAGTCTTGGAAAATTATACATTTCATTATAAAATTATTATGAAGTGGAAAGCTGAATTAAATTAATTTATTTAAAGCATTTTCAAGGTGAAATAAATAATTAAATTTTAATTAAATAGAATTTTAAATAAAGAAAAATGCAGTAAATACCAAACTAGGCTTTATAAATTGAAATAAATTCAAATAAACATTAGAAAAATTATATTATCATTTCAAAAATACTTAAAAGTCAAAATATACATAATATAACATATTATCACATATTAAAATAAATATAACAAAGAAGAAGTAATTTATACAATTTAAAATAGTCATTGTTAAATAACCCTATATACGCACAATATTGTAAAGGGTATAACTTTCACAATTTACATCCAATTTCAACGAAACGAAAAGTGGTGTTCTTAAAATTTTATGTAATTTCATAATAAAAGATAAAATTTAAATTTTCAAACTTTTAAAAATTTAAATTAAAAGTCAAAGTTTGACTATTTTGACCAAAAATTCACTTTACAGTAAAATATTCAAATTATACTAGTTTGAACTATAAATCACTTAATAATCATCATTTATATTAAATAATGAGATGTTTGAAAAAAAAATTAAAATAACATAAAAAAAGTCAATTTAAAAATATAAGCAAAATCTAGGGTTGTTACACTATCGGACCTCACACCCCGGAAATGGTCAAAACGGGAAAGATGCAGCAAGGTTATTAGGGGATAGCGCCCCCTTAGTGTATGCCATTTTCTTCTGGATAGAGGTGGTATCATGGTATGGAGCCTAGATTCTTAACCTATGTTGTTGCTGCAAACTTATTATTTTGTGGTTGTTGGTGAATCCCGGGATTTAGGTTGGTTACGACCGGGGGATGGCATACTTGTGTCAGTAGTTACCCAGCTAGGGGTAACCCGGCCTTGTGTTGGCAGAGATCCGGTTAGGTTCTCGGGGCGTCTTTCCAGAGGCGTACCCACGTAGCAATGGGAAGTTCCTTGGCCTAACCATTTGTTGGAAAATCCAAAGAAACAATACGCATCTTGTGACGCCCCACCTCTATACCCACGCTAGCCAAGAACACTACGGAGTAATGCTGTCGACTAGCACGGAGAATAAGGCTGTTGAGGAGCGACCATCTGTATAATTGCTTTGTGCGAGCACCGATATGCCAGATAAAAATATATCAAGAGGAAATCCGACATACCGACACAAACTCAAAGCTACTACACAGTGGCTATAAAGGTCTTCGGAAACAAATATAGAAATAAACATAATACAAATCAGTCACAGATAATTCATATCACAAAGGCGGAAATAGATATGAATAAAACACATGAAAGTGTACATCAGAGTAGTGGTCGAACAAGATCCACAATATCAAAAAAAGAATAGGTACAAGTGCTAGACAAAAGAATAAGTATACATCATAGAGTCTGTATCTCAAATGTATACAACAAAAACTACTAAACTAAAGTAGTTAGCCAAAAGTCAGAAGATGGTTCCAGATAGAAAGCCATGAGGAAGCACCTGTAATATCTCAGTCTGACCTGAGTATTATTTAAGAAGAAAATAATAAACGGATCAGTCTAGCTATAAATATCATATGAAATGATATAGAATAAGAGATATGACTAAACGCATAATAATCACAATGTCAAGCTGTGATAAATAAATAATTGAAAAATCAATAAGAGATTAATCAATATCGCAAAGATCTTTTCAAAGATAAAAAGGAATGTCATACTCCTAATTTCATTCACCAAGCCACAATAAATGACATATATATCAATGCTAATCGTAAAAGTTGGTGAAACATAAATTCCAGAATTCAACACACGAAATCCAGAAATCACAAGAAAAGGATGGCCAAGACATTGACGTAGTGCAAACGGTACATCCAATGAATCATAAAGCAAAGACATTAATGTAATGCAAACGGTACATCCAATGTATCAAAAGCATATCATTGATGTAGTGCAAACGGTACATCCAATGAATCAAAAGCAAAGACATTGATGTAGTGCAAACGGTACATCCAATGTATCAAAAGCATATCATTGATGTAGTGCAAACGGTACATCCAATGAATCAAAAGCAAAGATACTGATGTAGTGCAAATGGTACATCCAATGTATCAAAAGCATATCATTGATGTAGTGCAAATGGTACATCCAATGAATCAAAAGCAAAGACATTGATGTAGTGCAAACGGTACATCCAATGTATCAAAAGCATATCATTGATGTAGTGCAAACGGTACATCCAATGAATCAAAAGCAAAGGCATTGATGTAGTGCAAACGGTACATCTAATGTATCAAAAGCATATCATTGATGTAGTGCAAACGGTACATCCAATGTATCAAAAGCAAAGACATTGATGTAGTGCAAACGGTACATCCAATGTATCAAAAGCATATCATTGATGTAGTGCAAACGGTACATCCAATGAATCAAAAGCAAAGACATTGATGTAGTGCAAACGGTACATCCAATGTATCAAAAGCATATCATTGATGTAGTGCAAACGGTACATCCAATGAATCAAAAGCAAAGACATTGATGTAGTGCAAACGGTACATCCAATGTATCAAAAGCATATCATTGCTGTAGTGCAAACGGTACATCCAATGAATCAAAAGCAAAGACATTGATGTAGTGCAAACGGTACATCCAATGTATCAAAAGCATATCATTGATGTAGTGCAAACGGTACATCCAATGAATCAAAAGCAAAGGCATTGATGTAGTGCAAACGGTACATCCAATGTATCAAAAGCATATCATTGATGTAGTGCAAACGGTACATCCAATGAATCAAAAGCAAAGCCATTGATGTAGTGCAAACGGTACATCCAATGTATCAAAAGCATATCATTGATGTAGTGCAAACGGTACATCCAATGAATCAAAAGCAAAGGCATTGATGTAGTGCAAACGGTACATCCAATGTATCAAAAGCATATCATTGATGCAGTGCAAACGGTACATCCAACGAATCAAAAGCAAAGACATTGATGTAGTGCAAACGGTGCATCCAATGTATCAAAAGCATATCATTGATGTAGTGCAAACGGTACATCCAATGTATCAAAAGTAAAGACATTGATGTAGTGCAAACGGTACATCCAATGTATCAAAAGCGAAGACATCGCACATGCTAGTCTAAAATATAAAATGATCGTCATGATCAAAGAGAAGTGTCGATTATAGTAAGCTAGTAAATATATGAGCTTAGCTTCATGTCCCATAACCACTAGCTTAACTTAAATATTTATGAACAAATTGTAGATCTCCACTAGAAAATTGTCACAAGAGTTTCAATCGAACAAGTCCAAGAATTAACCGACAAAGTAAACGCAAGCATTTCATACCACTCGTTTTACTAAGTCGTTTAATTAGATTTCTCCTACGAGTGAGGTAAAGGTTTGTATATACTAATAGATTGGAAATCGGTTTGAGAAAACGAGCTTTGTTATAAAATAGTGTTGAAATCATTTGAAGAAAGAGTTTTGATATTTACTACTAGTATAGAAAACCTTTATATTTTTAAAGTGACAAATCACAAAGAAGATTGTAGGAACAATCAATCACTAAGATTCACATTCGAAAACGTGAATAAAATCCAATGAAATCGATACCGAATCCATCGAAATGGATATTCCAAGAATTCCCAAAGAAAATAAGTCATCAAAGTCGATAATAAATGACAACAACAAATGGGAGACAACAGAATCGATTAAAGTTGGAAATTCAGACGAATTAGCAATATAGGCTAATCTAGCAAATAGTAGCAGGTCGGTCGACCGGACTTGCTGAGTCGGTCGACCGAACCAGAGGTTGGAAGTTCTCGGGGCACCAGGTCGGTCGACCGGCCCAGGGGCTCGGTCGGCCGAAGCCTGTAACCAGCACTTCCAAACAGAGGCAGGAAGTGCCTGGACTACAGGTCGGTCGGCCGGCCCAGGGGGCTCGGTCGGCCGGCCCAGGGGGCTCGGTCGGCCGAACCTGTATACTTGCACTTTCTACCCTATTTCAAAGGAGGTGCAAATCCCGACCAAATTGCAATCGCACGAGCAACGGCGCTAAGGGTTTATGCCAATCGACTACCCGGCCCTATATGCTCCTCGATGCACAATCAAAAACACATTCAAACATCAAAGCTAGGATTTTTAACGAATTGAACTCAAAACACTAAAAATTGGAATATTCACAAAAGCAATCCAAATCAAAATCAAATGCACATGAATAAGTGTTAGGAATTCATACCTAACAATCGAAGGTAATTCATAGACTTAGATGTGAGATTAAAAATCTCACCTTTGAATCCGAAAACAATGAATGAGAAGCTTGAAGACGAAGGAAGATCAACCACACTTCAATCTCAACACAAGAAGCTTGAATCTAAGCTTAAAAGAGAAACATTTCCTAAATTAGGTTTAGGAATTTTCTGAAATTGAATGGAGGAAGAGTTGGAGAAGATGAAGGAGATGCTTACCAATGGGTTCACTTGAGTTTGGAGCAAGAAGATGGATTTGCTAATGGAAACTAGGGCTTAGGAATTTCTATTTCCCATTCTCTTCCACCATTGTTGCTAAAGCTTGAGTCTTTAAGCAAAGAGGAGAAGTTACGAAGAGAAGGGGGTTGGGCTGAGCTAATAAGGGTGCAGTCCAAACCAAAGTCATAAGCGTGAAAAAGTAGCAAAAATCAACTTCTCCAAACATATCGAAGCTTATACTCAAACAGGTCGCAAACGGCATTTTGAACTCAATGGGGGTGGTCTCGAGTCCTAATTTGGCTGTTTGCAAAAAGTAGCTTTTCAGACCAAAATCCGACTAACGATAAAATATTTAAATAAAATATTTAAATATAAAATTGATAAATATGCGGGTTGTTACACATCTTGTATGGTTTTAGTTGTATAACCTGCCATGGAATGTGGCGGTAACCTGCTATTGAACATGGTAGCTATAGTAGGCATACGATAATGGTCGTATGTTTGCTAAGATTTATATCATACTTTCGAAATATTTTCCTAGATTTTGCACTTATAACAATAATATCAAAGAAAATTTGCTATCAAGCATGTTGGACTATCATAAGGAGAAATCTCCTCTGATTCTGCGTTTGCATTGTATGTGTGTGCGGGAGGCCTTATGGTAGTTTCATTTTCCAAAAGTATTGCGAATCTATTTTAAAATATTTCCTTGTTTATTTTTAAAGATAAACTGTTTTAAGTTCTCACACTAGTCCCATGACTGACTTGGAGTTTATTGTTCCCTTCCTAAACTCTGGGTGCCCACCAATTTCCACACGGGCAGTCTAGAGTCAGGTTATAAGGATATTCTGGAATTCAGGAGTTGCTGTAGAGATTTGGAGGCAAGCTGGATGGCATGGCGTATCAACTAGTATATAGTATTTATTTTCCGCTGTTTGTTGTTGTACACTCTGATAATGTAATGTAATATGATGTAATGTAATAACTGATATAGTTCTTTGTTTTAAATATATTCATTTATCTATTATATGTTGTTCCACTGTGATTGTGAGATTCTGATATTGTTTCTGTTGCTTTTTCTTTCTTTCTTCTTCTATCTTCTACCTCTTCTTTAACCCTAACGGTACGGTTTTCCGGCATTCGATTGTTCGGCAGTTGTTACAGTGGATGTATTAATGTCGACTTTCGTGAGTCGAAAATCCCTATCGTTACATCTGGTATCAGAGCATTTGGTTAAGTGACAACCTTAGCTCTGTTGGGAATTACTCATTAGAGATAGAGTCAGCAGTACTCTAGAATGAGTGTGAGTGTAATCATAGATATGAGCGCGTATTTGTTGGTAAATATAAAAATGTTTTATATTGTCTTTTCTTATCCATTGAGCTATTTATGAATTCTGGTCGGTGCGGGAAGTACAAGTGTATCGATAGGGATTTCTGAACTCTTAAACGACATAAACCGACATAGTATCATTATAAATTGATTATATTTTATATATAAAGGAAATTATCTTCCAGAAATTATTAAAGTGTGTATAAATTGATTGTTTGGTTGTAAAAAATGTAAGAATATATATAAGTTAATTAAAAGATTTTTGAACAATTTAATTAAAATAATAAATCGTATAAGCAAATGAATTATTAAGTATGGAATTATAATTAATATGATTTAAAATTGTGAAATGATCTTATATATGTAAAGAGAAAATAGTGAAATTATATAGGTAAAAAGATTTGTAATGTGATTTATGAATAAAAAGAAATTTTTTGAAAGAATTTAAAGCACTAGATTCACTACTATTGCTGGGAAATAGTAAGGGTGATGACTGCAACATCATCGGTATCATTTTCGAGTTTCTGATGATGGATTTGCTACCATAGTAAATTAAAAATTGAAGTTTTATTGCGATAAACAAATTTGAAATTAAAATCCAAGTTGAAATTATTGAATATAAGCAAAACGAGATATGAATTTGAATAAGTGATAAAATTTGACTTGGTAAAAGTAAATAGAATTTACTTTAGAATTGGAATTTGAATTGGGTTTATAAGTGGAAATATATGTTAAGTTAAACAAATGATGTTTGAAATGGAATATAACTTAAGTAATGTTGAATGAAGTTGATTTTGGCATCGAAGTAAAATAATAAAGTGAATGATATGGATGTGAACATGAGTTATATAAATGAAATTCAATCTTATATGTTAAATGAATTAGCAATTGAATTAATGAATGAATTGAATGTAAATCAATCGAGTGTAAATAAATTGATATGAAATAATGGATGTAAGTGTTAATTCATTAAAACTAATTAAAAGGGATGAACCAAATTGAATGAACGTAAGCAAATTAAATAAATTTGGTTAAGTTGGTTATACATTGGTTGGTAGTAGATTGTATAGAAAATTCATATAAAATTCAATAAATGAAAATAAAAGCTATAAATCATTGAACTCAAATTGGAAGTAAGTAAATATTAAATAGAATTGAATTTTATTTGGAAGTGAACAAACTTGAATATAAATTAGTGAATGCAAACTAATTGAAAATGAATAAATGAATGTTAGTAAAAATATCCAATGTTAATGAATCAAATGTGATTTAAATTGGAAAACCAATTCAATGAATATTAATGAGAAGTGAAAGTGTATTCATTTGGTTATGGATGTTAGTTGAATGCTAGTTGGATGATCATTGCATTTATTGCTTTTGTTGCATTTGCTATATTGGCATATGTAGTTATTGTAGTGATATATGTTGTATATTGATATTACTTTCATATATACATGTTTCTCATGTTTGTTGAGTGTTTAGTAGGTGCGGATGGCGCTTGCTTCGCATTTGGAGCTCGCTTTCACGCTATATTAGCCGTATATGCTCACTAATAATATATAAGGTACATATCTCGGATTACATATCGTACTTTTACACTTTTTTCGCTGCGGGATGCCCCATACTTTGACGAGATGTATATTTGTGATATATATATATATATATATATATATATATATATATATTGCCATTTTTTTCGTATCGAGCCGCGCAAAGGAGACTATAGCGAAATTTGCTGAAAATTTAAGGCGTTACAATATTTTTGAGAAGACTGGAAAATTTTGAAAACTATAACTTTGATTTTGGAGTGAAAAGTTAAATGATATAGTTGGTTTTGAAAAGATAACTAAGTATTATTTGAAAACTTAGTAAAGTTATTGTAAGAAGTTTAACTACGGATTTTGAGAAAGTTAAACACTCAAATGAATTTGAAATTTAATTTGAACAAATGGTTTTGAAAGGTTAATGGATTTCAAGACTTTTTCTTACTTAGTAATTTCGAGGACGAAATTCTTTTAAGGGAGGAAGTTTGTAACGACCCGGAATTTCTGTCATTTGAAATTCATATATTTGATTGATTTTAAATATTAACAAGTAAAATTTATAAGTCGAATAAATTATATTTCGAATATCTAGATTTAATTGGATAACTAAATCGATAAATTAATATTTGAAATTGCAGAAATAATTGGAAATTGGGTTTAAAGTGATTAAGATTGATTTGTAAAGTTGTATTTAATCATATTGGAGTTAGAATGATGTTATAGAACTTTTAAAATTGAATTAAACGTTAATTTGTAGAAATTGAATATTTTAATATTTAATTAACGAGTAAAAATAACCATTTTTCAAATAGTCCTGGATTTCGACGAAACCAGTTTCATCGGATCCGTAATGTTATATTATTCTATGGTTTAAAATTTCGGGTCAATTGGATTTACGGATTGTCCGGGGCAAGCTAAAACGCACTGAAATCGGTTTGAGTGAATTTTTAAATTTAAATAGTCGATTTAAAAACCTATCTTCCAAAATTGATCGAATTGACTCCTGATACATATTCCATAGCGTTTGGAATGGGGGTAAAACATTATAAACGTCAGGCGGCATGCTTTGTTTGGAGTTCGGAAAAATTTCGGGTGAATAGTGTTTGAGAATTTTCTATAAAAGCACCCCTATTTTCATTATTTTTCACTCAACACCCTGGCTAGGGTTACAGCTGCCACTTAAAGATTTAATGGCCGAAAATACGTCTTCTTCTTCCTCAATTTTCTTCCAATCTACAAACTTTTACGCCTCGGCTCCAACTACAAAGTTTAAGAGCACGTCAAGATCTATATTCTCAACGGTTGTGATCGAGAATGGAGCTACGGATCGACGTGAATATGGGTTTGAACGCACGAATTTCGTGCACGTTTTTCATGAAGATGGGATGATCGAGCACGGCCGGCCTTTGGGCGATAGAGGCACTTGCGATGGGCTTCGAGATGCGTTGCTTGATCGTGGTAGAAGTCGACGTGGTGGGTCGCGGCATTAGGGTTTGGAGGCGGCGTGATGGGTTGTTGGTGCGTGTTTAACTGGGAGAAGAAGAAGAAGAGAGGCCGAACGGACTGGATTTGAAATTTGGAAATCAACGGCCCAGATGGGAGGAAGGTTTAAAAATAAAAGAAAGTTGAAATTTATTAATATTTAAATCATGTAATGTTTAAAACATCATAACTTGTTCATTCGAGGTCGAAAAATGACGAAACGAATTGCGTAGGCTTCATATTGATGAGCACTACGCAATGGAGCTGGATTGGAGTTGACTGGAACTAGTGAAAATTTTGGGTAAAATTAAACGCGCGTTTAATTTTATTCGGAATAAAACACTGCAACTGTTAGTTGAAACAACGTGAGAACTTCTCACTCAATCGAATCTGTTTCGATTTAA
The DNA here is from genome assembly GCA_030765085.1 of Allium cepa. NCBI lineage: Eukaryota > Viridiplantae > Streptophyta > Magnoliopsida > Asparagales > Amaryllidaceae > Allium > Allium cepa. Next base: position 951,939,650 of record CM060937.1, read on the forward strand.
ATTTTTAAATAGTTAGATTTAAAATTGCTTGATTGTATGCTTGAATGATAAATTATTATCTATTGTTTTAAAATAGACCCTATACGCCATATATTAAGCGGATGTTATTTATTAAACACATATATCGCGATAATTCCATCTTGAAGTGGAATTGGTATTATATATGTACTTAGAGTTGATTTTCCCGCATTATATAGCGGATGAGACCCTATTGCGCCGCATAATAGCAGACAATATTTTATGTAAACCCATGTACCGCGATATTCCATATTGAAACGGGATTGGTATTGTGCTAACATCTGTGGATGCAGGGAAACAGGTTGGAGGGATCCAACTGGATTCCTCAACAGTATTGATTTATTTACAGATATTTGAGATATATTCTGTCATCATATTGACATATGATGTTTGGATGCCGTGATTGTTATATTTAGTGTTGTTGCAGCATTGGGCCTATTTTTGGAGTTTTAAAAATGTTAAAGTAACGATTTCGAATTTAAAAGGATTTTAAAGTGATTTTTGAAAGTATACGTTTTATTAAATTTTGGAATTTATTCATTTTAAATAAATAAAGGTTATAAATTTTATGTTATAAAAATTATGGTTTTTGTCAAAAATATAACCGAAATGTGATTTTTTTGAAATAGGTAGTTGATTAATTTGTAAAATGGTTTAAATTGGGATTTTTGAATTATTATAAACGGTTTATATAAAAGATTTATAAAATTGATGTTTATAAATTAAAAATACTGGAATTATAAAATGAGTTTTTATAAGTGTTAAAATGAAGCATAAATGGATTTCATAAATGAATGAAATTTATAGATTTATAAATTTTGAAGTTATAAAATGAGTAGATTTTGTAAAATAAAAGATTTGTAAGTAATTAACTTATAAATTGGATTTTGGCATTTAAATGAGATATAAATAGAATTTGTTGATTAAGGGATTCTATAAGTTGAAGTTTTTATAAAATTTATGTAGATGTGAATTTATAAACGTTGTTTTATAAATCCAAAACCAATTGAATTTGATAAGTAAATATGAAAACTTATTAAAGGAGATATATCCACGATTTTGGACAGTGAATAATCCTTTAAATTAAATATGTAGTAGTGTTGAATTTGGTAAACGATTTATATTCACGATTTTGGACAGTGAATAATATATTAAAGAAATGTTTTAGGAAGTGATGTTTTAAACAGAATTAAAACGATTTGAAGTTGTTTTAAAATGTGTTAAGGATCGAAACCATATATTTCAACATTCATTGTTGAAGTAGACGTTTTCGAGAAATAAGGAAAAGATAGACTATAACACTGTTGTTATAGTAAATGATTTTCGAAAGAAAATGTTTTATATAGTATTAGGATTTATATATCTATCTTAATTTCGAATCCCTATACTGGTGATTTTGGGTTGTCGTAGTGATGTTTTACGCAACATTCGTTTTGACTCAAATGAATGCGTTAAAAAGAATGTTTTCCTTAAAGAATAAAGTATATACTTAATTTTGATTTAAGTATATTTGATATTTTTCAAATGTTGAAAATAAATAGATTTGTGAATTACTTATTATTGAATAAGTATGGAAACGTTTTTCCAATACGAAGTGAAATGTTTTGAGATGATATCTTTTAAAGATAAATTGAAAGTGAATATTTGAAATCGATTTGAGAATCGTATATTAGTAGATATTTTGGAAATGTGAATTCACCATGGAATTTATAAAGGAAAGGGAAATTTGATTCAAAAATAAACATTGATTTATTTTTGAAGTGTGGAAATAAATTTATGGATTTGGAATGTAAATTTGAAGTAAATCGATAAGTATTTATTTAATTGGTTTAAATGAACCATTTTGAAATGAAAATGAATAAATATTTGGAAGTGTTTCCGCGTAAGGAAAAAGATTTGAAATTTTGTTTTCAAAAGTTGGAAAGGTGAAAAGTGATTTGAAATTTGTTTTCAAATGGTTGAAGTGTGGAAAATTATATATCTTGTAAAGATATTTTTTTGAAAAATAAATAATTTGGGAAATTATTTGGAATCGGTGATGTTGTGCATATCTATTGACAGTTAAATAACCGACTATCAATATTTACCTTTAAATGGGTATTTGTTGTGATTTGCTTGAAATTGAATGCTACACTTATTTTTAAAATAAGCGCTCGTTATTCGGTTTAGCCGGGAGAGGACCTTTGCCCCACAAATCCCATTCCGAATAGTGATACGCCGTGATAGATAGCATTTGAAGACCGGTGTTGAAGACCGGATATTTTCGAAAATGGAAGGATTACCGTCGAATTACTCTGCATCGGCTGATCCCCGATATAGAGGTTTTATCACCCTCTGTGATGCAAATTCCGGACGTGATTAGTGAATATCCGGATTTGCAAGGGCTTCTTTGGAAGTGCCTTCGGTTCCGTTCGATCCCGGAACGGACTTGTATGGATGTGTGTCTGACATTACAATTTGAGATATAAAGATGGTTTCTATCAAATATATTTCTATTGGTGGCGGAGAATTTATTCTTTTAGCTTAACACCCTTCTTTGAGACGTACGAGCTCAGAGGTTATGTAGTTGATGGTTACTAGTGATATATTCCCAATTTGGTAACGTGGCATACGAAGTGCTGCTGATCAATTATTGATCAAAGCGTGGCTTTTATGAAAAGCGTAGCTTTGTGGATGAGACTTCGTTGGAACTCACACCCCGGAAATGGTCAAAATAGGAAAGATGCAGCAAGGTTATTAGGGGATAGCGCCCCCTTAGTGTATGTCATTTCCTTCTGGATGGAGGTGGTATCATGGTATGGAGCCCAGATACTTAACCTATGTTGTTGCTGCAAACTTATTATTTTATGGTGTTGGTGAATCCCGGGATTTAGGTTGGGTACGTCCGGGGAATGGTATACTCGTGTCAGTAGTTACCCAGCTAGGGGTAACCCGGCCTTGTGTTGGCAGAGATCCGGTTAGGTTCTCGAGGCATCTTTCCAGAGGCGTACCCATGTGGCAATGGGAAGTTCCTTGGTCTAACCATTTGTTGGAAAATCCAAAGAAACAATACGCACCTTGTACGGTTTTAGTTGTATAACTAGCCATGGAATGTGGCGGTAACCTGCTATTGAACATGGTAGCTATAGTAGGCATACGATAATGGTCGTATGTTGGCTAAGATTTATATCATACTTTCGAAATGTTTTCCTACACTTTGCACTTATAATAATAATATCAAAGAAAATTTGCGTATCAAGCATGTTTGACTATCATAAGGAGAAATCTCCTCCGATTCTGCTTTTGCATTGTGTGTGTGCGGGAGGCCTTATGGTAGTTTCATTTTCCAAAAGCATTGCAAATCTATTTTAAAATATTTCCTTGTTTATTTTTAAAGATTAACTGTTTTAAGTTCTCACACCAGTCCCACGACTGACTTGGAGTTTATTGTTCCCTTCCTAAACTCTGGGTACCCATCAATTTCCACACGGACAGTCTAGAGTCAAGTTATCAGGATATTCTGGAATTCAGGAGTTACTGTAGAGATTTGGAGGCAAGCTGGATGGCATGGCGTATCAACTAGTATACACTATTTCTTTTCCGCTGTTTGTTGTTGGACACTCTGATAATGTAATGTAATATGATGTAATGTAATATCTAATATAGTTCTTTGTTTTAAAGATATTCATTTATCTATTATATGTTGTTCCGTTGCGATTGTGAGATTCTGATATTGTTTCTATTGCTTTTTCTTTCTTTCTTCTTCTATCTTCTACCTCTTCTTTAACCCTAAAGGTACGGTTTTCCGGCATTCGATTGTTCGGCAGTTAATACAGTGGGCGTATTAATGTCGACTTTCGTGAGTCGAAAATCCCTATCGTTACAGGTAAATTGAAGAATGAATTGGAAAAGAATGAAAGTGATTTTAAAATTCTAATAAATAAATTCCGAGTATGGGAAAGGGGATTTTGAATAAACAGAGAAATAATGAATTCTAAAACTTAAGTGATATTATTTAAAGGAATAAAGAATTTACCTTAAAATTCAAGGTTTGAATTTATTTAAAAGGATAAAGAAGGAATTTGGGAAAATCTGAAATTGGTGTTTTCTGTTAAAAGACTTTAAATCATAATTAAGGAATAAAAATATAAAATCAATGGATTTTGAAAAAAATTGAGTAAGTAAAGAAATTTATTTCAAAATGGAGTAATTGGAAATCAGCTTGAAACTTGATTTAAGTGTTTGGAACTGGAATTTTAAAGGGGAATGGGACTAAGAAATTTATAAACTGGGTTTATAAAAGTAAAGTAATATATCAGTGGATATTTGGAAGAATAAATTCACGGTGGGAATTTATTAAAGGAATGGGTAAATTTGTTTAAAAAAAATAGTGATCTTTTTTTTAAAGGATGTGAAAGAAAAGCGTATTTCCCTGAATAGGCAAGTACGTTTCAAACAAATTTTAAGTATAAGTAAAGAGATTTTTGGTTGTTTAAAAAGTATGTTTTAGAAAATTTATTATTTTTAAATGTTTAAATTTTAAAGTAAGTATTTTTAAAATCTATTATGGTAGTAATTATTTAAAGATGACTTTGGTATTTTGTTGGGAAAATTTAGTTTTATATTTTGTTAAGCAACCTCATTTCAAATATTTCTAAAATATGTATTTTTAATAAAGTATTGAAGTGGTTTTCAGTTTAAATGTTAAAGTATATTTTATAATAAAGTGTTTTTAAATTATTTTAAAAATCTAAAGCTTTGTACTTGGTGCTTTCAGTGAAAATAAATAATTGGGAATTTACTCCATGAGAAAAGTATGGTTTGAAACTATTTTCAAAAGGGTTGAAAATCGAAATATATTTTGTGAAGATATTTTGAGTTTAAAATAATTCAGGAGAAATTATTTATATTTGATGGATGTTTGTGAATGTTGATTGATAGTTAAATAACCGACTATCAATATTGGCCAATGCGATAATCATTTCGAAGAGACCCGGATCAGGATTTATTCCCTGAAAACCACTTTGATCCGGTTTGTATGTTTTCGTGTGGAAAACAAGAGTTTGGAGTCGAAGATGGAGCAGCGAAGTGCAAGGGCTAGTCGCTACTAATCCTGAGGATGATTCCAAAGTGGATGTAGTAGGAGTAGTGCCTTCGGTTCCGTTCGAACCCAGAACGAACTTGTAGAGATGAATGCTTTCAGAAGATCGTCAGGTGGGAGATGAGCATTCTAAGTGATATGTTCTAAAAAGGTCACTCTTAGCCTCAAGCCTCATCAACCAGGAATGACTGAAAATCAGGAGTTATGCAGCAAGGCTAAGTGGGTAGCACCCATTAAGGTGAGGTCATCCCTGTGTAGATGTCCCTTTTATTCGGCTTAGTGGTGCGGTTGCTGATCCCAACCGTGGGGTGATCATACTCAGGATTTTCTAGTAAGGGGTAGTCTCGATCTTGTGTTGCAAGGGATTGGGAGTAATCCTCGGTACGGTGATCTAGGCCATGTATTGTGATAGGTGGTACCCCAGTGCCTAGTCATTAGTTGGAAATCCATTCTTCTTACGTGCCTTTTACGATTTTTTTTATATAACCCACTTTGTGGCTAGTAGCTGAAATTTAATCATGTAACAATTTTGGCTATTTGAATAAGTATTTGTATATGGACACTATTATAATATCAGAGGATTTTGATAAAAAATATTTTAGCTATTGTAAGGTAAAAACCCGACATGTTTATTTGTGGCATAGTCTTACGAGATGTTTTTGTTTTTCAAAGGATTTTGAAACTCTAACAATCAATTTGAGTGTAGTTTTCTCAGGCTGGTATTCCAGACTGACTCGGGTGTTATTTAACTATAATGCTCGAATCAGACAGAGTATTATAGACTACAGGAAAGGTTGCTGTGGAGCTCAGGAGACGAGCTGGATGGCGATACGTACTTCCGTATTTGTGTTAAATATTTCGTTGTGTATTCAGATTTTGAAGACAGGTTATGATGACTGTCCAACTGTATGTTATTGAAGTTGTTGAACTCTGATGATGTATTCTGGTGATGTATGTATAAAACTGTTATAGTTTTCTTTGATGTAAAGATCATTTATTATCTATTATATTTTACTCCGCTGCGATGGTTAGATTCTAATGTTGGTTTCTATGTTCTTCTTCTATCTCTTCTGCTTTAACCCTAATGGTTTGTATTTCCATACATCTTGAGTTGATTGATGGAGAATAGTGTCGACTCAAAGGGGTATGGATTTGCGGGACATTACAATCTTCTTCGTCATCATCCTCTAACTAGTTCTATCTTTTCGTATTTCGTTGTATTTGTTTTAGTTTATTTTGATTTGAATGTTCATGTAGTTCTTTATGTTTAATCGTTGTATCGTCTTAGTATGAAATGAAATTTAATTTCTTTTCTGTTATCCAGATTATCTTATCTCCATAATAAATGTTAGTATATTATATAAATATATAAATACACACACACAATTAGTCACAAAATCAAAATAAGTCATCGAAATTCACTGGACTATGTCGACATACCCCCTATGACCATGTCGACATGTACTGGTCAAAAATGACATTTCATTTTGAATTTGAAATTTGAATAACTACCTTATGTCTATTCATTTCAAACGAATTTCTATACCTATAAATACCTATTTCTTCTAGAATTCATCACTGAATACTATCTCTTATCAACTTTGTCTCTCATTCTTCTCACAAACTCGAATATGGCCAATCCAATTCATAATCTATCAGAAAATCTTGAAGAGACATCTAACTCGTTCAAGAATATTCTTTCATTCATTCTCCGTAACCAACGACACCTAGAATTAAGTCAAATGCAGATGATTAAAGAGCAAGAAAGACATTTCGATGCAATACGATGGATGATTTCCTCCCTACACAAGGATGATAACGAAGCGCATCCTCCAGTCTCTCTCGCTAGTGATAATGAAAATTGGGATGCCATTAAAGCAGACCCTATATTTGGGGAAGAAGGATAGGTGGAAGTTCCTCGTAATGTTTAATTTGTTTGGTTTGTTTGATTTGGTTTGTTTGATTTGAATTATTTGATTTGATATGAATTTATTTGGATTGATATTTGGTGTGAAAAACATGTATAAATATGCATTAATATTTATATGATTTTTAATTAATTATCATGTCTATCAGTATGATTATCTCTTAGTCTATCTATTATATAATCCATTTGTATAGTTTATTAATCCAGGTACTTTAGTTCAAGAATGAGGGAGGACTATATAATTTGGAGATTATATAGTTTGGAGTTAGTTTTTGTTGATGACAAAGGGGGAGAGATATAAAATAGGATAGTTAGGCATAGATTAAAGCGGAGTTATTAGGATAGGAAGTAATATTTTATTAAAAGGTTGTCATCATCAAAAAGAGGGAGATTGTTAGTTTGTAAGATGATGGTTTTGATGAAAAAACCTTAGAATAGGATTATAAAATATAAATACTAACATTATAGTTTAGAAATATATGTATATGCAGGATTTAACCATGCAGATACCAAGAATGAAGACTGTACAGTATAGAGATTCAAGATATCAAGAATGAAGACTCATGAGTATCAAGAATATCAAGATTATCAAGAGTTCAAGATTTCAAGTAATTTAATTAGGAATTATGTTAAAACTCTTAGAAAAGCACTGACATCTTAAAATTCAATTTATTCGTGGAATGGAATCCACTTCGATCCCGTTAAAGGATGGAACCCTAAGTAGGATGGAACCTACAAAAAATCTAGTGGAACATTGTTTTGTATCCGCTAATTATTATTCAAAATGATTTTACAAAATTATATCTTGTTTTTAAAATGTTTTCAAAACCTTCCTTTTAAAAGAATCAAAAACATCTATCCTGATTTCAACTACTTTTAGCCTCGAAATAATCATTAATTTCAAAATAGTTTTTAATATAAGATAAAAGTTATTTTCAAAGAAAAACAAACCACCAAAAATTCCTTTGGGATGTCGACATGCTCAATATACCCAAGTCGACATAGTTTCAGTTAATTTCAAAATTTAAATTTCAAAAGAAGTGTCTATTCGTCATATCTCTTCATGAATGGACGTGGCTGTTATTCTTCTATAAATTGGGACCGTTTTCAACGAATTTTTTAATCATATTTTCTGGTTTTCATTTCTCTTCTTCTTCCACATTTCTTTATACTTATTCCTACCATTACACTATCGAAATCAACATTGAATCTAACTAGATTATCTCTGGTTTGATTCTCTATCACTATCTCAACAAGATCCTCGGTGCTATTCAGAGTTATAGGCTTCTTTGTAATCAATTAAAGGAGAAAAGATGTGACTGTAGCCTTGGAAATCAATCAAGCGAGAAAAGTGTGATTGTAACCTTGGAAATCAATTGGGTGAACTTGTTGCTCGAGAAATCAAGTATCTCTACCCAGAGGATTATGAATCTGGAGGGTGTACCTCGTTGCCTTGAAATTGAGGATGTAACTGTACAATTTCTTTTGAAAGGAAATTCGTACTTGTGTGCGGGACTGGATGTAGTGTAACTTCAAACCAGTATAAAAGCCAGTGTGTTCTTTCCTTCACTGCTTTTACTTTATTTCTGCATCTGTGTTTGATTCTGTGATCATATCTGTGTCTGAATATTACTTACATTTGCGTTCAAATTAACAAAAACTCAAAAAGATTTAATAATCCCTTAAAAACTATTCACCCCCTCTAGTATTTATCTTAGCCTTAAGATCCACAATCTGCATTTCTCACATAAAGAAGACACTTAACAACTATTCGAAAACAGGTCATTTGGGGTTAAAGAAAGAACAGACAAAATAGAATCTTACATTCATGAAGATAAATTTGAAATATACATGTGATCTTTACAAAAGAAAAAAATTGTTATATATATATATGTATTTGTGTGAGACGGTCAGAGTATATCATCAACCTAGACAGTCACAACAATATGCCCTAACAAATGCTACTATATACAAAAACTAGAATATAATGGAAGTAAAAGCTACATGAATACATCTTATAGGTATCTAGCTCACCTCCTAAAGCTCCAAAGAATCTAGCTAAATTTGAAAAATATGCTTGGGCTGACTCAAGCATTATAAGAAAATAACGCCCAAATTAGTATGGTAAACCAGCATGAGTAAACTCAAATCAAAACATATGTATTTCTTATTCTTGAAAATGCTTTTCATAAAGAAGAGTAATCGCATGACCAAGCCGCACATAAACACGGAGGATTTTTACCTTAAGATAAACGAAATCGTTTTAATTATAAATCCAATGATATTATAATAATGTCCGGGGTTTTAAAGTATTCAATAATATAGTAGTGTGATGCATGTATATCACAATAATAATAGGTATACAATCAAAAACCAAAGGCTTACTGGAGAATGGATTCCAACAATGGCAAGGTAAGGGATTATCCACCGTATACTACACCGCTAAATAGATATATGACGATATCGAAATCCTTTTGACCTTAGCATGACAAAATTGGCCTACCCCTTACTGGATAGTACCGAATATGTCATCACCCTATTGTATCCAACCTTTATAGATAGCTCTCATGCACAATCAAATCCATAATATTATCATCTAGAAAGGTAATGACACAACATAATGGGAGTAAACCACATAACCTTATGGCATAACCTGTTTTAACCATTCCTTGGTTGTGAGGCTTGAGAGGCTATGCTCTTACCATTTCCTTATAGAAATTCCATCTTAGAATGTTAACACTGCCCTCCATGCAAAAATGCAATGCAATCATTCATTCATACAAGTTCATTCTGAGTCTGAAACAAACTAACGGCACTACCTCTACTACATCCACCTTGTAATCACCATCGGGTTTGGTAGTAAGTGTCCCTTGCACTTCAAAGAACTCCGTCATCAAACGTCTTTAAGATGTCTTCCATTCAAGCACTCATGTTTGTTTGAAGTGGTTTTTGGATAACATATTTGATCCCGGTCTCTCCGAAGCAATAGTTGTTAATTTCTGGTTGATTCAATCCCGATTCTTTTAGAAGTAAGTGGACTACATAAATATCCTAAGGAGATCTCTACTATTTCCCTTAAAATTAGAGACGTTTCACCAAAATGAGTTCCCCCGAGGGATCTCAAACTGTATAAACACGTGAAGCTCTTATTTACTTCCTAAGTCAAAATTGATCAAGCATTGATGGTTTGTTATTTAACTATCAAATAAACAACAACCAACAATCCAGTGATTTAATTTCACATAGCAATCACTAAGCCCCATAATAAATCTTTTATTTATTTAAATCTCTTTCCAAAATATTCATCATATTATTCATATGCTTATCTTATTGGCATAAGCATATTCACAAACATTGTGGAAGATTTCTTACTTCAAAATTATATTAAAAAGATTGCAAAATAGGTTATTTAAATTGGAGATAAGAATAACCTCAAAACTATTCTTTCAGTGTTAAGTGTGGAATGAATATCCAAACCACTAAAATTAAGAAGGTCTGTTAAAGGAAATCCAATCTCAAACTCTATTATAAATTGCTCAAATAAATCCTTTTAATAAATTTCTTTCATTTATGAAAAATATCCTTTATTAAAATTCCATATACATTTATAAAAATCTTTATAAATCTTCAAGTTTATTTATAAAACTCTTTTATAGATATCCAAAATCATTTATAAAACTTCTTTTCAAATTTCAAGATCCATTTTAATTTATAAAAACTCATTTTTATAAACTTTCCTTATTTAAAATAAATCTTCTTTAATAAACCTAATTAGATCAAATTCCTTTTAAATAAATAATTAATTGTTTAAAACAACTTTTAAATAATAAGTTATTATAAATTAAACTAACTTCAATACTTTAAATAAAATAGTTAATGAACTATGTCAAAAATATCATATTGAAATGTTGATAAACCTTAAAAATTTCAACTAAATGATAAATTTACTTTAAACCATGACAATTTCTTTAAAACCTTATTCACAATGGAATAAGATTAAGGGAATAATTTTCAATATTTAAAAGAGGCTTTGCGATCCCAATAGTTCTTATTTAATTCAATGTTACTTCCCAAGTTATGTCACCAATCATCATATAGGTAAATGTTCAAGTTATATAAGAGAAGAATGGTGTTTTTTCCTGATAGATAGATGTCATCTGCTTTCATAATTATTTGAAGTTACTTAAGGACAAACCATAAAGAAAGCCCTCAATTGAAAACACTTTTGAAAAAAAAAACAATTTTAAAACAAGATAATATACATAACTAAAGCGATTTTGAAATTTGAAACACTTAATAATTAATTAAATAATAAATTAATCCTTATTAAATAATAATTTAAATAGTAATTAAGTCCTATTTAAAAATTTAATTAAATTTAACTTAGTAGGCAATATATTAAAAATTACACCCCTTTTCAAACAAATAATTAATTAATAATTAATCTTTAATAAATAATTAAATAATAATTAATACCATATTGATAATTAAATAATAATTAATTTTTAACAAGTTAACTAGTTATAATTAACTTATTTGATTAACACTTAAGTATTAATTATCTTAATTAATTAATAAAATATCATCACTAAATAATTAAATATTTACTTTTTATTAATCAAATATGTCAAAAGATACTTAAGTTGAAATACTTCTAAATTTGTAAAAGAGTTCGTTCTTACGAACTGCACCCACAGCGACTACCGTTAGATGAGCCGTAATTCTCAAAACTTGAAATTTTGTTTTCTAAGTCTTTCTTTAAAACTTTAACTCTTGAAAAACTTTACTGCTTTGTAGAACATAAAGAATGTTCTTGGAGCTAAACAAGTTTTAAACTTGAAAACATTTTAAAATTTTAAAACAAAAGATCATAGATTTTACACAATCGATTCTATGTCGTTTAAACTTGTAAAGGTGCTAACTTCATAGCATACCATCATGTATTCATGACCATAACATACACAATCACATTACAACTACATCACAGACATGTATGCATACCATAACCAACATATACAAGCAAAGATTACAACTTCTAACTAACTTCACTTTTAAATTTTAAATTTAAATCGATACATCATGACATCTGAGCACTTATGCGTACATACAAATCAACATTTGCTTCACCGAACAAGCATCACATTTAATAATAAAGTCAAGCAAAATAATGTTTTATAAACTTAATAAGAGCCGAGAACTTTACTCACCAAAAGTTGAATAAATAAAGATAACATCTCCTAGAACTTGAATACGACTTAAGTTTTTGCTTTGCCTTAGGAAAATGAAGTTTTTATAGGCTTTAGTGAGCAAAAGTGTTGGGCCTACGCAGGAACGAATGCGCGGTCGAGATGGTGGAGGTGTGTGGGGACTTGATATGGCAAGGAGGAGTGTTGGAAAAGAAATTAGAGGCTTTAAATAAGAATTGAAAAGTTTTAAAAAGTGAAAAAAACTAGGTTTTTGAAGTTTAGAATTTTTTCGAAACTATTAAAGAGTCCATGAAGCTTGGAAACAAGAATGTAAGTTTTTTAATTGGAGAATGAAATGAGAAAATGAGGAGAAGGTATTTTGAAAATTATTTTATGTAACATGAAATAACTAAATTACTAAATTGTCCTTCAGTACATACCCCACTCTAAGCTTGCCACCTCATCACCTTTGTCTCCTCCACCTTGCTCACACTTGGAGCATGTCCCCCTTGTTTGAGCTAACATGCATTTATAATTCATATACTTTATATTTGTAGGAAAGGGACATATTATGAGAACTTTTCCATTTGTTTTAAAATTCTTTTAATCTATTTCATTAAAAGTCATATCAAACTTAGATATATATTTATATTTCTAAGATGTATTCTAACTTATATACAAATGTGTGTATATATTAACTAAAATATGCATAATGTTTCTCGATAATTTTTGGACACCAAAGAGTCTAAAATAGAAAAACGATTTCTAGTCACATTTTTATTTTACTGCAAACTAAATATTTTGTAAACATGTTTTGAAAAATATTTCATAATCACTTGTTATAAATGAAAAGAGTTTTATTTGAATTATAACGTCCATAAATTAATTATTTAAAACTATGTTAAAATATCCATATTTAAAGTGATTAAATGCTATTCGTTAAACTTTGACTTGATTATGTCGCAATACAACTCCCTTTCTAGACTATTTCCTCAATGCAGAATCCGAACTTACCATATCTGGGCCATGAACTACAATCAATGACTTTAACAAAACTTTAGTATCTAAGACATCAATCTTAGCCCTTATAGCCTAAATTTCTACAATTATAAGTAGAGGATCATGTGCTATGATAACCCGCCTTTCACTAGCCCTTTGATCCTACATCCTTATCAATACTTAGGCCCATGAGCTAGTAATGACAGATCATTAGGGTAAATCAAGGTATAACACTATACATAACTATCTATTTTCAACTTCGTTTCCAGAAACCATTGCGGAAAGAAATATAATATAGTAAAAACATAATATAAATATCTGAAGTAGTCCATAAATCTTATAAGTTATTACATCAGTCTACCAAAATCAATACTTTAGACTTCATAGTTCAACTAAACATAATTGCTAAATAAATAGTTAACTCATAAATAAGCGGCTTTATCCATCGATAATTACCTCCATTGCCTCCTCCTCGCATATAGCTCCTACTAACCCTGTCAATTTATTACTATTACTATTATTATTATTATATATACATGTATATATATGTACATGTCATACTTTAATATAGAGGAGTTAAACATAAATCTAGCGAGTGAGCATATATATATATATATATATATATATATATATAAATGCATGATACTAAGATGGCAATAAAACACCTTTATAACTGCACCTACGGTGTCATTCTAAGTGGTCAATTTATCATTCATTTATAGTCTATTTATCGTATCATTTCAACTATATCATTTTTAGTGACTAAAATCAATTACACAAACTTCCATTCAAACTAATATGTGTGAAATATTAGCATACCCTCGTTTTGCTACCTGTATTATTTCAACACGTTTCCCTAGATATATCATTCTTTCATATGTACTATTTTAACACGTTTCCATACACATATAATATCCTAAACCACTCTTATTATTTGAAAGTATAGAATTTGAAAAAATTAAAACTTAACCCATTTCGACCGTTACTAAATTTTGCAGATTTTTCATTAAGCTCGTTAAAATTTAATTTTATAGTCAGAGTTCTCCATTTTAAAGATTCGTTGCTATTTTCAAAGTACCAATTTCTTTAATTAGTTTAGGTTCTCATCTTCTAAAGCACAATTCTCCTTTTCAAGAGGCATAATTGAAGTAGTTAAATTATTTAAAATAATTTTCAATTTATTTATCAATCAAATTTCTCAAATCAACAACTTCTAATCTTTCATATTTAGAAAATCATTAAGTATCCAAATGTTATTGTTTAATTCAAAACTTTCATTTTCTAGTTCTACGATCTTGTTTTCATAAGGTTTTATTTTTCTCATATAATAACAATGAGTGTTGATACATTTTCAAATTTATTAAATAATCTATCATAATTATTAGATAATTGATTCAAAGTACCTTATTGTAGCTTATAGTCGCCTTGATAATAGATGTGCTCTTTTTTTTTCTGATAACGTCTCAACCAGATCTTATTATGGTCATTGTTTTAGCATGTTGTTAGGATCAATAGAACTCCATGCTTTTATACCACTTCTCAATCGTTATACTCGGGAGAATATGGCCAAACATATATACCAGACAGTATATCAATAAATGCAGCGAAAACAATATAGTGGATCACATACACAATTTATACTTATTTAGAGCACATCTTCTACAACTGGTCCCTAAGCGTCTTTTATAAATTTCACATCAACACGGTCACTTCACCCGAAAGAACAAATTTACATATAATGCTTGAACATCCGCGAAAGACTTCAATATCACTGCCTGAAGATGCTACGATAGGGCATCACCACTAATTTAAGTGATTCTCACTTTCATTACATTCTTTATGCTCTAGCAATCGGAATTTGAGCTTGGGGATGAAGAGAAAGTAAGAATCCTTCCAGTTTTTAGGTTATGGATTTCTTAAACAAGAATCTAAAAATTGTATAGGGATAAATACTTTTTATCTGTAAAATGCACTAGGTTATCTTTTGTTTACAATAAATGATCATTCATTGATCACTTATTGATCAATAAGAATTTTAAAGCTATTTCCTTTGAATAAGTGGTCACCTAAGACACTTATATGATGAAAAAATGTAATGCATTTTCATTTTGCGTTTTCAGATTCTGAATGCTTAATGATAATTTCTTCCGTATATAGACTTCGTTAGTTATGTTACATTATTATAAATAAAATTACTAAAATAAAAAATTTTGAAATTAAAATTATTAATTATAAAAATTATCGAAATCCATTTAACTTGATTTTAAACTTTTTAAGTTATACTTTTTGGATGCTTTTCGAAACTCAGATTCTTATTATAGAAAAGAAAAAAGAAAAATAAAGAAGCTAAATCAAATAATGTTTAAAGTTTCAAAAAGGGATTGAAATTGCCAATTTCTGAATAGAATTTTGATAACCGATTTTTTGAATTATTTTTCAGATTAAATCAGTGGAAACTTTATTCAAGGATATTAGTTTATCTAAAAATCGAAACCTTAAAATTTAACAATTGAGTTCCAAATCTTTCAATATTAATAAAAATCAAATAACTACCCATTATTTCATTTTTTTTAATTTCATGCATTTAAAAATTTTAAAATTGTAGTTAAAAGTTCCATTTTAGGAATTAACATGCGAAAAACCAATTATTGTAAAGGATAATATGGTCAAATAGTCATTTCCATTAATTTCCATCATAATTTTTAACATTTTGAACAAACAAGCTTTGATAATTCATCATCTAAAAGTCAGTGGTCAGCATTCAGGTTTGATAATGCATTTAGCTTTTTGGATTTTTAAAACGAAGTCTAAACATTTTTTGAAAACCATTTAGAATTTAAACAATTTTCATATAATCGTTTGTTGTTTAAATGCTATTTAAAAAGCTACTTTACTATCAAATTATAACGACCGAAAATTTCAGTCAATTAAATTTGAAATACTTAACTGATTTTATTTATTAAAAAGTAAAATTTATAAGTTAAATAGTTTATTATTTATAACTTTTGTTACATAATAATATTTAAAGTAAATTATTATTATCATTTAAAAAAGTTCAAGACTTATAAATGGGGTCTTATAAACAAAATTTGGGTTTTAGAAGAGAAGTTTCATAGAATGATTTGGAGACTTATTGGGAGATTATTTACAAGATGAAAAGAGTTTATAAATGATTTTAGATATCTATAAAAGAATTTTAGATATGTGTTTATAGATTTATATGAAGAGTTTTGTAAATACTTGTATGGATTTATAAAGAGTTTATAAATTTTTCAAAATTTATAAAAGAGTTTATAATTGGAAATGGAGGTTGATTTTTATAAAGGGTTTCTAAAATAGTTTTATAAATAGCTTTTAAAAATTTATAAAATAGATTTATTAATGGGTTCTATGATTTATAAGGAATATATAAATGATTCTAGATTTGTATAGAAAGTACGTCTTCCTCATTTTTGTGAATGTATCTATAACGTTAAGATAAGTATATAAATACTTACTAAGTACTGAAAATAAAGGGATTTGTGGGTATATCTTTGAGAAGGTGTTTATATACAAGTATTATGATGTGATTTTTGATTAATTTAAAGGAGGCTAGTGGTTTCTCATGTTCTTAACCAATATTGGTTTTCTCTATGGAATTTAATCCCTGATTTGGATTTGTGTTTGTTTATAGTTAAATAACCGACTATCAATATGGAACCAAAAATGTAGCTTGGAAATATCTTGGAGAAACAGGTGAGTTATATTATACAGTTGTCTACGATGATGCTATAATGTGCATATAATTCCCATTTCGCTTTTCTAGGACAGATGGTAAAGAGTTCCATCCACTAAGGGTTAGAAGGTGATCCCTAAACTGATAATTGACTGTTTGTTTCCTGAAGAACCAGGGTTGAGTTTATCGAGAACTATCAATTGTTATTTCAAAGAGACCGGGATTGGATATGTTATCCAAAAACCACTTCGATCCAACTCAAGTGTTTCAAAAAGTGAAGACACCTTGAAGATGACGGAATTGAAGATGTAGCACTCAACTGTTTCATTCATTCCCAGAACAAACTTGTATGGACGAATGCTGCCATTGCATTGTTGCTTGAGGGGCGTTGTTAGCGCTCCAAGTGGAAAGTGCTATATAAAAGATAAAACGTGGCCTCAAGCCTCACCAACTGGAAATGACTAAAACATGGTAGATGCAGCAGGGATAAGTGGGTCGCTTCCAAGTAGGGTACGATCATCCCTATTTAGAATCGATAATATTTCTCATTTGTATGCTTAAGGGTCCATTAACGGAGGGATGATCATATTTGGCACTACTAGTCAAGTGGTAGGTCGATATTGTGTTAGCAAGGGATCCTAGCGAGGTACTCGGTGTTATTTTTTCTAAAGATGCACCTTGACGGATGGTACTCCAGTAGCCCAGTTATTATATGAAATCCATTCTCTAATAGGCACCTTACAGACTTAGCTGTGCCTAAGTACGCTGAAACGTGAGAAGCAAGCATTTTAGCTATATTCATATTTTACTTTAACCCCTATATATTATTTTAATACCACTAGATTTTTTGTATAAAATGTTTTGGTTATCATATGGTAAAACCGGTCCGTATTTATGTACGGCGTGGTCTTATGATGCACTTTTATTTTGGAAAGAGTTTGGTAATTTTAAAAATCCAACTGGGAGTGTTTTCTCGTGCTAGTTTACCCGACCGACTCAAGCGGTATTTTATTATAATGCTCGGGTAAGACCGAGCACATTTACAGGTTTCTTTCGCTGCATTGGAGCTTAGGAGACGAGTTGGAGGTCTTCAAGTCGTATTCACGTATATGTTATTTTCCATTGCATTATCATTGAAATCATAAGCATTTGTGAGGACAGATTGTTATAACTATCTAGGCTGATGATTAGATTTGTGTTGTACTTTGATTGACGTATGCACATTAAAGGATACAGTTTCTCTTTTATGTTAAGGTCATTGTTTTACTATATATTTTTCCACTGCATTGTGAGATTCTGTATTGATTGGTTCTCTATCTTTCTTCTTCTCTTCTCCTCTCCTTTCTTCTTTTTTCCCATACCTATCCTTCTTTCCGTTCAATTCAGGTTGGACATGTATAGTTTATTGTCAATTGAATTGTGCGGATTAGCGATTCATACACTTGGTATCAGAGCGCAAGGTTAAGCGAGAACCTTGGCTTTGGTGGAGTAACTCTTTACGAGATAAGGTAATGGAATGCCTTATAATGATTTCGAGTGTATTATATATATATATATGAACAGTATTTGTTAATAGTATAAAAATATTTTTTATGGTGTTAATTTATCTATTGAGTGGCTAATGAATTCTGTTCGGTGCATTGAATGCCACGATACCAATAGGGGTTTCTGAACACTTAAACAAGGCAAACCGACATAGTATTGTTTTGAGAAGTGTTAAATGAAATAATTTTACCTAAACTATATTTTATATATAAAAGGGAAAAAATTCAGAAATTATAACGGTTATATATAGTGTGTATGGTTGTTAGTGAATGATAATATTTGATTATTATCATTTAACATATATTGTTCTAATAAAAGTTTTAATTTTTGTAATCTAGAAAAAAGATAAACGTTTTTAAAAATGATATTACATAAGAAGTGAGATTATATAAATATGAATTATAAATGCGATTTATAATGAGAAGGAGATGAAATTGTATAAGTAAATTTATAAATATGACTTGTAAATAAAAATGGATTTGAAACAAGAAATTTGAGAATTTAAGTCCCACTTATTTTGGAAATTATTTTTCAAAGGTTTTAGAAAGGCAATAAAAATATTATTTTGCAAATATTTTGGTTAGAAATATTAAAAAGGGATTTAAAAGAATAAAAAGCACCAAAATCCCTTCAGTCACTGGAAAATAATTCCGGTGATGACTACAACATCAACAATGATCATTTTCAAGTTTTTAAGTGACCGATTGCTACAACTAAAGTTGTGTTTTGGTAAAAACAAGTTTTGATTTTAAAATCCAATGTATGATCTAAGATACAAAGTAATTATGTATATATATGATTTCAAAATAATTTGTAATAAGAACCGGGTGTTGAAATATGAGAAAGTAAGTTTTATAACCTATAAATTTTAATAGTTAGTAAGTTAAAACAAATTTTAAAACTTGTTGAATATGAATGGTATAGATGAGAATATAAAAATCGCAATTGAGAAATGAAATTAAACTTTTAACCTAAATTAAGTTATAATAAAATGAATTTTGAAAAGAACTTTAACCTAAATAAAGTTAAATGAAATTAAATTTGATTTGTAATGAAATGGATATGAACTTGAGTTATAAAATGAAAGTCAACTTAAGTTGTAAAATAAATGGAATATGGTTTTGGAATGTTGTTTGATAGAATTGAATATGCACTTAAGTTGTAAAATAAATAAACAAGAGAAGTGTTGTATAAATTTTTTATAACAAACTAAAGTAATGTTTTATAAATGATAGTAGTATTAAAGAAAATGTTAATAATCTTAACTAAAATTTCATGAAATGATTCATGAATGAATTTAGTATGTAGTGAAATATTGTTAAGTATAAAATGAATACTAATGAAAATGAGTATGAAAAATGAAAGTAAATAAATAAATGTAAATAAAGCAATGTGAATAATAAATAAAAAAACTTGGTATAATTAAGAAACTAACTGAAATAAATACATAAGTTGTATAATCATTTTATTCACATAACTGTTTGATCCAGATTCTAGTATACGATTTCGAGGTGATTTACATCGATCTGAGTTAGGATTTTTTACTTGATTATCGACGATGAATTCTGGATACGGACTTTTAATTGATTTTGATATTCTTTATCATAACATATGACTATGCAAGCAGAATGATGATTTCCAATCAAGGGACTGGATCTGAGTCCGTACTAGACTAGTCATGCGAATAATACTAGTTTAGAAGTGGAATTATGTGATCGAGTGAGCGATCATGTATTATTTTCCACAGGGTTGGTTTATATACATCATATGGGCTTTAAAAAACTAAATGTTGATATTAGAAAACACAAATCGATATGGTTATGAATTAATCGAAGGATATCATTTGTTGGATGGTTTCTCTTGTTACATTTGTTACATTTGCATACAGTTATTGTATAAGTACATGTTATATAGTGATGTTACTTTCTATATACATGTTATCATCGGTTGTTGAGTGATTGTTAGGCGCGGATGGCGTATGCTTTGCATTTGGAGCTCGCTTTTGCATTTTATTAGTTGTATATGCTTGTTAATACCAATAAGGTACACATCTTGGATTACATATTGTGCTTTTGTATTTTTCTCTATAGGATGCTTCATCCTTGAAGATGAGACGTATATTTGTGGTTATATATATATATATATGTATGTATGTACATATACTGTAAAAAAAATTGATTTAGTCGCACAAAGGAGACACTGGCAAAATTTTCGATAAATTTAATGCAATAATCTAGGTTTTGGACAAGTTAAAACCGTCGTAAAACCTGTCCGATTTAAAACTACGAATGAAAACTACCAATTTAATACATAAATTTGATAAACATTCAATGTTGCTAAATGTATAGGATACAGCTTTCAATTATATAAGTTATCAAAGTAATCAATTTAATCTAATAATATGCTTTAATAAAAACCCAAAATCAAATATTACAAATAACTGTAAATGTACCACTTTGCAACTCTAATAAGAAACATGTAACAACCTGGATTTTCAACGACTAATATTGGATGTTTAAATGGTTTAAAATATTGGATTTGGAATATATAATTGAGTTGACGAGTTTTTAAAATTGATCTTTCAACTGATTTTGTTAAAATTTTGAAATTGTCGATTTTATCCACAAGTCAAAAACAGCGACCCGCGACACAATCTCGGAATTCGACGAAACTAGTTCTATTGGATTCGTAATAGTGTATTATTATCATGTCGTAAATTTCATAGTGTTTGGAGTTATCGTTGGTTGTATGGGATGCAAACGCGTTGAATTTAATATCAAAAATTCAATATAATAATTAGGTCCAAAAAACTATCTTCTCCATGCAATCGAATTATGAATCGAAACCTTTTCCGCATTGGAAATTGGGCTATAACATTATAATTGCCTTGCGGCACGCCTCAATAGGAGGTCGAGACTTTACAGTATGTGATTCGAGATATTTAAAAGAAAAAATATATATAAAGGACAAATCAAATGAAAAGTTGTGTCCCCTTCAACTTTAAGTCGCATATCGTTTTCTTTCTAAAACACGCGATCCTCCCCTTTCTTTTATTTTAAAAAGCAGAAATGCCTTTTTCTTCCTCTTCAAGTTCGAATTCACTAAAATTAGATTTTTAAAAAAAATAGAGAAATGGATGCATTATATAAATCGCAAGCCTGTCCCTCTCTTTCTTTTCTTCAGTTCGAAATCGGCTCGAACGTATATATAAAAAAAGGGCTATCGATTGAATTATGTGGCGCGCGATGGAGTTCGAAGACGATGGATTAATGGAGGGTCATGGGCTTCTAAGTGGTCGGACATTCGCGAAGAAGGGTCTCGCGAGGGCAAGCGTGGCGACATCGATAGCACGCGACTGAGTGATGAGGGTGGACAGTGGCGGTCGACAATGGCTGAGTTGTCACGTCGATGGAGGCGGCTGGGTAGCGTACGCAATTGGTGAGAAAGGGTTTTGGAGTAACCTGGGCTATCTGAACGTGAACGAAGATGAGATTCTGCAATTCAAAATCATTTTTTTTGCAAATTTGTTATTTCAGCCAACTATTTTGAAATGGTATTTCATAAAATATACGAAGCTAATTTCAAAAGTGTTGTGCATTTATTGGTTTTAAAATAGGATTTTGGAATGTATTGATTTCAAGGGAAAAGATTTTGAAAGTGTGTAGGATCGTGTAATATGGAATATACTTAAATCTAAATGTGGAAATAGATGATAATAGCAAAGTAAATGGAAATAAGTAAAATAAAACAAGCACACCATGATTTTTTATACTGGTTCGAACTTCCCGTTCTACGTCCATTCCCAGACTCCTTCTGAAATTTCAACTACAATAACCCTCACTTCATCCGGAGGAACATGTATATATAGTCTGAGCAACAGAACAGACACCTGAGCAACTGAACAGGATTTTTGCCTCAGCAGCAGAAGAGGACTTCACTAATACAAAATAATATCTGACAATGTGTGTTCTTGATAACACTGATTTGTCACTGATAGTACAAACCTCCTATAATCAAATCCTCAAGTATATGAAGTGTATGTGAAGATATGAAGAGAAGGTAATGCTAAGAATCGAAGATTATGAAAGTTATTTGTAGATTCAAAGCAGTAAAAACGTATGTTCGCTGTTTGAATGCAAATATTAGTGCACAAGAGGAATATTAGAGAGTTAGAATGAAAATCGATGAATATGAAGTGTTTGGGAGTATGTATATATAGTAGTTGAAGAGTTGCTGTCATTGGTGAAGGGTTTTGAAGAAGAGGAGCAACTATTTCCGTTCAGAGAAGGGTTGCATCCTTTCGCAGAAGAAGATGTCTTTTCAAAAATATGGCAGTTGGTCTCGGGTCAGTCGACTGGTCATTCTTGGTTAGTCGACTGACTATGCAAAGGATTTTTAAAAATAAACAGTGTATATTGTGTATGTACACAGTCAGTCGACTGGATGATCCTAGCCAGTCGACTGGCTGTGGTATTTTTGCATACTATGCTTCTGTTTTGTTTAATTATGAGAAACATGAAGTGCGGACTACTTAAGGATAGATTTTAACAAATTTCTAAGACTCGGTAATAAGTACTAGACAGTGAGAAACATAGATTAAAAGTCTTGATATAGCCATAGTCCTTTGATTATCTCTTTTTTGTCATGAATTCTCTTTTTCTTCTAACTTGCTTTGTTATGAATCCAAACTAGTGATTCAACATTCTCCGCCTTTTTGATTGATGACAAACCTATATATATAAAAGTCCTAGAGAACAAATATAAAAACTCCCCCTAAATATGTGATACTTCTTGTACCTGCATAAAGATGATTAGGATAATTTTCCTCCCCCTTTGTCATCGATAAAAAGGAGATATAGCAAAAATAATTGCAATATAAAGTGCAGAAATAAATATCAAAGTGAGACTATTTAGTAAAAGTCTCAAAAGAAAACAATTAGTGAGTTTTAATATGTTTAAATTAACAATAAAGTTATAGATAAGAAAATCATTCATACCCAACTCACTCACCAAAAGACCTACTCATCAAGATCCCAATTGTATTCTCCCTCTAGTGCGGGCTCCTATCCTGGTCTAGAAGCACCTTGAGCACCACTGCCTGCTCGACTAGTGTCGCTACTAGTATGCTCCTCATATGTAGACCATGTAAATCGAGGTGCGGGGCATTTTCCTTGGGCGACAGACGTGGCAGCAGTTGAAGAAGAACATGATAATGCATCCCATAATGTAGAAAAGAAACCTTTGATTTTATCGAGCTTCTTATCCATTTTCTTGAGTCTAGAATCCAAAATAAGTTGATTGCGGAGAGAATTTCTATGGATTCACAGGTGCTAGAGGAAGTAGCTAAGCGAATATCGCCTTCTTCTTGTTGCGCTTCCGGTTCTCTATTAGTAGGACCTCCAGATTGTTGTTATTGAATCTGTTGATGCTTCCAATCTTCAAATGAAGTAATAGGCGGCGTTCGTGTCGGTAGCTTCATAAGACTTATGGTCCTTATATTTATCATTTCGATAGTAGAGAATTCAGAATCCGGTTGACGAACACCCGCATCTAGAAGAAGTCGCATAATATATTCTCCAAAGTAGATAACATGCATATTCCTATGTGTGAAGGTGAGAAATTCATCCATAATACGACGCAACCAATTAACGCATATATTTCCCCATATGGCACAAAGAGCTTTGAAATTTTCCAGATATATTAATTCATATGATCCAGTTCGGGGGAGAATAGATCGCATAAGCGTCTTGTGTAAAATTCTTGCTTTAGGACGAAGAAGCTTAGAACGCAATTCAATCATGTCGTCACCCATGGACATATGACTTATTCTATATCTTTTTCTTGGATTGCATTCGACATCATTTAAATCTATTCCTTCATTCGGAGATTGAAGTATATGTGTCATTCTATCAAGGGAAAAGAAAACTTGTTGTCCACATACCATACTCCACACACAATTATTTGGATTCGATGGTTGTTGGTGGCCAAGATTTAAATTTGCGAAGGAAAGTTTTACCATAAGATGATTAATTTTGTGGCGATTTGCATTGTAGTCAAGGAGTGACTCGAAACCACATCTTCGCATTAATTCTTGAAGAGAGTAAGCACCAAAATCAGAATAAACAATGAAGGAGCCTTCAAAAATTCTAGAGTTTTTCATTTTCTCCCATCGTTCAATTGCAGTTGCATCATATAGCCAATGAGCAACGTGAGTATCAACAAAGGATGAAGAGCCTTGTTTTGAGTGTTTAAATCTAGGAGGGGCAATTAATTTGATGTTTTTTGAGTATTTCGTGAAAGAAAAATGGGGGCTAGGGTTTTGGAGGTAGTAAAAACGAAGAAGGTAAAGTGAATAGATGGTGTAAAAAGGTTTAAAAAGAAACAACAGAACTCTTTTTTGTTGTGACGCCCCACCTCTATACCCACGCTAGCCAAGAACACTACGGTGTATTGCTGTCAACTAGCGCGGAGAATAAGGCTGTTGAGGAGAGGCCATCAGTAGTTAGGCCTTACACTAGTATTGGTTATCTCGATAGGAATGGTATATAAATATATATATACTTTCATTTTTCATCTCTGATTTATTTTCTCCCATCGACATACCCCAATTCCAGTATAAAACGAACTACAATGGTTCATAATAGTTTAGGACAAAATATAAAATATTAACACAGATAACATAATGGGAACACAAATGAAACAGACCAAATGACATGATGAAGCAATGCAAACTCAATTGAGCAAATGCAATAGTGAATAGCTGCAATGTACATGTACCAATGAACCAGGGTTAACAATTGACCCAAGTGTACATGTATGCATACATAGGTACACGCATACATATCTACATAAGGAAACATGACCATGATATTCAAAACTTCAGAGAAGCCCTTACATATAAACAATGTAACATCAATGTACAGGTCAGTATAATGATGATTGGAAACTCAGAAACCAATACAATATGAACCAGGCCGAACCAAGATTTCAGCAACATCAACATGTAGGGCAGTAACATATGATCAGTGGAATGCATGCAAGTACACAATGAAAAATAAAATGAATGCAGACACACACCTATACACATATATTAATGTATGTAAACACATGATGCAACGCAACAACATACCAAATGAAACTATGAACCATGATACACAATGAAAGTCAGTGCAACCCAAAGTCAAGAACAACAGTTACAACTCACTGCAAATACCCAAGTACAACAAGCACTTCACGAAGGCAGAAACCAACGTATCAACTTACATGTACACCATGAAGCTAACACAACTGAAATGCATCAAAACTTCAAAATGTACAAGTACCAGACTTCAAGTACAAAGGACTCGAAGCATAAAGCATGATTCAAGCATGAATACTGGAATGCACCAGAGAATATGCAACTCTAAAATCGAAGCACAATCCAGTGCAATGCAAAATGGACACAGGGATACATGTATGCAGCAGAGTCAAGTCAAGGTCGTGGGTTATCAACCAAATAATACAAATGCCAGAAGCTCAAGTCAGTGTACAACCAGGTGACAGTATCAAGTTCGTACCAAATCAAAACATTAGGACGAGGCAATCAATAGATCAATGGCCGAAGTCATGAAACAACAATAAAAATCAAATAAGGTCGAAAGTACTACAGAAGCCAGCAGAAGCATTAAATTCAAGAAATCAAAATTGGGCAAAGTCAAAGGAAATCAAAGCCTTCATCAAATCACACGAAATCGAACATCTGAAGCATACCACTTAAGATGAATTAGATGTGAGCAATAGAAATTACTCACCTTGCCGACGAATTTAGAAGAAGCCGAGCACACCAGCAATCGAGCGAAGCCAGAGCTTGGACTCGATCGAGAACTGGGGTAGCCACGAACACCAAAGCAATCGGGATGAAGCGACGACCCAGTTCACGTGAAGCTCTAAATGTCGAAGAGGAAGAAAAGGAACGGCCACCATTTTTATTCTTTTCGTGATTTCGTTTTTAGGGTTCGTGATTAATGAAAATGGGAAAAGGGAGGAAAAGGTATGAATTTTTTTTCACGGCATCAAACAATGAAAACGTGGGCCAAAATCATATACAAAGCCCACACCCCTTATTGAATTTCAAAAGAATTTAAACTGGATTCAAAATGCGCAAACTACACTTAGGAAATTTTTAAACGAATTTCAACTCGATTTAAAACGTCAAATAGCAATTAACATCCAATTAATCGTTTAGTGACGATAATCAATTGATGCAAAATACTGGGTTGTTACAGACTCCCCTTCTTAAAGAAATTGCGTCCTCGCAATCATAAGGAATAAATGGACAAAAGGTAACAACCATAAAAGCATAACATCCCAAAATGAAGAAATTCGAAATAGTAAGTTCACCATAAAGAGCATGAAAGAGTAAGCTTGAACATGTTTGCTCGATGAATTCTCTGGATTCCTAAGAGAAATCCCTAGAATTTGAGAACCATTGAGAATCTCCACAAGAGAAACATCTTTGTTTCGAAGGTGCTCAACCTCCGAAGCAATGATGTGAATAGAATGTTGCTCAAAGTCAAATCTGGAGAAACTTCACTTTCTTCGTTATTACCGAGCTCAAGAATAAAAATCGGAATCCCTAAGGCATTTCCGTAGAAGGAAGACGCGGAAAACGTCATGAATAGCAGAAAATTGAGCCGGTACACCGGCGTAGTACAATATAAGCACCAAGGAAATCTTTTAATTTCATAAAAGAAATTCTCAAATTCTCTACAAAATTTAATTATCAAATAGATAATCGGAATACAGAAATCACAAACAGCAATATCTAATTATCGATACGATAATTAGGAGACAGCAAAATCTAATTATCAACAAAGATAATTAGAAAACAAAAAGCAAAAATATCTAACTATCAAAAACGATAATCAGGAATTACCACAACGGTAATCAAATTTCAAACCAACAAATATTCAATTATCAAAACGATAATCAAATCCTAATTCACAAATATTTAATTATCACAAATGATAATTAAATCTCAAATATCTAATTATCACGAGCGATAAATAGAAACAACAAATATCTGATTATCAAAAACGATAAATCAGAAGTCACAAACATCCGATTATCAAAAAACGATAATCAGAAATCACAAATATTTCAATTAACGAGTCCGGAATTAACCGAAATAGCAAACGCACATGACCCATAACCACGAGTTTTACTAAATCGTTTAATTCACTTCATCGTTATCTTGAAAGTGCATAATTGTGTATTTTAAAAATAACATTTCACATTCTCAAACGGATAAGTCCGGAATTAAGCGAATCAGTAAAAGAAAGGGGTCATAGTCCTCGATTTTTCTGAAACGTTTAAATCGCTTCCTCATTCTTTTGAAAGCGTAAACTGTAAAAATTTTGAAAACAATTTTAATTTATATTTTGAAACAATTTTAAAAATAACAAATTTTTAAAACACGTGATTAAAATAGCAACATCAGTAGAAACTTCGACAAGGAAATTTCACTTCTCGAAATACCGTAAAAACGGACAACAAAATCAGCATTGCGGGATAACCGCTTGAAAATTCATTTTAAAATTGACGGTTACTGAAGTTAATACGTCAAAATCTCATCGAAATAATTGGCATCAAAATAAAATACCAATGAATTTTCATTCATCAAAAATGTCACAAGAATCTTCTCAAAGATAGGAAGGGATATCATACCCTAAACTTGTATTCATAACAAGTCAATGACACACGAATTCACCAATGCACAAAAATTGATAAAACTTATCAATAGAAATCACGAAAATTGGTGAAACACAAATTCTAGAAATCTACACAAGAAATCCAGAAAACAAAAATTCTAGAAATCTACACAAGAAATCCAGAAAATCATGAAAAAGAAAGAGGCCTATCACATGACGGTCCAAAGACCATGGGGAGCTACCTCATATGGATGAGTCGGAATCACCCAGATGAGGTCTAGACTAACCAAAAATCAAAAAGGTATGTGTGAGTGAAATCACACAAGTGGTGACTAGTCTAACCTCGCAAACAAAAACGTATGTGTGAGTGAAATCACACAAGTGGTGTCTAGGCTAACCAAAAAGCAAAAAGGTATGTGTGAATGAAATCACACAAGTGGTGTCTAGCCTAACCAGAAAGCAAAAAAGATATGTGTGAATGAAATCACACAAATGGTGTCTAGGCTAACCAAAAAGAAAAAAGGTATGTGTGAATGAAATCACACAAGTGGTGTCTAGCCTAACCAGAGAGCAAAAAGATATGTGTGAATGAAATCACACAAATGGTGTCTAGGCTAACCAAAAAGCAAAAAGGTATGTGTGAATGAAATCACACAAGTGGTGTCTAGCCTAACCAGAAAGCAAAACGATATGTGTGAATGAAATCACACAAATGGTGTCTAGGCTAACCAAAAAGCAAAAAGGTATGTGTGAATGAAATCACACAAGTGGTGTCTAGCCTAACCAGAAAGCCAACAAAGAGACATCGCACTATCGCTAGTCTAAATCATAAAATGATCGTCATGATCAACGAGAAGTGTCAATTACATTAAGCTAGTAAATATAAAAGTTTAGCTTCATGTCCCATAACCACTTGCTTAACTTAAATATTTACGAACAAACTGTAAATCTTCACTTAGAAAATTGTCACAAAAGATTCAATCGAATAAGTCCAAGAATTAACCGGAGAAGTAAACGCAAGCGTTTCATACCACTCGTTTTACTAAGTCGTTTAATTAGATTTCTCATATGAGTGAGGTAATGGTTTGTATATACTAATAGATTGGAAAAACAGTTTAGGAAAAGAGCTTTGTAGTAAAATAGTTTTGAAATCGTTTGGAGAAAAGGGTTTTGATAATTACTACTAGTATAGAAAACCTTTATATTTTTAAAGTGACAAATCACAAAATTGATTGTAGGAACAATCAATCACAAGAATTCACATACAAAGATGTGAATAGAATCCAAAGAAATCGATTCCAAATCCATCAAAAAGCATGTTTACGAAAATCCCGAAGAAAATGTTATCAAAGTTGCTAATAAATGATAGCAACAAATCGGGGAATTAAGAAGAATCGATTAAATTTGGAAACCAAATCTATTCACTAAAATTCACATTCAAAGATGTGAATAAAGTCCAAAGAATTCGATTCTAAATCCATGAAAGTAGAAATACCCAAAAATTCCAGAAATAGAAGTTATCAAAGTCGACAAAGGAGATAACAACTAATCAGAAAATAAGAATCGATTAATAATTGGAAAAAAAAGCAGAACGAGCATAAATGCATAAATGGCTTCAACAAAAATAAAAATCAAGTCAACGTCGAAGTCAACAATTAATGGCCATAATCGAGTACAAAACGGTTCAACATCATCATCAAAGAATTCAACGGTCGAACAAAGTCAGAGTCTTGGAAATCAAGAAATTAGCAATTTCTCAAAAACAAAGTGACCAAAGTCGAATGGAAATCAAGCCGAGGAAAACACAAAATATCAAGTTCAAAATCACTGAGACTCGAACAAAATCAACATCCGCTAAATCAATTCAAAGCCGAAAACACAAGAACAAAATTCTCATCATCAAAACTCAACTTGAGTTTGCAAAGCTAACGGAGGCCGAAGCCAAAATACTTTCAGGAAATCAAAATCAAATGCACATGAATAAGCGTTAGGAATTCATACCTAACAATCAAAGATAATCATATGCAAAGATGAGAGATAAAATATCGATAAATAGTTGTAGCACATGTTCCATCTAAGTTATATTTTATATTTGTTCTAAACCCCAGGCTCTGATACCAAGCTGTGACGCCCCACCTCTATACCCACGCTAGCCAAGAACAATACGGTGTAATGCTGTCAACTAGCGCGGAGAATAAGGCTGTTGAGGAGCCGTCATCAGTAGTTAGGCCTTACACTAGTATTGGTTATCTCGATAGGAGTGGTATATAAATATATATATTCTTTCATTTTTTATCTCTGATTTATTTTCTCCCATCGACATACCCCAATTCCAGTATAAAACGAACTACGATGGTTCATAATAGTTTAGGACAAAATATAAAATATTAACACAGATAACATAATGCGAAACACAAATGAAACAGACCAAATGACATGATGAAGCAATGCAAACTCAATTGAGTAAATGCAACAGAGAATAGCTGCAATGTACATGTACCAATGAACCAGGGTTAACAATTGACTCAAGTGTACATGTATGCATACATAGGTACATGCATACACATCTACATAAGGAAACAGGACCATAATATTCAAAACTTCAAAGAAGCCCTAACATATGAACAGTGTAACATCAATGTACAGGTCAGTATAATGATGATTGGAAACTCAGAAACCAATACAATATGAACCAGGCCGAACCAAGATTTCAGCAACATCAACATGTAGGGCAGTAACATATGATCAGTGGAATGCATGCAAGTACACAATGAAAAATAAAATGAATGCAGACACACACCTATACACATATATTAATGTATGTAAACACATGATGCAACGCAACAACATACCAAATGAAACTATGAACCAGGATACACAATGAAAGTCAATGTAACCCAAAGTCAAGAACAGCAGTTACAACTCACTACAAATACCCAAGTACAGCAAGCACTTCACAAAGGCAGAAACCAACATATCAACTTACATGTACACCATGAAGCTAACACAACTGAAATGCATCAAAACTTCAAAATGTACAAGTACCAGACTTCAAGTACAAAGGACTCGAAGCATAAAGCATGATTCAAGCATGAATACTGGAATGCACCAGAGAATATGCAACTCTAAAATCGAAGCACAATCCAGTGCAATGCAAAATGGACACAGGGATACATGTATGCAGCAGAGTCAAGTCAAGGCTGTGGGTTATCAACCAAATAATACAAATGCCAGAAGCTCAAGTCAGTGTACAACAAGGTGACAGTATCAAGTTCGTACCAAATCAAAACATTAGGACGAGGCAATCAATAGATCAATGGCCGAAGTCATGAAACAACAAGAAAAATCAAATAAGGTCGAAAGTACTACAGAAGCCAGCAGAAGCATTAAATTCACGAAATCAAAGCCTTCATCAAATCACACGAAATCGAACATCTGAAGCATACCAATTAAGATGAATTAGATGTGAGCAATAGAAATTATTCACCTTGTCGACGAATTTAGAAGAAGCCGAGCACACCAGAAATCGAGCGAAGCCAGAGCTTGAACTCGATCTAGAACTGGGGTAGCCACGAACACCAAAGCAATCGGGATGAAACGGCGACCCAGTTCACGTGAAGCCCTAAATGTCGAAGAGGAAGAAAAGGAACAGCCACCATTTTTATTCTTTTCGTGATTTCGTTTTTAGGGTTCGCGATTAATGAAAATGGGAAAAGGGGGGAAAAGGTACGAATTTTTTTTCACGGCAACAAACAATGAAAACGTGGGCACAAATCATATACAAAGCCCACACCCCTTATTGAATTTCAAAAGGATTTAAACTGGATTCAAAATGCCCAAACTACACTTAGCAAATTTTTAAACGAATTTCAACTCGATTTAAAACGTCAAATAGCAATTAACATCCGATTAATCGTTTAGTGACGATAATCAATTGATGCAAAATACTGGGTTGTTACATTTGTACAGCCAGTCGACTGGTCGGGGTAGGTCAGTCGACTGGTTAATAACCCAAGAGTTTTTTACTCTGTAATCAGTCGACTGACCTATATGACTCATTCGACTGGTTGACAAGCCAAGAGGATTTGCACTATGTAAACAGTCAACTGGTTATATATATTAGTCGACTGGCTGAAGATAAGAAATGCAATGAAGCTTAAAACAAAATTTTATTCAAAGAAGCATATACATAATCGAAATCCAAGTAAACAAGAACAATAACACACAAGAAAAGATGACTATTTAGGAGTTTTTGGAGAGCATTCATGTGGTTCAACCTTGGTGTTATCAACATAAGATTGGAAAGGAGACCAATAATTTTGGCGTTCCCAAGAGTTTGGAGATGCCGGAGGTTGATGTGGAGTTCGCTCCCATTGATTCTAGCCAGATGAATTTGGTTGACGAGATGTTGAAGGTTCAACAGTGTCATGCTTAGTTGATTTTCCACAGAATTTAAGGGCAATTGATTCTATAAGGCTAAGGCGACTGGAATTCATCCGTTGTTCATAATACATTTCTCTTTGTAGATTGATTTGCTCCTTTTGAAAATGATGGATTTCATCAATTTTTTCTTTTGTTTTCGGAGAAACAAATAATGATCTTCGTGTCTTATTAGTTTTTGGTGAAAATCCAGTGTGATATTGAGCTGTTTCATGTCTAGGAGTAGGAGTTGGCAAGGACGGAGTAGAGCTACTGGACGAATGACAGCTGCTGGAGGATGTTGGTGTAGAAAAGATAATTTGGAGTTAGAGGAGTTGTGAGAGGCCATTGATAAGAAAAGTGGAACTTGAAGTTCATAGTTTTGAAAAAAAATTGTAAGGATGATGGAAAAAATGAAAGGAATGCAGATTTATAGATGAATTTGAGCAGAGTTTAAGTGGTTAGAAACAGCAGGACACTAATAGCCAGAGAGGAAAAACAGATACAAGGAATGGATGAAAATTGATTTAAAGATTGAATGGTTATGAGCCCATGAAATAAAAGAGTTAGTAGAAAAGAACACATAGCACAACTGGTAAGACATTGGACTGCCAGTTAGAAGACTCGAGTTCGAGCTCCAGCAGCTACACAATTAAATTTTTTTTGACTGAAAATTTCCAGAATAATTAAAACCAAACTTCTAGTTGAAACAAGAAACATTCATAGCTCAAATGGTAAGAAGCAATTGTAATACTATAAAGGAGAGGTCATGGGTTCAAGTCTCTCTAAAATTACAAAAAAAAATTATTTTGACAAAAAAAATACAATTACAAATAGTATATATACATATATATAAAAATTTATAAATTTTTAAAAGAGGCTATTCCAAGTTCTCATCATAAATTGATGAAAGTGTTTTCATTTAAAGGTTTTGTAAAAATATCTGTCAATTGTTTATCAGAGGAAATAGATTCTAGATTTATCAAATCCTTTTCAATATTATCACGAAGAAAATGATGACGAATGTCAATGTGCTTTGTTCTTGAGTGATTAACAGGATTTTTAGATAAATTAACAGCACTAGAATTATCACAGTAAATAGTTGACTTAGATAAATTAAAACCGAAATCTTGTAGTGTTTGTTGCATATAGATAACTTGAGCACATGCAAGAGCTGCAGAAATATATTCTGCTTCACATGTCGATAATGAAACACAGTTTTGTTTCTTACTAAATCAAGATACAAGAGATCGTCCAATGAAGTGACGAGACCCACTTGTACTTTTTCTATCTGTCCGGCTTCCTCCAAAATCAGCGTCACTATAGGACACTAATTCAAAAGGACATTCCTTTGGATAGAATAGTCCAAAGTCCTTGGTTTTATTAAGATACCGTAGTATGCGTTTCACTGCTCGTAAATGTGATTCTTTGGGATCTGCTTGAAATCGTGCACACAAACAGACACTCATCATTATGTCAGGTCTACTAGCTGTTAAATATAGTAACGATACAATCATACTTCGATATAATTTTTGGTCAATACTTTTGCCACTTTCATCTTTATCAAGATGTATGGTTGTACTCATAGGAGTTGGTATGGTAAAAGTATTTTCCATACTAAAGTGATTAATTAGATTGTTACAATACTTCTCTTGATTAATAAAAATACCATTTTCTAGTAATTTTATTTGTAAGCCAAGAAAATAAATTAACTCACCCATATGTGACATTTCAAATTCTTTAGTCATTATTTTGGAAAAATCTTAGCTTAGTCTTTCATTGTAGATCCAAAATAATATCATCAACCTATATTTGAATGATTAAAATATCCCGTTTATTTCTTTTAATAAAAAGAGTTTGATCAACCTTTCCAATTTCAAAACAAGAATCTATTAAATATCTTTTAAGACGATCGTACCAAGCACGGGTTGCTTGTTTTAAACCGTATAAAGCCTTTTTAAGCTTATAGACATGGTTAGGAAATTGTTCGTGTATGAATAATGGAGGTTGTTAAACATAAACATTTTTTTTATGAATCCATTTAAAAAAGCACTTTTGACATCCATTTGATATAATTTAAAGTTATGAAAACATGCAAATTCTAGTAAGATTCGTATTGCTTCTAGTCAAGCGACTGGAGCAAACGTTTCTTCATAGTCAATTCCTTCTTCTTGATTATATCCTTGAGCAACTAATCTAGCTTTATTTCAAGTAATATTTCCTTGTTCATTTGCTTTATTTTTGAAAACCCATTTTGTACCAATAACTGATTGATCACTAGGCCGTGGAACTAAATCCCAAACGTCATTTCTTTCGAATTGGTTTAGCTCTTCTTGCATAGCGATTAACCAATTTTCATCGGTAGATGCTTCTTTAATATTTTTAGGTTCAATATTAGAAAGAAAAGCTACATGACCCATTTGATTTAATTGACTTCTTGTTCTAACAGATGAATTGAGTTCTCCAATAACAGGATGATCTCTTAATATTCTAGGTGGAGATCTTAATTCATTGTTATTGTGAACAATGTTTTCATTATTTTCAACATTTGAAATTTCTGTGTTTGTGATATTATCAGGGAATTCTTCATCATTTCTTATACTTAGGATTCATTTAAAATTTTCATCAAAAGATACATGAAGTGTTTCTTCGATGATATTTGTTCTTTTATTATAAATTCAATAAGCTTTGCTTCGATCTGAATATCATAAAAAGATTCCTTCATTGGATTTTGGATCGAATTTACCAAGCTGATCTTTTGTGTTTAAAACAAAACATTTTGAACCAAAAACTTCAAAATAAGAAATATTTGGTTTTCGTCCATTAAGAAGTTCATACGGAGTATACTTAGTAAATGGTCGAATAGAGACACAATGCAAAACATAACAAGCTGTTGCAACTGCTTCAGCCCAGAAATGTTTTGGTAATGTACTTCCATTTAACAAAGTCCTTGCACATTCTTGTAAGGTTCTATTTTTACGTTCTACAACTCCATTTTGTTGTGGAGTTCTAGGAAACGAAAAATTATGGAGTATTTGCTTTTTCTTATAAAAATGTTCAAAGGCTTCGTTTTCGAATTCACCTCCATGATCACTTCTTATGTTTCTGATTTTCAAACCTTTAAAATTTTGAATTCTTTTGACAAAAGTTTTGAAATAATCAAAGGTATCACTTTTATTTTTCATAAAGATAGTCCAAGTATATATAGAAAAATCATCAACAATAACAAACACATATCTACCATGATTAATGGATTGTACTTGTGTTGGTCCAAATAAATACATATGTAGTAATTCAAGTAGTTGTAAAGTTGAAATGACCTTTTTAGATTCAAAAGATGACTTAGTTAACTTTCCTAACTGACATGCATCACAAATATGATCAATTTTAAAATTCATTTTTGGTAGACCTTTTACTAAATCATTTTTAGAGAGCTTGTTTATAGTTTTGAAGTTAATATGACAGAATCGTTTGTGCCATAACCAAGGATCATTTTCTTTGGCTATTAAACACATATTTGAATTATGATTTATTTTCATATTAAAAACATAGATATTTCTGTCTCTATTTCCTTCAAAGATAAGATTTTGATTTTGATCAAAAAAACTACATTTGTTTTTAGAAAAAGTGATTTTGAATCCTTTGTCACACAATTGGCTGATACTAAGTAAATTATGTTTTAAATTTTTGACAAGTAAAACATTTGAAATAAGAGGTAAATATGAAATACCATTATTGCTTACATCTCCTTTGTCGATGATATAGCCTTTGGAGTTGTCTCCAAACGTGACGGAGCCTCCATCTGAGTAAGCAATATTTGATAGCATATCTTTGTCTCCTGTCATACGTTTTGAGCAACCACCGTCGAGTATCCATTTTCCTCTTTTCTTGAGTGGGACCTAAAAAAATATGAGATAATATTGGTACCCACTTTTTCAATAGGTTCCTAAGAGTTAATCTTAAAAAACCAAACCCAAGAGGGCTTAGTATCCAATTTAAAAATGTAATCTTTATTTTTATGAACAATTTCAAAAAAGATGTTTATATATTTCTTCCTAATCAAACTATTATTTGTTTTAGGAACCCAGATTTTTATACTTTTTGGGTAAGAATTCCTTTTTGTCTATTCAATAGTAGGATTAATATTTCTCCTAATTTTCTTTCTATGAGAAATTGTTTTCTTAGCATATCCTAATCCTTTTCTAATGGAAACAGATTGAGAGCTATCAATAATTTTAGATAAAGTTTCTCTTCCTTTATTAAAATTTTAAACATTTTTGGTGATGCTTTCTAAATTAGCTTTGAGACTACTATTATCCAACTCTATCAATTTTACCTTAGTTTTGAGTTCATGATTTTCAGAAACAAGAGCATCATTCTTCTCTTTTTGAGCTTCGATTTCATGACTAAAAAGAGTGAGTTGAGAATTGATATTAGAGAATGATTCTTGTAATTTTTCAAGTTCTTCCTCTAGTATTTTCTTCTCATCTTTAAGCATATCTCTTTCGAATTCTGCTTTGTTCTAATGTTCATGAGTCTCCTTATATTTTCTTTTGAGATTTTTCAGAGTATCAACTAGCTCTGAATTTATCTCTATCATATCATCAAAAGTAAAATCACTAACCTCGTTTTCAGTTGCCATGAAACAGACATTTGCTTGCTCATTTTCACTTTCACTACTGTTGTCTGATGAAGAAGTATCTGAATCATCCAATGTTACGGAGAATGCTTTTTTTCTTATCTTTTCTGCCCTTGTTGAAGAATTTTTTCTTTAATACTGGACATTCTTTCTGGATATGACCTTTCTTATGGCAATTAAAGCATTCTAGAATTGAAGATGATGGTTTGTTTGGAAAATTCCATTTTTCATTATTTCTGTTATTTTTCCTAAACTTCAAGTACTTTTTTGAAATTTTTGACAATAAATGCTAGATCTTCTTCATCTGAATCTTCATCTTTTTCTTCTTCGGCATGGAAAGCTATGTTCTTCTTGTCTTGTGCTTGCACTCGTTTTGCCTGTAAATTCACTTCATAGGACATTAGATTTCCTATTAACTCTTCAGGTTTTATGGTAGAGAGGTCATTAGCTTCTTCAATACCAAGACTTTTCTTTCCCATTCATTCGTTAAAGAGTTTAGGATTTTTGATATAATATCAAAATCAGTGTACCTTTCTCCTAATCCTAATAGTGAATGATAGATATCTTGAAATCTGGAGTACATATCATTGATGGATTCATCTTGTTTCATTATAAAGTTTTGAAACTGATTTTTAAGCATGGAAATTTTGCTTTGTTTGACTTTGTTAGTTCCTTCATGAGTGATTTTAAGTGTCCTCCATATTTCATAAGTAGTTTGACACATGCTAACAAGATCAAATTCATTTCTATCTAGTGCACAGAATAACATGTTCATAGCTTTAGCATTGGCCATAGCATCTAATTTTTATGTGTTTGACCAAGTGGAGTATTCTCCAGTAGGAAGAGTGTATTCATTTTGTGTAATATTCCATGATTCAAAGCTATTTGATTGCATATAGATTCTCATACGAGTTGCCCAATAATTATATTTCATACCATTGAAAAATGGAGGTCGTGCAGTGGATTGACCTTCAATAAAACTAGTGTTAGTGACAATATCAGTGGTAGCGTTGGTGTTGTTTTCCATATTAACAAAATATCGGA
The DNA here is from genome assembly GCA_030765085.1 of Allium cepa. Classification (NCBI taxonomy): domain Eukaryota; kingdom Viridiplantae; phylum Streptophyta; class Magnoliopsida; order Asparagales; family Amaryllidaceae; genus Allium; species Allium cepa. Next base: position 951,977,911 of record CM060937.1, read on the forward strand.
TAACTGTGTAACAGTTATAAGAAACCTGCTCTAATACCAAATGAAAGTGTGTAGGATCGTGTAATATGGAATATACTTAAATCTAAATGTGGAAATAGATGATAATAGAAAAGTAAATGGAAATAAGTAAAATAAAATAAGCACGTCAGGAATTTTTATACTGGTTTGAACTTCCCATTCTATGTCCAGTCCCAGACACCTTCTGGAATTTCAACTACAATAACCCTCACTTAAACCGGAGGAATAGGTATATACAATCTGAGCAGCAGAACAGACAAGTGAGCAACTGAACAGGATTTTTGCCTCTGCAACAGAAGAGGTCTTCACTAATACAAAATAATATCTGACACTATGTGTTCCAGATAACACTGATTTGTCATAGATAGTACAAACCTTCTATAATCAAATCCTAAAGTATATGAAGTGTATGTGAAGATACGAAGAGAAGGTAATGCTAAGAATTGAAGATTATGAAAGTTATTTGTAGATTCAAAGCAGAGAAGGTAATGCTAAGAATCGAAGATTATGAAAGTTATTTGTAGATTCAAAGCAGTAAAAACGTATGTTCGCTGTTTGAATGCAAATATTAGTGCACAAGAGGAATATTAGAGAGTTAGAATGAAAATCGATGAATATGAAGTGTTTGGGAGTATGTATATATAGTAGTTGAAGAGTTGCTGTCATTGGTGAAGGGTTTTGAAGAAGAGGAGCAACTATTTCCGTTCAGAGAAGGGTTGCATCCTTTCGCAGAAGAAGATGTCTTTTCGAAAATATGGCAGTTGGTCTCGGGTCAGTCGACTGGTCATTCTTGGTTAGTCGACTGACTATGCAAAGGATTTTAAAAAATAAATAGTGTATATTGTGTATGTACACAGTCTGTCGACTGGATGATCCTAGCCAGTCGACTGGCTATGGTATTTTTGCATACTATGCTTCTATTTTGTTTACTTATGAGAAAAATAAAGTGCGGACTACTTGAGGATAGATTTTAACAAATTTCTAAGACTCGATAATAAGTACTGGACAGTGAGAAACATAGATTAAAAGTCTTGATATAGCCATAGTCCTTTGATTATCTCTTTTTTGTCGCGAATTCTCTTTTTCTTCTAACCTGCTTTGTCATGAATCAAAAAAGTGATTCAACAAGTTTCAGCGATGAGAAATTTGTTCTGACAAGTCACTTGTAGTTAGGAATTTCAAGCTTAGGAAAGTATTTGGATTCAATTTCCGAAATATGATAGATTCACAATTTTATATAACTGAGGTTTCAAATTTCATAAATGAGATATTTCCATTTAACAATATAAAATTGAATTGAAATCAGAAAAGAGGGTAATTTATTTAAAACAATTATAAATATAAATTAACCATTAACTAATTTATTTCATAGTTTATTGATCCATATTAAATTCATACGAGGTCCAAGAATCACGGAATCAGTCGTGTGGGATTAATAGTGGCGAAACCTAAATAGAAATAAAAATTGGAATTTATTGCAATCAAAATAATCAAGGTAAGTATATCTCACTCATTTGGATTACTGCAACTAATTTTAAATGTTTAAAATTAATTTTGGATGCTTGGTCGAATTTATAAATTATAATCACTTGGATGATATATAATATATATAGTAGCATATATATTAGTAGTTGGATATTCCCGCCTATAGGAGCGGATGTGACCCTATGCATCCCACATAAAAGCGGATGACCCTATATTACCGCGATATCCCCCTCGAAGTGGGATTAGTATTTTATGTTGTGTTAACATTTATGGATGCAGGGAAACAGGTTGGAGGGATCTAAGTGGATTCCTCAATTTACATTGATTTTTTTTCATAGATAGTATTATATGATGGAGTTGCATAATCTGTTATAGATTGTTGTGTAATTTGAATGTTTGGACGATATAGTAGCATTGGCCTTAAATTTGTTATTTTACATACCATAATATTTATCTTTAAATTTAGAGAAATTAATAGAGATTTTGAATGTAAAAATATTTATATCGAGATTTGGATTATCTAAAAGGAAATTGATTTGGATAAACTATAATTTGATTTAGAGTTGTACTTAACTATTCGAAAATTATTTTAATTAGAAATTTAAAAATATTTTATATATAGGATATTTAAACGATGGATCAATAAATGATATTTTAGGAAAATATGAAAAGGAGTCAAAATCGATATTTTAAAAAGATTTGTAAACTAAATGGAATTTTGTTAAGAAATGGATTTATAAAATGAGATTTTATAAATGAGATTAGTTTTACAAACAAGTGGAAACCCAAAGGAGTTATAAATTTATAAATGATGTTTATAAATATGAGAAAATGATACCTGCAGGTAAATTGGGAATATAATTCATAGAGTAAATTTATATCGAGATACGGAAATAGGTTTTGAAAATAATAGTGAATTCTATTTTGAAAAGTGAGAATGGTTAGGCAATCGAGACGAAATCGATGTGTTGTGAATCCTTGATTTATAAACTAAAGTAGTGGAATTTTAAAAATATATTTTTATCAAGAAGTTTAGTTTTGTTTTTAAAAGGGAAATTTTATTTATTGAATTATATAATTTAAAGCTATTTTAGTATTGAAATACTTTGGAAAAATAGAATTTTCAACTATTAATATTTATTGGAATGAATTCACATTTTTAAAATAAGATTTGTATATTGATTGGTTTTATTTAAAAATGAATTGGATATGTGTTATAATGTTTTATTTAAAGTGTTTCAATATTTTATACCATTACTTAAACATGTTTTAAAATAAACTATTACTTTTAGAATACTTATTATCATATACATAGTTTTGAAAATGATTTGAATTTAATTATAAACTCTCTCGGAATGTGGAAACGGATATGATTTTTAGAAGTTGTAAATGGATAGACTAGATTATAAGTGAGTGTAATCGACTTTGGAAAATGTAAAAAGGAATTAGTATAAGTTCCGGAAATGTAGGAGATAGGATAAGAAAACTAAGTATTGATATTAGAAATGATTTCGAAAAATGGATTTATAATATTTCCTGAGTGAGAAAATGAAGGTTTTTGAAAATATTTAGAGACGAAGGATTTATATCGAGATATGTTCAAAGTAATGGATTTAAAATCGAAGTTGGAAATATTTCACTAAGCGTTGAAGAGAGGTATGGTTGGAGATATTTTGTTATGGAAACAAGTATTCGGAATATTTCAAATATTGATATATTTGAAATTGATTTGAATATATATCTTTGTAAAGATAATTTAAAATGGATGTTTTAAAAGAATTATAAACAATGGACTAGTGACTGCTTATGGATGTTATTTGATAGTTAAATAACCGATTATCAAATATTGGCCAACTTCCTTAATCATTTTGAAGAGACCGGAATTGGGTTTAATTATCCGAAAACCACATCGATCAGGTTTGAATGTTACGAATGGATAACGTGAAGATGGTGAAGACGGTGATTCGGTTTGTCCAGACCCAGGACAACATATTGGTCAAATGCTATCAAAGCATCATCATTGGAGGACGATGAACGTTCTAAGTGAAATTGTTCTTGAAAGGTAAACATAGCCTCAAGCCTCAACAACCAGAATGACTAAAAATCCGGGGAGATGCGGCAAGGCTAAGTGGGTCACACCAAATTATGGTATGTTATCACCTTTCTAGATGCCCTTGGATATAACTAAATTATGGATATGGTTGTGTATGGAAAAGTGAGCGCTCGATTTTAAGGGTGGGAACACCCAGGGTGATAACATATTCAGTTTTATCCAGGTTAGGGATAGGGTCGGACTTATGTTATAGGGTATCCCGGTAAGGACCTTGTTACATTTTTATAGAAGTGTACCATGATATGTGGCATCTTGGTGCCTAGTCATTATATGGAATCCATTCTCCAATAAGCGCTGTACGGTTTTGATTGTGCCCAACTATGTTGGAACGTGAGATGAAAGAATTTTAACTTTTTTCTATTTACTTTGTTTGGACACTATTATAATATCAGATGATTTTGATAAAAAATATTTAGTTATCATAAGGTAAAAACCCATCATGTTTATGTGTGACGTGGTCTTATGAGATACATTTGTTTTTCAAAGGATTTGAAAACAGTAATAATTCAAATTGAGTGTGTTTTCTCACGCTGGTTTTCCAGACTGACTTGGGTGTTATTTTATTATAATTCTCAGGTCAAATCAAGTATTACAGATTCAGCATGGGATACTATGAAGCTCAGGAGACGAGCTGGATGATAAAGACATATTCATATACTTGATTTGTATTTCTGCTGTGTGAGGACAAGTTATTTAATTGTCTAGATTTATTGTTGTCTATTGTACTCTGGTAATGGCATGTATATTAACAGTACAATTCTTGTATTTAAAATCTGTTATTATATATTATATTTAGTTCCTCTGCGATTGTGAGATTCTACGTCGTTGTTTTCTATTTTTTCTTCTACCTTTTCTTCTTCACCCCAAATGAACTGGTGTTTTCGGCACTCGTTTGCTCGATATTCTATATGGTGAACGTATTGATGTCATTTTTGAGGGTTGAAAGCCTACGGTTCGTCACAGTTGTATCAAAGCCAAAGGTTAAGCAAGAACCCTGGCTTTGGTGGGGATTACTCATTAGAGATAGGGCCAGTAGTACCCTAGAATGAGTTTGAGTGTATTAATAGATGTGAGCGCGTATTTGTTAGTGAATAAAAAAATTGTTTTATATTGTGTTAGTTGATTTATTGAGTGGCTTAAAAATTCTAGTCGGCACAGTCTGTATAACTGTATCGAGGGGTTTCTAAACACTTGAATAAAACAATTCAACACAATATTGTTTTGAAGAGGGTAAATGACACAATTTTACCCAAATTATATTATGACATAAAAGAGATAATTTTTTGAAATTATTATAGGGAATTGATATGGTTGGTTATTATTATATAATCAAAACAGCATTAGAAAAATTAAAATTGTTATAACCAAATTAAAATTGTATAAATATGAATTATAAAAATAAACTATAAATAAAATGGATTCAAACTAGAATTTAGGAATTTAAATTATGGAAGGTTTGAAGTATATTCTTAGAAGTGTTATGAAATTGAAAGTATTGTTGTTTTGAATTTTTTTTGAAATAAATAATAGTGAAATTATTTTGGAGATAATGTTCTAAAAAGAATTTTGGAAGTAATAAAAGCACTAAACTCACTTCAGTAGCTGAAAAATAATCCTAGTGATGACTGTGCAGCCTCTTTAGTATTCATTTTAGAGTTTCTAAGTGACGGATTGCTACCATAGTAATTTGATATGTAGATTTGTGTTGGGTAAACAGGTGTTGTTTGGAAATTCCGAGGGGAATGTTTTGGATAAAAATAAAGTTGGTTTTTGAAAGTTAAAGGAAATGGTTTGTTAAAATAGAGTTATATATATGATTTCAAAGTGATTTGAAATAAAAACTGTGTATTTGAATTCTAAAATCCCTAACTAATGGTTATAGAAATATTAATAAGGAAAGAAGTGTGAAAACTGAATTTTGAAACAATATTTAAAGTGAGAAAGTTAAAAGGGAATTTAACCTAAGTTGAAGGGATTAAATTTTAAAAATTTAATTGATTGTGGTTTGAATGGAATTTATGAAATGGTGAGTTGACTTAAGCAAAGTTAAATGGAATAAATTAGTAAAGTAAACTAATTAAATGAATTGAATTGAAAAGAATTGGATGTGTATAAATGAAGGAAACTAGTAATATGAATTGAAACAAATATAAATATTTTGATTGAATTGAATGTGATGGAAGATATTGAATATAAAGTTCGAGTTGTGAAATGGATATATAACTAGAAGTTATAAAAAGTTGAAATGGAATCAACTCAAATAAAGAATTTATGAAGATGTGGAAAATAAATTGTAGGAGTTGGAATTTAACTTAAGCAAAAGTTAAAGAAAAATAAATTAAGTGAAATGATTTTTGAAATAAAAATAAGACATTGAATTGTAAAATGGAAGTGAACTAATTAGATAAATTAATTAGTTAATTAATTAAATACAGGAATGTAATTTAAATTGATTAAATAGAATGGATTGTGGACTGAAACTGAAGTTGAATATGAAACTTGAGTAATAAATAAAATTCGACTTATATATAAGTTGATTAAATATATGTTGAATGTAATCATATAAAATAGAATTGGATTTAAATGGTGATGGCTTGAGTTATAAATAAATTCAATTTAAGTGAAATAAATTGAATATGGTTGTGGATATTATTAAAATGAATTAGATAATGAATTTGAGTATGGAATTAAAATTTGAAGTGGGTTAAGTGGATGAACTAACTAAATTAATTAGCAAACGGGATGGAAATTGGTTGCAAGGGTAATGAATTTAAGTCATATAGTTGAATAAATTGAAAATAAACAAATTAACTTAAGTTACTTAATTGGATGGTGGCTTGGCCCGAATAAATTTATGGAGTAATTCATAAGTAAATAGCATGGAATGATTCTGAGCTTAGTAAAATGGATATGAATCTAATGAAAGTGGATATGAATGGAATGCAAATGAATTGATTGAGAATCAATTAGAAATGGAATAAAATTGAATATAAACTGATTTGGAATCAATTTAAAATAGCTTTAAACTAGAACATTTATTTTATTAAATGAATATCGTCGAATTTGCATGGAAAAATTTGTGTTTGTCGTTTTGCAAATAAATGGTAAGGGAATAAATTTATTTTTAAATCATTTTGGAATGGATATGAGTTTGTTTAGAAAAAAAAATGAATTGAATGCAGATAATGGGGTTGTAAATCATTTCGAATTGAATGGAATGGTATATGGATCGATTCAAAGTAATTAAATTAGTATCAGAATCTTATAATTGCTTACAAATATGTGTTTAGCATGTTGGTTTATGGAATTCATGTGTTTAACTATTTAAATAAATGAAATGTTAGTGAATTTCATATTTTGGGACTTACGTGTTTAAATTAAGTAAGTACAGGTACCCGGAGGCCATTGGGCTAGATTTGGGCTGCGAAATTGCATAAAAAATAAGCCGCTTGCTTAAAAACGCTAATACAAGATACGTTTTCGGATTAAATACAGCAAAAAAAATATTGATATATATTTTATTTTCCGACCGTGTAGGTCGACGTATACATTTTTATCTCTCTTGTCATATCGCAAAAGTCTCCCTGTACAAAGGAGACTCTGCTAAAAAAATTGAAAATTTAGAGTGTTAGAAAATTTTGGAAAATTTTAAAAATAATTTGTTAACTAAAAAGTTCATTTTTGAATTGGAATTGAAATAGAGGGTTTTGGGTTAGTAATGGGAACCAATTTTTATGGTTGGAGATAAACAATTTAGGAAAGTGAAATAGCAAGTTAACAAAGTGGGTTTTGAATAAGTATTAGGTTTAGAGCATTTTTCCTACCTTAGCGATTTAGGGACGAAATTCTTTTAAGGGGAGATGAATGTAATGACCCGAATTTTTCGACCACTAATTTTGAATAATGGTTTAAAATATTGGATTTGGATTTTAGAATTGAGTTAACGAGTTTCCAAAACTGATATTTCAACTGATTGTGTTAAATTTTAAAATCGTCGATTTTATTGACACGTCAAAAACAGCGATCCGGGGCACAGTCTCAGAATTCGACGAAACCAGTTCCACTGGATCCGTAATAGTGTGTTATTATCGGAATTCAAATTTCATAGTGTTTGGAATTATCGTTTGGTAGTACGGGATAAAGACGCTTTGAATTTAATATCGAAAATTCAATATGATAATTTGGTCCAAAAAAGCTATCTTCTCCATGCGATCGAATTAGAACACGAAACATTTTCCATTGCATTTAGAATAGGGGTATAACATTGTAAACGTCTAGCGGCATGCCTCAATAAGAGGTCGAGATTTCACGGTATGTGATTCGAGGTATTTAAAAGAAAAAAATATAAAGGTCAAATCAAATGAACAGTTGAGTCCCCTTCAACTTTAAGTCGTATGTCTTTTTCCTTCTGAAACACACGACCCTCCCTTTTCTTTTCTTTTAAAAAGCATGAACGCCTTTTTCTTCCTCTTTAGGTTCGAATTCATGAAAATCAGATTAAAAAAAAGAGAAAAGAGAAATGGCCGCATTATATAAATCGCAAGCATGTCCCTCTCTTTCTTTTCTTCAGTTCAAATCGATTCGAACATATATAACAAAGGGCTATCAATCGAATCACGCGACGAGCGATGGAATTCAAGGGAGATGGATTAATGGTGGTTCCTGGGCTTCTAAGTGGTCATGAAATTCTCGAAGACGAGTCACGCGAGGCATAGGCGTGGAGGCGTCGATGGCATGTGACTGAGTAATGAGAGAGGATAGTGGCGGTCGGTAATGGCCTGAGTCATCGACGTCGATGGAGGCAGTTGGGTGGCATATACGATTTGTGAGAATGGTTTTTGGAGAAGCCTTGGCTATCTAACCGTGAACGAAGGTGAAATTCAGCAATTCAAAATCATTTTTTTGCAAATTTGTTATTTCAGTCAATTATTTTGAAATGGTATTTCATAAAACATATGAAGCTAATTTCTAAAGTGTTGTGCATTTATTGGTTTTAAAAATGGATTTTGGAATTTATTGAGTTTAAGGGAAAAGGATTTCAGGGATGAAAAATTTGTTTTCACAAGTAACTTGTAGTTAGGAATTTCAAGCTTAGGAAAGTATGTGGATTCAATTTCCAAAATATGATAGATTCACGATTTTATATAACTGAGGTTTCAATTTCATGAACGAGATATTTCCATTTAACAATATAAAATTGAATTGAAAACAGAGTAGAGGGTAATTTATTTAAAACAACTATAAATCTAAATTAATCGTCAAATAATTTATTTCATAGTTTATTAATCCATATTAAATTCATATGAGGTCCAAGAATCATGGAATCAATCATGTGGGATTCACAATTGCGGAATCTACGTAGTAGAAATAAAATTGGAATTGATTGCAATCAAAAAAAATCAAGGTGAGTATATCTCACTCATTTAGATTACTGCAATTAATTTTAAATGTTTAAAATTAATTTTGGATGCTTGGTAGAATTTATAAATTATTATCAATTGGATGATATATGATGTATATATATAGTAGTATATACAAGTAGTTTGATATTATTCCTGCCTATTAGAGCGGATGAGACCCTATGCACCCGCATAATAGCGGATGGCCTTATATTGTCGCGACATCCCCCTCGAAATGGGATTGGTATTTTATGTTGTATTAACATCTGTGGATGCAGCGAAATAGGTTGAAGTGATCCAAATGGATTCTTCAAATTTACATTACTTGTTTTTACATATATAGTATTATATGATGGAACTGAATAATCTTGTATAGATTATTGTGTAATTTGAATGTCTAGATGCTATAGTAGCACTGGCCTTAAATTTGGTATTTTAAATGCCATAATATTTTTCTTTAAGTTTCGGGAAATTAATGGAGATTTTGAATATAAAAGTATCTATGTCGATATTTGGATTATCTTAAAGGAAATTGATTTGGATAAACAATAATTTGATTCGGAGTTGTACTTAACCATTCGAACATTGTTCAAATTAGAAATTTAAAAATATTGTATATAGTGGATTTTTAAACGATGGATTTTTGAATGATATTTCTTGAAAATATGAAAAGGAGTTGAAATCGATATTTTAAATAGATTTGTAAAATAAATGGAATTTTGTTAAGAAATGGATTTATGAAATGAGATTAGTTTTATAAACAAGTGGAAACTCAAAGGAGTTATAAATTTATAGATAATGTTTATAAATAGTGAAAATGATATCACTGGCTAAATTAGGAATATAAATTCATAGAATAAATTTATATCGAGATACGGATATAGGCTTTGAAAATGGTGAATTCAATTTTGAAAAGTGAGAATGGTTAGGCAATCGAGATGAAATTGATGTGTTGTGAATCGAAATGGATTTATAAATTAAAGTTTGGTGATTGGAATTTTAAAAATATATGTTTATCCAGAAGTTAATTTTTATTTTTAAAAGGGAAATTTTATTTATTAAATTATATAATTTAAAGCTGTTTTAGCATTGAAATACTTTGGGAAAATTGATTTTCAATTATTAGCATTTATTAGAATGAATTCACATTTTTAAAATAAGCTTTGTATATTGATTGGTTTTATTTAAAAATGAATTGGAGGTGTGTTATGATGTTTTATTTAAAGTGTTTCAATGTTTTAAATCATTACTTAAACATGTTTTAAATAAACTATTATTTTAAAATTGCTTATTATCATATATAGAGTTTTGCAAAATATTTGAATTTAGTTATAAACTCTCTCAGAATGTGGAAATGAATATGATTTTTAGAAGTTGTAAATGGATAGACGAGATTATAATTGAGTGTAATCGACTTTGGAAAATGAAAAAAAAGGAATTAATATAAATTCCAAAAATGTAGGAGATAGGGTAAGAAAACTCCTAAGTATTGACATTAGAAATGATTTCTGAAAATGGATTTATAATATTTCCTAAGCGAGGTAATGAAGGTTTTTGAAAGTATTAAGAGACGAAGGATTTATATCGAGATATTTTCTAAGTAATGGATTTAAAATCGAAGTTGGAAATATTTTGCTAAATGTTGAAGTGGTGTATGGTTGGAGATATCATGCTATGAGAACAAGTATTCGAAATGTTTCAAATATGGATAAATTTGAAAGAGATTTGAATATATATCTTTTTAAAGATATTTCAAAATGAATGTTTTAAAAGAAGTATAAACGATGGCCTAGTAACTACTTATGGATGTTATTTGATAGTTATATAACCGACTATCAAATATTAGCCAATTTCGTTAATCGTTTCGAAGAGACGGAGATCTAGTTTAATTATCTGAAAACCACTTTGATCCAGTTTGAACGTTACAAATGGATATCGTGAAGATATTGAAGACGGTGATTCGGTTTGTGAGGACCCAAGACAACTTGTATGGTCGAATGCTATCATAACATCGCCATTGGAGGACGATGAGCATTCTAAGTGAAATTGCTCTTGAAAGGTAAATGTAACCTCAAGCCTCATCAGCCAGAATGACTGAAAATTAGGAAAGATGCAGCAAGGCTAAGTGGATCACACCTAATTAGGGTATGTTATCACCTTTCTAGATGCCCTCAGATATATTAAAACTATGGATATGGTTGTACATGGAAAAGTGAGTGATCGATTTTAAGGGTGGGAACACCTAAGGTGATAACATTTTCGGTTCTATTCAATTTAGGGATAGGGGCGGTCTTATGTTGTAGGGGATCCCAGCGAGATCCTCGGTACATTTTTCTAGAAGCGTATCGTGATAGCTGGTACCCAGTGCCTAGTCATTGTATTGTATGGAATCCATTCTCCAATAAGCATCGTATGGTTTTGATTGTGCCCAACTATGCTGAAACGTGAGATGCAAACATTTCAGCTATTTTCTATTTACCTTTTTTATAAACATTATTATAATATCAGATAATTTTGATAAAATTGTTTTGGTTATCATAAGGTAAAAACCCGTCATGTTTATGTGTGACATGGTCTTACGAGATACCTTTGTTTTTCAAAGGATTTCAAAAATAGTAATAATTCAAAATGAGTTTGTTTTCTTACGCTGGTTTTCCAGACTAACTCGGGTGTTATTTTATTATAATGCTCGGGCCAGACCAAGTACTACAGGTTCAGGATATGATGTTATGGAGCTTAGGAGACGAGCTGGAAGACAAATCTGTATTTCGGTACTTGATTTGTATTTCCGTTGTGTGAGGACAAGTTATTTAACTGTCCAAATTTATTGTCGTCTATTGTACTCTGATAATGGCATGTATATTAACGGTATAATTCTTGTATTTAAAATCTATTATTATATATTATATTTAGTTCCGCCGCGATTGTGAGATTCTGTGTTGTTATTTTCTATTTTTCTTCTTCTACCTTTTCTTCTTCACCCCAAATGAACTGGTGTTTCCGGTATTCAGTTGCTCGGCATTCTATACGGTGGACGTATTGATGTCGATTTTCAAGGGTCGAAGTCCTACGGTTCGTCGCGAAACAGCAATATCCTTGCAAGCAAACTAAATAAATAATATAAATGCGGAATAAAATAGTAAGCAGTAAAATATGACAACACAAGACAAATAGCAACCAATAGACAAAAAAATGTTATGTTATTACTGGGGCTGCATCACTACCACTTGTGATTGCCTACGTACCCCCATCATTAGGTACCCAATTAGATACAGAAACAAACCAACGTAGTACTTCTACGGTAAATATGACTTATGGAGCCTATGATGCACAAACAATATGCAATTCCCGAAACTACCCACTTTGGCTTAATTTTTTTTACGTTATATTTTCAAATCTAATTACCTTTATGGAAATTATATTTTTGGATTTTATTCCTAATTTCTTATTTTAAAACTTTTGAAATATATATATCTTTTATATTCAAACTAGTTCTTTTACTTCAGGATTTGAAAACAAAACACCTTTTGAAATGATATCAATATACAAGCATACAAACTATATGCTAGCTGACCGGGAGGTTTCTAGCCATAATAAGGCAACTGAGTTCTAGCCTTACGAAAATAAATATAGATATGTATATCCTTCTACAACGAGAGCGAACTATACGGAGGTTAAAGAACATCTGCACCTCTCTTGTCCACTTTTTAGTTATAGGTTACCTGAATCGTCGGTAGCATAACAAACCACTCTATATTCGAATGTGGCAAAATCGTTTACACTAATAATTATAAATACTTCAAATCTACAATAATTTGCATCTCCAAATCCTTTAAGAAATCATCTTATAACCATCAGGTTTAGTCCTCTAAATTCTTTCCGTTTTATAAAACACTTTTAAAAAATCATTCTTTATATGAATCACTTCTTTATAATATATTTCAAAATAATTATTTTCAAATATTTCTATTTATTTATACATTTCATTAACTTTTATTTATGAAAATCAACTTTGAAAACAATTCCGTTGACGTCAAATTATTATAACAAATAATAACAATTTAAACGAACCAAATTATCGTTAAACACCTTTTAGTCAAGTCGTGAAATAAATCGAAAGATGTTAGCCAACAACTGTTTTCTACCTTACCCATGCATATGGATAATTGCTGATAAACTAGTCGAGCAAAGTCAACAATCAGTAAATAATAACCAGCGCCCATAAACTGGCCGAGCGCAATCCAAACAATCAAACAAATCAATCAACAACATTAATAAATAGCAACGCATCTACTAAATAATTAAAAATCAAATATCAATTGTCGAATAATAATAATCTACACAGTTTATGATAACGGAGTGAGAATCCGTTCTACCAATAAAATATCATTAATGTTTTATCAATATTTTATATTTCGCTAAATGTATCAATAAACACTAGGGTGTTCTATTCGTTATATGAATATAACTTCGAAGACCGCAAGTTAAACAGACTTCGTATGGTATGCTGATTTATTAAATTTCTGAGCTAAAATATTTATTAATTAAATTAATATAGTCAAATTAATTTAACTCAATTTCTAACTAGTTTATATCTCACCCATGGCCAATAGCCCAAAACCCACAAAACCCGATATTGCTAGCAACAGAACCCCTCCGAAGCTACAATTTCGTTCCTTTATTATTTCCATGCACGGCCACATAAATATATACCATACGCATGCATCCAATCTCATGCACGCACACACAGTACTCACTCGCACTTGTTTTAATACTGACAAAACACACACAAGATCATACACTAACACTACTGCACCTACTAATTTTCTTGCTCCTGCACATGATACCACTCACAACCATTGCTTACTTCAGCCCAAACATTGCACTACACAGCCGCTATAGTCCCACACACGAGCAAAACCCAACAAATCATGGCTCAACCTCCACATCTATCCTTTGCATACGCCTCTCCCTCATAACTTCTTCTCCACTTCACTAAATCGAGTGCAACATGAATGGAAAACGTTGATCTTTATGTCCTCTACAACTTTGATGTTGGACATTTTGGTTAAATCTTTGTATATGGAGAGTTATTTGTATTATTAGATGAAAAAGGAAGTATAAAAATGAAGTTTCTGTTGCAAAATAAGAAATACTTTGTCTTTTTTTTGTTACCCTCTCGTCCAACATCAAACACACATGCATGCATTGTAAACATTTCAACTTTTTCCAATCTCCGCTACACCAAAAATGAACAGGGACGCTTCCTTCTATTTGCCTGAACAACCATGGCCAAAACATTCAAATGCATGCTACTTCTTCTTTCCATGCACCTGTACTTGCTTTCATGGCCATGCACCCCTCCTTCTCTTCTCCTTACACTTAATTTCCATCTATAGACACGTATTTACTCTTATTTCCTATCCTACAACTCACGTACCACACTTCCTTCTTCTTCTCTATTTCTTCACCATGAGATAAATACTATTATCCCAATGGTTAAGTGATTCGACTTTCATGCGAGAGATCACAAGTTCGAAACCTGCTAGCGTGATTCAAACATATATTGACATGTGATATGTTGTCGCAGTGATATGTTGTATCTAAGTACCATTTCAAAAAAAAATTATTACTTCACCATGAATACACATCACAAGAACTACACGCACATACACAAACGTCCATGCACGCTACTCCCCTCATAGTCCATCTTCACCTGCCACAAAATACATGGCCACTTGCACTGCACATACCCACAAATATATACAAACTTACACACACAATGCACGCTCACATACGACATGGCAGGTACACAAACAAATATATACTCATTAACATAGTAAAGATACGAAAAAGAAGAAGAAAGAAAAGAGTTGTCCTGCTATCTTTTTTTGTAGTGAAGAAAATGAGGAAAGAATGTATATCTAGGCGAATGTGTTAAAGGAAAAAAAAAAATTAAACAGAGAAGGAAAAGGTAAAAGAAAAAAATGTCCATCCCCCCTTCTTTCATATGTACATATATATATAACTAGAGCTTCTTCGTAGCCAAGAAATGGAAGGACGAACAATTAATACAAGCCAAGAGGACGTTAAATGATGGTCAGAGATATTTTCTTGTTGTATATATATGTTTTTCTATCTCCTCTCTATAAACGCAGTAAAGTGTCCCTATATATAAACTAAAATGCTTCAAAGCTAAGTAAACTTAAAAGGCAGAGCAATCAAAAGTCAATGCCTGGATGCGCAATAAATGTTAAGGCAAAAGAACGGACAAAGAGGGGACGTGTGCTGGTATGTGTATAGAAAAGATATTTGATTTGTTTTCTTAGTTGTGCTACACTACACAATATTACATTTGTATATAGACCAAGAACGATAGAAATAAAAATATGATCGCGCACAACAATATTACGCGATCACAAAACAGCAATAAAATAGACCGGTGAACTTATTCTGTAAAATTTCAAAAGAGTCGGCGTTTGGCGCAAAACGCGTCAAAAGAAAATATTTTTATTTTTCAAATTAAAAATTATGAAAAAATTCTATAAAGTAGATTAAAATGACTTCATAAAAAATCGGGTCTATATTTGAAACATATATTTTATTATAATTTAATTCAAATATGAATATTTAAATAAATTAAATATTCAAATTCAGTGATCCAAAATTATGGATCGTTGCATTTATTATAACGACCTGCTATTTTGGACTATTCGCATCCGCACATGTCGGATTTGAATAATTCTAAATACCGAATTGTTAATTTAAATTTGGCAAAACACAAATATACAGTAAATAAATAAGCACAGAATCACAGACACGGAGTAATAATATGCAGCGGAAGCAAAAAATAGTAGTTCATGAAACTACTATATATATATATATATATATATATAAGAGTTAAATAAGGTACAACAGAAGTCTCGAATACAATAGTCAAATACAAGAATCAGAATACATCATTGGAATCAACTGAATATCTGAAAGCTAGATAGACAGCTGGATCTCCAAACGAAGCTCCAACTCCAAAGGTGAGTCTCGAAAGTTGGTACTCTCAGTCTGATCCGAGCGTAAAGCAAAAAACAAAACACTCGAGTCGGGATTAACATTCTTATATCAATAAATCAACTCAAGTGAAATAGCAATTAAAATACAATAACTCAAAGGACGTTGGAATAACCATCCTTTAAGGATCCGTTAAACTATCTACTATGTAGTAGCGTACGCTAAATAAATAATGCCTATCAGTAATATAAAATATCAAAATAGTGTTAAGACGTTACCATTATCCCCCTTAAGACAATTTATATAAGTGTCATAGACTATACAGCACTGTAAACTCCACCGTAAACTAGTGAGATATCAGGGAGTACTCCATAGGTATAACACAAAACAAATTCGTAGTGGTCGCTTATATAGGGATACAAGTATGACAAGGCACATGAGGCAATACCCAAGGTAGTGAAACTACCGTTTGCCTGATCCGGACTGGTGAAAACGCATCACCGCAACGATCGCAACACCGTGAAACAACACTCTCAAAATTACGAGGGTGCACCAATCAATAACAAGTAATGAGTAGTTTATGAAGAAGTGTGCTTGCTCGAGGTGGCTAACCCTATTTAGCCCGGCACGGCTCTTGTTTTAGTCATTTCCAATTTGACACAAGTGTCACGGCTATCCATTATCGTTCTCTTTCTTCGGTCATCACGTACATCATTCCAACCACTTCATTTTGAATCACACTCCGCGTATAGTTATTAAAGTGGTTTTCGGTTTAGACAGAGAGTATGTCCATAACCGATCCCGGTTTCTTTAATAACTTTCGTAATTATTACACTGATTGGTCGTTTTATAAATTTTAAAACCAACTCAATTTCAAATTCAATTAGAATTTATAAATCAACACTTCATTTATCTTCCTAAATCAATTTCCATAATTTACGTTTCAAACTTCCAAATTCATAATTTCAAAACTCTATAATTCAACTTCAAAATTTGATTTAAAATAATTCAAATATTTATTTAAATTCGTATATAAATTTCATTCCGTAATTATTTAAATTAATTTAATTTACATTCAAATCAATTTAAACTCATTTATTGATTTCATTCAATATTTTTTTAAGTTAATTTATCATTCAAAACAATTTCTATTTAGTTTCCAATTCATTAAATCAATTACTTAAGTTCAACTCCATTATATCAAAACCTACAAATTGAATTAAATTAAATTCGTCAAATCAAATTCTTTAAATTACAAGTCTTACATTAATTTCAATAAATCACATTTTATTTCTTGTTAAAGAAATTCAATTTCACTTATTTACTTATTTAATTTAAACAAATTTCCAAAGATTAATTATTACAGAATTCAATTTTACTTACTAAAGAAGTCCAATTTCAGTTATCAAATAATTCAATTTTATTTAATTATTAAATAATTTAATCTCATTAAATTATTAAATAATTTCAAACTTAATTATTAAATAATTTCAAAACTTAATTATTAAATAATTTCAAAACTTAATTCAATCATTTCTTAACTTAAACAACGTTCTTTCATCAATTACTTTGTTAATATTTCGATCCAGATTATTAAATATTAATGCTTAAATTTCACTAGAATTCAAATTTCAACTTCATTTAAAACCCTTATTATTTTATTCAAATAAAATATTTATTTTATTTTAAATCAAATTATTGACCAATCGGGTTTTTATTTAATTCTCTAACCTAAGTCAAGTTCATTTGGGTATTTATCATTTCAACCCGATTCCATTTCAATTCAAAAATTAAAACATAACAAAGGGAACTTGCAGTGTGATAACAGGGATTGTGTCAAAGTAAATAAACAAGCAACAACAACATCAATAAAAATCCAATAATTAATTCAAATGATCCCGAAATAATCGTATTAATTCACATTGTTGTTTGTGCAAATTAATACAATTATTTCTAGAATCTACACTATCATTTCAAGGTGTATTTAACCAATTTCTACATGTCAATTAATTTAAAATTTAAAGGGGTCATATTATACCAATTTCTAATCAAATTCAACACATATATCAATTTTATCCTATATCAATTCAATTGCATATTATTTATCACTTTAAACATTGACAATTTAACGTCCAATGTATACATCAAACAATCAATCAATTATCAATCAATCTGGATTATTATCGCATAATTAACAGATAATGGTGCCAGATGTCACAGATGAACTGATACAGGTAATAGCATATATAACAGTGTAAATAACTAACAGCAGCATATTTCAATTGTCGTTCAATTAAAATTAAATTTAATAAATAAAAGAACATTAATCGTGAGTGATTGCTTACCTTTCGAGGCTAGAGAGGACAGGAGAAGGCATAGATATGCACATAAGAACTGACACTGAAATTGAGTTACGAATCCAAGCACGAATTCCAAATCAAAGCTAGATGGATATGGATACGACGGACAAGCTTGCATTCAGCTTGGTTAAGAATGTAGGTTCCACCATAAACTGCACTTGGACGAGCAAATCCCCAAGGAAGTTCTCCCAATCCATAAAGAGGGTATATATAAGGGATCCTCCTTGGAGGCGTGCCAATGATTCTTCATTCTTTTGATTGTGTCAATGTAGGCTGATCCAAGTACTTATCATCTCTGTGAAATGCTAAAGCATGTCCAATGAACTTCTATCCTCTAACTCATATTTACTGTTTAAGAATGCAAGCCTTAACAACCCAAATTTCTTTCTCATTGGCTTGCTTTCCAGAAATAAATCTACTATAGTCATGTCATGTTTCTTTTGTTGCACGAACTACAAAAATAAATATGAAAAGTCCTCGTGTGCTTGCATAATTAAGCAGAGTATTAGTGACCACAGTTGTAGCCAAGCTATCATACAAAAGAATGTAGTCACAGCTTCATGCATGCCACATTCTTTCATGATGAAGCTGCAGTCCGACATATACCACCTTCTGTTCTGTAGCTCACTTCATGTTGCCCTAAAGCTCATTCATTCAGCATCCAAGACAGGTGCTTACCCTCTTTGACCATACACAGCTTCTCTGGCACATTTCAATTCTGTTGTAATGCTACAACATTTGGCTTTCGCAGTGCCTTGTCACTCGTTCATGCAATATACCATATTTGCTCGGTCATGCCAGACCAACCTTGGTAGTGTTCTTCTGCTTGTTTCTCTAGCTTGTCTTGTCGTTCCATACAGTTGATTGTTTTGCAACAGCTTCTGCTAAGTAGCATTCAATCGACAGCTTCATTTGCCAAGTTCATTCTGCCCCCACTTTAGTCAGTATCATCTTCGTGCTACTATCTTGCGTGCATGCCCAGTTTTTTTTCGATGTTCATGCATCTTCAGCCAACTTTTGCTTGTCTTCTTGCTGTAACTATTCTTTTACCTGACACGTTCAGTTCCTCCTTGCCAGTTCCTCACATGCCAACTCCTTCTTGCTTCTGTTTCAAACAACTCATATGGACGCACAGTCCTCTTCCCCATCTAAATTGCAAAAAGCGAGACTATAGTTTGGCCACTAAGATCTGGAAAGCTAGGATCGATGATCGAATATGAAGAAGCGAGGACGATCTACCCGGAGTTGCGAAACTAGGATTTGGCGCACTAGGATATGGCGTGATATCAGCTTTGTGATGAATGAAACTGAGGGCAATCGGGTTGCGATAATTTAAATCTAGGACATGGAATTTGTGGTTTTGGAGAGAAAGAGAGGAAAGTCGGTGACGCTTGACGAGTGGAGGAAGGGCGCACTGACGTGATCAAGTGCGGAGGCCGAGATGACGATGTTGTGGCTGCTCGAGTTCGGTGAACAAAACATTGATGGAGGAAGGGAAGACTCGGGTTGTGGTGCTAAGTAGGGAAAATGTGGGTTTTGGTCGAAGTTTTGGGATGGTGGAATGCTGTTGGCGTGGCTGCGATGGCCAGTACGTGGAGGAAGGCGAACAAAGTAAATTTTTGAGAAAAATAAAGAGAGAAAGGTAGAGGAGGCTGGGAGATGGAGGGGTCGGTAGGCAGTGAAGGAGGAAGGTGATGGCGGAAAATAAAGAGAAGTTGGTGGAGGAGAGTAAGCTAAAGGTGAGTTATATTTGGAATTGAGGAAATAGTGGAGTGGTAGCTTAGAAAGAAGAAGATGATGCGGAGGAACAATAAAAGCAACAGTAAAGCTTTCCTTTTTATTTATTTTTAATTGTTGAACGAACCAACATAATTTTGAAACTAGAGAATATAAATGCCAGCTTGAATCCAAGGCAACCATTAAAGCTGATGACTATTCAAATTTGAACGGTGGAATATTGAAAAATAAGGAAAACCAAAAGGTTGAAAACCCGATACTGGTACGAAATCATTTCTCACTGATTTCGCTGCGGATCATGTCTCGAAACACAGAATTTAATATACCGCAGAGATCAGTATAGCGAGACGATCAAAATGGTATACAGATATAAGTGGTACGATTGAATTATAAAAATTTGAATTTTCTACTAGCGGAAAATGCAGCAAAAACGCAGAAAAATAAGATCGACGGAGTTAAAGAAGTCTGAATTTAGAAAAACGAAAAATGACGTGTTGCTCAGAAGACGATTTAGAATTTTTTTATGCAAAAATATTTAGGTTTCGAAAATATTTTATTTTCATCAATTACTAACTGATTTAAATTAAAATAAATTTACACACGAAATAAACTTCCGTATTTTTGGATGAAAATTTACCAGTTGCTATATTTAACTAGACGCATTTCAAATGTTAAATTTTTATTTCAAAATTTTATTGTCCGCAATTTCCCAAAAATTACAATTAAATATATTAATAAATCAAATAAAAATTACCGAAAATTTACGGGTCGCTACACTCTCCCCCACTCAAAATTTTTCGTCCCCGAAAATGAAGGAGATAGGAGAATAGAAACAGCCAGAAGAAAATAGATTGAGAAACAAAATAAACAATTAGTTCAAACCATATAAGTTTCGATTTAAATAAACTTATATTTAGCAATTTGTTTTTACATTCAAGGTTTCCATTAAATTGATTTGATTTCGCATTTATTAATGTTAGGTACAAAAGGTTTCTTTCAAAATGAAATTTAATTTAAATTCAATTAATTCAAGATACCTCATTAAGTTGATTTAATTTCAATTTTTTAACTTTCAAAACAAAATTTTCTTCTATTAATCACACCTATTATTTATTTAACTTATTATTCTGTTTATCACCATAACATTTTATAGTTAAATTCAAGTGAATAACATCTATTATACGCACTCACATTTTATTTATAAAGACAATTTATTGTATATTATCCAATTTTCTTAAATTAACAATTTCAAAGGTCCTAAATTTGAATAGTCATTTATTATAATCATACTTTATTCGACAAACTTAATTCTTCTTTATTCAAATTATTATTAAATTTATTCTACTTAATTCCATAAATAGATCTACTATAGTCGTGTCATGTTTCTTTTGTTGCACGAACTACAAAAATAAATATGAAAGGTCCTCGTGTGCTTGCATAATTAAGCAGAGTATGAGTGACCACAGTTGTAGCCAATCTATCATACAAAAGAATGTAGTCACAGCTTCATACATGCCACATTCTTTCATGATGAAGCTGCAGTCCGACATATTCCACCTTCTGTTCTGTAGCTCACTTCATCTTGCCCTAAAGCTCATTCATTCAGCATCCAAGACAGGCACTTACCCTCTCTGACCATACACAGCTTCTCTGGCACATTTCAATTCAGTTGTAATACTCCAACATGTGGCTTTCGCAGTGCCTTGTCACTCGTTCATGCGATATACCCTACTTGCTCGGTCATGCCAGACCAACCTCGGTAGTGTTCTTCTGCTTGTTTCTCTAGCTTGTCTTGTCGTTCCTCACAGTTGATTGTTTTGCAACAGCTTCTTCTAAGTAACATTCAATCGACAGCTTCATTTGCCAGGTTCATTCTGCCCCCACTTTAGCTAGTATCATCTTCGTGCTACTATCTTGCGTGCATGCCCAGTTTTTTTTTCAATGTTCATGCATCTTCAGCCACCTTTTGCTAGTCTTCTTGCTGTGACTATTCTTTTACCTGACACGTTCAGTTCCTCCTTTCCAGTTCCTCACATGCCAACTCCTTCTTGCTTCTGTTTCGAACAACTCATATGGACGCACAGTCCTCTTCCCCATCTAAATCGCGAAAAGCGAGACTACGGTTTGGCCACTAAGATTTGGACGGTTAGGATCGATGACCGAATATGAAGAAGTGAGGACAATCTACCCGGAGTTGCGAAACTAGGATTTGGCGCACTGGGATATGGTGTGATATCAGCTTTGTGATGAATGAAACCGAGGGAAATCGGGTTGCTATAATTTAAATCTAGGGCATGGAATTTGTGGTTTTGGATAGGAAGAGAGGAAAGTCGGTGACACTTAAAGAGTGGAGGAAGGGCGCACTGACGTGATCAAGTGCGGAGGCCGAGATGGCGATGTTGTGGCTGCTCGAGTTTGGCGAACAAAACAGTGATGGAGGAAGGGAAGACTCGGGCTGTGGTGCTAAGTAGGGAAAACGTAGGTTCTGGTCGAAGTTTTGGGACGGTGGAAGGCTGTTGGCGCGGCTGCGATGGCCAGTACGTGGAGGAAGGCGAACAAACTAAATTTTTGAGAAAAATAAAGAGAGAAAGGTGGAGGAGGCTGGGAGATGGAGGTGGTCGGTAGGCGGTGAAGGAGGAAGGTGATGGCGGAAAATAAAGCGAAGTTGGTGAAGGAGAGTAAGCTAAAGGTGAGTTATATTTGAAATTGAGGAAATAGTGGAGTGGTAGCTTGGAAAAAAGATGATGCGGAGGAACAATAAAAGCAATAGTAAAGCTTTCCTTTTTATTTATTTTTAATTGTTAAACGAACCAACATAATTTTGTAATTAGAGAATATAAATGCCTGCTTGAATCCAAGGCAACCATTAAAGCTGATGAGTATTCAAATTTGAACGGTGGAATATTGAAAAATAAGGAAAACCAAAAGGTTAAAAACCCGATACCGGTACGAAATCATTTTCGCTGATTTCGCTGCATACCATGTCTCGAAACACAGAATTTAATATACCGCAGAGATCAATACAGCGAGACGATCAAAACGGTATACAGATATCAGTGGTATGATTGAATTATAAAAATTCGAATTTTCTACTGGTGGAAAATGCCGCAAAAACGCAGAAAAATAAGATCGACGGAGCTAAAAAAGTCCAAATTTGGAAAAAGGAAAAATGAGGACTTGCTCAGAAGACGATTTAGAATTTTTTTATGTAAAAATATTTAGGTTTCGAAAACATTTTATTTTCATCAATTACTAACTGATTTAAATTAAAATAAATTTACGCACGAAATAAACTTTCATATTTTTGGATGAAAATTTACCAGTTGCTTTATTTAACTAGACGCATTTCAAATGTTAAATTTTTATTTCGAAATTTTATTGTCTACAATTTCCCAAAAATTACAATTAAGTATATTAATAAATCAAATAAAAATTACCGAAAATTTACGGTTGCTACATTTATGGTGTTAGAAATTTTTTGAGAATTTTGAAAAATATTTGATAACTAAAATCTGATTTTGAGTTATAACTTGGAATGAATGAATAGAAGGAAGTTAGTTGGTATAGGTGGGTGAATTTAAAAGAATTAGAATTTCATAATTTATTTCAAGAATATGATTTTGAAAAGTTAAAGGCTTAAAAGGAATAGGTAATCTGTTTAGTTGTGCTACGCTACACAATATTGCGTTTGTATATAGACCAAGAACGACAAAAATAAAAATATGATCGCGCTTTACGCGATCACAAAACATCAATAAAATAGACCAGTTAACTTACTCTGTGAAATTTCAAAGGAATCGGTGTTTGGCGCAAAACGCGTCAAACGAAAATATTTTTATTTTTCAAATTAAAAATTATGAAAAAATTCTATAAATTAAATTAAAATGACTTCATAAAAAATCGGGTCTAAATTTGAAACATATATTTTATTACAATTTAATTTCAAATATGAATATTTAAATAAATTAAATATTCAAATTTGGTGATCCAAAATTATGGGTCGTTGCGTTTATGGTGTTAGAATTTTGAAAAATATTTGATAACTAAAATATGATTTTGAGTTATAACTTGGAATGAATGAATGGAAGGAAATTAGTTGGTATAGGTGGGTGAATTTAAAAGAATTAGAATTTTATAATTTATTTCAAGAATATGATTTTGAAAAGTTAAAGGCTTAAAAGGAATAGGTAATCTGTTTAGTTATGCTACACTACATAATATTACGTTTGTATATAGACCAAGAACGATAGAAATAAAAATATGATCGCGCACAACAATATTACGCTATCACAAAACAACAATAAAATAGACCAGTTAACTTATTCTGTGAAATTTACAAGGAATCGGCATTTGGCGCAAAACGCGTCAAACGAAAATATTTTTATTTTTCAAATTAAAAATTATGAAAAAATTCTATAAATTAAATTAAAATGACTTCATCAAAAATCGGGTCTAAATTTGAAACATATATTTTATTATAATTTAATTTCAAATATGAATATTTAAATAAATTAAATATTCAAATTTGGTGATCCAAAATTATGGGTCGTTGCGTTTATGGTGTTAGAAATTTTTTGAGAATTTTGAAAATTATTTGATAACTAAAATATGATTTTGAGTTATAACGTGGAATGAATGAATGAAAGGAAATTAGTTGGTATAGGCAGGTGAATTTAAAAGAATTAGAATTTTAAAATTTATTTCAAGAATATGATTTTGAAAAGTTAAAGGCATAAAAGGAACATGTAATTTGTTTCAACTAATTTGTTTTGAAAAGTTAATGGGTTTGGGCAGCTCTCCTACTTGCTCATTTCGACTACGAAATTCTTTAAAGTGGGAGGAATGCAATGACCCGGAATGTTGGTCAAGTAATTTCAAATGGTTAATTGATTTTTAATATTGAAAAATTAATTTTATAAGTTAAACAGTTTGACTTTTAAATATAACGGTTATTTTTGTGAGAAATGCAGATTACGGATCTTAAGGCTAAGATTAACACTAGAGGAGGGGGGTGAATAGTGTTAATAAAGAATTACTAAATCTTTTTCATTTATGTTAATTTAGACACAAAAGTATGCAACATACAGACAAAGATATGATCACAGAATCAATCACAGATACAGAAATAAAATAAAAGCAGTAAAAGAAAGAACACACAGGATTTTATACTGGTTCGGAGTTACCCTACATCCAGTCCCGCATCACAAGTACAGATTTTCTTTCAAAAGCAATTGTACAATTACACCCTCGGTTTCAAGGCTACGAGGTACACCTTCCAGAATTTCGATCCTCTGGGTAGAGATACTTGATTTCTGGGCCACAAGTTTACCCAATTGATTTACCAAGGCTACAATCACACCTTTTCCCTTTTGATTGATTTCCAAGGCTACAATCACACCTTTTCTCGCTTAATAGATTACAAAGAAGTCTATTACTCTGAATAGCAC
Source organism: Allium cepa (assembly GCA_030765085.1). Taxonomy (NCBI): domain Eukaryota; kingdom Viridiplantae; phylum Streptophyta; class Magnoliopsida; order Asparagales; family Amaryllidaceae; genus Allium; species Allium cepa. The sequence goes on from CM060937.1 coordinate 952,003,475, forward strand.
TGAGAATCTTGTAGAGATAGTGATAGAGAACCAAACTAGAAGTAATCGAGTATGATTCAATTTGATTTTGGCAGAGTAATGATAAGAATATGTATTAAGAAATGAGGAAGAAGAAGATGAGTGAAAACCAGAAAATTATGATTAAAAACTCGTTGAAACTGACCCCTATTTATAGAAGAACAACAACCATGACCGTTCATGAAGAGTTTGGAAAATAGACACCTCTTTTGAAATTTGAATTTTTGAATCAAACTGTCACCATATCGACATGGTCATGCTAGGCATGTCGACATCCCAAAGGATTTTTTGGTGTTTTCGGTTTTCTTTGAAAATAACATTTATCTTATATAAAAACTATTTTAAACTTTATAAATAAACTCGACTATAGTTAAAATTCATAAGTAAATATAAAGAATAATATATATAGATTTTAACTATAATTTTATATTTAAATCTAAGTATAAATATTTAAAAGTTAAATATATTATTTAAAAAGATAGTTTAAAATCAGGAGTAATTTGACTTTGAAAATAAAGATGTTTTTGAGGCTAAAATTATTTGAAATCAGGATCGAGGGTTTTGAATCTTTTAAAAGGAAAGTTTTGAAAACATTTTGAAAACAGGATATAATTTTGAAAATCATTTTGAATAAAAGTTAGTGGATACAAAACAATGTTCCACTAGATTTTTCGTAGGTTCTATCCTACTTAGAGTTCCATCCCTTTAACGGGCTTGAAGTGGATTCCATTCCACGAATAAATTGGATTTTAAGATGCCAGTGCTTTTCTAAGAGTTTTATCAAATATTCTTAATAATAATAAAAGATACTTATCTTTGAAATCTTGAACTCTTGATAGTCTCGATACTCATGAGTCTTCTATCTTGATATCTTGAATCTCTATGCTGTACAGTCTTCATTCTTAGTACCTGCATGGTTAAATCCTGCATATACATATATATCTAAACTTATAATGTTAGTATTTATATTTATTAATTTATTCAAAGGTTGTTGCCATCAAAACCATCATCTCACGGACTAATAATCTCCCCCTTTTTTATAATGACAACCTTTTTTTTTTATAAAATATTATTTCTATTCTAAAAACTCCCCCTAAAACTAACAACTCCCCCTTAATCTATACCTAACTACTCTATTTTATATTTCTCCCCCTTTGTCATCAACAAAAACTTACTCGCCCTCATTCTTGGGCTTCAGTACCTGCATTGATAAACTATACAACGGAATATATAGAGTAGGAAATAATTATACTTCTAAGCATGATAACTAATTTAAAGATTATATACATTTCAATGTATATATATATGTTTTACACACCAATCTTCAAATCAATAAGAAATCAATCCACACAAAGTATCAATTCAAACCAAATCAATTCAAACAAATCAAACAAAGTAAATAAAAAGTCAAACGTTACGTGGAACTTCCACCCATCCTTCTTCTCCAAAGATTGTGTCTGCCTTAATAGCATCCCAATTATCATTGTCATTGGTGAGAGAGACAGGAGGATGTGCTTCGTTATCATCCTTTTGCAGAGAGGAGATCGTCCATCGTATCGCATCGAAGTGCCTTTCTTGTTCCTTTATCATCTGCATTTGACTTAATTCTAAATGACGATGGTTTTGTAGAATAAATAAGAGAATATTCTTGAACGAATTAAGAGTTTCTTCAAGATTTTCGGATAAATTGTGAATAGGATTAGCCATAGTTCAATTTGTGAAAGAAATGGATGATATAGATGATAAGAAATAAATTTCAGTGAAGAATTCTGGAAGAAACAGGTGTATATATAGGTGTAGAAATTCGTATGAATTGAATAGACATGTGGTAGTTATTCAAATTTCAAATTCAACATCAATTGCCATTTCTGACCAGTACATGTCGACATGATCACATAGGGGATGTCAACATGGGTTAGTGAAATGTTATGACTAATTTGATTTTGTGAATAATTGTATGTATATATATATATATATATATATATAATATACTAACATTTATTCTAGAGATAAAATAAGGTAGATAACAGAAAGGAAATTTCATTTCATTTCATACTACGATAATACAATGATTAAGCACACAACAAACTACATGAACATTCGAAATAAAGCGAACTAAAACAAATACAACAAGACACGAAAAGATAAAACTAGTTAAAGGATGAAGATGATGAAGATAGTCCAAGTTTCTTGCTGACTTTGGAAAAGAACTTGTTCATCTTCGAAGAAATGTTATCCAACTTTTTACTAATGGATCGTTTTAGAATTCGTTAATTCTCCACAATTATCTTTTGGTTTTTCAGAAGGGTTTTGTTGGATGGATTGGAAGGATATTCAATGCTTTCCAAATACGTTTCACCTTCTTCTACTTCTTCTTCAATTTCCATTTCATCCCCTTCTTCTTCTTCAACTTCCTCTTCTTCCATTTGCTCATGAGCCAAACGCTCTTCCTTTTCGGTAAGTGTCTCATAAGGTTGAAAAACAAATGGAATTTTCATAAGCGAAATTTTGGAATGATTGAAAAATTTTCTAGAAACAAATTTTTCGCCTTTGAAATCCACTCTAAAATGGTTAAAAATTCGAGTGAGATAAATTCCATGGTATAAAGTATTCCCACCCATTTCAAGATTTTCAGGACGAAGTTCATCCAAAATAACTTGCGCCCAATTTATGTCATAGTTTCCGAAAATAGCAAAAAGGGATTTGCAAATTTTTAAAGTAGGATCGTTAAAATTTCCTGATCTTGGGGTCAAAGTATGTTGCAAAAGAAGAATAACAATTCTTGCTTTTGGTCGAAAATTTCTATTTTTAAAATCAAAATCATCATATCTTTGGAAAATGTGATGAAATGTCTCACGATCATGTTCATCGATTTTAAAGTTAGAAAGATCCATTCCCGAACTCTTGCAATTGAGAATGGTACCCAAAAGATCACAATTCAAAACAATTTGAGTGCCTTTGACACTACTCCAAATTTCATCTTCATTTCCAACATAAAATCCACGATTTAAATTCGCATAGAAAATTTTGAAAAGATTGGGACAACAAACAAAATCATTCTGAGAAGCATCAATAAGACTAAGAACACCATTGTTTGCAAAAAGAGAATCAATTTCATAAGAAGAAAAATCTTGAAAAATAGCACATTTTCCGGGATGGACTTTAGCATAGTTAGCATAATTGATGTATGCTTTTATTGCCTCCGGATCACTGAACAATTGCTCTTTGATTTTTCTGAAAATTCTCATGGTTAAGGGGTTGCTTGAAGAAGCCATTAGAGTAGAGAGTAGAGAGCTTGAAGTTATGAAGAGAGAGTTTGAATTTGAAAATGAAAGTGAATAGATATGATAAAAGATAGTGAATAAATAGATTCTTAAGGACATATTCTCTGGTCAAAAGTTATCTTTTTAGAGAATTGAATGAAGTGAAAAGGTGGAGGGAAATTCAAACATTTGAATTCAAATTTTGAAATTCAAATTCAGGTAGCCATGTCGACATCATGGTAAGGACCATGTCGACATGTGCTTTTGAATTTTCATGAATTGATTTTTCCTAAGATCTCTAATATATATATATATATATATATATATATATATATATATATATATAATTAATGTCTATTATATATTTTTGAAATATTATTATACTTATAATGTATTTCAGAAAGTATTAAAAATAATAAAAATAATAATAATAATATAAAATAGAAAATAAATTTTAAAATTCAAACAACACACAATTCAAAATCAATTAATCAAACAATCAAGCAACTAATCTTAAGCAAGCAATTTCAACCAATTGTATTGTAAATATGTATCTTTTTCTACGTCCGTTTCTCTGAATTCGTCGGAGTCGTGAACAGCTGTGTAACATAAATTTGAATTATCCGTCTTCTGATCATCATCACTTGAGGACGAGTCTGAGTCATCTAGAGTAGCAGTAAATGCACGCTTCCGTTTCTTTGCCGGTTCATTGTTCATATGAGGATTCTGCCTTTCTGGATACGGACAGTCTCTTTTGAAGTGGCCTGGTTTATCATAGTTGTAACACTTGTCATTATCTGGCACTATATTCTGACTTTCATAATTCTTATAGTTGTTTCTCTTGAGATTATTCATCTTTCTGTATTTCAGGAATCTCCAAAAATTTCTGGTCATAAAGGCTATCTCTTCATCATTATCGCTGTTTGAGTCTGATCCATCGGTCAATGCATTGAATGCCATTGATTTTTTTTCAAATGCTTTACTTTCTCTTCTCCCGATCATTTGAACTTCATACGACATTAGATTTCCAATTAATTCTTCTATCTTCAAAATACTGATGCCATTTGCCTCTTCGATCGCAGGTGTCTTTTGATCCCATTCTGGAGTTAGAGAATTTAGGATTTTCCTGACTTGATGTTCTTCAGAAAATTCCTTTCCCAAAGATATTAGAGAATGCATAATATCCTGAAATCTACTATACATATCTGAAATAGACTCATTAGCATTCATTTTAAATAATTGAAACTGATTTGTGAGCATGGAAATTTTGGTCTGTTTAACTTCGCTTGTTCCTTCGTGAGTAACTTGCAAAGTTTTCCAGATTTCATATGCAGATTTACAAACTGAAACTCTATTGAATTCATTTCTATCTAGTGAACAAAACAGAATATTCGTTGCCTTAGAATTATTTTGTGGAACAGTCTTTTGCTCAGCAGTCCACTGTGCAAAATCAATTATGGGTTCAGAATATTCCGTTTGTGTGATATTCCAAGTGTCTAATCCTATAGATTGTAAATATATTTCCATCCTACATGCCCAACATGCATAGTTACTGCCATTAAAAAGTGGTGGTCTGACAGTAGGCTGACCCTCTACAAATGAACTAGTGACAGGGATACTAGTGTTAATAACAGTACCAGTATTGGTAGCCATTTTGAAAACTTCTCAAAAATCAGATTATGAAACTTTGAAAACCTTGCACTGATACCAATTGTGAGAAATGCGGATTACGGATCATAAGGCTAAGATTAACACTAGAGGGGGAAGGGGTGAATAGTGTTAATAAAGAATTACTAAATCTTTTTAATTTATGTTAATTTAGACACAAAAGTATGCAATATACAAACATAGATATGATCACAGAAACAATCACAGATGAAGAAATAAATAAAAGCAGTAAAGGAGAGAACACACCGGATTTTATACTGGTTCGGAGTTACCCTACATCCAGTCCCGCAACACAAGTACGGATTTCCTTTCAAAAGCAATTGTACAATTACACCCTCGGTTTCAAAGCTACGAGGTATACTCTCCAGAATTTCGTTCCTCTGGGTAGAGATACTTGATTTCCGAGCCACAAGTTTACCAAGTTGATTTGCCAAGGCTACAATCACACCTTTCTGATTGATTTCCAAGGCTACAATCACACCTTTTCTCGCTTAATAGATTACAAATAAGTCTATAACTCTAAATAGCACTGAGAATCTTGTAGAGATAGTGATAGAGAATCGAGTATGATTCAATGTTGATTTCGGTAGAGTAATGATAAGAATATGTATTAAGAAATGAGGAAGAAGAAGAGGAGTGAAAACCATAAAATTATGATTAAAAATTCATTGAAACTGACCCCTATTTATAGAAGAACAACAGTCATGACCATTCATGAAGAGATATGGCGAATAGACACTTCTTTTGAAATTTGAATTTTTGAATCAAGCTGTCACCATGTCGACATGGTCATGCTAGGCATGTCGACATCCCAAAGGATTTTTTTGGTTTTTTTGTTTTTCTTTGAAAATAACCTTTATCTTATATAAAAACTATTTTAAACTTTATAAATATACTTGACTATAGTTAAAATTCATAAGTAAATATGAAGAATAATATGTATAGATTTTAACTATAATTTTATATTTAAACCTAAGTATAAATATTTAAAAGTTAAATATATTATTTAAAAAGATAGTTTAAAATCAGGAGTAATTTGACTTTGAAAATAAAGATGTTTTTGAGGCTAAAATTATTTAAAATCAGGATTGAGGGTTTTAAATCTTTTAAAAGAAAAGTTTTGAAAACATTTTGAAAACAGGATATAATTTTGAAAAATCATTTTGAATAAAATTTAGCAGATACAAAATAATGTTCCACTAGATTTTTCGTAGGTTCCATCCTACTTAGGGTTCCATCCCTTTAACGGGATCGAAGTGGATTCCATTCCACGAATAAATTGGATTTTAAGATGCCAGTGCTTTTCCACGAGTTTGAACAAATATTCCTAATAATAGTAAAAAATACTTATCCTTGAAATCTTGAACTCTTGATAGTCTTGATACTCATGAGTCTTTATCTTGATATTTTATCTTGATATCTTGAATCTCTATACTATACAGTCTTCATTCTTAGTACCTGCATGGTTAAATCCTGCATATACATATATATCTAAACTTTTAATTTTAGTATTTATATTTATAATCTATTCTAAGGTTGTTGTCATCAAAACCATCATCTCACGGACTAACAATTTGAATGTATGGAATTGTTTAAATAGAATATAATATGGATAAAAATGATTTCGAAAGTTGATTTAAAATTCTATTTGAATCAGAATGAAGATAGTAAACTTTTGAATTTAAAAGTAAATAAGTTGATTTAATAACAATACGTTTTAATTAACATGTGAAGAGAGCGTTCTGGGGCACTATCGTGGATTACGACGAAACTAGTCTTCCACAATAGTGAATTATTATATGTCATCGAGTTTCGTGGCGATTGAATGTATAGTTTGGTCATGCGAGTTTGAAATGCATAGGAATTAATTAATGGAATTCAAATTAATATAACTTGATTTTGGAAATTTAACTTCGCTATATGATCGAATTAGGTATCGAGACTAGTTCCATTATGTACGGAATAGTGGTATTACATATAGAACGCCGGGCGACACGCTGTGATTGGATTTTTAGTTTTTTGAGTGCATCGGGATAGATATTTTCGAATATAATACACACACACACACACATATATTCTCCCCTACCCGCCATACCTTGTCCTTACAAACCCATTCGCAGTCAGAGAGAAGGACTCATTGTAGAATTTAAAAATCATCACCAAATCCAACGGCATAGGTTCGTCGTGTCCAATCAAGGCAATATCTGCCTTCGACCATAACTAGGAAAATGTTAAGCTCGAGGCGTCCAATGGTTTCAATAGTTGGATTGTCGTAGGAATGCCATGGTGGTCGGATTTTGGCCATGTTCATAGCATTGTTGGGTTTTCCTTTGGTCGTTCCTCGACAAGGGAGGGGGCACGTATGGGTGGCGTCAGGTATGGCGAAGCAGGAGCGGTCTTAGGCGGTGGTTGCTTGGTCGACGGTGAAGCATAGGTGGTGCGACGATGGTTTCAAGTTGCGTTTCATTCCTGGAAGTGAGCGAATGATGGAGAATTTGAGGAAACAGTTATTTTAAATGGTAATTAGCAACAAAGATATAATTAGTGAATCAAATTGTAAATTTAGATAGCGATATCTAATAAATTGAATATCTTGTCCACATGAGGTCCAATCAATATGTGGATTTCTGCATTGCGCTTGTAATGCATAAGCTTCTCGATTAAATTGGTTCAGACGAATTTGAAGATAGTTGAAATCTAGGCTAAAAGCGGACGTTATTCGATTTTAGTTCCAAACTAGAGCGCCTCAACGACAGTAGGAATTTCGGTGAGCTAAACTCGCCTTTTTGGTTAAATGTTATATAGTTGATTTTAATCGTTGGTTGGATGTTTGAATGATTTACTATTTTATTTGTTGGTTTGATATATTCCTACCTTGGAGAGGATGAGATCCTATTACATTCTTATGTTAGAGCGGATGACCTTTTGTATATGATCACGCCTCGAAGCGGTTGATGTATATTTTATTATTATATACTATATATGATGCAGGGAAACAAGTTGGAGAGATCCAACAGGATTCCTCACCATTGTTTAATTGTTTTCAATAATATTCATGTTACGTAAATTATTAGATATTAAACCTGATTGTTGGCTCTATTGGTTATAACATTGTTTATGTCCAAAACTAAAAAGCTGTAGCACCAATAAGTTAATATCGATATTGGTCAAGTGATGGTGGCTATTGGCCTCAAATTAGTATTTTAAAAATTATAAATTGCAATAAATTGGGATTGGTTTCTAAGCAAAGACATCTTGAAGATGGTGGAATTGAAGATGGAGATCTCAAGTGTTTCATTCAATCCCAAAATGAGCTTATATGGATAAATGCTGGCATTGCATTGTTGTCTGGAGGGTGGTGTTAGCATTCCAAGTAGGAAGTGCTATATGAAAGGTAAAACGTAGAATCAAGCCTCATCAGCCGAGATTGACCAAAATATAGGAGATGCAACCGGGCTAAGTAGGTCTCTCCTAAGTAGGGTATGATCATCCCTATCTAGAGTCGATATTATCTCTCATTTGTATGCTATAGGGCCCATTAACGAAGGGGTGATCATATTCAGCACTGTTAGTCAAGTAGTAGGTCGGTTATGTGTTGGTAGGGGATCCTGACGAGGTCTCTAGTGCTATTTTATCTAGAGATGCACCGTGATTGGCGGTATCTCGGTAGCCCGGTCATTGTATGGAATCAATTCTTCAATAAGCGTTGTACGGACTTAGTTGTGCCCAACTATGTTGAAATGTGATATGCAAGAATTTCGGTTATATTCATATTTTACTCTGATCCCTAAGCATTATTATAATATCACTGGAGTTTCTATAGAAAATATTTTGGTTATTGTAAGGTAAAACCCTTATGTATTTATACGTGGCATGGTCTTACAAGATACCTTTATTTTGAAAAGAGTATAATAACTATTCAAATGTAACTGTGCATGTTTTCTCATGTTGGTTCATTAGACTGACTTAATGTTATTTTATTATAATGCTTGGGTCAGACTGAGCATATATTCAGATTTCTTTGGACGCATTAGAGCTCAAGAGATAAGTTGGAGATCTTTAAGTCATATTTACATATATGTTATTTTCAGTTGCATTTTTGTTGAAATCATCAGCGTTTGTGAGGACAGGTTGTTATAACTGCCCGGGCTGATGATTGTGATTTGTATTGTACTTGGTTGATGTATGTACATTAAAAATTATAGTTTCTTTTTTGTGTGATGGTTATTGTTATACTATACGTTGTTCCGCCGCGTTATGAGATTCTGTATTGTTCAGTTTTTTGTTTTTCTTCTTCTTTTCTCCTCTCTTTTCTTCTTTCTTTCTCATAATAGTCCGTCTTTCCATTCAACTTGTGTTGGACATGTATAGTTTATAGTCAATTTAAATTGTGCGGATAGTGGTTGATTACAAAAATACGGTAAGAAAGCCATTCGGTAAAATGTTTGAATATTATGCAGAATGCCCATAGTCATTATCCACTACATACTCATGCTTTCTTTGTTTAAAACTCTATTGAATATTTTTGAATATTAATTGCAAAATGTTGAAAGATGAATACTGACTTATGAAAGATTTTTTTTTTTACATTTTTCAGACTTTCGATTGAGACTAATAGAAATGACTATTTTGATAATATTGCCTTTTATAATAATCGGATATTCATATGGCAATTATTTAAAGAAAACTTTGACTACAAACTTAAATTTTGAAAAGCTTAAAATTCAATGATTTTTAGTTTTGGAAATACTTGGATTTTGTGGAACTTGAATAATGGATGAATATTTTGGAATAATTAGGAAAGATTTAAATTTAAAATTTCCATATTTTAGGACTTTTTTTGGAAAGATTGCAGGAATTAAATTTTGAGAAATTTAATTTAGAAATATTAAATTTAAAAACGTTTATATACGTTCCATTGTCTTGGAATTTGTAGTTTCACATTTTTTTTGAAAATTTAAGTACTATTGATTTGGTTTTCTTTCTTTGTTTTGTAAAAAACTAAAATAAGAAAAGTAACCAAAAGTTTAACTTAAAATTTTGAAATCTTATTAATTTATCGGTTTCAAAAGTTTGGGTTTTTAGTAATTTTTTTATGGTTAACAAATTTAGTTATTGCTTATCTTTATCATTATTAACAAAACCCTTAAATGGAAAGAAAATAAATTCAAGATTAGGAAAATTTCAGAAACCTTAAAGTGAGTTCATTGCTATTTTGACTAAAAATGGAATTTCTCAAATAGAATTTTGCGATTTTTTAAACCATTGAAATATTTGGATACGCTTGGTACTTTAGTTATGAGGAGGAAGATGATATAAAGGTTACCGGGGTTAGCTTTGGCTCTGCTCGGCGCGCAAAGCCCAATTTGTCTTCGGTTCATTCTTTTAAGTTAAATAGCGAAAGGTGTGAAAATTCCAGTTTTATTGGTGCTAAAAAGTCATTTAAATTGACACATTAAAAGGCAAAGAGACTGAAAGATCAAGTATGTCTGTGGTTGACTTTGAAACTTGTAAGTTGTTTGTACTTCTCAAGTCCTAACTGCATCATATGTTATCTTTCGTTCCTCAAATGTCATCATTAGGATCTTTGTACCATTAAGCTTTTTGTAAATTGTTGAATTTCGTGATGGTTGATCTCCAAAAAAAATATGTAGTTATGTTAAACTAATATTGTAATGAACACAACTATTTAAAGAAATTGCTTCCTATTTTTGCTTATTTTAATATAGATGAATTTATTGTTTTATACTTAAAAAGATGGTCAGTCTGGAATGAAACATCCTAACACATAAAATTTCTACATGGTTATCACGTTATATACGAAAAAATTAAGTATTAAAAGTTTATTTATTATGTTTTATTAAAATTTGAATAATTAATTCTTTTAGAAAAACCAAAATATACCAAATTTCAATTTGAAAGATTTTATTTTTGTTATTTTGATTCTGGGATTTTATTTAAAATAAATTTTACAAAGCTTTTAGGAAATTGATTTCATTACTTGTCTGTTCAAATATAAATGAAATTTTAAGATAAATATGTGTTTGATTTGCATTTAAAAGGGTACAATGCAGATAGAAACATTTAACTCATGGAATATGTTAATGTTTAAATTATTTTTCGAGTTCACTGCTTTGAATCTCGTGCACGATTCAAACCTTGGACATATTTGGATTTGTGGTATGCATATACCATCAAAGGTAATATCCTATTTTAAGTACTAGTTTCAATGATAATGATGATGATTACAATAATAATTATAATAGCAACAATAATAAAACATTTACATCCTTTTGTCTAACAAATCAATTATCACAATTGTTTTTGGAAGCATTAAAGTGAGTCCACTTTGCGGATAATTAAGAACCAAAATTTACTTTTCAACTGAGATGTTGATTTTCATGCTTTTCGTCTAAGTAGTTATCTAGTTTTATATTTAAAACAAAAAAAGGAAAAAAAACTAACAAAAAAATTAATTTTAGAAGGATTCAGTTTTCAATAAAAGATCCACAACATTGGTAGGGAATTACAAGGGAATCTCTACTCTAGTTAAAATGACAAACCTTTTCATAATTTTGTAGTGAGCACTTGATTTCTAATTCTAAGCTCAACAGTTTCAATTAAATCTACAATGCATGTGCATATAACTAAGAAGTTCCCAGATGCTCATTTCTTTATTCTCTCAAAATTACACTGTTGATTTTTCATTATTTTGTTCATTATATAAGGGCTTTTTCTTGTACATATGATTTTTAAGTTATATAGATCATATTCGTAAACAATGATATCATTTTGAAGCATTCAACTCATTTTAAGGACATAAATTAACATGAAACGTCTAATGCATTTATACTAACCATTGATTTAAAATGCAGTTTTGAAATAGTTATAAGTTTTAAGATAATCTAAAGTCCAAATAATTCGATCATCATTTTTGAAATTGCTTCAATCCTAATCATCGTAATATGTAAAGTTGATAAGAGAAATCATAAACATTGTCTTAATCAATTGTGAATGAAAACTTCATATTTAAATGATAAAATATTTGAATGTCTCGACCCTATTGGGTTTTGGAATAATATAAAAGAATACACTCATGTTAATCCATGGTTTGACATTTTTTTATGGATTGTTCACTTGTTATTTGACTGCCTACGTAGCATAAAACAATTTCTAAATCATTATATTATAGGCTAGCTTCCCTTGGAACAATAACTTTTCCAACAGATAATGCCTAAAATTAGCCTTTTCATTGATTTTCGTTGATACTAACACGATTTCCTTACCACCGAGCTTTCCTCTTTAAACTAATATGAAAATCAAAGTGATAAAACATTTTAAGAAACATATATCAAAATTATAAATTTTATTGAAGTTATTTTCTCAAAAAAGTTTTCTAGCTTTATGTGCATTTTCCAAACAGACAAAAAATCATAGACAACATTCCCATAGTAATGAAATAAATAGAAAATATATAAGATTTACATTTTCAATTTGATCTAGGGTTCAGTCTCAAGAATCACATAAAGTTATACACCCATTAATTTTGATAAGGACAGAAATCTTATTATCACAACACATTTATTTCATGGGGGCTGGGATTGGGGGGGGGGGGGGCATACACAAGACTTATCTATCTTTTTTAGTTTCAACTGTTTTGAAAATACACTAAAATTCTAAAGTTATTTTTCAATAAAAAAGCCAATACAATTTGTGACTTCAATGTATTTTTCTTCGTCTGTCATATCTCTTAATTTCTAGATTAATTTGTGGTGGAAATCTTGACACGTATGAAAACCAATTCCAATTCAATTTTCGATATATGTTCTTTGCAAAGGTGACTTCTACTTCAAATGGTCAAAAGTCGACAAACAATTTGTATTCAGTTTACTATAATTCATGGAGATCTAATGGATCTCATCAAATTTGATAAATTTTTGTTATTTGATATTTAATCATTCCTTTTTATTGAATTTTTTTCACTTTCGTTAAGACCAGTATCAAATATCATTTTCTTGATATTCTTTTCTAAAAAATAAAATAAAACTATAAGTGCAATTTTTGGTGATTAATATTGTCGTGAGAAGAATAGTAGTTTTTAATCCTTGTAACTTGACTTTTCACTTTTCATTGCTGTTGAGATTGGATTCATTATGGATTCATAGTCCAGGTGTGAGAAATGCGGATTACGGATCTTAAGGCTAGGATTAACACTAGAGGGGAGGGGTGGATAGTGTTAATAAAGAATTACTAAATCTTTTTGAGTTTATATTAATTTAGACACTGATGTATGCAATATACAGACACAGATATGATCACAGAAAAAAGCACAGATGCAGAAATAAAATAAAAGCAGTAAAGGAAAGAACACACTGGATTTTATACTGGTTCAGAGTTACCCTACATCTTGTCCCGCAACACAAGTACATATTTCCTTTCAAAAGCAATTGTACAATTACACCCTCGTTTTCAAGGCTACGAGGTACACCCTCCAGAATTTCGAAAACATAGTCCTAAACAATTAACTATCCTAACTAAGAATTCGTGATAGTACTTATAATTAAAACACGTATAAGAACACGAGTGATTTACTATGTATGAAGTTGTATATACATGAGCATATAGAAAACATAAATAAACACAAACAACAATGGAGAAGAAAGAAAAGAAACTAAATAGGAGATCTATGAATCGAACAATGTGATAATGAAAACAGAAATTTCCGCGTTGTTCAACAAGATTCCAATCTTTATCAAAGAACACTTCTCTAACACAAACGACTTTGTCGTCATCTTCCGCTTGCGCTTCTTCTTTCATGGGTTCTTCTTCTTCTTCTTCTTCGCTGGCCTCTTGTTCTTGATTGAGTGAAGAGTCTTCAACAATCAAGATAGGATTGGCCTGGTTATCCATTAGGAATTTTTGCAAATTACTAAGAATCTTGCCTTCCATCTCTTGTTCCTTTGCCATACGAAGTTGAGTCACTTGAATTTCAGTCATCATCAGAAGTGCATCCTTCAGAGAGTCCTCTATTTTAGTCACACGAGCGAGAGTAGTACGTTGAAATGGACCAGACATAGGAGAGGGGAATGAAAAGGTTGATATTATGTTTGATTTGGAAGAGGAGGCCATTGGTTATTTGATTTTAGAGAGAAGAACAGAGAGATAACAGAAAGGATGAATAAAATTTCGAAAATGTGAAGAATATATAACCAATTATTTTGAATTTTGGTGGGAAAAATTTCAAAATTTAAAAATGTTGCATGTCGACAGGGGTATATGGGGGATGTCGACATGTTCCTTTTTATTTTTACTATTTGATTTATTTTAATATTAATTATTAATTATACTTGTTATTTATATTTTATATTTCAGATATAGAACAAATACCTAATTCTTTTCTTAATTTAGTAAATATTGATTCATTTAAGGGTTTTGTTATGATATCAGCAATTTGATTCTCAGAATTGATATAATCGAGAGTAACTACTTCCTTACTTATATTATCTTTGAGAAAATGATGTCTGATATCAATATGTTTAGTTCGAGCATGTTGAGTAGTATTTTTGAATAAATTTATCGCACTCGTATTGTCACAATAAATTGGTGATTTTGAAAATTTTAAACCAAAATCTTTTACGGTTTTTGCATATATATTACTTGAGAACAAGCCAAAGAAGCAGAAATATATTCTGCTTTAGTTGTTGATAAAGAAACTGTTTTTTGCTTTTTACTAAGCCAAGAAACCAGAGAATGCCCTAAAAAGTGACAAGTCCCACTTGTACTTTTTCGGTCTGATTTACAACCAGCATAGTCAGCATCACATTAAGATATTAAGTTAAAAGAATCATTTTTAGGGTAGAATAAATCATAATCAGATGTGTGTTTAACATATCTTATGATTCGTTTTACGGCTTTTAAGTGGGTCTCTTTAGGTTGGGATTGATACCTGGCATAGAGACAAACATTATGCATGATTTCAGGTCTACTGGCAGTAATATAGAGTAGTGATCCAATCATTCCTCTATATAATTTTTGATCTACATCTTTCGGGAGATCTTCTTTACTAAGGTACTCATTGGTTGCCATGGGAGTGAGTTTTCCACCCGCAGTAGTCAAACCAAATTTACAAATTAGGTATTTAGCATATTTTTCTTGATTAATAAAGATACCATTATCTAATTGTTTTATTTGTAATCCTAAGAAGAAATTTAATTCACCCATATGACACATCTAAAACTCTTTTTTCATTATTTCAGAAAATTCTTTATTCCTTTCAAAATTAGTTGAACCAAAAATGATATCATCTACGTAAACTTGTACTAGTTGAATGTCATTTTTATTTCTTTTAATAAAAAGAGTATTATCTACTTTACCAATTTCAAAATTAGATTGCAATAAATAAGATCTTAGTCTATCATACCTGGCCCTAGGAGCTTGTTTTAGACCATATAATGCTTTCTTAAGTTTGTAAACATGATTTGGTAAATTATCATTTTCAAAAAGTGGTGGTTGTTCAACATATACTTCTTCTTTTACAAATCCATTTAAAAAGGCACTTTTAACATCCATTTGAAATATTTAAAATTATTATGATTTGCGAAAGCAAGTAGAATCCTAATGGCTTCTAATCTTGCTACGGAAGCAAAGTTTCATCAAAATCTATTCCTTCTTCTTGACAATAACCTTGAGCGACTAATCAAGCTTTATTTCTAACTACCTCTCCTTGTTCATTCTTTTATTTTTATAAACCCATTTAGTTCCAATTATAGTTTTATTTTTTGGTCTAGGAACAAGTTCCCAAACATCATTTCTAGTAAATTGATTTAATTCTTCTTGCATAGCCAAAATCCATAAATCATCAGTTGATGCTTCTTTTGGATTTTTGGGTTCAATAGTTGATATAAAAGCTACATTACTCATTTGACTTACTTGATTTCTAGTTTTAACAACAGATTGCATATCTCCCAGTATATTTTCTATAGGATGATCTTTTAAAAGTTTAGTCCTTTTATTAGGATGATTAATTTCATTATTAATTTCAATTGATTCTTGATTTTGAGTGATTAAATCCTCTTCATCATTTGTATCTTCAAAAGTTTTGAAATTTTCATCAAATGAAACATGCATTGTTTCTTTAATGGAATTAGTTTTTAAATTAAACACTCTTTATGCTTTACTTCTATTAGAATATCCGATAAAGATACCTTTGTCGGATTTAGGATCAAATTTATATAAATTATCTTTTGTATTTAAAATAAAGCATTTACTTCCAAAAATTATGAAATAAGATACCTTAGGTTTCTTTGAATAAAGAAGTTCATAAGATTTCTTATCAGTTATAGGTCTAATTAAAATTCTCTTTAAAATATAACAGGCGATAGCAACTGCTTCTGCCCAAAAATTCTTCGGTAAATTACTATCTGTAAGCATAGTTCTCGCACACTCTTGAATCGTCCTATTTTTACGTTCCACTACTCCGTTTTGTTATGGAGTTCTCGGAAATGAAAAATTGTGAGTTATTCCCTTTTTATTGCAGAATTCCTCAAACTTTTCATTTTCAAATTCACCACCATGATCAGTTCGAATAGTTATAGTTTTTAGAGAAAATTGATTTTGAATTCTTTTTGAAAATGTCTTAAAACATTCAAAAGTATCACTTATATGTTTCAAAAATATTGTCCATGTAAATCTAGAATAATCATCTATATTTACAAAGACATATTTACTATGATTTATTGATAGAATTTGAGATGGACCAAATAAATCAAGATGAAGTAATTCAAGAGGTTTTGAATTTGAAATCATATCTTTTAACTTAAAGGAACTTTTTCTAAGTTTTCCTAATTGACAAGCATCGCATAAACTATCTACTTTAAAATTCATTTTAGGGAGACCTCTTACTAGATTATGTTTTGACAGTCTACATAAGAGTTTGAAATTCAAATGCCCAAATCTCTTATGTCAAATCCAAGGGTCACTTGTATTTGCCAACAGACACCGGTTATCATTTGAAACTTTCATACTAAGAACATAAATATTCTTTTTCCCGACTCCCTCAAATATAATGGTTGAATTATTATCTTTTATATGACACTTATCTTTTTCAAATTTAATTTTATATCCTTTATCGCATAGTTGGCTTATACTTAGCAGATTATGTTTCAGATTCTTAACTAGCAAACCATTAGTAATAGTAGGAGTTTCAGAATTACTGACTTTGCCGATGCCAATCGCATATCCTTTTGAATTGCCTCCAAAGTTAACCAGTCCTCCGTCTTTGTATATTATATCATTCAGTATATTTGGATTGCCAATCATGTGTCTAGAATACCCACTATCAAGTATCTGTTTGTTCTTTCTAATCTGCACAATTTGTCCATTATGGATTGATTCCTCAACACCCATAAAGCATGATTCCTGCACATCAAACAATCTTGGTAGACAACTTGAATTTGAATACTGATTATATGCAGACTCAAGAAACAATGATGGTTTGAATACTTCTAAATTAGTATTAACAAATATAGCCATTTTAAAAACTTTTTCAAAAATCATATTATGAAACTTTGAAAACCTTACTCTGATACCAATTGTGAGAAATGCGAATTACGGATCTTAAGGCTAGGATTAACACTATAGGGGGGTGAATAGTGTTAATAAAGAATTACTAAATCTTTTTGAGTTTATGTTAATTTAAATACTGATGTATGCAATATACAGACATAGATATGATCATAGAAACAAGCACAGATGTAGAAATAAAATAAAAGCAGTAAAGGAAAGAACACACCGGATTTTATGCTGGTTCGGAGTTTCCCTACATCTAGTCCCGCAACACAAGTACGGATTTCCTTTCAAAAGCAATTGTACAATTACACCCTCGGTTTCAAGGCTACGAGGTACACCCTCCAAAATTTCTATCCTCTCGATAGAGATACTTGATTTTCGGGCCACAAGTTTACCCAATTGATTTACGAAGGCTGCAATCACACCTTTTCTCTCTTGATTGATTTCCAAGGTTACAATCACCCTTTTCTCGCTTAATAAATTACAAAGAAGTCTATAACTCTGAATAGCACTGAGAATCTTATAGAGAAAGTGATAGAAAATCAAACTAGAAGTAATCGAGTTTGATTCAATGTTGATTTCGGCAGAGTAATGGTAACAATATGAATTAAGAAATGTGGAAGAAGAAGAGGAGTGAAAAAACAGAAAATCTGATATAAAATTCGTTGAAACTAACCCCTTTTATAGAAGAACAACAGCCCATGTCCATTCATGAAGAGTTATGGCAAATAGACACTTCTTTTGAAATTTAAATTTTGAATTCAACTGACACCATGTCGACATGGTTACCCTAGGCATGTCGACATCCCAAAGCAATTTTTGGTGATTTGGTTTTCTTTGAAAATAACATTTATCTTATATTAAAGCTATTTTAAACTTTACAAATATACTTGACTATAGTTAAAATTCATAAGTAAATATAGAGAATAATATATATAGATTTTAACTATAATTTTATATTTAAATCTATGTATAAAAGTTAAATATATAATTTAAAAAGATAATTTAAAATCAAAAGTAATTTGACTTTGAAATTAAAGATAATTTTGAGGCTAATATTATTTAAAATCAGGATAGAGAGTTTTGATGTTTTTAAAAGGAAAGTTTTGAAATCATTTTGAGAACAAGATAATTTTGTAAAATCATTTGAATTAAAATTAGTGGATACAAAATAATGTTCCACTTGATTTTCGTAGGTTCCATCCTACTTAAGGTTCCGTCCCTTTAATAGGCTCGAAGTGGATTCCATTCCACGAATAAATTGAATTTTAAGATGCCAGTGCTTTTCTACGAGTTTTAACAAAAATTCCTAATAAAAATAGTTATGCTTGAAATCGTGAAATTTTCATAATTTTGATACTCATGAGTCTTCTATCTCGATATCTCGAATCTCTATACTGTGCAATCTTCGTTCTTGGTACCTGCATGGTTAAATTCTACATATACGTATATATCTAAACTTATAATGTCAGTATTTATATTTTATAATCTATTCTAAGGTTGTTGTCATCAAAACCATCATCTCACGGACTAACACAAGGAACTCGTTTAATTATAGAATCCAATTGAGAAATATCGGTATGTTTAAAGCACACGATCTTGTTGAATAATAAACAAATTCTTTATTTCTAAGGTTCGTAGTAATGTATGGATCATTTTGAATATATAATTCATGTTCAAGCGAGATTTTTGTACTTTCCTTTTAGAACCATAATTTTTTTGAGTTTTTGTCAATTTCACCTTGTGCATTATTTTTTAAATGATGTGACCATCATTTTAAATAGAATTAAATCCGACAAGTTTATTATAAAAATTGACAATTATAAAGAAAAAATAAACTGATTCATGATTCATTATGTCGTGTTTGTACATATTAGAAATTAGCAATCAGATTTCTTTCAGTTTGTTTTTAACTTAAACGTTTTTTCTATAAGAAGAGCATTTCTTTACTTGCGTTTTCATTATATTTCGTCTAATTTCCTAACTTGTAGCTGTTATTGTATTTTTCAATGCATTATTTATTGTTCAAATACATATTACTAGCTGTTAACTAATAATAAAGTTCACTATGTATAAGATATCACGGGCCATATTAATCACCAAACTTTTCTTTATTTGGAAAATTATAATTTGTGTTGAATGGAAACTTGAATGAAAATAAATGGATGCATTACTTAGTAGGTGTACATCCATGTGCTTATGTGTTTGCGATGACACAAATATTTTTCACTACAAGAACAACTGTATATTCCGACAACACGTACCGATGGCCTCTGACGGTTTCCTTCCGACGGCTAGTGTTTTTTGGACTTTATTACGAATAAAATAATTAGCCGTTGGAAGCTGTTAGAACTATGTCATTTACGGCCGTTGGTAGCCGTTGGAAAATTACTATTATCTTCTTCCCCAGGCCGAACGGAAACATTTCAGCTCCTCCCTAAATCAACAAAACCTTCTTCCATCAATCCCATCTCCACCTTCAAAGACCAAAATTCTGCAAAAATCATCTCCTTCGTCAATTTGGAATCTCTCCTCCAAACCCCTAATTTCCTCTATTTTAGGTATTATTCATAAACCCTAATTTCATGAATTTGTTAAATTAGGATTAATTTGTTAGTTTAATTGTTTATATTGTCTCATTAATTGTGCATTATAGGTTAATGAATGTTAATTGCTTTTATTATCCTATAAGTATTGAATACTAACTTGTTTAGTTTGTGCGATAAGAAATTAGTGTGCATCAGTTGAATAATTTAGTGCTTTTATGCCTTACTTGGATTATTTAGTGTAGATGAGCATAATTTAGTTTATCGTTTTCTAAAATTTTGAAAGCGATAATTAATTTTATATAACTTACAGTTAGTTAATTAAAATTTTAAACATGTGCGTATATGATAAACTATCATATACGTATACGGTGGTTTAACTTAAGTTAAATTTTAATCAATTTAATTTAAATGTCGAAAGCCAATTTTTTTTAAAATATAAAATATGTAATATACTTTGTTCAAAAAACCCTTAGAATGTTTTTTGATCGTGTCCGATAAGTATTGTACTTGATCATTATGTGAGGATTCGTTTTTTTGTCACAAAACGGACATCTATATTCATCATATATAATATTTGTTGGATTTGTTCTTTTATTGGACAAGTTACAAATACAGTAACGTAATTACATCTCGTAAATCATTTCATTTTGAACAGTCTACAAAATTTCGACAGCGCTTCCTTTATGTTCTCCATGTGCATACAATTGTGTACGACTCAGGGAACAAAAGGAAAGTGATGCCGAAATGTTTTTGAATCTTTTAAAATGAAATGATTTATGAGATTTAATTACGTTACTATGTATGTAATGAGAAGTAGAATGACCCAACAAAAAGTGTCAATGATCAGTTAATATAAAACGTTAAACTGCAAAATTATATTGAAAAATAAATTGTCAACATGGTTTTAATTTATATTATATTTTTTAATTAGTAGGAGAGATGATCAATTATTTTATTGATCGAAGTTGGATGTATCAACAGCAAAGGAAAATTGAAGGCTCAATAAGTAAACATTTTAATAATGTTGTACATGTATTTATCGATTTCGCTTTAAGTAATAATAGAAATGACGAAGAAATCTTTTATCCATGTAGTAGGTGCAAATTGTTAAAGCATTTGATACCAGAAATGGTTAGAGTTCGTTTTCATCAGTACGGTTTCGTGCCGAAATTTTTGGTATGGGATCATCATGGAGAACTTGTAGCACCTAACTTGTAGCACATAATCCTATACTGTCAGAGGAGGTAGTGAGTAATGAAATTGTTACGAAGAAATCTTGTAGAACATATGATTGAAGTTGCAGCAAGTTCAATGTTCCCTACTGCTCAATTTGTTGATGACGATGTTAATGTTGAAGAAGAACCAAATATTGGAGCAATTTTTTGATGATTTATTGGATTCCGTGAAGAAACCCCTTAGGCTGTACAAGTAGCACAAAATTATCAGTAACTACAGAATACATTGCAATGAAATCTAAACACAACCTCACAGAAGCTGGATTTATAGCTGTTATACAAGCTACAAAGTAGTATATGCCTTCTGATAATTTAATGTACGAAAATCATTATGAAGTGGAAAAAACATGTGTCGACTTTTGGTTTACCGTATCAAAAAATGGATACATGTTTAAATGGTTGCATGTTGTTTTGGAAAGAAGATATCAATCTTAGAAATTGTAAAATATGTAATTAGGAAAGGTACAAACCAAGAAAGAAGAAGGGAAAGGAAGTCTCATATAAACGTATGCGTTATTTACCTATTACACGTAGGCTTCAAAGGTTATATGCATCTTTTGTAACTGTGCAGCATATGAGATGGCAGAGTGTTAGAACACAGGAATAAGGTATGTTAACACACCCAACTGATGGGGAAGTATGGAAGCATGGAAGCATTTTGATCAGAAATATCCTGATTTTGCAGCGGAGTGCCGTAATGTTAGACTTGGTTTATGTATGGATTGATTTTCACATTTGTTCTAAATGTTCATCTTGGCCTATGATCGTTACACCTTATAACTTCCTCGGAGAATGTGTACGAAAACTCCATATATGTTTCCTAATGATCCGACCAAAGGAATCGATGTTTATTTAAAGCTATTGATTGAAGAGTTGAAAACATTATGGTACGAAGGAGTTGAAACATAAAACATCTCAGAAAAATTTCTTATGTTTGCATATTTGTTGTGGACTATTAGCAATTTTCCTGTGTATGTAATGCTTTCAGGTTGGAGTAAAGCTGGTCGCCTAGCTTGTCCTTATTTCATAGAGGAAACACGAGCATTTTCTTTACCATATGGAAGGAAAATTTCTTTACCGCTATGAGAAGAGCGGGAAAAAAACCAAACTAGATGAGTGCTTACATGTTGGAAGCCTGGGTCACATGGTGGAACATTGAGGAGTTCCAGATAAGTTTACCGTATATTAATTACTTTAAATTGTTGTGTGTATTTAATATATAATTTAGAACTATAAAATGTTATTTTCAATTTAAATTTGCAGAGAGAGTCTGATAGGAACTCCACAAACAGAAACAAGAATCTCTTCATACATTGTGGGGGTCCCAAGTCATTCCAGCATTATCGCGAGGATTATGAAAGCTGGAGCAGTTGTTTGATATGTTGATCAATTTACTAGAAGCAACTTTATGAAAGCCAGAGCAGTTGTTTGTAAAACATCTTATTTTTCCTTGAGGGAAATACACTTTTTGAGAAGATGGCTTTCATCACTTAATTCGTACCATTTCAAAAACATTACACTAATTATTCATGCAGTTACTTTTTGAGACAACGACCTTCATTGTTTACAAAAAAAATACACAACCTACAGTCTAATATGGTATGCTATTATAAATTTACATTCATGATGTTAATATTCTATTAATGGAAATTGGTGACACATCCTTATTTTTTTATTTTACAAATTACATCCCTTCAAATTTTACATTATATTTTAGGTCCTTCATTTTTCAAAATTATGTACAAGGTTCCAATATTTATCCATCTTCTTTCAAAATCAACTCCATCGCGTTTTGAATTTTGCCATTTCTCATTGCACTATTTTCTATTTTGATCTGATTTCGTGCGTTTATCTCTTACACATATAGATTTCATGCTTTTTCAAAACTTGTCTTCTACATCTCGTGATGTTTGTTAATTAGAAAATTCGTTTTTGTGAATTTAATTTTATTTGCACATCTTATTCTTCTTCTATTTTGCATTGTTAATATGAGTTCGAGATTAGTTATTTTTCTTTGTTTAATATTTTGTATTGCATTATGTTGAATTGAATTTGGTTGGTTTTGTTGTTGTTGTAATCTGTGCTTAATTATGTTGTAGTTATAGTTTGAATATGTTATTGATATTGTTTGACATGGAAAGTATATGATTTCTTAGTGAAGTTATATGCAGGCCATTATTTGTATGATAAATATTTTCCTGTGTTAAAATTGAATGTGATTAATTTTGTTGTCACACGGTTATAGTTCATTCCATTAAATAGTGGTGGTCGTACATTAGATTGACCTTCAAGAAAGCTAGTGTTAGTTACGGTGCTGGTGTTGTTTTCCATATTAAACTATCAGATAACTATGTTATGGTTATAAGATGACCTTGCTATGATACCAAATAAAAGTGAATGTGCTATAGGATCGTGTAATAAGGAATATATAATAGATAAATACTGCGGAAAATAACTGTAAAATAAAATAGCAGTAAAGTGAAATGACACCAGGATTTTTTATACTTGTTCGAACTCCCGTTCTACGTCCAGTCCTGGACTCCTTCTGGAATTTAAACTACCAGACCTCACTTAACTCAGAGGAATATGTTTACACTGTCTAAGTAACCGAATAAGACTTGACTACTTGAGTAATCGAACAGGACTTGACCGCTTAAGCCACCGAACAGGACTTTGATTGCAACGCAGATTGTCTTGACTTTGTGTGTTCTAATAACAAGGATTTTTCACTTGTAGTACACCCTTCCTATAATCTTTCCTCAAGAATGATGTGTATGATTATGTGTATATAAAGAATAAAGTTTAGAATTGCTTGTAAGACATGGAAGTGAGATCATAAGCAAAGTATATATGAAATCAGGTAAGCAATAGATTCAAAGAGTATTGTTCAAGTAAGATCAAGAGAGAGAAGAAAATTAAGTGATTTAATTGTGAGAAAACAAACATATATATAGTGCTTAAGAAGTTGCAACCACTAGTGAAGAGATCTCTATGAATAGCAATGGCTGTAACCCTTGGCAGGGAGAAGACTATTCAAAATATGAAGTGTCATTTAAAAAAAATGATAGTTACAGTTTTTAGAAGACTGGCTTGGTGGCTTCAGTCAACTGAATTCAAAATGTCTACATGCATTTGACAATGCACAGATTCAGTCGACTGGCCCGTGTATATTTAAAAAAGTTATGCACAGGTTCAATTGACTGAGGGCATCAGTTCAGTTGACTAAATTGTGTATATCCTGAAGCTTGAATGCATGTGAGATAAAAAATGATAAATTTCAAATTAAATGCAGTGCCTGTGAATATATGAGAATGAGTGATGATATCTTGAGGAAAGATTTTGACAAAGCAACTAGACTTGACTAGACTTGACTCTATTATACATAATACTTGACTCCAGTTTAAATATATAGAATATAATAACCATACATCGAGTAGTTGAGTCCCATCGTATTAGTAGCCATAGATTCATGAATTGTTGTGTAGCTTGAAATTCTTATTAGCAATCAAAACTTAAGATCCAACAGCTATAGCAGTCCAAATTTCACGGAATGAATTACGATGTCTCACTTAGAAAATGGTGAACAAATTTATATATAAAAATATTCAGATTTTAAAATATTTTAGTTTCATTAAATTAATTTATTTTGAATTTTAAATTTTAAATACCACAACTAACAAACTTACATAATTTCAAATGAAAACCTTCCACTTGTTATGCTTCAATTGACGCATACCAAATATCAAATTTTTATTGCTAAAATTTAATTGTTTATTTTCATGAAAATTCCAGTTGATTACGTTATTACAATCGTTAAAATTTACAGGTCGTTACAACTAGGATACAACGGAAATAAAAATACATGAATACGTCTTGGAGGCATCCAGCTCGTCTCCTAAAGTGTAACGACCCGTCTTCGAAAATGAAATATTTAACAACGACCCATAAATTTGCAATTTTGAAAATAAAATATTTAATGTATTTAAATATTCAAATATAGAAAAAATAATCATGTTTTATATAATAAATAAGAATGGTGAACTTATTTTTAGAATTGAATAAAGATTTTGGACTTTTAACATAACATTGACGAAATTGACAAAAGCCGGTTTTCAATAAATTTGGATACATAGTCCAAAAACTTGTTTATAAGATAAATAACTGCTTTTAAAATCACTATATAAAGATAATAATAGGTTGATAAAAGTTTTATAATTATATATAGACACACACAAATACACTTATGTTATAGTGATTAACTATTTCGTCGCGCATTGACAAAATCATCGTCGTATATTTGCAAATGAATTTTGATATTTTTTTATATTATTTTATAAGTCAAATACACTTGTTTTAATTAATTAAAGATGATAATAAATTTATTTTCAATTTTGGTTTACATGAATAAATAGTTTAACAAAAATGTAAAAATACGACCTTAAAATATTTTGTCAAAAAACAATGTTTTATCGAATAAAATTTGCCGTAACGTTATTGCATCTTTATGTACATATACACGTACATATTTTTAAACAGTTTAAGTATCAAAGGTTAAATAATCAAGTTTACTTTTTCTAATTAAGGTTAAAATTTCTAGAAAATTATCAAGAAAAGGTAAACATAAAAGGACAAAATCATGTCAAATTAAATTAAATCAAATCTTTACTTTATTTTCCTTATGCATTAAGTGAATAATACATAAAGTAGTGATATGGAAAAGTGATGATAATCATTGAAAAAGTAAGATAAAGTAAGGATATTTTGGTAATTTTATAAAGGATTAATTTTGAAATTCACCACTCCTTACTTTTCCTACAGATACCCATCCATTCGTCTCATTTTCTTCGCACTTCTCGTTCTTCTTTTTCTTTATTTTTGAGGTTTATTTTGCTCATTAATGGCTTCTCTTCTTTAAGAGAGGTAGGAGGGTTAAAAATAGTGGAGTGTTTAAGCACCAATCCACTAATTACTCCCTAACCTCTTCTTCTTCTCTACTTTAAATAGCCTTAGGCCATGAGTATTGGGAGGGGAGGCTGTGCCGTGAGGTATGATAGTAAGAGGAAGGTTGGGCCAAGAGCAAAGTGGAGGAGGAAGGATGGTCATGAGAATGGGCAAGGTGGTGGAGTTGTTTATGGATGTATTAGAGAAGTATAGGTTAGTTTAGTGAAGTGTGGTTGGATAAGAATGTTGGTAGGAAGTTAATCAATTTAGTTAAAGGTGAGAACTACAAAACTATTATATTATATATTGGATGATGAAATGATGTTTGAAATGGATGTTTATTATTCTTTGATCATCAAGTCTGGATGTTTAAATATGAATGTTGAATATACATACATACATACATACATACATACATACATACATACATACATACATACATATATATATATATATATATATATATATATATATATATATATATATATATTCAAGTCACGGAAATACACGTCGATTAGTACGAAGGAAATCTCTTTCCTTGATTTAATAAAATGGTTTTATGGAATGGTTAAATATCTTAATAAAATATATTTAAATAGTTCTATAAACATTTAAAAGTGTTTTGGTGAAGTCTGAAAAGAAATAGAAAATTTAGACAAAAATAGGCGTGTCGTGTAACGGCAATTCGCGATTTCGCACTATAAAAGTCAAACTAGTGTAAAAGTTAAAATACATCTATAAATTATTTGAGATAAGAATTTTCCGAACTATGATGTCCATAGTTTTCCAATGAAGGAAGAAAATCGAGATTTTGATAAGTAGGTTTTGAAATATGAGCAAAACAAGATTTTGGAAACATCGTGGTTTTGCTGTTCATAATCCAAAACTGATTTCTTTGAAAATAATGTTTCAAAAATGTGAAATAAATATTTTTTTAAATTTTAAAAGTGATTTGAGTGATAAAAATTAATTTTCAAGTAATAAAAATTCGTTTTGATAAATATAGCTAAAAAGACATTTTCCGTGGCACTTTTCTATAACTTGTGAAATATAGTTTTAAACTTAATAATTCTTTTCCAAATATTTAGTAAATGTTTTCAAATGATTAATAGATAATTTTAAAGGGGATTTGAAGGATTTACGGAATGATAAAATGTTAAATGATGTAGAGTCGATCAAATTACTTGACCGCCTTATGGATGTCAGAAAGATAGTGTCTATGCTTGAGTTTAGAAAACCAGCTTTCTTTTCTCCATGGCTATCTAGACTGGTCAGATGGAGTGGGTAGTAAATTTGATTTACTCGGATCAAAATTTTCCAAAGGATAAAGAAAGATATTTTCCAGGATTTAAATAATTTAGATTTTATAGAGAAGATCTTCTTATACTCGGCGTTAAAGTCCGAAGAGGGAAGTCGTACTAATTGTCGAATTTAAAAGGCGATTTCATCATTATTCCATCCATAGTATTTGTTGAATACGGGAATTGATATTGAGTAGAATTAGATGATTTTCATAGATACTGCTCACTTAATGTTTAGTGGTTTTTGGATTGACATCCTAGATAACATGGTTTAAACTCAATCAAAAGCATGGGTTTTGAATTAAGAAATCCTTGTTAAGATTTAAATAAATGATTTGAAAATATTTTCCTAAGAAAAGATGCAATGATTTGGGATTTAAAATGGTTTTAAAGTAATCAAAGGATTTGATAAGAGATGTTAATGATTCTGTATATATCGGAAAGAATGTCTTGGAAATATATATATCTCCAAAAGAGATTTTGATAAAAAGAACTTAATCAATTAAAGAATGATTCCATATTCAGTTAACATCTTTTATTGATAATTGCTTCAAAGGAACCAGGGTCAAATTTGGGTAAGTCCTATCCGGAGACCACTTTGAACCAATTTACGAATTCGAAGTGAAGATATGGATATGATTTGAAAGATGGAATGTAGTACTGCTTGTCAATGACTGCGGGGGAAATTCCTATATCATATTATATGACATTAGTTCTTCATTTTAGATCTTCGATGCAAGGACTTTTCGCTACTAATCCTAGGGGTAACTCCTGACAGGATGTGGTAGGAGAGTGCCTTCAGTTCGTCCTATTCTTGGACTACTGGTACAGACAAAAATCTGACGTTGCATTTCTAATTACATTGATCGATACCTATGAATGTATCATCTGTTTGGATGCGGAGAAAGCAACTTCCCTTAGCTTAAGATCAGGAATTATATGTTTATAGAAATCAATTGTGTAATAATGGATAGCAGTGTGGCATTCAAAGTGGAATATGCTATGAAAAAGGTAAAACGTTACCTTGCGCCTCATCAGGGTAGATGCAGCAGAGCTATGCAGGTCGCACCTATTAGGAGATGGTCATCAACTTTCTAGAGTACTCTCTATATGTCGAGCATGTGGTGTATGCTTCGAGATACCGTTAAAGGTTGGTAACGACTGAGGTGATGTCATATTCGGTACTATCTAACGAAGGGTTAGGCCGGTTCTATGTTGATATAGGCGTTCGGTATCCGGACACTACGTATACCTCTATAGAGATATACTGTATGGAAGGCTGTCCCTCACCTTGTCATTGTATAGAATCCACTCTCCGAATGAGCCTTGTAAGAGGTTTTTTGTAGAGCCTAACATATCTGGAATTTAATAATGGTAAAAATTTCGGCTAAGATTTATAAATTTACTTGAAAATGTTTTCAAAGATTATCATTAAAAATAATATCAAATGATTTTATGTAGCAAATAGTTTGGTTATCATAAGATAAAAAAGGCTTCCGTCTTTATGTGTGGCGTGGTCTTTTGAGATACCTTTTGTATTTAAAACATCCGTATTTTGAGTTTCTCACACCAGTCCAATGATCAACCTAGAGTTTGTTTTTCCATTTCCCTTAAACACTGGGTGCCCTAATTTTCCTCGGGCAACCAAGTAGTTACGAAATCTTGGAGCATTTCGGGATGGAGCTTGGAGCATTTTTGATCTTCTAAAGAAGTTATCATATTGCACTATATCAATATTACGTATCTACTAGCACTTGTAAGGATAGATCGTTATAACTATCCTTGTTGGGTTAGTACATGCCGTAACTCTGATATTGTATTCAAAATTCCCTCCTGTAAAGATTTTATATTGAAATAATATATGTTATTCCATTCGTGTGAGATTTTGTTCTATCTCTATTTTCTTTTTACCCTAACAATCGGGCTTTCCGGCACTTGGATTTGCGGCACGAGGATGTATTCGTGCCATTTTCGAGGGTCGAAAATTCCTATTCATCACATTTGGTATTAGGTTGAGAGAACGCTTAGGTTTTGTTGGTAAGACTGGTCAGAAATAGGGTTGGTAATACCGTAAGACGAGTAACTCATTATTGATAGGGTTAGTAACACCGTAGAATGAGTTTGAGAGTATTATATATAAGCTTGTATTTGCTAATAACTAATAAAATATTTTGTGTTGATTTATCTATTGAGTGGTTTGTGAATCCTGATCGATGCACTTGTTCATCGTTATCGATGAGAGTTCCTAAACTTTTAAACAAGGCGAGATGTTACACTGATTTGAAAATTTTAGGTAAATAACATAATTTTACCTAAGCATATGTATTATTTATAAAGAAATAACTTTTGAAAATGGTATAGTTATTAATAGTGTGTTAGCTTGTAATTAAGGGAATGATAACCTTTAAGTATTATCATCTGTTGATTTGACAAACATCTTGTGAATTAAGTTTCATGACTTGACTATAATATGTTTGATAATAATTCTTGGTTAAGATAAATGAATTGATTTAAGATAATAAATGAGTATGTCTAAAAAACAGGAGGTATTTGACAAAGACAAGATAATATTATAAAAGGGTAGATATGGAAGATATGAAAATTTAAAGGTGATTAAAAGAAAGAAAGTAAGTTAATATAAGATGAATTTATAAAATAGATTTTATAAACAAAGTAATCTTTAAAGGATTTTTAAAATAATAGTATTATTTCAAATAAAAAGAAGTATTTTATGATAACTAGTTTGAGAGGCTCGAAAATAAACTAAAAACGGGCAAGGGATGTGTTCAAATGGTTAAGACTTCTCTTAAGTATTACTCTTCTTATTAAATGGGTATGTGATACTATTGCTAGTACCCAATTCCTTGGTATAGTTTTGGAATTACTCGATGTAATTCCCCACTTCGAGACCACATTAGCAAAGAGTATTACAAGGTAATACCGTCTCCTAATACGAAGAATAGAGCTGGATAGGAGCGACCATCTATAGCCTTGTCTTAACTATCTACTGAATACGTCAATAAATGTAGCATAATTTTTTTTTAAGTGGATCGACATAATCCAATAGATATTTAATACAAAACTATAATGGCTATAAGATCTAACAGAACAAAATATAACAACTCAAATGTAAAACACATCACATAACCGTAGATCATCACATACATATACACATATACATATACATCATAGAGTATACACAAAATGATACTTGTCAAGTGGTGTAGTAAGCACAATATACAAGCGAGTCAAAAGAATATACATATCAGAGTTACAACCAAAAAGGACTACACAAAAAGCTATTACAAAAGGAGCTAGCAGAATAGTCCATGCAGAAGCAGAATATGCTAAGTCCAAATGTACCTTATCTGAAACACCTCGGTCTGACATAAGTATAAAATACACGGGTCAATCCAGCTAAACAAATCAGTTAGATAAGCTAAATGATAATGAACATGCAAGGTCATAAAGTACCACAATAATCTCCAAAAGAGACAATATGATCATATAACAAAAGACGTGTAACGATCCCGATTTTTGAGTAAAATTAAATTTGGTAATTGGTATAAATTTGTGAATTTAAATTGTAAATTAAATTAATTTTTCCAAGATTATAAAGGATATTTGTTTATTTGGACATTGATTTTAAAATTTAAATGTGGATTTGATATTCTATATTTAATATCTTATAAATAAAAAGTAACATCCCAAAAATTTATCAATTAAAATTAATAATATATTTTAAACTTTTGGAATTTAATTTGAAAATAAATTGAAAAGTTTCAAAACAAATAGATTGATTGATAAACTATATATGGATGAAACTCCAATTTCTTTTGAGTTTAAAATCTTGAAATAATAAATATTTTAAAAAATCATTTGAATTCAAATTATATATATATATATATAATGCATATATGAGTAGATTTGAGTGTATACATTTAATTTGAATTTAAATCGCATAAGTATGTGTATGGGATAGACATAAATGGATTTTAATTCAAGTGAATTTAAATTTGAATTGAAATTTAAATGTTTTAGAAAAAAATATTTTGCTTTTGTTAATCATTAAGGTGTAATTTTTATTTTATATAATGTAAAGATTGTGATATATGTTAATATAAAAAGGAAATGTTTTGTAAAAAAAATAAAACAAAAAGGGGTATGTTTATTTATAAAGTAAATATGATATAAAATTTATTTAAAAATCCTTTTATCTTTGGAAAATTACAAATGATAAACATACACAAAGGGGATGGAGTAAAGGAATTAACATACATTGAGGCCTCATGATCATTTTTTAACAAATGACATCCAATATAATTAACTGAATAAAATAATAAGATTTAAAAATTGCAAAAAAACTTTTCATCTCCCCATATTCAAATCATATAACCTCTCACAAATCTGAAAAACAGTAACAAAGATTTGAGTATCACAAATCTCAACACAAAAGAATTCGAAACCATTTTCAATTACAAATCTGAAACAAACATTAAGGAAACAGATCACAACTAAAAACAGACTTGCAAGCAAAACAATTTACAAAAAAACTAGAAGTTTCAAGTCTGGGGCAAAGTTTCAGATTCAAAAACAAAAGCTAGAAGCAACTCAACTGGATTCAAACATTAAGTAACAAATCGGTTTCAAAGCTGAAAAGAAAGTCTACAAATCAAAAAGGCCTGGAAATGAATACCTGAGAAATTAGAGCAAAAGCAAACAAGTGCAGGATCAACTCAGGTAAATTAACAAGTAAAATTCTTTTAAAAGATTTGAATTTGAAGTAGTTAATCAATAATGAAGCAAAGAGATTTAAACAATTATATTAAACAGTTGTAGGAGGAAATTAAGTTCAAAGATTAAACTTATTCCTGGATCTCAGTAGCAGGAAGGAAAAAAGTCTTCTCTGTGTATAACAAAAATTCAAACTGTAAGTGATTTAAAATTGTTGTGTTTGATGAATTAAATGAATAAATACAACCAAGGATAAGCAAAGATTTTTATTTACAAGTTCCAGATTCAAAGCTTCAGGCAAGCTAAACAAAAATAAAAAGTTCCAGGCTCAAATCTATCTTTGCTTCTCTGTTTGAAAATATACAGGTGAGCAAACTTTAATTTTTAAAACCAGTTTCTTTGAATCCTATGCCTGTGAATCTGTGAATTGTCTTGATGAGATTACTTGTTGTTATAGATAAATGCCTACATATATAGATCTACATATAAATTTTGTTTGCATGCTTGAGTATGTTGTGTGCATAGGCAAAATAGCTCTCTATTCTTATGTTACAGGTTTTTAAACCTGTTTAAAAAAAAAAAAGAAAATCCAATTACTCCCTACATAATCTATTTTAGACTTTGATTCCTAAATGAAAAATGATCATATGAATGTAACATCAATCTTAAAAATAAATTCAAATAGATTTATCAAGTGATTATTTCAAAACCAGGATGTTCAGTGATGACCAAATATAAATGGAAATTCAATCAATTAAATTCCAAGTTTCAAATTCATAACTTCACTCGAAATTGTAAATAATGATTTTTGATAAAGGTTTCGTGATTTTTAAGTTTGAAAATCGAACGAAATCGTTAGTTGAACAGAATGGATATTTTCGTCAAAATCTGATGATCAACGATGGATTGGGAATCACGATTAAGGGTGAAGCTAGATGGCACATCGGTGGATTTGAGAAAAATATGAATTGAATTTATAAAGTGTTATGGCGATGGGAATTGGTCGATCTAGGATTCGACAGTGGTTTTTGGTTGATGGGATTCTCGGTGGAACTGCGTTCTTGTCAGAGAACTTCATTCGATCGCACCCAGGGGAAATTGTTTGGGGATCAATAGGGTAGCTTTGCTCGTGGTGGCTGGGTCGTCGGTGGACGAGGATAATGGCATGGGGTGGATTTTGGTTGCTGGGTTGGGTTTCCATGTCGGCCTGATAACGCATTTCGATTTCGTGATGAATTCGTCGATGTTGAATCGCTGAAGCATCCATATGCTGGATCGTCGACATGTTGATGGCCGTAGAAGGGGTCATAAGCGATCCAATCGCTTGTGCATGTGCACGCGTGTGCACTTGAGGCTGGGTGGTTGAAGTGTTGGGGAAGAAGAAGGGAATACTCGGATCTGCTCTCGTGAAAATGGAATGATAGGTCGGGGAAAAGAAGGAGGAAGGAAACTCGAAGTTATGCTCGAGTTTTTGTCCAATAGTCTCGGGTCTGTGGGTTTTTATATTAAACAGTTTTTTTTTAAACTTTAAAAACAAATCAAGTTTAAATAAATTTCTTAATTAGCTTTTGTGTATAATAATCATTTTAACTAAAGTTTGGAATTAGAAGAGGGGTTTTAAAATAAACCTTAAATTTAATTGAGTTTGAAATGTTTAAATTTATGTATAACCTTTATTTCAAAAGTTATTTTAAATAAAATTAACAATATTATGAAGTTAATTTAGAAAAGATGATTTAACTGGTAATTAACTTAAGTCTAAGTTAAATTATTACAAGATTTATTTGATAAGGTTTCGAGGATAATAAAAGTGATTAATAAAGATAGAATGGGTTATCTTTAAATTTAATTAAGAAATTAATGATTTGTCAATATAA
Source organism: Allium cepa (assembly GCA_030765085.1). Lineage (NCBI taxonomy): Eukaryota > Viridiplantae > Streptophyta > Magnoliopsida > Asparagales > Amaryllidaceae > Allium > Allium cepa. The sequence continues at coordinate 952,037,628 of CM060937.1, forward strand.
CAGTTAAGGAATAATTAATTAAGAATGATTATTTAATGATTAAAGATTAATTTAAATTATGATTAATGGTGAAATTAATCAATGATTAAAAAAATTAATTAAAAGTAAATTAACTTATGAAAGTGATTAAGGAATGATTATTAATTAAGGATTAATTAATTATTAAATTAAAGATAATTAATTATTAATATAAGGTTAATTAATTTATAATTAAGGACTTATTAATTAATATAATTAATAAATAAAGATTAATTAATGAGAACAATTAAAGGTAATTAATTACTTAAAGATATAATTAAAAGCAATTCATTAATAATTAAAGGTGGACTAATCATGTGATTAACATTGATTAGGGATAGTTACTTACCATAATTGATAATTAGTTTAATGGTAATTAATTAATTAAAGGGTAATTAATTAATTAAAGATAATTAATTAAATGTTAATTTAAATAATTAAAGGATAATTATTTAATAATTAAAAGTTGATGAATTATAATTAATTAACCAAAATAATTTGTAATTTATTAATGTTAATTAACCCAGATTAGTAATTTATAAGTAATTAATCTGATTTGTTAATCAGACAATTAGCTGATCTTACTTATGAATGTTTGGATTCTATTGGATGATTGAATTGTTTGATATCCCTGATTGTGATGACCTTTTTTGATTTGAGCTGTGTTTAATGTAATTTATTATCTGTGATATATATATCTGTGATCTGTGAATGAAATATAAGCGTTATAGTTTATACTTCTTATCAAATATATTACCATATTTGAATCTGTGCTGATTGATGATGTTGCACTTCTATTGTGCAAAACCCCTGGACTACACTTATACACACAAGTATGGATTGCACGTGGAAATTGGTTAAGTCATAGATTTTTAAGAATAATTTTAAAATTAAATTTTTGAATCCAAATGGTTTTGGAAATGGACTGGGATTAAAGTAAAAAGTTTTTGAAAAGGAATTTCAAATATAAAATTTATTTTTGAATAAATTAATTAAGTTTTGGAGTTTAAATAATTTGATTTAAATTTAAATTCAAAATTTGAAATTGAATCCTATGTTTGGAAACTACGGATTAAAGATGTTGTACAAGTTATATATGGGTTAAACCATTTTAAGGGTATTGATTTGGGAATTTGAACTTAATTCAAGGGATTTAACTCGTGTAAATATAATTGGATTTTTCTGAAACGAAAACTATTTGTTTTCAAATAATAAAAGCTTTGACATAAGAAATGAACTTCCAATTTGTGTTAAAAGGATTTCAAGTCAAAAATGGAAATGGTATTCCAAGTTATGAATAAATATTTAGAAACGGGTTTGAAAGCTATAAGTTAAATCTCTGATTTAATGACTTAATCCAACTGAAATGGAAATTGTTTTGAAATCTGTGAATGGAACTTTGTCAAACTGGGTGAACTTTATGAAATAAATCTTTTTGTTGAAAGATTTAAAATGGTAATTTGTTTAACCATTTGAAGAAAGATTTTTGGTTTTTAAAAGTTGTGACTTGACTGAAATCCCATATCCATATGTTTTAAATATTGCGCTCATTATTCGGTTTAGCCGGGAGAGGACCTTGTGTCATATAACCCATTCCGAATAGTGATACGACATCATAGATTGCTTTTGAAGACCGGTGTTGAAGACCGGGTGTCTTCGAGAACGATAGGATAACCTGTCGATTGACTCTGCACTGAGTTTCTCCGGTGTAGAGTCCTCCATATGTGATGGGGAGTCCCATCGGAATTGTGGATACCCGGATTGCGAGGGCTTCTTCGGAAGTGCCTTCGGTTCTGTTCGAACCCGGAACAGACTTGTATGGTTGTATGTCTGACACTACACTTTGACATATTAAACTGATCTCTATCAAATACATTTCTGCTTGGTGACGGAGAATTTATTCTTTTAGCTTAACACCCTTCTCTGAGATGTACGAGCTCAGAGGTTATGTAGTTGATGGTTATCAGTGATATACTCCTAATTTGGTTGTGTGGCATGCTGAGTGCTGCTGTGTATCATTTGTAGATCAAAGCATTGCTTTTGTATAAATCATAGCTTTGTGGACGAGACTGCATCAAGACCTCACACCCCGGAAATGGTCGAAACATGAAATATGCGGTAAGGTTATGAGGGTCGCTCCCTTTAAGGTGTGTCATTCCCTTCTGGAAATGGGTGGTACCATGCTTTGGAGCCTAGATACTTAATTCATGTGGACACTGCAGATCTATTACTTTGTGATTGCTTTGTGGTTGAGAGGCGCCTCGGTTAAAGGTCTCAAAGGATCGGGGGATGGCATGCTCGAGTAGTAGTTACCTAGTTACAGAGGTAACCCGGCCTTGTGTTGGCAGAGATCCGGTTTGGTTCTTGGGACGTCCCTCCAGAGGCGTCTCATGGACAGTAGGAAGTTCCTTAGCCAGACCATTTGTTGGAAATCCAAACAAAACAATACGCGCCTTGTACAGTTTTAGTTGTAGAACCTGCCATTTACTTATGGTGGCGCCCCACTGTTTAGATGGTAGCTATAGTAGGCATACAATAATGGTTGTTTGCTAGCTAAGATTAATATTATACTTTCGAAATGTTTTTCTACACTATGCACTAATAATATCAAAGAAATTTTCTCGTATCAAGCATATTTGACTATCATAAGGAGAAATATCCTCCAATTCTGCGTTTGCATTTTGTGTGTGGCGGGAGGCTTTATGGTAGTTTCATTTTCCAAAAAAGCATTGCAGATTTATTTTAAATTCTCTTATTGTTTGTTTTAAGGATAAACTGTTTTTGTTTGCTTATACCAGTCCCACGACTAACCTGGAGTTTATTGTTCATTTCCAAAACTCTGGGTGCCCATATTTTTCCCACACGGGCAGTCTAGAGTTGGGTTATTCAAATAATCAACAATAGGTGTAGATTCGATAGCTTTCGAAGTCTTTGGTTGGGTAGCGTTCAGCCTTAGGATTTGGCAATCGCATTTGGATCAAGTTGCTTCACTTCATCGTTATTGGGAGTTGGAGCTATTTCTGTATTGGTGCCTTGGAGATGGAGATTACCGATACTGGAGTTCTCCTTTAAATATTACTTTCTCTATTGGAGATATTGTTCCGCTGCTCGTGTTATCATTTTTTTTCCACTGCTATTGTCTTGTATCATATCTCTGATGTATATTGATATTCGTTGTATCATCATTGTATCTGGATATTGTATCAAATGTTGTATATCAAAGTATTATTCATTTCTTCCGCTGTGTTGTAGTTAATGTGTTATAAGCTCCGGCGAACCAGATTTGACGTTTGGATCTGTGGCATTTGAAAACGAGTGTCTTATTCGGTGCCGATTTTTCGAAGGTCGAGTCAGGGTCTCTACATTTGGTATCAGAGATGAAGGTTGAAACTTTAGCTCAGGAGTATAACACATTAAGTAACTCATTAGAGATAGGGTGAAGTATACCCTAGAATGAGTATATCCCTAAGATATCCATTTGAATGCCTCAATAAATTCTCTTACTATCCACTAATGGTGAGTATGAGTGCAGGAAGAGGATGAGATATGGGATAGGGGAGTGCCACTATAAATGGTCAATACGCTACGACAGTGGAAACAACTTTCTCTATCAGTCTCCTTTGATTCGATCTCAAATTCTTTTGATTGCTTCGTAGCAGCTACAAGAAGAAGCTTCGGTGCAGTGATCGCCTGCGAATCGTGCAGATAAGTTCCTACCTCGTATTCTTATTATCAGCTTTTCGTTTTAAACTCTAATGAAGTTGGAAATTTTAAATTGAGTTAAATGGTTAATAGAATATGAAGCTAACTTTAAATTGTATCAATAAAATGATATCGATCAAGATCAAATTCAAAATTCTATTGTAATTTCTTGTGTTGATCGAAGTCCGAAGAGGGATAGATTGGTATATGCTTTGGAGTATTCCGACCTGAATTTGTAATTCATGTCTAGTGTTTGAGAATTATGGAAGATTAAATCCATTTATCTATTCTCTGGGGACTGATATATTCTACGGATGATTAATTATCCCTTCGAACTAATCAATGTCCTTGCATATTCGTAGACCCGTGGACCCGAGTATCTTGTGAAATAACTGTATGAGTTTGTTCTCATATCTATTGTTGATATTCTGATTTAGTAAGCCAAATACAGAATTGATGTCCAGTTTGATTTGGAAAGATATTTCTCTATCTTTCATCTTTTAAGGGGGGGAATCTGTAACAATCCCCATGTTTGGGTAAAATTAAATTTGGTAATTGATATAAATTTGTGAATTTAAAATGTAAATTAAATTAATTTTTCCCAGATTAAATAGGATACTTGTTTATTTGGACATTGATTTTAAAATTTAACCGTGGATTTGAGATTCTATATTTAATATCTTATAAATAAAAAGTAACATCCCAAAAATTTATCAATTAAAATTAATAATATATTTTAAACTTTTGGAATTTAATTTGAAAATAAATTGAAAAGTTTCAAAATAAATAGAATGAGTGATAAACTATTTATGGATGAACTTTTGAGTTTAAAATCTTGAAATAATAAATATTTTAAAAAATCATTTGAGTTCAAATTATATTTATATATATTGCATATATGAGTAGATTTGAGTGTATACATTTAATTTGAATTTAAATTGCATAAGTATGTGTATGGGTATATAAATAGACATAGATGGACTTTAATTCAAGTGAATTTAAATTTGAATTTAAATTTAAAATAAATGTTTTAGAAAAAATATTTGGCTTTTGAAAATCATTAAGATGTAATTTTTATTTTATATAATGTAAAGATTGTGATACATGTTAATATAAAAAGGAAATGTTTTGTAAAAAAATAAAACAAAGAGGGGTGTGTTTATTTATAAAGTAAATATGATATAAAATTTATTTAAAAATTCTTTTATCTTTGGAAAATTACAAATGATAAACATACACAAAGGGATGGAGTAAAGGAATTAACATACATTGAGGCCTCGTGATCATTTTTTAACGAATGGCATCCAATATAATTAATTGAATAAAATAATAAGATTTAAAAATTGAAAAAAACTTTTCATCTCCCCATATTCAAATCATATAACCTCTCAGCAAATCTGCAAAACAGTAACAACGATTTGAGTATCACAAATCTCAACACAGAAGAATTCGAAACCATTTTCAATTACAAATCTGAAACAAAGATCAAGGAAACAGATCACAACTAAAAACAGACTTGCAAGCAAAAGAATTTACAAAAAAAACTAGAAGTTTCAAGTCTGGGGCAAAGTTTCTGATTCAAAAACAAAAGCTAGAAGCAACTCAACTGATTCAAACATCAAGTAACAAATCAGTTTCAAAGCAGAAAAGAAAGTTTACAAATCAAAAATGCATGGAAATCAAAACCTGAGCAATTAGAGCAAAAGCAAACAAGTGCAAGATCAACTCGGGTTAATTAAGACAAGTAAAATTCTTTTAAAAGATTTGAATTTGAAGTAGTTAATCAGTAATGAAGCAAAGAGATTTAAACAATTATATTAAACAGTTGCAGGAGGAAATTAAGTTCAAAGATTAAACTTATTCCTAGATCCCAGTAGCAGGAAGGAATAAAAGGCTTCTCTGTGTATAACAACAATTCAAACTATAAGTGATTTAAAATTGTTGTGTTTGATGAATTAAGTGAATAAATACAACCAAAAATAAGCATGATTTTTATTTACAATTTCCAGATTCAAAGCTTCAGGCAAGCTAAACAAAAATAAAAAGTTCCAGGCTGATATCTATCTTTGCTTCTCTGTTAGCAAATATACGGGTGAGCAAACTTTAATTTTTAAAACCAGTTTCTTTGAATCCTATACTTGTGATTATGTGAATTGTCTTGATGAGATTGCTTGTTGTTATTGATAAATGCCTACATATATAGATCTACATATAAATTATGTTTGCATGCCTGAGTATGTTGTGTGCATAGGCAAAATAGCTCCATGTTCTTATGTTACAGGTTTTTAAACCTGTTTAAAAAAAAATCCATTACTCCCTACATAATCTGTTTTAGACTTTGATTCCTAAATGAAAAATGATCATATGAATGTAACATCAATCTTAAAAATAAATTCAATCAGATTTATCAAGTGATTATTTCAAAAACCAGGATGTTCGGTGATGACCAAATATAAGTGGAAATTCAATCAATTAAATTCCAAGTTTCAAGTTCATAGCTTCACTCGAAATTGTAAATAATGATTTTTGATAATGGTTTCGAGATTTTTAAGTTTGAAAACCGAACGAAATCGTGAGTTGAACAAAATGGATATTTTCGTCAAAATCCGACGATAAATGATGAGTTGGGAATCGCGATTAAGGGTGAAGCTAGCTGGTATATTGGTAGATTTGAGGAAAATATGAACTGAATTTATAAAGTGTTGTGGCGACGGGAATTGGTCGATCTAGGGTTCGACAGTGGTTTTTGGTTGATGGGATTCTCGGTGGAACTGCGTTCTCATCAGAGATTTTCATTCGATCACACCCAGGGAAAATTGTTTGGGGGTCAACGGTGTAGCTTTGGTCATGGTGGCTAGGTCATTGGTGGACGAGGTTGACGGCATGGGGTGGATTTAGGTTGTTGGGTTGGGTTTCCATGTCGACCTGATAACGCATTTTGATTTCGTGACGAATTCGTCGATGTTGAGTCGCTGAAGCATTCATGTGGTGGATCGTCGACATGCTGATGGCCATAGAAGGGTCGGAAGCAATCCAATCGCTTGTGCATGTGCACGCGTGTGCACTTGAGGCTGGTTGGTTGAAGTGTTAGGGAAGAAGAAGGGAATACTCGGGTTTACTCTCGTGAAAATGGAATGATAGCTCGGGGAAAAGAAGGAGGAATGGAACTCGAAGTTATGGTCGAGTTTTTGTCCAATAGGCTCGGGTCTGTGGGTTTTTATATAAAACAGTTTTTTTAACTTTAAAAACAAATCAAGTTTAAATAAATTTATTAATTAGCTTTTGTGTATAATAATCATTTTATCTAAAGTTTGGAATTAGAAGATGGGTTATAAAATAAATCTTTTAATTGAGTTTAAAATGTTTAAAGTTATGTATAACCTTTATTTCAAAAGTTATTTCAAATAAACATAATAATATTATGAAGTTAATTTAGAAAAGATGTTTTAACTGGTAATTAACTTAAGGGTCTACGTTAAATTATTACAAGATTTATCTGATAAGGTTTAAAGGGTAATAAAAGTGATTAATAAGGATAAAATGGGTTATCTTTAAATTTAATTAAGAAATTAATGATTTGTTAATATAAGCAATTAAGGAATAATTAATTAAGAATGATTATTTAATGATTAAAGATTAATTTAAATTATGATTAAAGGTGAAATTAATTAATGACTAAAAAAATTAATTAAAAGTAAATTAACTTATGAAAGTGATTAAGGAATGATTATTAATTAAGGATTAATTAATTAATCATTGTAATAAATTAAAGATAATTAATTATTAATATAATGTTAATTAATTTATAATTAAGGATTTATTAATTAATATAATTAATAAATGAAGATTAAATTAATGAGAACAATTAAAGGTAATTAATTACTTAAAGATAATTACTTAATTAAAAGTAATTCATTAATAATTAAAGGTGGATTGATCAAGTGATTAACATTGATTAGGGATAGTTACTTACCATAATTAATAAAGGATAATTAGTTTAATGGTAATTAAATAATTAAAGGGTAATTAATTAATTAAAGATAATTAATTAAATGGTTAATTTAAATAATTAAAGGATAATTATTTAATTGTTAAAAGTTGATGAATTATAATTAAGGGTTAAATCAATATTATTATTAATGGTTAATTAATGAATAATTAAAGAATAATCAATCAAAATAATTTGTAATTTATTAATGTTAATTAACCCGGATTAGTAATTCATAAGTAATTAATCTAATTTGAATTAATCAGATAATTAACTGATCTTACTTATGAATGTTTGAATTCTATTGGATGATTGAATTGTTTGTATCCCTGATAGTGATGACCTGTTTTGATTTGAGCTGTGTTTAATGTAATTTATTATCTGTCATATATATATATATATATATATATATATCTGTGATCTGTGAATGAAAGATAAGCGTTATAGTTTATACTGCTTATCAAATATATTGCCATATTTGAATCTGTGCTGATTGATAATGTTGCACTTCTATTGTGTAAAACCCATGGACCACATTTATACACACACAAGTATGGATTGCACGTGGAAATTGGTTAAATCACAGATTTTTGAAAATAATTTTAAAATTGAATTTTTTAATCCAAATGGTTTTAGAAATGGACTGGGATTAAAGTAAAAAGTTTTTGAAAAGGAATTTCAAATATAAAATTTATTTTTGAATAACTTGATTAAGTTTTGAAGTTCAAATAATTTGATTTAAATTTAAATTCAAAATTTGAAATTTGAAATTGAATCCTATGTTTGGAAACTACGGATTAAAGATGTTATACCAGTTATATTTAGGTTAAACCATTTTAAGGGTATTGATTTGGGAATTTGAACTTAATTCAAGGGCTTTAACTCGTGTAAATATAATTGGATTTTTCTAAAACGAAAACTATTTGTTTTCAAATAATAAAACCTTTCATATAAGAAATGAACTTTCAATTTGTGTTAAAAGGATTTCAAGTCAAAAATGGAAATGGTCTTCCAAGTTATGAATAAATATTTAGAAACAGGTTTGAAAGCTATAAGTTAAATCTCTGATTTAATGACTTAATCCAACTGAAATGGAAATTGTTTTGAAATCTATGAATGGATCTTCGTCAAACTGGGTGAACTTTATGAAATGAATCTTTTTGTTGAAAGATTTAAAATGGTAATTTGTTTAACCATTTGAAGAAAGATTTTTGGTTTTTAAAAGTTGTGACTTGACTGAAATCCCATATCCATATGTTTTAAATATTGCGCTCATTATTCAGTTTATCCGGCAGAGGACTTTGTGTCATATAACCCATTTCGAATAGTGATACGACGTTATGGATTGCATTTGAAGACCGGGTGTCTTCGAGAACGATAAGATAACATGTCGATTGACTCTGCGTTGAGTTGCTTTGATATACAGTCCTCCATTTTTGATGGGGAGTCCGATCAGAATTGTGGATACCCGAATTGCAAGGGCTTCTTCGGAAGTGCCTTCGGTTATGTTTTAACCCAGAAAAGACTTGTATGGTTGTATGTCTGACACTACACTTTGAGATATTAAACTGATCTTTATCAAATACATTTCTTCTTTGTGGCGGAGAATTTATTCTCTTAGCTTAACAACCTTCTCTGAAACGTACGAGCTCAGAGGTTATGTAGTTGATGGTTATCAGTGATATACTCCCAATTTGGTAGTGTGGCATGCTGAGTGCTTCTGTGTGTCATTTGTTGATCAAAGCATGGCTTTTGTATAAAGAGTAGCTTTGTGGATGAGACTGCATCAGGACCTCACACCCCGGAAATGGTCGAAATAGGAAAGATGCGGCAAGGTTATGAGGGTCCCTCCCTTTAGGGTGCGTCATTCCCTTCTGAAAAAGGGTGGTATCATGGTATGGAGCCTAGATACTTAACTCATGTGGACACTGCAGATCTATTACTTTGTGATTGCTTTGTGGTTGAGAGGCGCCTCGGATAAAGGTCCCAAAGGACCGGGGGATGGCATGCTCGAGTAGTAGTTACCTAGTTACAGAGGTAACCGGGCCTTGTGTTGGCAGATATTTGGTTAGGCTCTCGGGACGTCCCGCCAGAGGCGTACCCATGGACAGTAGGAAGTTCCTTAGCATGACCATTTGTTGGAAATCCAAACAAAACAATACACGCCTTGTATGGTTTTAGTTGTAGAACTTGCCATTTACTTATGGTGGCGCCCTACTGTTTAGATGGTAGATATAGTAGGCATACAATAATGGTTGTATGCTGGCTAAGATTAATATTATACTTTCGAAATGGTTTTCTACACTATGCACTAATAATAAATCAAAGAAATTTTCTCGTATCAAGCATATTTGACTATCATAAGGAGAAATCTCCTCCAATTCTGCGTTTGCATTATGTGTGTGGCGGGAGGCCTTATGGTAGTTTCATTTTTCAAAAAAGCATTATGGATTTATTTAAATTCTCCTGTTATCTGTTTTACGGATAAACTGTTTTTGTTTGCTCATATCAGTCCCACGACTGACCTGGAGTTTATTTTTCCTTTCCTAAACTCTGGGTGCCCTCAATTTTCCCACAAGGGCAGTCTAGAGTTGGGTTTTTCAGATAATCAATAATAGGTGTAGATTCGATAGCTTTCGAAGTCTTTGGTTGGGTAGCGTTCAGCCTTAGGATTTGACAATCGCATTTGAATCAAGTTGCTTCACTTCATCGTTATTGGGAGTTGGAGCTATTTCTGGATTGGTGCCTTGGAGATGGAGATTACCGATACTGGAGTTCTCCTTTAAATATTACTTTCTCTATTGGAGATATTGTTCCGCTGCTGGTGTTATCTTTTTCTTTCCACTGCTATTATCTTGTATCATATCTCTGATGTATATTGACATTCGTTGTATCATCATTGTATCAAATGTTGTATATCAAATGTATTATTCATTTCTTCTTCTGTGTTGTACTTAATATGTTATAAGCTCCAGCAAACCAGATTTGACGTTTGGATCTACGGCATTTGAATACGATTGTCGTATTCGGTGTCGATTTTTCGAAGGTCGAGTCAAGGTCGCTACATTTGGTATCAGAGCTGAAGGTTGAAACTTTAGCTCAGGAGTATAACACATTAAGTAACTCATTAGAGACAGGGTGAAGTATACCCTAGAATGAGTATATCCCTAAGATATCCGTTTGAATGCCTTAGTAAATTCTCTTACTATCCATTAACAGTGAGCATGAGTGCAAGAAGATATCCGATTTTTCGAAGGTCGAGTCAGGGTCGCTACAAGATGAATCATAACAAGCCTCATATCATCGGCAACTCAAATAAACAAAGGATGTGAATATTCCAAATCAAGCCAAAAAGGCAAATAACAAATACCAATGAAGGTACACAAGTTTCCACAAGGTAATCGCTATGTATCACGTGGTTCAAAGGACCTACCTCGAAAGGCGTTACTCTAGGGAAATATAAATGTCAAAGAAACAAAAGATGCACATGCTCATTACTGTATAAACAAGGATCCACAAGCCCAAGGCGGCGAACCCAAGTACCTCTCGAGCGGTGACGAAGGACCAACTCCAAAAGTGATACTATAGGGCGACAAAACCAAAGGCACAAACCCAAAGGCAACAAACCCGAAGGCACAAACCCAAAGGCAATAAACCATAGTGGCGAAGGTTTGGAGGCCCGGTACTGGACACCACTAATGTCACGACCCAAAATCCAGCGTTCGAAAATCGACATCAAATACCTCACTTGTATTTGACTGCCAGAGATTCAGACGTCAAACTCTAGTTCGGATGGAGCTTATAACAACATTAGATGAATATAAACAACAGAAACAAAATGAATTGACATTAATCAACATCATAGATACAACATCATCACAATATTTATTACAACCATTATCACTAACATTAGAGTGCTACACTTGAAATAACAACAGAATAACAACAACTTCATAATGGAACGACAACCGAGTCTCCAAAAGGTTCCAATATACTTTAAACTTCGATAAGGCCTTCAATACTCCAAACCAAAGCTTCCAAAATCCGATGGCTTCCAAACCAAAAGATTTCAAAAGATTCCAAGCTAGCTCCAAAACACGAATAACCGCTTCTAGGCTGCCTATGCGGAAATTATGGGCACCCAGAGTTTAGAAAGGGAACAATAAACTCAGGGTCGGTCATGGGACTGGTATGAGTAAACAAAACAGTTGTTTGAAACAAAAATTGTTTATAAAAGAAATCTGATATGCTTTTGAAAAATGAAACTACCATAAAACCTCATGCCACATACACAATGCAATCACAGAATTGGGGGAGATTTCTTTGTATGATAGTCAAATATACTTGATACAAGAAAACTCTTTTAATATTATTATTAGTGCATAGTGTAGAAAACTTTTCGAAAGTATAATATTAATCTTAGCCATCATACAACCATTATGCTATGCCTACTATAGCTACCATCTAAATAGTGGGGAGCAACCATAAGTAAATGGCAGGTTATACAACTAAAACCGTACAGTGTTCGTATTGGTGATTGGATTTCCGACAAATGGTCAGGCTAAGGAACTTCCTATGCTACATGGGTACGCCTCTAGAGGGATGTCCGGAGAACCTACATGGATCTCTGCCAACACAAGGTCAGGTTACCTTTGTAACTAGGTAAGTACTACTTGAGTATGCGATCCCTTGGTCGTTTGCGACCTTTATCCGAGGGCCCTCAACCACAAAGCAACAACCACAAAGTAATGAATTTGCAGCAACAACATATGTTAAATATATGGGCTCCATACCATGATACCACCTTTTTCCATAAGGAGATAGCATACCCTAAAGGGCGCGACCCTCATAACCTTGCCGCATCTTTCTTATTTCGACCATTTCCAGGGTGTGAGGTCTGACGAGGTCTCGTCCATAAAGCTACGCTTTACACAAAAGCCATGCTTTGATCAAAAAATGATCGGCAACACACAGCTGCACTCGGCATGCCACACTACCAAATTGGGAGTATATCACTGATAACCATCAACTTCATAATCTTTGATCTCATACGTCTCAGAGAAGGGTGTTAAGCTAAGAGAATAAATTCTCCGCCACCAAACAGAAATGTATTTGATAGAGACCAGTTTTATATCTCAAAGTGTAATGTCAGACATACAACCATACAAGTCTGTTCTAGGTTCGAACAGAACCGAAGGCGCTTTCGAAGAAGCCCTTGCAATCTGGGCATCTACAATCCCGATCGGATTCCCCATCATATATGGAGATCTCTATACCGGAGCAACTTAGTGTAGAGTCATTCAACAAGTTATCCTATCGTTTTCGAAGACACCCGGTCTTCACCACCGTCTTCAAATGCTATCCATTTCGTCGCATCACTATTCGGAACGGGTTATATGGCACAAAGGTCCTCTCCCGGCTAAACCAATTAGGGAGCGCTTAATTTCTAAAACATATGGATGTGTCATTCACAAAGATTCACTTTCAGGGTTCGATGTGGGTTTCGGATAACCAACTAGAATCCGACTCCCTTTTGCATCGAAATTCAATTGTCGTTTTACGGGCCAATGAATTTTCACATTCACACATAAACAAATCACAAATATCACAGTTTAGCACAAAGCAATTCACATCACAAAGTATCACAATCACTAACAGGGGTGTCAGTCAGCCCAAGGCACTTCAACAATAATCAATCATCTAATAATGAGATGAATTAATAGTGTGATTATAATCAATTAATCACATAATTTTTTTCATTAATTATCTTTAATTAATGATGAATTATCCTTAATTTTAAATTAATTAATCCTTAATTTTAAATTAATTAATCCTTAATTATTAATTAATCCTTAGTTAATTAAATATTAATTATTAGTTAATTAAACCCTTGATTATTAATTAATTAAATCTTTACTTGCCTTCATTAATTAATTATTCCTTAATTAATTACCTTAATTAATCTTTAATTATAAATTAATTAACTTTAATTAATAATTTAATTACCCCTTAATTAATTACACTTTAATTATTAAGTAATTATAAATCATAAATCTTTAATTAATCATTCAAGTATTATTAAAAATCTTTACTTAATAAACTTATAATTAATAATCATTAACATAAGAGGTTAAGTTTAATTAAGAGTTAAAAGTCAATTTTTATCTTGATTTACTTTTAATTGTTTATTTAAAATAATTAATAAAAAATATCACAATTGAATAAATTTGTAACGACCAGGTATTTTCAACCATTCGCATCCATTATAAGTGTATAGGTAGACACTCATGCCGGAATTGAATTGCTCAAAATACCGCATTGTAAATAAAAATTTGGCAAATCTCAGAATATACAGTAAATAAAAATCACAGATTACAGACACAGAGTAATAATAATGCAGCGGAAGTAAAAGAGATAGTAGTTCATGAAGCTACTATATAAGTATATCAGAGTTACATAAGATACAATAGAAGAAATAAAGTATAACAGAAGTTTAAATATGATAACCAAGTACAAGCTGAATAGAACAACCGAACTGAAAAGATGAAACTTGACAAGTAGATAATCTCCAGCGATTCCAATCTCCAGAAAGTGGAAATCCAAATCTGTGAATAACTCAGGCTGACCCGAGCGTAAATAAAAATACAAACACTCGAGTCAGGACATACATACTTATACAATGTAAACCAACTCAAGTGAACTGTAGCAAAGGTACAAGTAACTTAGAAGATGCTTGAGACCGCCCATCCTCTAAGGATCCGTTAAACTATTTACTATATAGTATTATACGCTATATACAATAGTGTCTAATCAGTAAAGTATAATCATATAGAAAATAGCGTTAAGGGGATGATGAACCTTAACGCGGTCGGATCTTTAAAACCAAAATCGTAGTGGGCTCGATATAAGGAGATGACACGGCACGCAAGGCAATGCCAGGGTGGATACACCGTTTACACTCCCGGACCGGTGGTGACGGCAAGCCAGCAGCTTCCGCCCACCTCGAACAATACCCCCGAATCAATGTGGCGCCACATATCGAATCACAAAAGTAATAGAATGGTTTCCGATGGAGCATGCTCGATGAAAGGGTGCAACCCTTTGTGTAGCCCGGTATAGCTCCTGTTTTAGTCATTTATGCCAACTCACGGGAGTTGGGTCCACGTAATATACCTCGAGAACGTCGCCACCATCCTACTTCATTCTGGAATCTCCACCGCGTACACATTTGTTAAAGTGGTTACGGTATTGGCCGGCTATAAGACAATATCTGATCCCGGTCTCTTTAACAACCAATCGTTATTATAACCCGTAGTTATAACTTTTAAAAAATATATTTTATACTTCAAAATAAAATATCATTTCAACCCAAATCTTTATCAAAATAAAGATTAAATTAATTCCAAACCATTTCAATATATCCTCATACCATATCTTTCGATTCAAATATTTATCAAAATAAATATCAAGTCATTTCTAACCATTTCAATATATTAAATTATCATATCCTTTCAAAACTTCCTTTCAAATCATTTTAATATATCAAAATATCATAACCTTTCAAAACTACGTTCAAAATATCTTATCTTTCAACACTTCCTTTCAAATTATTTTAATATCAAAATGTCATATCTTTCAAAACTCCATTTTCAAATCATTTTAATATATCAAAATATCATATCTTTTCAAAACACATTTCAATCATTTAATATATCAAAATATCAAAACCACATTCATTTCAAGTCATTATTCATTTTATTCAATTTAAAATACCATTTCAAATCTTATTTCAAAACAGTTTATATTCAAAAAAAAAATCATTTTTAATCATTAAAGTTATTATTTCAATAATTAAATTATTAAATTTCCAAAATTTTCAACTTCCAAAGTTCATTTATTCACTTAATTTTATCAAATCAGTGAAAATTCACTTTTCGTGGCATTTAGAAAACGCTACGGAAAGATACATTCAAAACAGTTCAATTTAGCAAAAGACAACATTTTAAAATGTTGTAATAAGGTTTACTTAAATTTCAAATAAACTTAGTTAAATTCAAAAATTATAGCACTTACAAAAATTGCTATAATAGCTTTTAATTCAATTTAGCTTTTTATTTCATTATCATCAACTACAGCATTTACAAATGCTGTAATATCATTTACATTGTAATTAATAGCATTTCAAAAATGCAGTCAATTAACTTCAAATATTCAATATAATTTCTCAACCAATTATATTTTTTTATTTAAAACATTTTTAACTCATAAAATTATACATTTTCACATTTATAAACATCATTTAATTTTCTTTAAGTTCATGATTTTATAAAGTTAAATTTCCATTCAAAAATCAAGATTTAATAATAATTCGCTTATTAAATTGCAATGTTCAATTTTAAATTCATTGCATTAAATTTCAACTTAACACTTAAGTTCAAATTCTCAAATATAACTTAGTTTTATTTTTATTTACTTAACTAAAAGTTCACTTTTAAGGCAATTTCATAAATTTCCAATTTAGTTATATTTCAAAATTTCAACTTAAAGTATTCATTCTTTTCACATTTCAACTTTATTAAAAATCATTAATATGATATAAAATCACTTTGAATTCATTTAAATTCAAATTATCATAAATTTATCATAATTTCATATTCAATTAAATTTCCAATTATAATTAAATCAAATTTTTCAAAATAACTTACGTTCAAAATTTTCTAACTTTTCATTAATTCATTTTACTTACAATTATTCAGAAAATCAATAATATTTTACAAAAATCCTTTTTAATTAGATTTAAATCAAAATGTTTTAATATTTACATTTCTAAAATAATTTTAAAATTTTTAGAAAACATATATTAACTACGGGTCTGTATATAATTTTCTACACTAGAAAAAGTGATACGGGTAATATATCATTTCAACCCGTAACTTACAAAGAAAATCCGGGTTTTATCATTTCAAACCCGCAGTCCCAAGTAAATGAAATAAATTGAAAATCATTCAGGCCTATTTCAGCCCATAACAATTTTCCCTTATTCTAAAGTCCGTTCGGGTATGTATCATTTCAACCCATAGTGATTTCTAATTTACAGGGAACTTGCAGTGTGATAAACTGATAAAAATGAACAGTAACAACATATATATAATAACAGATGATATGACATGAAATTTAACAGGTTTAACATCATATAAAAAAATCACATGGTAGTTATAACATCATATTTAATTCTCCACATTTAGTTGTTGTTGTTTCACAACTGCATAAGTATAAATATCGTGTGAGCTTTACTCACCTTTTTGTGCTGGAGATTGCAATACAAATGACACAACGGATTCCAGAAGGCACGATGACACAACAATAGGCTCAAGTGGGAAGAGATCCAAGCTTAGAACTTGTGTTACAACCCAGAACAAAACAAAATAAAATTACAATTCAATACAACATTGAATAGGAATAACTTTGAAATAAAAAGAGATACGAATACACAGTCTTTTGTCTTGCCTTCTACACTTGCTAGCACGGCTTAGGGAATGTTGGCTCAGGTTTGGACATACTTTGGTTCAGGTTTGGGTCCTATAAGGCATGGCTACAAGGTATTGAAGTGGTGGAGGAGTTACTATGCATGAATATGAAGAGGCTTATGCAAATAGTGGGTTTCTGGTTCATTTTGGGCTAGGCTACATGGATCTATGGCTCGGCTATGACATGTTTCAGATCTAGAAAGAGGATGAAGGTGATGGTTAGGGGTGTGTCAAGGTGGTGGTGGAGCAAGAGGAGGTGGTCAAGGTCATCTAAGGTGATGGTGATGAAGACTATGTGGCTAGACATGCTTTTTAAGGAGTTTTAACATAGTTTTTGTGGATTTCGCATCATGGGATGGTCATGGCACTTGCTGGTCAGAGGAGGAAGGGTTTTGGTCGTGTATGATGTGGGGAAGGAAGTGATGGTGGTCGGTGGAGGAGATGGTGGAGGTGTTAGGCCAAACAAAGCAATGAGAGGTCATGGCAAAAATCAAGCAAAACAAAGAAGAAGAAGTAGAAAAATGAGAGGAGGAAGAGAGACCATTGCTTATCTTTCTTTGCTCAGATCTAAAATGGATGTGTATTATTGATGGAATGAGAAACTTTCACGTGAATAAGCAAAAGAAAAGGAACGGCTACAATAAATTGATGCATTGATTGAAAAAGAAACGGTAAAAGAAACGGTGAAATGACTTTACGTTTCTTAGCTTTTAAAACCTTCCATACTTCCTTTCCTTTTAAATCA
The DNA here is from genome assembly GCA_030765085.1 of Allium cepa. NCBI lineage: Eukaryota > Viridiplantae > Streptophyta > Magnoliopsida > Asparagales > Amaryllidaceae > Allium > Allium cepa. The sequence goes on from CM060937.1 coordinate 952,055,608, forward strand.
AATAAAACAAAATAAAATTCAGCAAGTAAATCTAAAAACCGAAACAAAGTGAAAAAAAATAAAAATATATAATTAAATTTAAAGAAAATATAAAAAAGAATTGAGGAAATTGCTTAAAAATAGAAAACAGGGTTCAAAAATTACAATTAAAACATCAATGGCTTTGGAAAAATATCTACTTCATTTTAAAAATATTCTAAAGCAAAATTTTGAAATAAAATAATTTACTTATCATTCCTAAAATAAAATAAATATTTAAATTTTAATTAAATAGAATTTAAATTAAGAAAATGGCTTAAAATTGCGAAATAGACTTTAAAATTAGAAATAAATTCAATGCACTTTGGAAAATTTTTATATACTTGAAAATATTTATAAATAAAGATAAATACACAAAATAAAAATGAATTCACAAAATAAAATATATAAATTAAATTTAAATATAATTTTGATGAAGAAAATAGCAGAAAATAAGAAAACAGCCTAAAAAAAAGAAATCAACACGGTAAACTTTGGAAAAATTCTAACATCACTAAAAAAAATGTTTTTAAAAATAGAATATATATATCTAACAATTCATATAACACATAGTAGAACATTATTTGACAATTAAAAATATAATTTATAAAATTTAACTTAAAGAAAATTGTTAAATAATTCAGTGTACACACAATATTGAAAACAGTATAACTTTCACATTCTAAATCCGTTTTCATCGAAACGAAAAGTGGTATTCATGTTATTAAACTATTTTCATAATAAAATATAAAATTTAAAAAATTCAAACATTTAAAATTTTAAGTTAAAAATTCAAAAGTTGACTATTTTGACCAAAAATTCACTTTTTGGAAAATATTCTTTTTAGTCATGCTTTGGAATGATAACTCGTATCAAAACTAAAGTTTATCATTCAAAATAAATAAAATAAGTTTTTAAATCAAAAATTCAATTAAAATATACAAAAAAAAAATCCCAAAATAAAGGGTTGTTGCACTCTCCCCGACTCAAAACTTTCGTCCCCGAAAAGGAATGAGGTACGGGAAAGCACAGAAAAAGATGGAGTGAAACAAGATTAGGACAAGATGACAAGGAGAAGGAAATTATACATGATAACTATTGTGATAGGTAAGTTTAACAAGTTGCAGATTTATCAAAGATTATAGAAAGATTTCTAAACAGAAAGATTATAGAAGATGCCTACACCAGTCTATAGGAAGATAAGAATAATAAGGACAACAAAAGATAATTTGAAAAACAAAATAAGGAAATAAATTTGAAAGCATGGAAATTTCAACTTAATTTTTTTTATTTTATAAGTTAAATAAATCATTAACTATCTCAAATTTCATTATTTTATTATCCAATCATCTTAAATTAAGAATTTTTAAAACTATGGGTTTGAAAAATAATCATTTATTACACTCACAATGTACTTAATAAATTTTATTCTTCTTTATTCCTAATTAAAATTAAATTTATTCCTCCCAATATATTTATCACTTATGTTAAACATACTTACACTTATTATAACTGCTTTCTTTTATTCTTAGTTCTTTTAACATTATTTTATTGTAAGTTATTCAATTACCCTTTATTATATTTACCTCTGTTAATCGTTTTATAATTAAAATTTAAGTGTATAACATTTATTATAACCACTCAAATTTTATTTATAAAATCTTTTTATATTGTATATTATCCAATTATATTGTTAACTTCTGAAATTAAGGTAAGTTATATTGGAATGCAATTGAGTATTATACAAATAAATCATTTCATGCTTGAATATTCATCCAAAAATTTTGATTTTCTTTTTATAATTGAATTTAAGAATTAAATTTCCGATTTCTTCAAACCATTTAGAGATAAATAAATGTATGTACATAACTTATCGAATCAAATTTTTAAATCATATATCTATATTTTATATTATAAATCAAGTCATATTTTAGAAAATTCAAACCAAATTAAATTCCCAAAACAAAGCTGTAGCAAGACTACATAACAGTCTCTTCACTTCAAAACTCGAAAATGAACGTCGATGATGCTGCAGTCATCACCGAAATTATTTTCCAGCGACAAAGAGAAGAGCACTAATTTTAAATTTAGAATTCTTTGGAAACAAATTTCTATTCAAAAATACTTTAAATGATATAAACTTTTAAAACATTAAACACAAGGTTTGAAACCATCGGAAATTAAATTCTCAAATTCCTTGTTTTAACTTCATTTATGTTCCCAAATCAATTTATAAACAACTATCTATAAATTGATTTATAGAACAATAAATGATAAATTAAGTATTATCATTTAAAATAATCAATTTAACTCAGTTTATTAAGTTTCATAAATTTACTTATATATATCAAAATTTATTTCATTAACCAAATTTTAAAATAATATTGTGTCAGTTTGTTCTGTCAAAGTGTTTTAGAAATCCTATCGATAGCATTGATCAGACAAATCGATCGGAAACCCAAATCAACATCAACAACTCAAACAACACAATATATAAAACATAGATTTAAAAGTATAGTTCAAAATGTTTGGAGATAGGGTAGAAACAAAAGACAAGATGATTAAATAACAAAATAGGGAGGTGGATAAGCTTAAATAAATCACGGGCAACTTTTACTAGGTCAACCGTGACTTAAAGAATAAGATCAATGTGGATTTTTCTAGGGTAAATCTACATTCGATCTCAATAAATAAAGTTTGGAATAACAAAATATATTAGCATCTAAACCAAGGATAGATAATAATCTCTGGTGAATCGATGCTAATTGTAAGGGAGTTTCGCCTTTTTTTCAATTCAATTTGAAATTGGCGTGACTGCCGACTCACTTGAAAGATCATTCAAAGCGGAGTTTTGGAATACTCCAGAGTCAAAAGAAGATGAATAGTGAGGGACACGAATGGATTTTGGAACCGTAGGGAACGTTCCAAAATTCAAAGGAATCGAGTCAAAAAGGAAGAGATTCAAACTCGAATGAAAGTGGTTCTGTAAATACATTCACTCCATATGCTGAGTTTTGCCTAGAGCAACCTGGCTTCGATACCAACTGTAACGACCAGGTATTTTCAACCATTCGCATCCATTATAAGTGTATAGGTAGACACTCATGCCGGAATTGAATTGCTCAAAATACCGCGTTGTAAATAAAAATTTGGCGAATCTCAGAATATACAGTAAATAAAAATCACAGATTACAGATACAGAGTAATAATAATGCAGCGGAAGTAAAAGAGATAGTAGTTCATGAAGCTACTATATAAGTATATCAGAGTTACATAAGATACAATAGAAGAAATAAAGTATAACAGAAGTTTAAATATGATAACCAAGTACAAGCTGAATAGAACAACCGAACTGAAAAGATGAAACTTGACAAGTAGATAATCTCCAGCGATTCCAATCTCCAGAAAGTGGAAATCCAAATCTGTGAATAACTCAGGCTGACCCGAGCGTAAATAAAAATACAAACACTCGAGTCAGGACATACATACTTATACAATGTAAACCAACTCAAGTGAACTGTAGCAAAGGTACAAGTAACTTAGAAGATGCTTGAGACCGCCCATCCTCTAAGGATCCGTTAAACTATTTACTATATAGTAATATACACTATATACAATAGTGTCTAATCAGTAAAGTATAATCATATAGAAAATAGTGTTAAGGGGATGGTGAACCTTAACGCGGTCCCCTTAACGCGGTCGGATCTTTAAAACCAAAATCGTAGTGGGCTCGATATAAGGAGATGACACGGCACGCAAGGCAATGCCAGGGTGGATACACCGTTTGCACTCCCAGACCGGTGGTGACGGCAAGCCAGCAGCTTCCGCCCACCTCGAACGATACCCCCGAATCAAATTGGCGCCACATATCGAAACACAAAAGTAATAGAATGGTTTCCGATGGAGCATGCTTGATGAAAGGGTGCGACCCTTTGTGTAGCTCAGTATAGCTCTTGTTTTAGTCATTTATGCCAACTCACGGGAGTTGGGTCCACGTAATATACCTCGAAAACGTCGCCACCATCCTACTTCATTCTGGAATCTCCACCGCGTACACAGTTGTTAAAGTGGTTTCGGTATTGGCCGGCTATAAGACAATATCCGATCCCGGTCTCTTTAACAACCAATCGTTATTATAACCCGTAGTTATAACTTTAAAAAAAAATATTTTGTACTTCAAAATAAAATATCATTTCAACCTAAATTTTTATCAAAATAAAGATTAAATTAATTCCAAACCATTTCAATATATCCTCATACCTTATCTTTCGATTCAAATATTTATCAAAATAAATATCAAGTCATTTCTATCCATTTCAATATATTAAATTATCATATCCTTTCAAAACTTCCTTTCAAATCATTTTAATATATCAAAATGTCATAACCTTTCAAAACTTCGTTCAAAATATCTTATCTTTCAGCACTTCCTTTCAAATTATTTTAATATCAAAATGTCATATCTTTCAAAACTCCATTTTAAAATCATTTTAATATATCAAAATATCATATCTTTTCAAACCACATTTCAATCATTTAATATATCAAAATATCAAAACCACATTCATTTCAAATCATTATTCATTTTATTCAATTTAAAATACCATTTCAATTCACATTTCAAAACAGTTTATATTCAAAAAAAATCATTTTTAATCATTAAAGTTATTTATGTTCAATAATTAAATTATTAAATTTCCAAAATTTTCAACTTCCAAAGTTCATTTATTCACTTAAGTTTATCAAAACAGTGAAAATTCACTTTTCGTGGCATTTAGAAAACGCTACGGAAAGATACATTCAAAACAGTTCAATTTAACAAAAGACAACATTTTAAAATGTTGTAATAGGGTTTACTTAAATTTCAAATAAACTTAGTTAAATTCAAAAATTATAACACTTACAAAAATTGCTATAATAGGTTTTAATTCAATTTAGCTTTTTAGTTCATTATCATCAACTACAGCATTTACAAATGCTGTAATATCATTTACATTGTAATTAATAGCATTTCAAAAATGCAGTCAATTAACTTCAAATATTCAATATAATTTCTCAACCAATTATATTTTTTTATTTAAAACATTTTTAACTCATAAAATTATACATTTTCACATTTATAAACATCATTTAATTTTCATTAAGTTCATGATTTTATAAAGTTAAATTTCCAGTCAAAAATCAAGATTTAATAAATATTCGCTTATTAAATTGCAATGTTCAATTTTAAATTCATTACATTAAATTTCAACTTAACACTTAAGTTCAAATTCTCAAATATAACTTAGTTTTATTTTTATTTACTTAACTAAAAGTTCACTTTTAAGTCAATTTCATAAATTTCCAATTTAGTTATATTTCAAAATTTCAACTTAAAGTATTCATTCTTTTCACATTTCAACTTTATTAAAAATCATTAATATGATATAAAATCACTTTGAATTCATTTAAATTCAAATTATCATAAATTTATCATAATTTCATATTCAATTTAATTTCCAATTATAATTAAATCAAATTTTTCAAAATAACTTACGTTCAAAATTTTCTAACTTTTCATTAATTCATTATACTTACAATTATTCAGAAAATCAAAAATATTTTACAAAAATCCTTTTTAATTAGATTTAAATCAAAGTATTGTAATATTTACATTTCTAAAATAATTTTAAATTTTTTAGAAAACATATATTAACTACGGGTCTGTATATAATTTTCTACACTAGAAAAAGTGATACGGGTAATATATCATTTCAACCCGTAATTTACAAAGAAAATCCGGGTTTTATCATTTTAAACCCGCAGTCCCAAGTAAATGAAATAAATTGAAAATCATTCAGGCCTTTTCAGCGCATAACAATTTTTCCTTATTCTAAAGTCCGTTCGGGTATGTATCATTTCAACCCATAGTGATTTCTAATTTACAGGGAACTTGCAGTGTGATAAACTGATAAAAATGAACAGTAACAACATATATATAATAACAGATGATATGACATGAAATTTAACAGGTTTAACATCATATAAAAAAAATCACATGGTAGTTATAACATCATATTTAATTCTCCACATTCAGTTGTTGTTGTTTCACAACTGCATAAGTATAAATGTCGTGTGAGCTTTACTCACCTTTTTGTGCTGGAGATTGCAATACAAATGACACAACGGATTCCAGAAGGCAAGATGACACAACAATAGGCTCAAGTGGGAAGAGATCCAAGCTTAGAACTTGTGTTACAACCCAAAACAAAACAAAATAAAATTACAATTCAATACAACATTGAATAAGAATAACTTTGAAATAAAAAGAGATACGAATACACAGTCTTTTGTCTTGCCTTCTACACTTGCTAGCACGGCTTAGGGAATGTTTTGGCTCAGCTTTGGACATACTTTGGTTCAGGTTTGGGTCCTATAAGGCATGGCTACAAGGTATTGAAGTGGTGGAGGAGTTACTATGCATGAATATGAAGAGGCTTATGCAAATAGTGGGTTTTTGGTTCATTTTGGGCTAGGCTACATGGATCTATGGCTCGGCTATGACATGTTTCAGATCTGGACAGAGGATGAAGGTGATGGTTAGGGGTGTGTCAAGTTGGTGGTGGAGCAAGAGGAGGTGGTCAAGGTTATCTAAGGTGATGGTGATGAAGACTAGGTGGCTAGACATGCTTTTTAAGAAGTTTTAACATAGTTTTTGTGGATTTCGCATCATGGGATGGTCATGGCACTTGCTGGTCAGAGGAGGAAGGGTTTTGGTCATGTATGATGTGGGGAAGGAAGTGGTGGTGGTCGGTGGAGGAGATGGTGGAGGTGTTAGGCCAAACAAAGCAATGAGAGGTCATGGCAAAAATCAAGCAAAACAAAGAAGAAGTAGTAGAAAAATGAGAGGAGGAAGAGAAACCATTGCTTATATTTCTTTGCTCAGATCTGAAATGGATGTGTATTATTGATGGAATGAGAAACTTTCACGTGAATAAGAAAAAGAAAAGGAACGGCTACAATAAATTGATGCATTGATTGAAAAAGAAACGGTAAAAGAAACGGTGAAACGACTTTACGTTTCTTAGCTTTTAAAACCTTCCATACTTCCTTTCCTTTTAAATCAAATAAAACAAAATAAAATTAAGCAAGTACATCTAAACCGAAAAAAAGTGAAAAAATAAAAGTATATAATTAAATTTAAAGAAAATATAAATAAGAATTGAGGAAATTGCTTAAAAATAGAAAACAAGGTTCAAAAATTACAATTAAAACATCAATGGCTTTGGAAAAATATCTACTTCATTTTAAAAATATTCTAAAGCAAAATTTTGAAATAAAATAATTTAGTTATCATTCCTAAAATAAAATAAATAATTAAATTGTAATTAAATAGAATTTAAATTAAGAAAATGGCTTAAAATTGCGAAGTAGACCAATGCACTTTGGAAAATTTTTATATACTTGAAAATATTTATAAATAAAGATAAATACACAAAATAAAAATGAATTCACAAAATAAAATATATAAAATTAAATTTAAATATAATTTTGATGAAGAAAATAGCAGAAAATAAGAAAACAGCCTAAAAAAAAGAAATCAACACGGTAAACTTTGGAAAAATTCTAACATCACTAAAAAAATGTTTTTAAAAATAGAATATATATCTAACATGTCATATAACACATATTAGAACATTATTTGACAATTAAAAATATAATTTATAAAATTTAACTTAAAGAAAATTGTTAAATAATTCAATGTACACACAATATTGAAAACAGTATAACTTTCACAATCTAAATCCGTTTTCATCGAAACGAAAAGTGGTATTCATGTTATTAAATCTATTTTCATAATAAAATATAAAAATTTTAAAATTCAAATATTAAAATTTTTAAGTTAAAAATCAAAAGTTGACTATTTTGACCAAAAATTCACTTTTTGGAAAATATTCTTTTTAGTCATGCTTTGGAATGATAATTCATATCAAAACTAAAGTTTATCATTCAAAATAAATAAAAAAAGTTTTTAAATCAAAAATTCAATTAAAATAAATAAAATATACAAAAAAATCCCAAAATATAGGGTTATTGCAAAATTAAACTTGATTACTCATAAATGTCTTTCTTAAACTTTTATTAATCCAATACTTAAACTAAAAACAAGGATTTAATAATTTGAGTTTCGATTTAGAGTAAAACCGTTTTATAAGATAAACCCGAGACCTACTTCGGATACACCCCAAGTCAGAACATCACTTACTTCGAGTTCCTTCTCAAAATGACCCGTATGCTTTGTAACTTAAAATTTATTTAAGTTTTTTTTACAACCCAATACACAGCATCGAACTACACGAGCCATAACTCGAGCCAGTAACTCGATTTCTTGAAGACTACTTCGAGTCCTAAGGCCTTCTTTCCAAAAACATTTTTACCGATACACTCAGTAGCTCGTTCACGTTGCACAACGTTTCGATCGCCTTTGGTCGACGCTATGACCATCATCCAGTCGACAATTACCCCCTCGACCCAATAAACCACCCAGAAATGTGAACCCACGTCGAGTTTGAAATTTTGTTATCGAATCCAAACTAGAGCAAGAACAACAGTCATACAATCGACTCGCACCGCCACCTCCAGCCATCAGAGGCCACAGAGTTTTTGTCAAAGCTTCACTAACCTTCTTTCTTTGATTCCTTTAGATCCCATGAAGTCATATTCGACAATAACGGAGAAATTCCTCCGAGGTCAAGCTCGACCAAAAAACGATGCTAAACCCTAAAACCCTATCGTATCATCACCATCGTAGTTTATAATTCATAAAACATTTTTCTGGTGATCCCTGATGACCATGCCTGCTTCAACCACGAACACGTGGCCCAATTCCTCTCCGATGTCCAGAAATTGGTGAAACTCACGATTCCGTTCATCAATGCTCTCATCATTAAATACCAAACTAAACACTTCGAATTTAATTTTAAAATTCATATTTTTCGAAGTCAATTCTGGTGATATAAATGAATCAAGGAATTTTAATACTTGAATCAGATTTGGAGTTTAAATCTTCTTTCTTGTTTTCTGATGATCCACTTGATAATTTTTTTTGAAGATAATTTTTAAACTCTAATCTTGTGTATACAAACAAGTTCCATTTGAATCATAAAGCGTGAAATCAATTAGGGAGGAAGAATTTGATGTTTGAGCAGGTTTATATTTTTTTTCTTCTGAAAAACCTGGAACTAAAAAAAATAGGGATGAATGGTCCTGTATATTAACATGCACAGGCAAAATATATACATTCATAGAGGTCTATACACTTGCAAACCCAAGAACAATCTTGCTTTCATCATGAATTAAAATCACAGTTCAAATATCAGAGTTTTAAAGGGTTTACTCACCTGTGAAATATGAACAGAAAGCTTCCTAGGTTTAAAAGTTTGAAAGTCTGGAAGCTGTTTCTAACTTGATTATGAATTTTTTTCTACAGCTAATTGATGTAAATTTGCTTAGTTTTATGATGGATTTACTTGCTTAATTTTTCAACAAAAACTCAAATTCAAATTCTTTAAAAGATTTACTTACATTTTTTTTTATGAAAACAGAGAAAAAAAGAACTCTGGTCTGCAACTTGAAAACTGGAATTTACAAATCTTTAGTTGCTCCTGATTCTATTGTTTAGGTGATGATCCTTGCTTTTGTTTAAATGTTGTAGTTGAATCTTAAAGGCTTGCTTTTGGAAAAGTGAGATGCTTGAACTTGCTTTGATGTTGAACTACTTATTTGAGAAGGTTACAGGTTTTGATTTATTTGAATATGTATGCAGGGTTTTTGAGTTTGAAAATGTTTTCAGATTTAAGTTCTTGGATTTTCTGGTTTTGATAGATTTGTACAGGATTGTAACATTCCTGGAATTTAGCTAAGATTAATTCGATAGTTAATTTGATCTTTGGAATTAAACCTTTAAATATTTGGTAATTAATATAAAATTTTGAATTAAATTATGAGATTAATTGGTAAATTAATTTGAGTTTCTCCAAAAAACAATTAAAATATGTGTTTTATAAATAGATTGTGAAAATAGAATTTTGGATTGGAATTCAAAAAAAAGTATTTTATAAAGTTTTGTAATTATTTGAACTTTCGAAATTGAATAAGATATATGTTTACTTATGTATATAAATGGATTTTCAAATTGAATTTTGAGTTTGAAATTCAAAATTAAATATTTAGAAATAAAATTGAATTTAGAATACTATATATTTTGAGATGAATAAAAATTTGTTTTCTAATTATAATATATGATATATATGAAAGTTATATTTTGGAATTTGATTTAACAAATAAATTAGATTTAAAAAGCTTTATAGACTAAGAAATGTATATATGTATGCATTATTTGTTAAGTGTACAAATTTGTTTTTATTCCATTTCTCTTTAAAGTTGTAAAAGTAAAATAAATACAAATGTATGTAAATAATTTGTAAATAAATTAATAAAATGGTTTAGACATAATAATGTACAATTATAACACTTGTAGGATAAGTAATAACATGAATTACAAGTGTTTGTTTATGATAACAAGTGGCATTTGAGTTTTTTCTTTTAATTTAAAATTTTACAAAATAAGGTATAAGAGAAAGGAATAAACAGGCTTCATTCTTTTCTCAAAGTTTTTCTAAAAATCTGGAAACCGAAATAAAAATAGAAACAAGAAAAATCAAAACATACAAATCTGAAAGCAAAATCCAAAGCAAAGTTTTCAAAACCAGAAAAAGATTAAAGCAGTAAAACCTGGGCAATTTCAAATGCAAGATGTCAAAGCAACTCAAATCAAACCTGAAGCAACAAAGATCAAATTCAATGATTAAAGTCCAAATCATCTCAACAACATCAAAGCTCATAACAATTCAAATGTTGATCAAAACTCAGGCCTCTGTTTTCAAATTCCAGGTTTAAAACATTCAAACAAGCTCTCTATCTTCTTTGCCAGGTGAGCAAACTTCATTTTTAAAACCTATTCTCTTGATTCTAACACTTATGTGATAATGCCTTGGAAAAATGATGAATATATGTGTATATATCAGCAAGTATATATATTTATATATATATACATATTTAGGTGTGAATATGTTTGTGCATGTCTGGGAACAGGAATAAATGTCTCTGTTCTACATCTTACAGGTCTTAAAACCTATTAGAAAAAAAGAAATAAATTGAATCTTTCTTCTTCGATTCATTTTATGCTTCGTGATCTGAATGAAATGTGTTTGTATCATCAAGAACTAGGATTTTAAAATATTTTTGGGAAATTTAATTTAGTATTATTTGGAAAATTAAAATATACAGAGAAAAATCATATGAATGTCAAAAATTTGATGATAATGATATGTTGCTTTGATTCTACAACTCGATTTGATCAAAAAGTTATGATTTTTGAAATTCATTTCACGATTTTTAAATACACAATCGTTGAGAAATCTGGAGTGAGCAGAAAACTCATTTTTGATAATACCCGATCAATGGCGAAGTTTTGTGAATCGTGTTTTACGTCGAAGGTAGGTTAGATGTTGCTGATCGATGGAAAAATAGTTAGAGATTTTCTAGATAATTGTTGTAGCGTGGGTTCGACGATTTAGGGTTTGAATTAGGTTTGTTTGTCAAGCTGGTTCTCGGAGATATTGCGATGTCGGTAGAGCTTTATAGTCGATCGCACCGGTGGCGATGGGAAAATGGGAGGTAGGTGAAGCTTTGACTATTGTTGCGACGTTGTTGGTGGCTTGAGGTGATCAAACGTGACAGTTTTCTGATGATCGAATGATTCCAGTTTGAGTTAAATAGCGAAATTACGAGTTCGTCGTTGTTTCAAATTTCTGGGTTGTCACGTTGAATGACGAGGTCATCGTCGACCTACGGGGACTAGCGGTGATGGTCGGAGAGACTTTGACCATCAGTGCACATGCACGAATTCATTTGCGTGTCTGCAAATTTCAGGCTTTGGGAAGAAGTGGATTCTCCGGGTTGTGCTCGAGAAAATTTGTGATGGGCTCGGGGGTTTACTCGGGTGGATTTGGGTTTGGGCTCGTGAGTGTTATAAGTTGTAACAGGTTTAAAATTTAAGTCAAAAACAAAGTTTAGAAAAAAAAATAGAAGTTTGCTCGGGATTTCGAAAATCTGGCTCGAGTTTATACTGGGTTGAACCAATAGTGAATGTTTAAAACAAGCTTTTAAATATAAAATAAATCAAGTTAAGTCTATACTTGAAAATCTATCTCTTTATGTAATAAATGAATGTTTTTAAATAATTGATTTAAGAATTGTATGATTTTTTTAATTTAAATGCATGAAGTTAAATTCTTAAGTTATTTTAAATTTAATTTGAAATGTAATTAGGTGGTTAATTAAAAAGGTAAATGTACACGTTAATCATAATTAAGTAATGGTTTACCTTAAAAGTTAAATTATGGTTTGATGATTTAAAATTACTTAATATAAGTAATTAAGGGTGAATAATTAATGGTTGTAAAACTTGATTATTCAAGTGTTTAAAGGTTAATTAATTTAAAGTATAATTAATTAATGTGATTTATTAATTAAGGTAATTAATTTGAGATTAATTAATAAATTAAAGGCTAATTAATTAATTAAAGTGATTAAGGGATGATTATTAATTAAGGATTAATTAATTAATCAATCGAGGATATTTAATTAAAGAATAATTAAATAATAAAGGTTAATTATTTAACGATTAAAGGTTAATTGATTTATTAATTAAGGTTGATTAATTAATAATTAAAGGTTAATTAATAAATGATTAAACAGTAATTAATCAAAATGGTTTGTAATTAATTAATGATTAATTAACCAAGATTAGAAATTTATTTATAACGACCGGTTTATTTTGGACTATTCGCATCTGCACATGTCAGACTTGAATAATTCAAAATACCGAATTGTTAATTTAAATTTGGCAAAAATGAACATATACAGTAAATAAATAATCACAGATCACAGACACAGAGTAATAAATGCAGCGGAATAAAAGATAGTAGTTCATGAAGCTACTATATACATATCAGAGTTAAATAAGGTACAACAGAAGTCTCGAATACAATAGTGAAATACAATATCAGAATATAACACTGGAATCAACTGAATATCTGAAAGCTGGACAGATAGCTGGATCTTCAAGCGAAGTTCCAACTCCAAAGGTGAGTCTCGAATACTGGTGCACTCAGCCTGACCGAGCGTAAAGTAAAACTCAAAACATTGAGTCAGGATTAACATTCTTATATCAATAAATCCAACTCAAGTGAAATAACAACTGAAATAGAAGTAACTCAAAGGACGTTGGAATAACCGTCCTCTAAGGATCCGTTAAACTATCTACTATGCAGTAATATACGCTAAATAGATAATGTCTATCAGTAATATAAAATATCAAAATAGTGTTAAAGCGTTACCATTATCCCCCTTAACACATTTTATATAAGCATTATAGTCTATACAACACTGTAAACTCCACCGTAAACTAGTGGGATATCAGGGAGTACTCCATAGGCATAACACAAAATAAATTCATAGTGGCCGCATATATAAGGATACAAGTATAACAAGGCACATGAGGAAATACCCAAGGTAGTGAAACTACCATTTGCCTAATCCGGAATGGGGAAAACGCATCGCCGCAACGATCGCAACACCGCGAAACAACACTACCAAAATTTCGAGGGTGCACCAATCAATAACAAGTAATGAGTAGTTTACGAAGAAGTGTGTTCATTCGAGGTGGCTAATCTCATTTGGCCCGGCATGACTCCTGTTTTAGTCATTTCCAATTTGATACAAGTGTCAAGGCTATCCATTATCATTCTCGTTCTTCATCCAGCATGTACATCATTCCAACCACTTCATTCTGGATCACACTCCGCGTATAGTTATTAAAGTGGTTTTCGGTTTAGACAGAGAGTATGTCCATAACCGATTCCGATTTCTTTAATAACTTTCGTAATTATAACCCCGATTGGTTGTTTAATATATATGAAAACCAAATCAAATTCAATTTCAATTTCAATTAAAATTTGTGAACCAACATTTCATTTGTCTTTATAAATCAATTTCCATAATTTTACGTTTCAAAACTTCCAAATTACTATTTCAAAACCTTATAATTCAATTTCAGTTTTTATTTAAAACAATTTAAATATTGATTCAAGTTCGTATAAGTTTCATTCCGTAATCATTAAAATTAATTTAATTTAACATTCAAATCAATTTAAATTCATTGATCGATTTCATTCAATATTCGTTAAGCTACTTTATCATTCAAACAATTTCCTCTTAATTTCTAAATGATTAAATCAATTACTTAAGTTCAACTCCATTATACCAAAACTTACAAATTTAATTTAATTAAATTCCTCAAATCAATTCTTTAAATAACAAGTCCTACATTAATTTCAATAAATCACATTTTTATTTCTTGTTAAAGAAATTCAATTTCACATATTTATTTACTTAATTACAAATTTCAAAACTCAATTAATAAAGAAACTTAGTTTCACTTATTCAAGAAGTTCAATTTTACTTATTAAAGATTTCAATTTTATTTAATTATTAAATTTTCAATCTTATTTAATTATTATATAATTTCAAAACTTAATTAATAATTTCTATATTTAATTATTAAAGAATTCCAAGACCTAATTATTAAATAATTCCAATCTTAATTATTAAATAATTCCAAACTTAATTATTAATTAATTAATTAAATTCAAAACAACGTTCCTTCATCAACTACTATATTAATATTTTATTTCAGATTAATTAATATTAACATTTTCTTTTTATTAAATCTCAAATTCCAACTTCATTTCAAAACTTTATTCTTTATTCAAATAAAATCTTTATTTTATTTTAAATCAAATTATTAACCAATCGGGTTTATTTAGTTTTCTACCCTAAGTCAAAGTTTTATTTAGGTATTTATCATTTCAACCCGATTCCATTTCAATTCAAAAATCAAACATAGCAAAGGGAACTTGCAGTGTGATAACTGGGATGGTGTCAAAGTAAATAAACAAGCAACAACAAACATCAATAACAACCCAATAGTTTATTAAAATAATCTCGAAATAATCGTATTAATTTACATTTGTTGTTTATGCAAATTAATATAATTATTTCTAGAATCTACACTATCATTTCATATAGATTAAAGATTATTACACTAACATTTATACGGTTCTTCACTTGATATCCATTATTAAATTTCATACTACATAAATTTATACAACATACATTCAATGGTTCAAGGTGTAGTTAACACTATTTCTACATCAATTTATTTAACACTATAGGGGGTCATATTATACAAATTTAACTAATCAAATTCAACATTTAACTACTCTATATCAAATTCGATTTGTATACTATTTATCACTTTAACATTAACAACTTATCGTCTAATATAAACATCAACAATCAATCAATTATCAGCCAATCTGTATTGTCATTACATAAATAATTAACAAATAATGGTGTCAGATGTCACAGGTGAACTGATACATTTAATAACATATATAACGGTGTAAATAACCAATAGTCGCATATTTCAATTGTTGTTTCAATTGAAATCAAATTTAATAAATAAAAGAACATTAATCGTGAGTGATTGCTCACCTTTCGAGGCTAGAGAGAACAAGAGATGACTCGGACACACGCTGATACGGACACTGAAATCGAATTGCGAATCCAATCATGAATCCAAAACAAACTGAGAGGCACTAATATGGCGAACAAAGCTGATAACACGAATCGACGAAACAAAACAAATCATATTTGGAATAACTAAATATATACATTATTATTATATTATATTTATACTCTTTCTTAAAGATTTTAATTTAAGACAAATCAAAATAATACGAAATCATTACTTTAAATTAACTCATAGATTGGAGCCAAGTGTATCAATATTCATACTGTATGTTGAAATAATTTCTTATATATACACTAAACCATATCATAGAACACAAAATATGCATATGTACAGGTTCAAAATCAATAATAAAATTTATGTATACACCTTCACATCATATATATACTACTAACAAGGAGCACATATATGCTATGTACGACTTATTATATAAAACATAATCAAATTCAAAAAAAAACAGTGAAGAAGAAAATAAGGTTTGAAATAAAGATCAATATATCATATACAATGAACCTACCAATATATATATATATATATATATATATATATATATATATATATGCATGAGATCATGCAAGATCTTATACTTTAAATATGTGCATAAAACTTTAATATAGTAAAACTGTCGTATAAATAGATCTCCATATATATGCATAGATATATGCGCAAATACATAGTACAACCCTTATAAAAATTATTCTCAGATAAACTTAAACAAATAAACTTGTACATAGCTCACATGATATCTCAGCAGGCGATGGGTGGCGGACACGATAGAGGAAGTTTGGGTGGTTTTTTGCAACGTTTCTGAGGCTAACGTGTTGCATGCGAACTGGCGAGAAGCAGGAGGCAAGCTCGGCTTGTGGATCAGGGAGAGAGGAAGAGAGGTCATGGTGTAGCTCGGCTAGTGGTTCTCTGAGCTCAGGCTGAGGTAAGGAGGCTGATACACGACGGCTATGGGAGGTCTGGGTGATGTGGCGATGGGATCGGGTGGAGGAAGTTGTGTACGGGACATGGCCGAACTACAGGCGGAGTTGGTGATGACAGCGAGGGAATAGAGGCCGACGGTGGCCTGTGGTGGAGGAGGCACTTACGAGCGTTTTGGTGAGTCGCTCGGGTCTGGTGAGTTCTTGGTGATGGCGGATTTGGCAGGTGTTGGTGGACGGAAGTGGTTGGCCGTTCGTTAGAAATGACAGCAGGTGGAAGTGAAATTTGAAGGAGTTGTAAAATGAGAAATGCACAGGCAAAGCATGCATTCATAAAAGAATTTATTCAGTTTGGATGAGTCAGAACTAAAGTAGAAGGAGAGGAAGAAATAAACTTGCAATGTAAAAGCTTCAGGCTAAACAAAATATGAGCTGTCACTTTTTTTTCCAAAGAGAAGTAGAGAGGGAAACGAACAGAAGTGTCAAGCAAATGAACAGGCTTTACAAAATATAAGCTAATTGTTGGGAATAACAAAAGTTAACTCTGAATGCAGCTAGTAATAAAAGCTGCCGGCTATTATTATTTTTTCACAGAAGAAAGTAAGTCACGAACCACACTTATTGAATACAGTGGAAATGTAAACGACCAGATAGCTGAATTCAAGGAATAATAATGGCAGTTGGTTATTTGAATTGTTCGATTGGACAACACATTTCAGATTTGAAACGTAAAGGAAAAATATAAAGTAAAATTTCGGTACCGTTACAATGATCTGTTCAATCATTTCGTCGCTCATCGTACCTCAAAATATAGAAATAAATATACTATGGAGATCAGCACGACGAGACGATCAAAAAGATATACAGATATCAGCGATAGGATTTGATTATAAAAATTCGAATTTTTATACTAACGGAAAATGCAATAAAATCGTAGAAAAATAAGATCGACGGAGCTAATGAAGTCCGGATTTGAAAAAACAAAAAATGACGTCTTGCTCAGAAGATGATTTAGAATTTTTCTATGTAAAAATATTTAAGTTTCGAAAACATTTTTTTTCATCGATTTTTAATTGTTAAATTGAAATAAATTTACGCACGAAAATAAACTTCATATTTTCGGATGAAAATTTACCGGTTGCTATGTTTAACTAGATGCATTCCAAATATCAAATTTATGTTTCAAAATTTTATCGTTTAATATTTCACAAATTTTCAGTTAATAACGTTGTTAAAACCAGTTGAATTTACGGTTTGTTACATTCTTCCCCACTCAAAACTTTTCGTCCTCGAAAAGGAAGGAAGTAGGAGGATAGAAACAACCAAAAGAAAATAGATTGGAAAACAAAATAAACAATTAATCTAAACCATATAAATTTCGATTTAAACAGATTAATATTCACTAAATGGTTTAAATCCGTTCATGTTAAATCAATAATATTCATCAAATTTAAATTTGTTAGTTCAAACTATAAACTTCGATTTGAATTAAATTAATATCCAATAATTGAATTTAAATTCAAAAATATTTCATTAATTGATTAATTGTTAATTTATTAATTCTCACAAAGCATAATTCTCTCAAAGCAAAAATTTATTTAATTTATCTCATTTATTCATTACTTATTATACAATTATACCCTATTAATAATTAATAATCATATTTTTTTCAATAAATTTAATTCTTCTTTATTCTAAATTATTATTAAATTTATTTTTCTTAATATATCCAATCACATTATTGAGTATATTTATACCTATTATAACTACTCAAATTTATATTAATTCCATTAACAATATTTCATATAATATATTATTCTATCAACTTATTGTTCTATTTGCCTCTATTAATCTTTTTATAACTAAAATTTAAATGTATAACATCTATTATACCCATCAAATTTTATTCATAAACTTTCCTTTAACGAAATTTTATATGATAAATTATTCAATTATATAAGTAAAATTTCCCAATTTAAATTTTTAAGTTTAATATTTGTTCACAATTTTAATTTCCTTTATAATTGAAATTATCCTCAATAAAATTTAAGAATTTAAATTTCCGATTCATCTCAAACCATTTAGCGATGAATAAATATATATACAGAATATACATCAAATCAAATCAAAAATCATATATCACTGTATATTATAAATCAGGTCATACTCTAGAAATCCAAATCAATTTAAATTTCCAAAACAAGACTGTAGCCAAGCTATAGAATGGTCTCTCCACTTTGAAACTCGAAAATGAATGTCGATGATGCGGCCGTCATCATCGAAATTATTTTCCAGCAACAAAAGAGAAAAGCAATGATTTGAGCATTAAAAATTTTCGTTTGGAACCATTTCTATTCGAAAATATTTTAAATAATATTTATTTGAAAATTTTAAAACTATAGTTTGAAATTATAGGAAATTAAATTCTCAAATCCTTTATTTCATTTCAAACTCTAAATCAATTTATAAACCATATTTTTAACTTGCCTCTATTTATATGTTGGGAAGAATCAGTAGTTTACAAAGCAGTAGATGAAAATCAAATATTATCATTTTTAACAACCAATACAGTTAACAATTCAATTTCACAAAATTATACTTATATATATAATATATTCATACCAAATTTATTTAAATTTACCAATTTGAAAACAATATTGTGTCAGTTTGCTCTGCTCAAGTGTTTTGAAAATCCTATAGATAGCGTTGACCAGACGAATCAATCGAAAACCCAAATCAACGTCAACAACTCAACCAACACAATATATAAAACAATTTTTTATATTAATTTACAAATACACTTCCTCCCTTGACGATACAAGAATAAGTTCCAAAGCAAGGATAGAGATTTAAAATTGATGGACTCGAATTGAAGAGAATTCTGATTCGAATACCAGTTCGAAAGAAAAGATAAGATGATTCAATTAACAGAATCGGAAGATGGATAAGCTTATTTAATTCACGGGCAACCTTAACCGGGTCGACCATGACTTAAAGGATAAGATCGATGTTGAATTCCAAGGCAAATCGACATTCGATCTCGAGAAATAGAATTCAGACACAGCAGGAAATAGATAGCATCGCAAACCGAAGATACAGAAATCTCCAGTAAATCAATGCCTATTATAAAGGAGTTTCACCCCTTTACAAATCATTCGAAGTTTGGCGAGACCGTCTATTCATTATAAGGGTCATTCGTAGTAGAGTTATGGGATGCTCCAGAATTCAGAAGAATACGAATAGTGAGGGACGAATGAATTTCGGAACCGAGGGAACGCTTCAAAATTCAAAGGAATCGAGTCAAGAAGAAAGAGATCGAAACTCGAATGAGAGTGATTCTGTAAATACATTTACCTTATATGTTAAGTTTTGCCTAGAGCTACCAAAGCTCTGATACCAACTATAAAGACCCGTTTATTTTGGACTATTCGCATCCGCACATGGCGAACTTGAATAATTCAAAATACCGAATTGTTAATTTAAATTTGGCAAAACTGAACATATACAGTAAATAAATAATCACAGATCATAGACACAGAGTAATAAATGCAGCGAAACAGAAGATAGTAGTTCATGAAGCTACTATACACATATCAGAGTTAAATAAGGTACAGCAGAAGCCTCGAATACAATAGTCAAATATAATATCAGAATACAGCATTAGAATCAACTGAATATCTGAAAGCTGGACAGATAGCTGGATCTCCAAGCGAAGCTCTAACTCCAAAGGTGAGTCTCGAATACTGGTACACTCAGTCTGACCCGAGGATAAAGTAAAACACAAAACACTTGAGTTAGGATTAACATTCTTACACCAATAAATCCAACTCCAGTGAAATAGCAACTGAAATAGAAGTAACTCAAAGGACGTAGGAATAACCGTCCTCTAAGGATTCGTTAAACTATCTACTGTGTAGTAATATACGCTAAATAGATAATGTCTATCAGTAATATAAAATATCAAAATAGTGGTAAGGTGTAACGATCCCGAATTTTAATTTATTTTAAATCGATAATTTAATTTATTTTTGATTTAAAATGGTGAAATTTATTTTTAAAATTGATTTGAAAATTATCAAAATGAAGTCTTTAAAGATAAAGTAAAGCAAAAGTATGTAACCAGACAGGAGGTAAGAAATACAAATAAATACAAATATAAACAAAGTAAAATAAATATCTATCAAACATATAATTAACTCAAGCAAAGTACAAAGAAAATTAACAAAAGCACTGCAACCACCAAGTATACAATATGCAGGTATGAAGAAACAAAACAAAATATGCATGTACACTTAAAAACAAAACAAAAAGCCAATAATAAAGTAAACAAGAAGCAAAGAACTGTACATACATGATTCAAAGAGTGTAAAGTAGATATGCAGGCAAGTGAAAGAACATAAAACAAAGTAAAAACAAGCTAATAATTGCAACGAAACAAACCAAAGTATAGTTGTACACATGGAAATATGGACAAAGAAATTAATGCAAGATATCTCCAGCCCAAATCAGATCTTGTCAAACCAGAAACAATATTTTTAAGTATGGTACACATAAATAAGCTGTACGAGAAGAAAAAATATATATATATATGTAGGTAAGTAAAGACCAGAGAAACAAGACAAAGATAATCAATGCAATTACTCCAGCCACCAGAACATGAGATCTGCAGCCACCAATAGTAGAAAAGAAAAAAAGAAAAAATCTCTTTAGTCAATACAAAATAAACAAAACAAAGAAAGATTTCAGCCAAGCTAAAAGATGTAGGCTGAAGTAAACGAATACATTTATATGTATAAACAAGTACAAGCAAGCACATTCACCCATGCCTATTGTACAAACAAAGTGATATCCCTGTGCATTCCTTTTGTTAAATATATCAAGACTTATACCACCTCAGTCCCATTTATTCGAAGCTAAGAAAACTGAAGCAAGCATTGTTTAAAACTTAAACAAAAAAAAAATTCAATTTAAAACATCAATTGAGACCAAAGTTACAAAACAAATCAAATCTGGAAACCCAAAAGCAAATGCCAGTGCAAAGCATTTCAGATTTAGAAATCAAATGCAAAGCTTTCTGGAAAATAAAATAAAGTTGCAGGAAACAAAGATCAAAGTTAAAGAAAAAAAATGTGTGCAGGCTCAAATTTCTTCTCTGTTCTTGTTCTCTGCCTTATTCAAGATCAAATTGAGTAATTCAATCCAGTTTTCTATGTTAATTGAAATGGCTGTGAGTAGAAATTAGTTTTTCCTACTTGAAAATATGTTGCATTGGCTCTATGTATCTATGTTTGTTCATCTCTCTGCTTAGTTCCAGAGTATGAGATCACCAAGAAAAATTCCATTTCTTCCTCTTTGATCAATGTTAAGCCTTGCTTCTAAAAACAAATATGTAAGTTTTAGTTTGGGTTGCCATCTAAAAATAGTTGCATAACATAAAAATGCATATAGAATGAAAGCTCAAGATTTTACAGTGAAGGACTTTGTTTCTGAAAATTTCCAGTATCACAAAACATTGATTCAAGAACAAGAATCGAATTCCTAGACCAAACTATGATTTTTAAAACTAAAACGAAGATTTTTAGTTTGGTAATTTAAAAGCAATTTGAATGTGAACCAAATTTGCATTTTGTCCATTTTCCAAAAATCAAACAAATTTTAAAAGTTGAAATTTGGCATGAAGATAGTGTGAACATATTTGATCTCGAGAAAAATGTGGAATAATTTTTCCACTGCGTGAAATTTGGTCACGAGATTGAGTTAATGTTTGGTTTTCAAGTTTTAGTCGTGTCTGTAATGTGATGAATGAGACTCCTATGCGTGATCGAGTGCTTCGGGGGTTTGGGAACGCGTAGATGAATGGAAGGCGAGTCAGTGGCCGAAGTCGCGCGAATTCCGGTGGACGAGGCGTCGAGGAAATGGCGTTGACAGGGATGGGGTCGTATGGATTTAAGTGTTGCCAGGTTTCTGGGTTGAGATTCTTGAATTTGATTTCGAGATAACTGGGTGGTCTAGATGTTTGGGATGGGTTGCGAATTTGGTTTGTGACTTGCAGAGATGGCCGTTGATGGTGGGCGTCGGCGATCGTGAGTGTACACGTGCACGGTGTTAAGAGTTAGGGCATTTGGTTTCTGGGTGGTAAAAAAGAAGGGCTGGGTTTTTTTTTTCTTCGTGCTTTCTTCGAGTGCAACTCGAAGTATGGGACGGGGAAGACTCGAAGTATGGAATGGGAAGTCTCAGGTCAGACAAGTGCTTGACTCGAAGCGATGAGTTTAAAATAAAATAAAAAGTAAAGCTATAAATAAAAATAGAGATTTAAACTTAATTTTAAATCTGGATTCAAATTTGAATCTGAATCTTAGTTTTTTTGATGTAAAAGAAAAAAAAATTAAATTGTTTTAAATAATTTGAATGATAAATGTTCTTTACATTTATTTTAAGGATTATAAATTAAATTTAAATTATATTAATGTTTAAATGGTTAATCATTTTGGATCTTAAATTCAAAATGGAATTTAAATTTGAATTCAAAAGTGTAATGTTTTAAATATACACTTAAACGTTAATTAAATCATAAATAAAGGAAATGAATTATATTAAGAATAATTAAGGTTTTTTGTAAATTAATTAATAAGGTAATTAAAGAATGATTTATAAATTAATGAATTAGATTTATTTATAATTTGAAGTGATGATTTAATCTAAAATAATTTCTTAAGAAAGTGATTAAGAAATGTTATTAGTTAATAAAGATAATTAACTAAGGATTATTAAATATTGATTAAGGTGATTAATTTTAATAATGAATTAGATTAATTAATTTAAATACTTAATTTTAAATGTAATTACTTAATGAGAGTAATTAAGGATTAATTACTTATCGTAATTAATTTTGGATATTTTGATTTATTTAAGGTTAATTAATTATGTAATTAACTCAAAGTTAATTTAATTAATATGATTAATTAAGGGCTAATTAATTATAGGTAATTGATTAAGATGGATAATTAAGGATTAATTTATAAACTGATTTATTAATATTAAATGATTTGAAATTAATAAATCAAGATTGGATAATTAATTCATAAGTAATTAATTTAATTGGAAATAAATTGAATTAGTTAGGATTAAACAATTAATTAATCCTGTTTATAAATGATTATCAAATGCTTGACCTTACTTATGAATGATTGTATTGTATGAGATGCCTTGAATTGATTATCCTATCATTTGTGATATTTTGTTCTGTAGACTGAGCTGTGTATATTTATTTGCATCTGTATATTATCTGTGAATCTGTGAATGAGCGATAAGCATGATAGTTATATCGCTTATCAATTATAGTTCTGTGTTTGATCTGTGATGATTGAATGATGTTGCACTATTGTGTTAAACCCTTGGACCACACCATACACACACAATTATGGATTTCACGAGGAAATCGGTTAAGTCACAAATGTTTGAAATAGTTTTGAATTTTAATTTTTGAATTCAAATGTTTTGAAAATGGATTGGGTTTAAAGTGAAAAGCAATTGAAATGGAATTTCAAAGATGGAAATTTATTTTGAATAACTGGATTTAATGTTGGAATTTAAATATTTTGATTTAGACTTAAATTCAATATTTGAAATTGAATTCTGTAATTTGAAACTAGGGATTAACGATATTATACTAGTCATTATGAGTTAAACCATTTTTAAAGTATTATTTTTGGGAATTTGAATTAACCCAAAGATTGTAACTTGTATAAATGAAATTGGGTTTTTTCGAAATAAGACTGTTGTTTCTAAATAATAAAAAGCTTTCATAGGAGAAACGAATTTCAAATTATATAAAATGGGATTTCAAGTTTAATCTAAGATAGTTTTCCAAGTTATAGATGGATACTCGAAAACGAATTTTGAAAATGAATATTTGGGAACGATTTGAAAGCTATGAAACATATCTTTGATTTAAAGATTTAAAAGAATTAATCTTTTTTGAAACGGAATTGTTTTGAAATCCGGGAATGAATATTTGTGAAAGTAGGTGAACTTTTTGAAATAAATCTTTTGTTTAAAAGATTTGAAATGGTAATTGATTTAAACCATTTGAAAAGAAAGTTTTGAATTATTAAGTTGTGACTTAATTGAAATCTCATATCCATATGTTTTAAATATTTTCGCTCACTATTCGGTTTAGCCGAGAAAGGACCTTTGTGTCATATATCCCATTCCGAATATGTGATTCGACGTTATGGATAGCATTTGAAGACCGGTGATGAAGACCGGGTATTTGCGAAAACGATAGGATGACCTATCGATTGTTTCTGCAACAAGTCGCGCCGGTATAGAGACTCCCTAAGTGATGGGAAATCCGATCGGCATTGTGGATATCCGGGTTGCAAGGACTTCTTTGTAAGTGCCTTCGGTTCTGTTCAATCCCGGAACAGACTTGTATGGATAGTATGTCTGACATTACAAATTGAGATATAAAGCCGAATTCTTTCAAATGTATTTCTGTTGGTGGCGTAGAATTTATTCTCTTAGCTTAACACCCTTCTCTGAGACGTACGAGCTCAGAGGTTATGTAGTTGAAGGTTTTCAGCGATATATTCCCAATTTGGTAATGTGACATGCTGAGTGTTGCTATGAAATGGTCATTGTGTTGATCTTTTGTGATAGGATCATTTGTTTGATCGTTTATCTTTGTGATCATTTCTATGATCATTTGTTGACCCAAAGCACAGCTTTTGTATAAAGCGTGGCTTTTTGGACGAGACTTCGTCGAGCCTCACACCCCGGAATGGTCAAAACAGGAAAGATGCGGCAAGGTTATGAGGGGTAGCTCCCTTTAGGGTATGTGCATTTCCTTCTGGAAAAGGGTGGTATCATGGCATGGAGCCCAGATACTTACTCATGTTGAACACTTTATTTATTACAGTGTGATGTTGATTAGAGAGCTCTCGGATAAAGGTCCCAAAGGACCGGGGGATGGCATACTCGTGTCAGTAGTTACCCAGTTAGGGGTGACCCGGCCTTGTGTTGGCAGAGATCCGGTTTGGTTCTTGGGGACGTCCTTCCAGAGGCGTTCTCATGTGGCAATGGGAAGTTCCTTGGCCTGACCATTCGTTGTAAATCCAAAGAAACAATACGATTCTTGTACGGTTTTAGTTGTATAACCTGCCATGGAATGTGGCGGTAACTTGGTATTGAACATGGTATCTATAGTAGGCATAAGTGCGAAATGTCTATGCTGGCTAAGATTTATATCTTTATTTTCGAAATGATTTTTCCTACACTATGCACTAGTAATAATATTAAATGTTTCTTTTTAATGCGTATCAAGCATCTTTGACTATCATAAGGAGAAATCTCCTCCGATTCTGCGTTTGCATTGTGTGTGTGTGCGGGAGGCCTTATGGTAGTCTCATTTTTAAAAGCATTGCGAATTGATTTTAAAAATCTTTTGTAGATTGTTTTAAAAGACAAACTATTTTTGTTACCCACACCAGTCTTGCTTATGCCAGGTGATATGTGATGGGGGGTTCTCGCTTCGCGGTTTGGTGGCGAACGGGAGACTCTTACCCCCACACGTCCTCTTTACGGGGTTGGTTAGGTGAAGCCGTGACATTCGAAAGGGTGGCCGTAAAAGAAAGTTTGGGATATCGGTGTAAGCCACGGTGGGGCTGGGATGGTTGAAAAGCCTACCGGTTGTGACCGCTGCCGGCGCGTCGTCACATTTGGTATCAGAGCTAAGGTTGAACTTTAGCTCAGGAGTATAACACGTTAAGTAGCTCATTAGAGATAGGGTGAAGTATACCCTAGAATGAGTATATCCCTAAGATATCCGTTCAAATGCCTCATTAAATTCTTTTACTATCCACTGTTAGTGAATATGAGTGTAAGAAGAGAATGAGATAGGGGACAGGGAAATACGACTATAAATGGTCAATGCCCTGCAACAGTGGAAACAAATTTTCTCTATCAATCTCCTTTGATTCGTTTCCAAATTCTTTTGATTGCTTTGTGACAGCTACAAGAAAAAGTTTCGGTGCGGTGATGCTCTACGAATCGTTGTAGGAAATTCTTATTTCATATCTTCATCGATTTCTTATCATTTTTTTGATTTAAACTTTAATGAATATGAATTAGAAAATTGAAATTGAAAATTTTAAATGAATTAGAAATTTTAAATTGAGTTAAAATTGGTTAATGGAATATGAAGGATAAATTTGAATAGAATTGATAAAATGATTTCGTTTAAAACTAAATTTAAAATTCTATAGTAATTTCTTGTATCTATCGTTGATATTCTGATTTGGTGAGCCAAATGCAGAATTGATATCCAATTTGATCTGAAAAGATATTTCTCTATATTTCACGTATCTTCGTTATCTCTCTCTGGCGAATTTCGAGGACGAAATTCTTTTTAAGGGGGGAAATCTGTAACGATCCCGAATTTTAATTTATTTTAAATCGATAATTAAATTTATTTTTGATTTAAAATGGTGAAATTTATTTTTAAAATTGATTTGAAAATTATCAAAATGAAGTCTTTAAAGATAAAGTAAAGCAAAAGTATGTAACCAGACAGGAGGTAAGAAATACAAATAAATACAAATATAAACAAAGTAAAATAAATATCTATTAAACATATAATTAACTCAAGCAAAGTACAAAGAAAATTAACAAAAGCATTGCAACCACCAAGTATACAATATGCAGGTATGGAGAAACAAAACAAAATATGCATGTACACTTAAAAACAAAACAAAAAGCCAATAATAAAGTAAACAAGAAGCAAAGAACTGTACATACATGATTCAAAGAGTGTAAAGTAGATATGCAGGCAAGTGAAAGAACATAAAACAAAGTAAAAACAAGCTAATAAATGCAATGAAACAAACCAAAGTATAGTTGTACACATGGAAATATGGACAAAGAAATTAATGCAAGATATCTCCAGCCCAAATCAGATCTTGTCAACCCAGAAACAATATTTTTAAGTATGGTACACATAAATAAGCTGTACGAGAAGAAAAAAACTATATGTAGGTAAGTAAAGACCTGAGAAAAAAGACAAAGATAATCAATGCAATTATTCCAGCCACCAGAACATGAGATCTGCAGCCACCAATAGTAGAAAAGAAAAGAAGAAAAAATCTCTTTAGTCAATACAAAATAAACAAAGAAAAGAAAGATTTCAGCCAAGCTAAAAGATGTAGGCTGAAGTAAACGAATACATTTATATGTATAAACAAGTACAAGCAAGCACATTCACCCATGCCTATTGTACAAACAAAGTGATATCCCTGTGCATTCCTTTTGTTAAATATATCAAGACTTATACCACCTCAGTCTCATTTATTCGAAGCTAAGAAAACTGAAGCAAGCATTGTTTAAAACTTAAACAAAAAAAATTCAATTTAAAACATCAATTGAGACCAAAGTTACAAAACAAATCAAATTTGGAAACCCAAAAGCAAATGCCAGTGCAAAGCATTTCAGATCTAGAAATCAAATGCAAAGCTTTCTGGAAAATAAAATAAAGTTGCAGGAAACAAAGATCAAAGTTAAAGAAAAAAAGTGTGTGCAGGCTCAAATTTCTTCTCCGTTCTTGTTCTCTGCCTTATTCAAGATCAAAGTGAGTAATTCAATCCAGTTTTCTATGTTAATTGAAATGCCTGTGAGTAGCAATTAGTTTTTCCTACTTGAAAATATGTTGCATTTGCTCTGTGTATCTATGTTTGTTCATCTCTCTGCTTAGTTCCAGAGTATGAGATCACCAAGAAAAATTCCATTTCTTCTTCTCTGATCAATGTTAAGCCTTGCTTCTAAAAACAAATATGTATGTTTTAGTTTGGGTTGCCATCTAAAAATAGTTGCATAACATAAAAATGCATATAGAATGAAAGCTCAAGTTTTTAAAGTGAAGGACTTTGTTTCTGAAAATTTCCAGTATCACAAAACATTGATTCAAGAACAAGAATCGAATTCCTAGACCAAACTATGATTTTTAAAACTAAAACGAAGATTTTTAGTTTGGTAATTTAAAAGCAATTTGAATGTGAACCAAATTTGCATTTTGTCCATTTTCCAAAAATCAAACAAATTTTAAAAGTTGAAATTTGGCATGAAGATAGTGTGAACATCTGTGATCTCGAAAAAAATATGGAATAATTTTTCCACTGCGTGAAATTTGGTCACGAGATTGAGTTAGGGTTTTGTTTTCAAGTTTTAGTCGTGTCTGTAATGTGATGAATGAGACTCCTATGCGTGATCGAGTGCTTCAGGGGTTTGGGAACGCGTAGAGGAATGGAAGGCGAGTCAGTGGCCGAAGTCGCACGAATTCCGGTGGACGAGGCGTCGAGGAAATGGCGTTGACAGGGATGGGGTCGTATGGATTTAAGTGTTGCCAGGTTTTTGGGTTGAGCTTCTCGAATTGGATTTCGAGATAACTCGGTGGTCTAGATGTTTGGGATGGGTTGCGAATTTGGTTTGTGACTTGCAGAGATGGCCGTTGATGGTGGGCGTCGGCGATCGTGAGTGTACACGTGCACGGTGTCAAGAGTTGGGGCATTTGGTTTCTGGGTGGTAAAGAAGAAGAGCTGGGTTTTTTTTCCTTTTTTTTCTTCGTGCTTTCTTCGAGTGCGACTCGAAGTATGGGACGGGGAAGACTCGAAGTATGGAATGGGAAGTCTCGGGTCAGACAAGTGCTTGACTCGAAGCGATGAGTTTAAAATAAAATAAAAAGTAAAGCTATAAATAAAAATAGAGATTTAAACTTAATTTTAAATCTGGATTCAAATTTGAATCTGAATCTTAGTTTTTTTTAAAGTAAAAGAAAAAAAATTAAATTGTTTTAAATAATTTGAATGATAAATGTTCTTTACATTTATTTTAAGGATTATAAATTAAATTTAAATTTTATTAATGTTTAAATGGTTAATCATTTTGGATCTTAAATTCAAAATGGAATTTAAATTTGAATTCAAAAGTGTAATGTTTTAAATATACACTTAAACGTTAATTAAATCATAAATAAAGGAAATGAATTATATTAAGAATAATTAAGGTTTTTTGTAAATTAATTAATAAGGTAATTAAAGAATGATTTATAAATTAATGAATTAGATTTATTTATAATTTGAGGTGATGATTTAATCTAAAATAATTTCTTAAGAAAGTGATTAAGAAATGTTATTAGTTAATAAAGATAATTAACCAAGGATTATTAAATATTGATTAAGGTGATTAATTTTAATAATGAATTAGATTAATTAATTTAAATACTTAATTTTAAATGTAATTACTTAATGAGAATAATTAAGGATTAATTACTTATCGTAATTAATTTTGGATATTTTGATTTATTTAAGGTTAATTAATTATGTAATTAACTCAAAGTTAATTTAATTAATATGATTAATTAAGGGATAATTAATTATAGGTAATTGATTAAGATGGATAATTAAGGATTAATTTATAAACTGATTTATTAATATTAAATGATTTGAAATTAATAAATCAAGATTGGATAATTAATTCATAAGTAATTAATTTAATTGGAAATAAATTGAATTAATTAGGATTAAACAATTAATTAATCCTGTTTATAAATGATTATCAAATGCTTGACCTTACTTATGAATGATTGTATTGTATGAGATGCCTTGAATTGATTATCCTATCATTTGTGATATTTAGTTCTGTAGATTGAGCTGTGTATATTTATTTGCATCTGTATATTATCTGTGAATCTGTGAATGAGTGATAAGCATGATAGTTATATCGCTTATCAATTATAGTTCTGTGTTTGATCTGTGATGATTGAATGATGTTGCACTATTGTGTTAAACCCTTGGACCACACCATACACACACAATTATGGATTTTACGAGGAAATCGGTTAAGTCATAAATGTTTGAAATAGTTTTGAATTTGAATTTTTGAATTCAAATGTTTTGAAAATGGATTGGATTTAAAGTGAAAAGCAATTGAAATGGAATTTCAAAGATGGAAATTTATTTTGAATAACTGGATTTAGTGTTGGAATTTAAATATTTTGATTTAGACTTAAATTCAATATTTGAAATTGAATTCTGTAATTTGAAACTAGGGATTAACGATATTATACTAGTCATTATGAGTTAAACCATTTTTAAAGTATTATTTTTGGGAATTTGAATTAACCCAAAGATTGTAACTTGTATAAATGAAATCGGGTTTTTTCGAAATAAGATTGTTGTTTCTAAATAATAAAAAGCTTTCATAGGAGAAACGAATTTCAAATTATATAAAAAGGGATTTCAAGTTTAATCTAAGATAGTTTTCCAAGTTATAGATGGATATTCGGAAACGAATTTTGAAAATGAATATTTGGGAACGATCTGAAAGCTATGAAACATATCTTTGATTTAAATATTTAAAAGAATTAATCTTTTTTGAAACGGAATTGTTTTGAAATCCGGGAATGAATATTTGTGAAAGTAGGTGAACTTTTTGAAATAAATCTTTTGTTTAAAAGATTTGAAATGGTAATTGATTTAAACCATTTGAAAAGAAAGTCTTGAATTATTAAGTTGTGACTTAATTGAAATCCCATATCCATATGTTTTAAATATTTTCGCTCACTATTCGGTTTAGCCGGGAAAGGACCTTTGTGTCATATAACCCATTCCGAATATGTGATTCGACGTTATGGATAGCATTTGAAGACCGGTGATGAAGACCGGGTATTTGCGAAAACGATAGGATGACCTATCGATTGTTTCTGCACCGAGTCGTGCCGGTATAGAGACTCCCTAAGTGATGGGAAATCCGATCGGGATTGTGGATATCCGGGTTGCAAGGACTTCTTTGTAAGTGCCTTCGGTTCCGTTCAATCCCGGAACAGACTTGTATGGATAGTATGTCTGACATTACAAATTGAGATATAAAGCTGATTTCTTTCAAATGTATTTCTGTTGGTGGCGGAGAATTTATTCTCTTAGCTTAACACCCTTCTCTGAGACGTACGAGCTCAGAGGTTATGTAGTTGAAGGTTTTCAGCGATATATTCCCAATTTGGTAATGTGACATGCTGAGTGTTGCTGTGAAATGATTATTGTGTTGATCATTTGTGATAGGATCATTTGTTTGATCGTTTATCTTTGTGATCATTTGTTGACCCAAAGCACAGCTTTTGTATAAAGCGTGGCTTTGTGGACGAGACTTCGTCGAGCCTCACACCTCGGAATGGTCAAAACAGGAAAGATGCGGCATGGTTATGAGAGGTAGCTCCCTTTAGCGTATATGCATTTCCTTCTGGAAAAGGGTGGTATCATGGTATGGAGCCCAGATACTTACTCATGTTGAACACTTTATTTATTATAGTTTAATGTTGATTAGAGAGCTCTCGGATAAAGGTCCCAAAGGACCGGGGGATGGCATACTCCTGTCAGTAGTTACCCAGTTAGGGGTAACCCGGCCTTGTGTTGGCAGAGATTCGGTTTGGTTCTCGGGGACGTCCTTCCAGAGGTGTTCTCATGTGGCAATGGGAAGTTCCTTGGCCTGACCATTCGTTGGAAATCCAAAGAAACAATACGATTTTTGTACGGTTTTAGTTGTATAACCTGCCATGGAATGTGGCGGTAACCTGCTATTGAACATGGTAGCTATAGTAGGCATAAGTGCGAAACGTCTATGCTGGCTAAGATTTATATCTTTATTTTCGAAATGATTTTTCCTACACTATGCACTAGTAATAATATCAAATGTTTCTTTTTAATGCGTATCAAGCATCTTTGACTATCATAAGGAGAAATCTCCTTCGATTCTGCGTTTGCATTGTGTGTGTGTGCGGGAGGCCTTATGGTAGTCTCATTTTTAAAAGCATTGCGAATTGATTTTAAAAATCTTTTGTAGATTGTTTTAAAAGACAAACTGTTTTTGTTACTCACACCAGTACCACGACTGATTCAGAGTTTATTGTTTCTTTCCTAAACTCTGGGTGCTCAAAATTTCCTACACGAGCAGTCTAGAGTTGGGTTTTTCAGATAGTTAGGTTCAGTGAATTATCTGGAGCTAGTTCAGTCTTTGGATATGGACTATACTTGCTTAGCTTGGTGCATGGTTATTGGGAGTTCGAGCTATTGCTGGATTGCTTCTTGGAAATGGAGTTGCAGTTCTCGGAGTTCTCTTTTGAAGACTATCTTAGAGTTATATTGTTCCGCTACTAGATGTCATCTATTTTCTTTTCCGCTGCTATTTATTGTATCATATCTCTGATGTATATTGATATCTATTGGATCATCTGTTGTATCAGATATTGTATCAAAGCTGTATATCAATGTATTATTCTTTTATTCTGTTGTGTTGTTTACTTAATGTTGTTATAAGCTCCGGCTAATCGGATTTGAACGGTCGAATCTACGGCGTTCGAGTACGATGTAAAGTATGGATGTCGATTTTCGAGCGTGCAAAATTCGTCTCGTCACATAAGGCGTTACCATTATCCCCCTTAACATATTTATATAAGCGTTATAGTCTATATAGCATTGTAAACTCCACCGTAAACTAGTGGGATATCAGGGAGTACTCCATAGGTATAACACAAAACAAATTCGTAGTGGTCGCGTATATAAGGATATAAGTATGACAAGGCACATGAGGAAATACCCAAGGTAGTGAAACTACCGTTTGCCTGATCCGAACTGGTGAAAATGCATCGCCGCAACGATCGCAACACCGCGAAACAACACTCCCAAAATTTCGAGGGCGCATCAATCAATAACAAGCAATGAGTAGTTTACGAAGAAGTGTGTTCGCTCGAGTGGCTAACCCCATTTGTCCCGGCACGGCTCCTGTTTTAGTCATTTCCAATTTGACACAAGTTTCAAGGCTATCCATTATCGTTCTCTTTCTTCAGTCAGCACGTACATCATTCCAACCACTTCATTCTGGATCAAACTCCGCGTATAGTTATTAAAGTGGTTTTCGGTTTAGACAGAGAGTATGTCCACAACCGATTCTGGTTTCTTTAATAACTTTCGTAATTATAACCCCGATTGGTCGTTTAATATATATCAAAACCAAATCAAATTCAATTTCAATTAAAATTTGTGAATCAACATTTCATTTGTCTTTCTAAATCAATTTCCATAATTTTACTTTTCAAAACTTCCAAATTACTATTTCAAAATCTTATAATTTAGTTTCAATTTTTATTTAAAACAATTCAAATATTGATTCAAGTTCGTATAAGTTTCATTCCGTAATCATTTAAATTAATTTAATTTAACATTCAAATCAATTTAAATTCATTGATCGATTTCATTCAATATTCGTTAAGTTGCTTTATCATTTAAACAATTTCTTTTTAATTTCTAAATCATTAAATCAATTACTTAAGTTCAACTCCATTATACCAAAACTTACAAATTTAATTAAATTAAATTCATCAAATCAATACTTTGAATAACAAGTCCTACATTAATTTCAATAAATCACATTTTTATTTCTTGTTAAAGAAATTCAATTTCACATATTTATTTACTTAGTTACAAATTTCAAAACTCAATTAATAAAGAAACTTAGTTTCACTTATTCAAGAAGTTCAATTTTACTTATTAAAGATTTCAATTTTATTTAATTATTAAATAATTCAATCTTACTTAATTATTAAATAATTTCAAAACTTAATTAATAATTTCAAAATTTAATTATTAAAGAATTCGAAGACCTAATTATTAAATAATTCCAATCTTAATTATTAAATAATTCCAAACTTAATTATTAATTAATTAAATTTAAAACAACATTCCTTCATCAACTACTATATTAATATTTTATTTCAGATTAATTAATATTAACATTTTCTTTTTATTAAATCTCAAATTCCAACTTCATTTCAAAAATTTATTCTTTATTCAAACAAAATCTTTATTTTATTTTGAATCAAATTATTGACCAATCGGGTTTATTTAGTTTTCCACCCTAAGTTAAAGTTTTATTTGGGTATTTATCATTTCAACCCGATTCCATTTCAATTCAAAAATCAAACATAGCAAAGGGAACTTGCACTGTGATAACTGGGATGGTGTCAAAGTAAATAAACAAGCAACAACAAACATCAATAACAATCCAATAGTTTATTTAAATAATCCCGAAATAATCGTATTAATTTACATTTGTTGTTAATGAAAATTAATATAATTATTTCTAGAATCTACACTATCATTTCATGTAGATTAAAGATTATTACACTAATATTTATACACTCTTCACTTGATATCCCTTATTAAATTTCATACTACATAAATTTATACAACATACATTCAATGGTGCAAGGTGTAGTTAACAATATTTCTACGTCAATTTATTTAACATTAAAGGGGGTCATATTATACAAATTTAACTAATCAAATTCAACATTTAACTACTCTATATCAAATTCGATTTGTATACTATTTATCACTTTAACATTAACAACTTATCTTCCAATATAAACATCAACAATCAATCAATCATCAGCCAATCTGTATTGTCATTACATAAATAATTAACAGATAATGGTGTCAGATGTCACAGGTGAACTGATACAGTTAATAACATATATAACGGTGTAAATAACTAATAGTCGCATATTTCAATTGTTGTTTCAATTGAAATCAAATTTAATAAATAAAAGAACATTAATCGTGAGTGATTGCTCAACTTTCGAGGCTAGAGAGAACAAGAGATGACTCGGACACACACTGATACGGACACTGAAATCGAATTGTGAATCCAAGCACGAATCCAAAACAAACTGAGATGGCACTAATATGGCGAACAAAGCTGATAACACGAATCGACGAAACAAAACAAATCAGTTTTGGAATAACTAAATATATACATTATTATTATATTATATTTATACTCTTTCTTAAAGATTTTAATTTAAGACAAATCAAAATAATACGAAATCATTATTTTAAATTAACTCATAGATTGGAGCCAAGTGTATCAATATTCATACCGTATGTTGAAATAATTTCTTTTATATACAATAAACCATATCATAGAAAATAAAATATGCATATGTACAGGTTCAAAATCGATAATAAAATTTATGTATACACCTTCACATCATATATATACTACTAACAAGGAACACATATATGCTATGTACGACTTATTATATAAAACATAATCGAATTCAAAAAAAAAACAGTGAAGAAGAAAATAAGGTCTGAAATAAAGA
Source organism: Allium cepa (assembly GCA_030765085.1). Classification (NCBI taxonomy): domain Eukaryota; kingdom Viridiplantae; phylum Streptophyta; class Magnoliopsida; order Asparagales; family Amaryllidaceae; genus Allium; species Allium cepa. The sequence continues at coordinate 952,091,453 of CM060937.1, forward strand.
TCAATATATCATATACAGTGAACCTACCAATATATATATATATATATATATATATATATATATGCATGAAATCACGCAAGATCTTATACGTTAAATATGTGCATAAAACTTTAATGAACTATCGTATAAATAGATCTCAATTTATATACATAGATATATGCGCAAATACATAGTACAACCCTTATAAAAATTATTCTCAGACAAACTTAAACAAATAAACTTGTATATAGCTCACATGATATCTCAGCAGGCGATGGGTGGCGGACTCAATGGAGGAAGTTTGGGTGGTTTTTGGCCACATTTATGAGTCTAACATGTTGCATGCGAACTGGCGAGAAGTAGGAGGCAAGCTCGGCTTGTGGATTAGGGAGAGAGGAAGAGAGCTCATGGTGTAGCTCGGCTAGTGGTTCTCTGAGCTCAGGCCGAGGTAAGGAGGCTAATACAAGGCGGCTATGAGAGGTCTGGGTGATGTGGCGATGGGATCGGGTGGAGGAAGTTGCGTACGGGACATGGCCGAACTACAAGCGGAGTTGGTGATGACAGCGAGGGAATGGAGGCCGACGGTGGCCTATGGTAGAGGAGGCACTTACGAGCGTTTTGGTGAGTCGCTCGGGTCCGGTGAGTGCTTGGTGATGGCATATTTGGCAGATGTTGGTGGAAGAAAGTGGTTGGCCGTTCGTTAGAAACGACATCAGGTGGAAGTGAAATTTGAAGGAGTTGTAAAATGGGAAATGCAAAGGCAAAGTATGCATTCCTAAAAGAATTTATTCATTTTGGATGAGTCAGAACTAAAGTAGAAGGAGAGGAAGAAATAAAATTGCAATGTAAAAGCTTCAGGCTAAACAAAATATGAGCTGTCACTTTTTTTTTCCAAAGAGAAGTAGAGAGGGAAACGAACAGAAGTGTCATGCAAATGAACAGGCTTTACAAAATATAAGCTAATTGTTGGGAATAGCAAAAGTTAACTCTGAATGCAGCTAGTAATAAAAGCTGCCGGCTATTATTATTATTTTCACAGAAGAAAGTAAGTCACGAACCACACTTATTGAATACAATGGAAATGTAAACGACCAGATAGCTGAATGTAAGGAATAATAATGGTAGTTGGCTGTTTGAATTGTTCGATTGGACAACACGTTTCAGATTTGAAACGTAAAGGAAAAATATAAAGTAAAATTTCGGTACCGTTACAATGAACTGTTCAATCATTTCGTCGCGCACCGTACCTCAAAATACAGAAATAAATATACTACGAAGATCGGTACGACGAGACGATCAAAATGGTATACAGTTATCAGCGATAGGATTTGATTATAAAAATTCGAATTTTTCTACTAACGGAAAATGCAGCAAAATCGTAGAAAAATAAGATCGACGGAGCTAAAGAAGTCCGAATTTGAAAAAACGAAAAATGACGTCTTGCTCAGAAGATGATTTAGAATTTTTCTATGTAAAATATTTAAGTTTCGCAAACGGTTTTTTTCATCGATTTTTAAGTGATTAAATTGAAATAAATTTACGCACGAAAATAAACTTCATATTTTCGGATGAAAATTTACCGGTTGCTATGTTTAACTAGATGCATTCCAAATATCAAATTTATGTTTCAAAATTTTATCGTTTAATATTTCACAAAATTTTAGTTAATAACGTTGTTAAAACCAGTTGAATTTACGGTTTGTTACATTATTCATTAGTAATTAATATGATTTAATTTAAATTGGATAATTAAATTGATTTTTACTTATGGATGTTTGGATTCTATTGGATGTTAAATTGTTTGATATCTCGGTATGCGATGCTTTGCGATATGAATTATTCTGATTTGAGTTGTTATTAATGTAATTTATTCAGCTGTGATGTAATTTATTTATTTGGGATGAATGTAATTTATTATCTGCGATATATATATCTGTGATTTGTGAATGAAAGATAAGCGTTATAGCTTATACCGCTTATCAAATATATTTCTGTGTTTGAATCTGTAATGATTGATGGTGTTGCGCTATTGTGTAAAACCCCTAGACTACACCACACATACACAAATATGGATTGCATGAGAAAATCGATTAAGTCACAAATATTTGAATTAAATATTTTAAAATGATTTTTAAAGTTGAATTTTGAATCCAAAGATTTTGGAAATGGATTTGAGTTAAAAGTGAAAAGCTTTTGAAAAGGGATTTCAAAAATAAAAGTTATTTTGAATAACTTAATAAAGTTTTGAAATTTTAAATAATTTGATTTGAATTTGAATTCAATATTTGAAATTGAATTCAATGATTTGGAAACTATGGTTGAAAAAGGTTAACTTATGTAAATGTAATCAGATTTTTTCCAAAATGAAAACTATTTGTTTTCAAATAATAAAAGCTTTCATATAAGGAAAGGATTTCCAATTTGGGTTGAAAAGTTTCAAGTTTGAAAAGAAATTGTGAATTGTTTTGAAAGCCATGAATGAACCTTTATGAAAGATTATTAAACCTTGTTTTGAAATCGAAGAGGATTTTAAATGGTGTATCTTTTATGTAAAATATTTGAATTGGAAATGGTTTGAAAGCTATAAATTGAATCTTTGATTCAAAGATTGGATGGGTTAATCCAATTTGAAAGGAAAATTGTTTTGGAAAGGCTATGAATGAATCTTTGTTAAAGATTGGTGAAGTTTGTTTTCAAATTGAAAAGGGATCTTAAAAGCATATCTATTGTATTAAAGATTTGAATTGGAAAGATATTAATGAGTCTTTGTGAAAGCTGGGTGAACTTTGTGTATTGAATCTTTTTGTTTAAAGATTGGAAATGGTAATTTGTTTAAATCATTTGAAAAGAAAAGTTTTGGATTTTAAAGTTATGACTTAACTGAGATCCAATATCCAAATGTTTTTAAATACTGCGCTCATTATTCGGTTTAGCCGGGAAAGGACCTTGTGTCATATAATCCATTCCGAATAATGATACAACAATATGGGTAGCATTTGAAGACCGGTGGTGAAGACCGGGTATTTTCGAAAATGAAAGGATAACCCGTCGATTGTCTCTGCACTGAGTCGTGCCGGTATAGGGATTCCCTAAGTAATGGGAAGTCCGATCGGGATTGTGAATACCCGGATTTACAAGGGCTTCTTCGGAAGTGCCTTCGGTTCTATTCGAACCCGGAACAGACTTGTATGGATGTGTGTCTGACATTACACCTTAAGATGTGAAACCGGTTTCTATCAAATACATTTTTGTTTGGTGGCGGAGATTTATTCTTCTAGCTTAACACGCTTCTCTAAGACGTACGAGCTCAGAGATTATGTAGTGATGGTTACTAGTGATACATTCCAAAATTAGTAATGTGGCGTATGAAGTGCGACTGATCATTTGTTGATCAAAGCTTGGCTTTGTGAAAAAGTGTAGCTTTGTGGACGTGACTTCGTCGAGCCTCACAACCCGGTAATGGTCGAAACATGAATCATGGAAGCAAGGTTATTTGGGGGTAGCTCCCCCTGAGGGTATGATCATTTCCTTCTGGATGAAAAGTGATATCATGGTATGGAGCCCAGATATTTACTTATGTTGATTTTGAAAGTGGTATCATGGTATGGAGCCTAGATACTTTACTGTGTGATTGTTGGATTGAGGACCCTCGGATAAAGGTCGGTGATGACCAGGGGATGGCATACTCGGTCGGTAGTTACTTCCGGGTAGGAGTAACCCGGCCTTGTGTAGCAGAGATCCGGTTAGGTTCTCGGGTGCGTCCCTCTAGAGGCGTTCCATTTTGTGTGGGAAGTTCCTTTCCCTGACCATTTGTTGGAAATCCGAACAAAACAATACGAGCCCTGTACGGTTTTAGTTGTATAACCTGCCATGAAATGTGGCGGAAACCTGCTATTGAACATGGTAGCTATAGTAGGCATACGATGAAATGTGGTATGCTGGCTAAGATTAATATTATACTTGCAAATGTTTTCCACTATGCACTAATAATAATATCAAATGGTTTTCGCGTATCAAGCATTTTTGACTGTCATAAGGAGAAATCTCCTCCAACTTGCGCTTGCATTGTGTGTGTGGTGGGAGGCCTTATGAAAATTTCATTTTCTAAAAAGCATTGGGGTTTTCAATTTTTAAATCTTTTGTTGTTTGTTTTAAAGATAAATTATTTTTGTTTGCTCACACCAGTCTCATGAATGACCCGGAGTTTATTGTTCCCTTCCTAAACTCTGGGTGCCTACAATTTTTCACACGGGCAGTCTAGAGTTGGGTTTTTCAGATAGTCGAATAATAGGTGTAGAATTCGATAGCATCCAGCCTTTGAAATTCTCAGATATTGGCAAATCGCATTATGAGGGAGTTTGGTTCAATTCAGCTTGATGGGTGGTTCGAGTTTGAAGTTTAGAGCTTTGCTTTGGAGATTTGGTTTGGAGTTGCAGATTTTGGATTTAATCTTCATCGAAGATCATATTTGAGTTATCTCTTCCGTGTTATCATATTCCGCTGTGTATATTTGTCTTTGATATTGTTGTATTATATTGTATCAGATATTGTATTCAATTGTTGTATCAATGATATTATTTATTTTCTTCCGCTATGTTGTTATACTTAATGTGTTATAAGCTCCGGCGAACCAGATTTGACGTTTGGATCTGCGGCATTTGAATATGAGTGACTCATTCGGAGCCGATTTTCGAAGGTTGAGTTAGGGTCGTTAGGAGGGCTTTGGAATGAATAAAAGAGATAAGAGGGAGGAGATAAGATGGCTTATATAACTTTATTTCCTTTTTAATGAATTTCTCAAAAAAAATAAAATAATATGATGACACTTGTAAATTTTCTCTTTTCATGAATTATACTTGTGAATTCATTTACTAGATGTTAAACACTTTAAATTGGGTTTCTTATCACTTCACACTTGTAATTACATAATTATATGTTTAAATAAAAATTTGTACTACTTTTTCTTTATTACATAATTACATTTCTTTATTATATTTTATCAACTTTTAAAAGAGAATGTTTTACTACAAATTTATACACATATAAAAACATATACACATGTTAATATTTTAAACTCAAATATTTTCTTAAGGTATTTATTTAAATTCAGATTCAAATACAAATTCAAATGTACTCATACACACACACATACATATATATATATATATACATATTAAATTCAAATAATTTCAAAAACAATTATTATTTCAAATTTTAAACTCAAATGAAATTGAAATCTTATTCATACAATTTAACACTTATTTTATTTTATTTGAACCTTTTCAAATTAATCTCAAATTAAATTCCGAAATTTCAAACAAAATACTAGTTTAAATTGGTAAATTTTGGGATGTTACAACTAACTTGGAAATATGTGTCACAAACTCTTGGAAAGGAACCCGAAATGTGTTAACGTGTGTCCCATACTACACATTCGCACTAAACGTTTTACTAACCGTTAGTCAATTCCACACTCAAAACAGTACAAAGTTTACCTCATCTCATTGGTAAACCAGACCCGAAGGTCAAAACGATCAAATGAATAAATTAGGAATTAACTAAAAAGATAAACGCATGTGTTCACGCGTTATATCTAATCATTTAATTCTCCTCCCTCTTCGCTCAAAGTGCAAAATTGTGTGTTTTATGTAGAAATTAAGTTGAAGAAAACAAGTTTTAGGAATGTTTCGAAATCGCTTTAGAAATTGCTTTTGAACTTCTCTTATTATAGAGTATATAATTATTATACCAAAAATAATATATAATAATAATTTCGAAAGCCCATTTACCTGAAAAACATTTTTAAAACACATTATAATACCTATGTATGAAATCCAAAAAGAAATATCAAGAAAACATCGAAATAACGGAAATTACACCAAGTATTATCCGTTTAAAACAAGTTGCGACTCAATATTCGACAGTAGGTTTGAATGAGTTAGCAGTGTCAAAATAAATTAAATTTTTGCAAGAATGTATTCAACATTCCTACTTCAATTTGAAAAAAGAATCATTCAAATCCGATTTGAAACGAAGAATATGCATCGTTTCAAAGTTGGACCAAATTAAGGTTAAATCGCTGAATTCCAACAAGTTGCGAGTTCAAGTTCGATAACAGTTTCAAAATAGTAAACAAACCCAAATTGTCATGAAATTTTACAGAATGTTAGTCAACATTCCTACTTCAATCTACCAAAAGAATCATTCAAATCCGATTTGAAATGAATGAGTTATGCTGTCTCAAACATGGACTCATGCCATGTTTGCATCAGTTTAAAAATCCAAAATGTACACGTGTCAGGAACGGAATTTTCGACTCACGAAAGTCGACATTAATACATCCACTGTATCAACTGCCGAGCAATCGAAGGCCGGTAAACCGAGTTGTTAGGGTTAAAGAAGAAGTAGAAGATAGAAGAAGAAAGAAAAAGCAACAGAAACAATAACAGAATCTCACATTCGCAGCGGAACAACATATAATATATAAATGAATATCTTTAAAACAAAGAACTATATTAGTTATTGCATTACATTACATTACATTACATTACATTACATTACATTACATTACATTATCAGAGTTTACAACAACAAACAGCGGAAAAGAAATACTATATACTAGTTGATACACCACGCCATCTAGCTTGCCTCCAGATCTCTACAACAACTCTTGAATTCCAGAATGACCTGATAATCTGACTCTAGACTGCTCGTGTGGAAAATTGATGGGCACCCAGAGTTTAGGAAGAGAATAATAAACAGGCAAGGTGTAGGAAAACATTTTGAAAGTATGATATAAATCTTAGCCAACATGCGACCAGTATCGTATGCCTACTATAGCTAACATCTAAACAGTGGTGACCACCATAAGTAAATGGCAGGCTCTACAACCAAAACCGTACAAGGTGCATATTGGAGTTTGGATTTCCAACTAATGGTCAGGCCAGGGAACTTACCATTGCCACATGGGTGCGCCTCTGAAAGGACGCCCCGAGAACCTAACCGGATCTCTGCCAACACAAGGCCGGGTTACCCCTAGCTGGGTAACTACTGACACGAATATGCCATCCCCCGGTCGCAACCAACCTAAATCCCAGGATTCACCAACAACCACAAAATAATAAGTTTACAGCAACAACATAGGTTAAGTATCTGGGCTCCATACCATGATACCACCTCTATCGAGAAGGAAATGACATACATTAAGGGGGCGATATCCCCTAATAACCTTGCCGCATCTTTCCTCTTTTGACCATTACCGAGGTGTGAGGTCCGACGAAGTCTCGTCCACAAAGCTATGCTTTATACAAAAGCTTTGCTTTGATCAAAAAATGATCAAGAACACTCAGCATGCCACGTTACCAAATTGGGAATATATCACTAGTAACCATCAACTACATAACCTCTGAGCTCGTAAGTCTTAGAGAAGGGTCTTAAGCTAAGAGAATAAATTCTCCGCTACCAACAGAAATATATTTGATAGAAACCAACTTTACATCTCAAATTGTAACGTCAGACACACATCCATACAAGTCCATTCTGGGATCGAACGGAACCGAAGGCACTTCCAAAGAAGCCCTTGCAATCCGAATATTCACTAACCACGACCGGACTTCCCATCACAAAGGGTGATAAAATCTCTATATCGGAGATCAGCAGATGCAGAGTCATTCGACGGTAACCCTTCCGTTTTCAAAAATGTACGGTCTTCAACACCGATCTTCAAATGCTATCCATTATGACATATCGCTATTCAGAATGGGATTTATGACTCAAAGGTCCTCTCCTGGCTAAATCGAATAATGAGCGCTTATTTTTAAAGTAAGTGTAGCAATCAAATTCAAGCAAATCACAACAAATACCCATTGAAAGGTAAATATTGATAGTCGGTTATTTAACTATCAATAGATATGCACAGCATCACCAGATTCCAAATAATTTCCCAAATTATTTATTTTCCAGAAATATCTTTACAAGATAATTTTTTTTCCACATTTTAACCATTTGAAAAAAAAATTCAAATCACTTTTCAATTTATCTTTAAAAGATATAATCTCAAAACATTTCACTTCATATTGGAAAAACATTCCCATGCTTATTTAATAATAAGTAATTCACAAATCTGTTTATTTTCAACATTTGGAAAATATTCCATATGCTTAAATCACAGTTAAGTATATATTTTATTCTTTAAGGAAAACATTCTCTTAAACACATTTATTTGAGTCAAAACGAATGTTGCGTAAAACATTGTTACGACAACTCAAAATCACTAGTATAGGGATTCGAAATTAAGATAGATATATAAATCCCAATACTATATAAAACATTTTCTTTCGAAAATCATTTACTATAACAATAGTGTTATAGTCCACCATTTCCTTTTATTTTTCAAAAACGTCTATTTCAACAATGAATGTTGAAATCTATGGTTTCGACACTTAACACATTTTAAAACATCTTTAAATTATTTTAATTCTATTTAAAAATCACTTCCCCAAAACATTTCTTTGATATTTTATTCACTGACCAAAATCGTGAATATACTTCGTTAACCAAATTCAACATTTCTACATATTTTATTTAAAGGATTATCCAATGTCCAAAATTGTGGATATATCTTCTTTAATAAGCTATAATAATTAACTCATCAAAATAAGTCGTCTTCGGATTTATAAAACAAGGTTTATAATTTCCATTTATATTTCATAACAACTTCAACTTATAAAATCACTTTATTAACAAATTCTACCCATATTCCATTTACACGCCAAAATCTAAATTATAAGCAAATTACTTATAATTCTCTATTTACAAATTTGTTCATTTTATAACTTCACAAATCGTAGATTCTATTCTTTCATAAAATCCATTTATAACATCCTATTAAAACGTCTTTAAAACTCCTTTATAATTCCATCACTCTGATTTATAAAAATCATTAACTCCATATTTTCAAAAAAAAATCAATTTTCAACTATATTTCTCAAAAATCATAATTTTTATAACATTAAAATTATAATGTTTATTTATTTAAAATAAATCAATTCTAAAATTCAATAAAATGTATACTTTCAAAAATCACTATAAAAATCCTTTTAAATTTGAAAATCATCACTTTAAAAATCCCTTTTAATTTTCCAAAATAGGCCCAATGCTGCAACAGCACTAAATATAACAATCACGGCATCCAAAACATCATATATCATATGATAAGAGAATATATCACAATATCTGTAAATAAATCAATACGGGTGAGGAATCCAGTTGGATCCTTCCGACCTGTTTCCATGCATCCACATATGTTAGCACAATACCAATCCTGTTTCAATACGGAATATCGCGGTGCATGGGTTTATATAAAATATTATCCGCTATTATGCGGCGCAATTGGGTCTCATCCGCTATATAATGTGGGAAATCAACTCCAAGTACATATATAATACCAATTCCACTTCATGGTGAAATATCGCGGTGTATGTGTTTAATAAATAACATCCGCTTAATATACGGCGTATATAGTCTATTTCAAAACAATAGATAATAATTTATCATCCAAGCATATAGTCAACACAATCAAGCAATTTTAAATCTAACTATTTAAAATTTAAATCGAAACAATTCGATTGAGCGAGAAGTTCTCACCTTGCTTCAATAACAGTTTCAGCGTTTTATTTCGAATAAAATTAAATGTGCGTTTAATTTTACCCAAAATTCAAACTATCTCCAAACAACTCCAATCTAGCTCCATCGCATAGTGCTCGTCAATATGAACCCGATGCAATTCGTTTCGTTATTTTTCGACCTCCTATGAACAAGTTATGATAGTTTAAAATTTTAAACGAATTTAAATATAAATAATTTACATTTCCTTTTTATTTTTTTATAACCTCTTTAGATCCAGGTCGTCCATTTCTTTGCCCCTGCATCAAGGCCGCACAACCCGTCATCTTCTTCCCCAGGTTTCATGCGCACTCAAACCCATCCTTGCCGTAATAAGGTTTAGACACCATGGCCACCACGACGCACGAAACTTCATCACTCCACCACCATTAGAAAGCTCGTCGCCTACTCCATGCTCGGCCAGAGCACCGTGAAGCTCGGCTGCCTCTAGGACTTGGAAAACACGAAAGAACAGCCAACGAACGCGAGCAATTTCTGGTCGATCCACCATGGTATTCTTGATCATAACCGTTGGACTCGTAGAGCTTGAGATGCTCTACAATATTTCAGTTGAGGGTTTTTTATAATAGTTTATGGATTATAAGAGAAATCGAAAGGAAGAAGGCAAAGTTTCGGCCATTGAAATTATAGGTTGGCGGCAGAAGCTTGAACCCTAGGGTTTGATGCAAAATGAAATAATAGAGGGCCTTTTATAGAAAATTCTCAAACACTATTCACCCGAAATTTTTCCAAACTCCAAACGAAGCGTGCCGCCTGGTGTTATAATGTTTTACCCCCATTCCGAATGCAATGGAATATATATCGGGAGCCAATTCGATCGAATTTGAAATATACGATTTCAAATCGACTATTTAAATTTAAAATTTACTTAAACCGATTTCAGTGCGTTTTATCTTACCCCGAACAAACCGTAAACCCGATTGACACGAAATTTGAAACCATACAATAATATAACATTACGGATCCGATAAAACTGGTTTCGTCGAAATCTGAGACTGTTTGAAAAATGACTATTTTTACTCGTCAATTAAATATTAAAATATTCAATTTCTATAATTTAACTTCTAATTCAATTTTTAATAGTTCTATAACATCATTCTAACTCCAATATGATTAAATACAACTTTACAAATCAATTTTAATCCTATTAAACCCAATTTCCAATTATTTCTGTAATATCAAATATTAAATTATCGATTTAATTATCTTATTAAAGGAGATATTCGAAATAAAATTTATTCGACTTACAAATTTTACTTGTTTATATTTAAAATCAATTAAATATTCGAATTTCAAATGACAGGAATTCTGGTCGTTACAACAGGCCTGAAACCATCTTGGGTTCATCTTCCAGGCACGAAATAGAGATTCAAATGGCATCGGATTGAGCTCAAAATAAATATGCATGTAGTAGAAAATTTTATATTTCAAAAAAAAAAAGAATGATGCAATTTGGATAAAATATGAGAAAGTTATGATGTCTCAAAGTTGAACCCAGACAGTGTTTTCACTGTAAAACTCTGGGCAAAAACATGGTCCAGATCAAAGTTTGGCAGCATATTTATATAAGTTATCTATGTCGAAATGATCTGAAATTTGGTATGATTATATTAGAGAACTTCATCTTTCAAAAAAAAAAGAATCGTGCAATTCGAACAAGAAATGAAAGAGATATGTAGTCTCAAACATGTACTCAGGCCATGCTTACGGCAACTCAAAACAAAATGTGCATACAATTTTCAGGCTGTGCATCGATTTTGCAGCGACGGTTTTGAACACTCAAATGAAAATATTTTTCAACTAAAATAATAAAGTTCAACTTGCAAACTACCAAATACAAGAAATCCGGCAAAATTTTGTTACCGGAATCAAAAGATATAAGCATGCAAAGTGACACCCAAACACAATTTTGGCAGAAACAAAAACATCAACAAAATCAATATTTTCAAGCTATTTTTGCATATGTTTTTGGCGTTTGAAGTTTGCTTCAGCTAGCATTATGTAAGTAGCAAATCACCTTGCAATTGAAGAATAAATACTAGGATTATAGCTGAAAGATTGAAGTTTTGAGCAAAATATGGCTTCAACAACCTATAACATAGAAAAACAAAGACATGTAAGGAGAAAAACAAAGCTTAGACCAACCCAAAACCTCAAAATCAAAACTTTATGATATAATCTATGTTTTGGAGTTGATTACTTGTGGAAAAGAGCTTTAATTTGATTAATATCAGCAAATAAGTGGATTTATAGGAGATTTAGGCTTAGGGTTTAGAAGAGGAGATAGCTTTCTCAATTTTTTATTTCTTCTTTCTGTTTTCTGGTTAGAGGAAAAGGTATTGTACGTACATAATTTTGAGAAAAAAGTCTATTTCCTCAAGTTGGAGTAGTAATGGGCTTGACCCAATTAGGAAAAATAATAATTAGACTAGCCTAAGAATAGTTTAATTAACACTAACACTCTTAAGTAATTAATCAAAACAACATATTTAAACAAGATTTTCAACACAATAAATCAAACAAACATATTTCCATAACTAGTAAAACATTTTACAATTAAAAAAAGACAATTTAGTTATAAAAAATATTTTTGTTATTAAAACTCTTATTTTAAATAAAAACCCAATTTACACAAATATTTAGATAAAATGCAATTTTTAATTCCAAAAATTACACAAAATAATTTTCTTGTGCAATAAAATGCAATCAACCATTTTCATCGTTTTTATAAACGAAACTTATTTTTAAACCCATTTCATCTTTTTATTGATAACAAAAACATTTCAAAACAAATACTTCTTTTTTAAAAATTTAATAAAAGAAGCATTTGGCGATAATTACTAGAATCATTGCATCTTCACTAAATAAAAATCATTTTTCATTCATTATTAACCCAAACAAATAAAATAAAGTTTCCAAACTTTATTTTCACATTTCATTTTCAAAATTCATTGTTTATTCAAAATAAAATAAAAATTAAATCTTCAACTTTTATTTTAGTTCACAATATTAAATCATAACTACCGTTATAATTTAATATTTACAGGTAATCTTCAAAACCAGGGTTGTTACGCTCGATCTATGTAATTTCTTAAGTTAAAGAGATAATATGAATCATTAATTGATAAATTGATTAGTAATATTTATAAAAGTTTTTAAACCAAAGATGAATTGGGATCGCCAATTGATAAGATAAGGCGGAATTTTCAGTTACTTTGGACAGTCGAATATTTCTGACTCATACCTAACTCAGAGCTAAGAAATTGATGAAAAGCTTTGATAAACGTTTATGAAATATGTTGAGTAAATGAAATTAGATAAGTATAACTTTACACATGACTAATGAATAAAAAGGATTTAAAAGTTAAGAATTTCATGATTTAAAAACGGATAGTTTTAAATTTGGTTTTTTCAAAGCTAGATAAATAATAATAGTATTAAATAAGACATAAGTTGTACAACTTATGAATTTAAGATAATAGTAAATTACAACAAGGTTTAAATTTATTAAACAGATGGATTTGTGTAAAATCAATTTGAAATTTGGGATTTGTATATACTCTTAGGTTGTAAAGATATATCATATATATATATGTATATAAATATATATATAGATTTAAGTCACAAACTATTTATACACTTAATTAAAATAATGATTCTTTAAAAAGATAATTATAACTTGGAAAAAATTTCTAGCATAAATTAAGAATTTAGACTTAAAAGTGATTAATTTGCATAAGTTGTAAGATATACTAAATTTAAGTTATAGTTTTATGAAATCGTAAATAATATTTGTATTAAAGGAAATATACTAAGTAAAAATGATTGTGAATTAAAAAACAATTTTTTTTTATAATAAAGATAAATTATCTATTGAGTGAAAAATGGTTCTTTTGGAATATTTTCCTTTAATAAAAATATTTGGAAATAAGCAATTAAAGGGATTATATAAAGAAACTTCTTTATAAAATGTTTGAACTTAGGATTAAAGTTTTTATGAAATTTTTTTGAAAGTTAATAAATACATATGTTATATGTAGGTCATTTCATTTCATGAATTTGATCTAAGATTCGAGTTCAGAACTTTGATGTGGTTACACCAGTCCGAAAATGGATCCATCGCTCAATTCTTGACGATGAACATTAATGAGGGTTATGATTGGGAACTTTAGTTTTCTATCAGAGTTAAGATCTATGCAAGGAAAGAAAAGGTTTATGATCTAGAAGCCTGATTAGAGTCCGCACTAGGGGATTTGGAAGATCAATACTAGTTCGGAAGAAAAGTTGTGTACTCGAACAAAAGATCAAATCATATATTGCAAACGGATGGTTTATGTATATCCTAAAGAATTAAAATTAAGGAAAAATATTTTTGGTAAGTAACTTTGGGGATTGTTTTGGCATAATTTTTGGAACGAAATTCTTTTAAAGGGGAATTCTATAACGACCCATAATTTTACCACTTTGAAAATGAAATATTTAGTAACAACCCGTAATTTTACCACTTTGAAAAAGAAATATTTAATGTATTTAAATATTCAAATATAGATTTTTCAAACTTAAATAATCATGTTTTATATAATAAATAAGAATGGTAAATTTATTTTTAGAATTGAATAAAGATTTTGGACTATTACCATAACATTGACAAAATAGATAAAAGCCGATTTTTGATAAAGTTGGATATATAGTCCAAAAAATTGTTTTAAAAGATAAACAACTGCTTTTAAAATCATTATATAAAGATAATAAGTGGTTGATAAAAGTTTTATAATTATATGTATGTATACACACTAATGTTATAGTGATTAACAAATTTCATCGTGCATTGACAAAATCAATGTCGTATAATTGCAAATGAATTTTGATATTATTTTATATTATTTTATAAGTCAAATATACATGTTTTAATTAATTAAATATGATAATACATAAAATTCAATTTTGATTTACATGAATTAATAGTTTAACAAAAACATCAAAATGTGACCGTAAAACATTTTGTCGAATAAAAGTTGCTGCAATGTTGTTGCACCTTTATGTATATATACATGTACACATTTTTAAATATATTAAGTATTAACAATTAATCAATCAAGTTTGCATTTGCTAATTAAGATTAGAAATTTCTAAAAAATCATTAAGAAAAAGTAAACATAAAAGGACAAAATCATGTCAAATCAAATCAAATCAAATCTTTACTTTATTTTCTTTATGCTTAAGTGATTAAACATAAAGTAATGATATGAAAAAGTAATGGTAAGCATTTAAAAAGTAAGGATATTTTGGTAATTTTGTAAAGGGTTAATTTTGAAATTCACCGTTCGGTACTTTTTATATAAATACCCATTCATTATTCTTATTTTCTTCACACTTCTCATTCTTTTTCCTCATTTGGAGCTTTCTTTTGCTCATTAATGGATTCTCTTTTTTAATAGAGATAGAAGGGTTAAAAATAGTGGAGTGCTTAAGCACTAATCCACTAGTTACTGTCTAACCTCTTCGTTTTCACTTCTTTTTTAAATAGCCTTAGGCTGTGAGTATTGGGATGGGGAGGCTATGGGCGTGAGCTGTGGAGGTGGGAGGAAGGGTGGGCCGAGAGAAAAGTGGAGGAGGAAGGATGAGCGTGAGCAAGGTGGTGGAGTTGTTTATGGATGTATTAGTGAATTATATATTAATTTAGCAAAGTGTGGTTGGATAAGAATGTTAGTAGGAAGTTAATCAATTTAATTAAAGGTGAGAACTCCTAAACTATTATATTATATGTTGGATGATGAAATGATATTTGTAATAGATGTTTACTATGCTTTGTTCATCAAGTTTGGATGTTTAAATATGGATGTTGAACATATATGCAAGTCATGAAAATACACATCGATAAGCACCAAAGAAATCACTTTCCTTGATTTAATGAAATGGTGTATATGGAACTGTTAAATCTCTTCAAAATATTTTCGATGTTTTATAAACATTTAAAAGTGTTTTGATGAAGTTTGAAAAGAAATAGAAAATTTAGTAAAAAAATATAAGCGCGTTTGTAACGGTAGTTCACGATTTCGCACTATAAAGGTCAAACTAGTGTAAAAATTGAAATATAGCTCGAAATTCTTCGAGATAAGAATTTTCCAAACTAATATATTCATTTTTTTTCCAACGAAGAAAGAAAACTACGAATTTGAGTAGGTTTTGAAAGATGAGAAAAACAAGTTTTTGGAAACATCGTGGTTATGCGGTTCAGAGGCCAAAACAGGATGTTCTTTGAAAATATGTCCTAAAATTGTGAAATAAATCTTATAAATCTTTTTAAATGTTTTAAAAGTGATTTAAATAATAAAAATTAATTTTCAAATAATAAAAAGTCGTCTTGATCAATATAGCTAAAAAGGCATTTTTCGTAGCACTTTCCACAACACTTTTCAATAACTTGTGAAATGTAGTTTTAAACTTAACAATTCTTTTCTAAATTTTATGTAAATATTTTTAATGGTTAATAAAATATTCTAAAGGGGATTTTAAGGATTTATGGAATGATAAAATGTTAAATGATTTATAGTCGATCAAATTATTTGATCGCTTTATGGGTGTCAGAGAGATAGTGTTAGGCTTAAGTTTGGAAAACCAGTTTCCTGTTCTCCCTGGCTATCCGGACTGGCCCAATGGAGGGGATAGTGGATTTGATTTACTTGCAACAAAATTTTTCAAAGGATAAAGAAAGATATTTTCTAGGATTTAAATAATTTAGACTTTATAGAGAAGATCTTCT
Organism: Allium cepa; assembly: GCA_030765085.1. Taxonomy (NCBI): domain Eukaryota; kingdom Viridiplantae; phylum Streptophyta; class Magnoliopsida; order Asparagales; family Amaryllidaceae; genus Allium; species Allium cepa. Next base: position 952,107,879 of record CM060937.1, read on the forward strand.
TGTACTCGGTGTTAAAGCCCGAAGAGGGAACTCGTACTATTCATGGAATTTAAAAGGTTATTTCACTATTATTCCACCCATAGTATTTTTTGAATACGGGATTGATATTGAGTAGAATTAAATGATTTCTATAGATTCTACTCACTTAATATTTACTGGTTTTGGAGTAACATCCTATATAACATTATTTTAGCTCAATCAAATGTATGATTTTTGAATTAAAAAATCTTTGTTAGATTTAAATAAATGATTTGGGTATATTTCCCTAAGAAAAGATGTAATGATTTAGGATTTAAAATGGTTTTCAAGTAATCAAAGGATTTGATAAGAGAGTTTTAATGATTCCATATATATCGGAAAGAATATTTTGGAAATATATATCTCCAATAGAGATTTTGATAAAAAGAACTTAATCAATTAAAGAATGATTCCCTATTTAGTTATCATATTTTTATTGATGATTTCTTTGAAGGAACCAGGGTCGGATTTGGGTAATTCTTATCCAAAGACCACTACACACCAATGTAGGAATTCGAAGCGAAGATATGGATATGATTTGAAAGATGGAATGTAGGACTGCTTGTGATTGACCACGGGGTGAAATCCCCATATCATATTATATGACAGTAGTTCTTCAGTTTAGATCTTCGATGCAAGGACTTCTCGCTACTAATCCTAAGGGTAACTTCCGACAGGATATGGTAGGAGAGTGCCTTCGATTTGTCCTCTTCCTGGACAATTTGTATGGACAAATATCTGACGTTGCATTTCTATTTACATTGATTGATCTTTATGAACGTACCATCTGCTTGGTTTCGCAGAAAGCAACTTCTCTTAGCTTAACACCCTTTCTTGAGACGTACGAGCTCAAGAGTTATACATTTGTAGAAATGAGTTGTGTGGTCATGGAATAGCAGTGTGGCATTCAAAGTGGAATGTTCTATGAAAAAGGTAAAATGTTACCTTAGGCCTCATCAATCGGAAATGGCTAAAGCAGGGTAGATGCGGCAGAGCTATGCAGGTCGCACCAATTAGGAAATGGTCATTAACTTTCTAGATTACTCTCTATATGTCGAGTATGTGATATGTGCTTTGAGATCCCGTTAAAGGTCGGTAACGACCGAGGTGATGTCATATTTGGTACTATCCAATGAAGGGTTAGGCCTTTTCTGTGCTGGTATAGGCGTTCAGTATCCGGACACTAGGTATACCCCTCTAGAGATATACTGTACGGAAGGTTGTCCCTCACCTTGTCATTGTACAAAATTCATTCTCTGAACGAGCCTTGTAAGAGTTTTTTTGTAGAGCTTATCATATCCGGAATTTAATAATGGTAAAAATTTCGGCTAAGATTTATAAATTTACTTGCAAATGTTTCAAAGAATATCATTAAAAATAATATCAAATGATTTTATGCAGCAAATGTTTTGGTATCATAAAGTAAAACCCATTCTGTGTTTATGTGCGGCGTGGTCTTATGAGATTCCTTTTGTTTTCAAAACAACCCGTTCCATGTGAGATTTTGTTCTATCTTTTTTTTCTTCTTTTTTCCCCTAACAAACGGGCTTTTTGGCACTTGGATTTGCAGCACGGGACGTATTAGTACCGATTTGTAAAGGTCGAAAATTCCCTTTCCTTGCATAAAGTTTCAAAGCATCCAGCTAAATCTGGAAAATATCCTAGCGCTGACCCAATCATTTTAAGGAAATAACTCCCTGATCAGTCTGGTAAGCCAGTGTGAGTAAACTCAAATCAAAACATATGGATTTCTTATTCTTGAAAAACCTTTTCAAAAGAAAAGAGTAATCATTAGACCGATGTTGCAAATAAACACAGTGGATTTTTACCTTATGATTACCAAAACCATTTTTATTATAAGTTCGGTGATATTATATTAGTATCTAGGGTTTAAAGTATTCAATAATAAAGTGCTGTGATGTTGTACATCACAATAATAATAGGAATACAATCAAAAACTGAAGGCGCTTATTGGAGAATGGATTCCAACAATGGCAAGGAAAGGGAGCACCTTCCGTACAGTACACCTCTAGATAAATGTATCGAGAGATCGAAAACCTTTCGACCTCAGCATGAAAAGATCGGTCTACCCCTTACCGGATAGTACTGAATATGTCATCACTTCATTTGCTTCCAACTTTTATAGAGAGCTTTCATGCCCAACCAAATCCATAATATAATGATATATAAAGGTGATGACACACACTAATTGGAGCGAGCCACATAGCTTTGCGGCATACCCTTTTTCAGCCATTCCTAGGTTGTGAGGCTAGAGAAGCTTGCTCTTACCATTTCCTCATAGTAATTCCCTCTTAGAATGCAAATACTATCCCCAAAGTAGAAATGCAATGCCTGCATTCATTCATACAAGTTCGTTCTGCGTCTGAACATGTAAAGATCCATAATTTTTGATAATTTAAAAATATTCAATTTAATAAGATTTTGAAATTTTATGTGAGAAATTCAAATTTATGATTTATAAATGGAAAATATTATTAGAATTTAAATTTAATAATTTAATTTAATGTAATTGATAACTATTTTAGTGTAATTTCAACCAATTGAAATTATTAATTTGGCTATAATTGCAATACGAATTAAATCGATAGTTAATGGAATTAATAAAATTGAGTATTGCAGTTAGTATGAGATAAGATGATAACTATAGAATACGAATGTAATAAAATGTAAACTAATGTTAATTATATTCATAAGGTAATAGTTGATTTAATAATAATAGTGAAAATCCAAATAAAATAATTTGATTGAAATTTAATTATAATTAACTGGGTTTTATTTCAGTTGTAATTAAATATTGAAATTAATGCAATATTTAGATATTGAATTTAACATGGAAAATTTATTTTATATTATAAATTTTTTTAACCAGAAATGATAAAATTGTTAAATTTTAAAATTTGAATTTAAAAGCGACTAAACCAATTAATAATAATTTATTTAATTAACTTGAAAATTAACCATTTTGGCCACCGTCTAGGATTCCAACAAAACCAGCTTCATTGGATCTATCACAGTGAATTATTGTAGGATTTCAAGTTTCATAGCGATCAGAATTATCGTTTGATCATGCGAGCTCGAAACACGTAGAAATCGATTAATGGAATTTAAATAAATATAATCTGATTTTAAAAGCTAACTTCTGTATCAATTGAATTAGGGTTTGAAACTAGTTCCATTGATCTAAAAAATATCAAAAACATATAGTTTGATATAATGGATGACCTACTTTGTTTCGAAAATGAAACGGGTTTTACGGGTCATTATCGTTTCAACCAATTCGATATGTACCATCCATTCTTATCTATCGTTGCATACGTATAGGCCGTTATAAACCCTAGCACCCTCTTTATTTTGTATATTATGTACGTACAATTCTTTCTCACCTCCTCTTTCCAATGGCAGACAATCCAAAATCTAATTTCCGTTCAACCCATAATTCCTCCCCAAATACAAGCTTAAAATTCATAATATAACCACCAAAAATCATCATTTTACAAGTCGATTCCGATTATATATGCAAAACATGAAATTTAAGCAATTGATTTTCTGACTTGGTTTGATTTTTACTGTAATTCATTCTTTCCAGATAAACACTTAATAATTCTACTTGAAATTATTTTTAAAATTGGTATTACATCATTACAAACAACTTTCCTTTGATGATCCTAACCTGTAATTTCTTAGATGAAGAGATACGTATTTATTTAGGTGATTTGAGCCTATTAAACAAGAACAGAGGCATGCACAACTAAACACAGACATGCATACACACACACACATACATGCAGGAATTCAACTTATATTCCAGGCAAAATACATACCCACATCCATGCAAGACATATTCCATTCATTTCTACCATTAATTATAACATGCATAAGAGGATTTAGCTTAAAAGGTTAAAGTTTACTCGCCATAAAACTTAGAAATGAGAAACATAGTTGTTTGAAAATCTATAAACTGATGTGATCTTATCTTTGAAATTGCAAGCTTGGTCTACTTTGTTAATTGAAACTTGAACTTGAATTTTAGCTTTGCACAGTTGAAAACTTGAAGTTGATTTAGTTGTTTGGTTTTTCTCTGGTTTTGGTTTGAAAGAAAATGAAAGGAGAAAGAAGAAGTTGTGAAACGAGTATACGTAAAAGAAAATAAACTATATACACCCTTTAGTTTCTCCTTTTAATCATTTTCTCTTTTTTTTTTAAAAATGAAGAAAACCATTAATTTTGATACTTGTATACCAAGGTCTTCCTTTTAGCTTACAAATGTCCATATGCATTTATATATATATATATATACATACATTTTTATTTCATGTATAGCTCAAAATAAATGTTATAAAACCTTTATATTTATTTTAAGCTTAAGTTATTATACTTTAATTAATAACTACATATATTTATACCTAGTGTTTAAAATGTAGAAATTTTAAATCTAAATTACTTTTAAGATATTTGTTTTGAACTTCAAATCATAGTTTTATCCACAAACTATATATGAACAATATTAATTAGAAAGCATATTTTATTTGTTTAAAAATATAAGTTTTGCAAATTTAAATAACTATATTAGAAGATCATTAAATTAAATTTTGCCAAAATCCTGGGTTGTCATAATTTTACTTATATGTATTTTTGATATTATATATATCCACATTTTTACAAACTTTCCTACATTTTATTCCATAGGGCATATATATATATATATATATATTTATATATATTTATATACTCATATGTACTATAAAGCTTGTATATATCAATTTATATATTTATGGATATTTTATCTTGAATTTAAATGTTGAAATATATTATTTATTAATTTACTATTAGATTTATCATTTCCTGAGATTTTATAATTCAATATTTGTTATGGTTTTCAAATCAATTTATATTTGTTCAGATATTTCCATTATCAAAAATTTATTTGTCCGACCAATAAAATTAACGTTTCAATGATTTAAACTAGTTAATTACCCAATTAGCATACGATAAAAATCCGGGTCGTCTTATTCCTCCCCCTTTAGAAGTTTCGTCCTAGAAAAGGAATAAAGCAAAAGCTTAAATTATAATGTTTATTATTAGTTATATTATTCTTTAAACATTTTTAACTCTTTTTATTCCAAAAGTTTTGAATATTTAAAATTTACATAATATTACCAAAATAGCTTTTATAAAATACTTTTTATAACTTGATATCTCAACAAGTCCATCCTTGTTCTCATAGAAATTTGGTCATACGTTGATCATGCACAGGACTGAAAATCTATAAGTACTCAGTAAACCCGTTTCCAACACCCGGTGAAAATACTTGAAAAACATTTTTGCAAGAATGTTATTTTTTTTTTGAGAGAATGCCCTGGAAATCATCATCCCCTCATGATCGCAGTTAGCCCAATGATTACGTCGCCATCCCAGCGAAACCATAGAAAACTGTAGGCAACCACACCCCTCGATTATACCATGAAACCGCCACAGATCGCAGCTACACCCAGGGTTATGTTGCCATCACGGCAAAAACCATGTAACTGTAGGCATCAGCTCCCTCGAATTTCGCTGCCAAATGAAACTTCACCACAAAGATCACAGACTACATCAGTCGAGTCCAAATGCAGCCTATAAGCACTCACTGCCATAGGATTTCCGCTATGTCCTCATAGATCGCAATCTACCAATGTTACGCCACTCTCCCAGCGAAATCAAACGTAGACTTTATGCGATCACTGCCCCTCGACTTACGCTATGGAAACGCAAAAGATCACAGTTACACCAAGTTACACTGCCGTCACAACATAACCTCAATGTCTCTGTAAGTGTAACAACCTAAGTATCGGCGATTACCTATAATATTAAAACATAACGATGATTATATTTTAATTAAGAATAAAATAAATAAGTGAAGATAAATTTTATTGAAAATTGTTTATTTAAAATAAACAATGTTTTGAGGTTAAATAAGAGATTAAATTTGATTAGATAAGTATTAGGTTAAATAAATTACAAATATGGGGTTTATATTTGTTTGGAGCTAATAAATTAAATAAATGATACATTTCAACATTTAAATTGTTGAAATAAATCCAATAACTCAAAATAAAGTTTTAAAAACTTTATTTTGAGAATTTGGAGAGAAAATGATGTTTATTGATTTTAGTTGAGTCAATACAACAGTATTGGAAACTTTTGCTAATATTAATCTTTTATTGATTTTAAAAAGGAGATATATGAAGTAATTATGTATTTATTGATAAAAAAAGAGTGAATTGTGGTTTAAAATAATATCTTGATGATTAAAAAGAGTAAAAATGATTTATTTTAATTTATTCGACAAGAGAACAATTTGTGTATAAATCGTTGAATTAAAAATAGTGATTTGTAATAAAATAGTGTAAATCACAAAATATTGTTAAAATAAGGTTTTATTTGTAAAAAATGGCTTTTTATTGTTAAAATAAATTTTATTGATAAAATAATAATTTTATTGCAAACAATTATCGTAGATATTTTATTTGGTTAAAAATGAGAAAACTAGTGTATAAATTGATTAAATATGTATATAACATAGGAATTTCTCTAAGAATATTTAGTCTTGGGCTTATTAGGGTAAAACTTGAATCCTAAACCCTTAATCTGGAAACTTCTGGTGTAGAAAAAACATTCAGTACGTACTCTTTTCTCTCATCTTTTTTCTTCCCAAACTAAAAATATATAGTAAAAAATAAGGAAAACCATGGCTCCTTTCAGCTAAATTCAATTTTCACCCAAATTTGAAGCAAATAAAAGAAGGGAATAACTAGAATAAGAAAATGAAAGGTTCCTAGAGCTTCTATCTTCATCTAATTTTGCTTCTTGTAACCTAAATCGCTGCGTAATTGTTTCCTGGAGATTTGACCAGGAAACTTAGTACTCGGCATACCAAGGGCGTTCGGCCTTTAAGTGGTTCAGCACCATCGTTCGGCCAAAGATAACGTTCAGCATAATTGCTCCACTCGGCATTCAGTACGTTCGGCCATATCATTCGGCCTCCCTGGCACATTCGGTATCCCAAAGGATACTCGGCCTCGCAAGCACGTTCGGCCAAAGTGAACGTTTGGCCAAAGTAAACGTTCGGCATCCCAAAGTATACTTGGCCTCGCAAGCACGTTCAGCCAAAGCGAATGTTCGGCCAAAGCGAACGTTCGGCCAAAGTGAACGTTCGGCCAAAGTAAACGTTCGGCCTGCAAGGAACACTCGACGTAGAGTATGTTCGGCATCTCTGAACGTTCGGCCTGGCAAACCAACATTTTATACTGCTCGGCATCGCATTGTTCGGACCAAAGCGTGTTTGGCCTCCCAAGAATGTTCGGTAATCAAAGGTGGTTCGGCCTTCTCCCCAGCACGTCCGGCCTCGATTATCACTCGACCTATTCCTCCCACACAACGAAGAAGTCGTTCGGCATGGAAAGAAGGGTTCGGCCTTTAATCGTTCGGTCTGTTCGGTTCGACGCACAGGGCACATCCTACCTGGACCAAGTTATCCAGCTACCTTGCCCACCAGAGAAGTCCAACCCACCTTCATTTATAAATAAAGGGGAAGGGGCATAGAAAAAATGATCATATTCTAGAGAACACTGGGGAGACTCTGCCATTTTCAGGACTCATTCCAGACTTATTTCTTTTACTTTTCAATTGTATTCTAGTAACTAAAAATGGATTGTATCTGTAATCACCCATCAAGGAAATCAATGGAAATCAACTTTAAAGTGGATGTAGGCAGTTACGCCGAACCACTATAAATTTTGTGTTCTTGTTCTCTGCATTTTAATTTGCACTTTGTTCTCTGTTTTAATTTACTTTCTTCATTAATCTCTCTACACAATCTTTCTAAGGGTGTTAATGACCAATTTTGGTGCTAACATTTTGGTGCTTTCACTAAGAATTGAATTCTCAGGCTATTAGGACCTACTTTGTATCTACTGGATTGCATATGTCCTCCGAAGGAGATCCATAATCATCCGTAGGCATTTTTTGATTCAACTCAGAGTTACTACCAATAACTCTACCATGGGAAGACCACGGACAAGATCAGCCCTCAAAATGCAGATGCCCACGAAACTGCTAGTGTGCAACAACTAGGGCCTAGCAATCAGCAAGCTGCTCACGGTGCAGGATCCTCCAACCAAAACCGAGCAGAAATTGTTTCCAGAGCGGAATTCAATGACTTGATAAGAGAACTTAAGGAGAGTAGAAAGCAGCTTGCTGAGCAAATGCAAGTCAATGCTGACCTCATAACCCAGCTCACTCAGCAGCAGCATCAGCATGCTGGAGGTAGCCATGTCACTTACTTTGAAGATGATAGTTCGACTTCAGCTGATGAACCGCCTAAGCATAGACGCCACAAGGATGAAAATGCACAAGCAGGTGCCACTGATCGATCTACTAGAAATCAAGCCCGTGGAACGGAACCCCACTTCCCTTCTTCTATACAAACCCCAGACTTGACAACCATGATCAGGCAGTTGATGAGAGAAAATCAAGGCTTGACTAATGAAGATCGGGGAGTGTCGAAAAGCCATACTCTCTTCACGGACCCCATTCTACAGGCTGAATATCCGAGAAAGTTCAGCATGTCCACTATTCCAGCCTATGAAGGGAAAACTGACCCTAGACAGCATGTAATGAGGTATGGATGGATGATGGATTCAGCAAGAGCCAATGACACAACCAAGTGCAGGTGCTTCCTGATTACTCAATCCGGAATTGCCACCATGTGGTTTACTCGACTTCCCCCACGATCAATATCCAGCTTCGACGAATTAGCAATGAAATTCATAGAACAATTTAGGATACACATCACCGTCCAAAGGACGTGATGTCCCTATCAAGTGTGACCCAAGCTCCAGGAGAGTCACTGAAAGCATACTTGCAGAGATTTCATGTTATTGCTACCGAAGTGAGTAATCCTAACGACCATGCAATTTTGATGGCAGTGATGCATGGAGTGGATCCCGATTCTGAATTCGGAGATTGGTTGGAAGCCCCCAGCCACATTGGAGCGTTTTTACTCGAAAGCTCATCAGTTCATAAGGAGAGAAGAAGCTCGATGGACAAGGAAATAAAAGGCACCAGGGACCATTCAAGAATCTGTAAAAAGCAACGTCGCCATGAAGACAACTGGAAATAACCCTGGAAAGACTCAAGCCAGCGTCCCGAACAAGCCCGGCCAGTCTACAGAATCCGGAGGTGGAAATCCCGGAAAGAAGAAGGAAACGGGGAGATGGAAGTCAAGAATCCTAACCTACCACGAATACACTCCACTGAATGCATCTCTTGAGAACATCTACTTATCAACCTGCAACACTTTTCAATACAGAAAACCACGCCCAAAGGAATCAACAGAGGAGCAGAAGCGGACTGGAAAGTATTGCCGCTTTCAAGAGTCATATGGGCACAACACAGAGGAGTGCAGACATCTTCATGATGCTATTGAGAAATTGATTAGGCAGAACAAGCTACAGGAATTTGTCAAATAGCCACAGGACGGAAGGCAAGAGACATCAGACCCTGGGCAAGGGCCAGCCCTACACAAACCAGAACAACCTACTCGGACTGTGGGTAGATTGGTCATTAACACAATCGTTGGCGGACCTCACCCTACGGATAAGAATTGGCAGGAGATGGAACGATATGCTAACTCTCTGAGACATGCGAATTATGAGTGTTGTTCGAATGTGGAGGACGGAACTCCCGCAAAGCATCAACGCAAGATGAATGATGACATCATGTTCAGGAGCAGAGATGCGGATAAGATAGAGGCCCCTACTATCAATCCAATGGTCATATCCGCGACCATCGAGCCGGATTCGTAAAGAGAATTCTAATTGATTGCGGAAGTTCTTTTAACATAATCTTCTGGAAGGTATATAACCAAATGAAACTAGAAACCAAGGATTTGAAACCATCCAAAGCCAGATCCATGGCTTTAACGGCGCAACAACTAATGCCATGGGATATGTGGAATTACCCGTCGAACTAGGGCAAGGTGAGCGCAGGAGAGTGCGAATCCTACCATTCATAGTGTTGGATGTCGATTCCCCATACAACGTGTTCCTAGGACGTCCAGCCCTGGCGGAATTCAGGGCAGCCATGGCCCCATGGTGTTTGACGTTAAAATTTCCCATAGACTAAGGAGTAGGAGTAGTGCACGGCGATCAGGCAACCGGTCGTGTATGCTATGTGGCGGAGCTCAGAGAGGCCCAGCGTAGGGAGAAAGGAAAGGTTGCGGATAGCTCAGTCCGCATCCAAAACTCTGATGATTGACAACTAGCGCCCGAGCCCTGGCTCGGGCGACAATCTCGGATCCATAGAGACATAGATCCGAGAGATGATGATGGGGAACCCAGGGAAACAAATGCAGCACCGGCCGAACTGACCATTGACATCTCAGTTAGCTGCAACGACCCATCACGAGTTCTTAAAATAGGATCATAGCTAGACCCCGTAGCAGCTGAAAACCTCATTGATTTCCTCCGAGCGAACCTTGATGTTTTTGCTTGGACACATTCTGATATGTGTGGGATTTCACCTGCAATTACGAGTCATATGTTGAACATAGACCCAAAACATGTCCCTGTGAAACAGAAAAGGAGGGGTATGGATCCAGAGAGGTCCACAGCCCTCAAAGAGGAGGTGGACAAACTAAAAACCAACGGGTTCGTCCACGACGCCCTCTACCCTGAATGGGTATCTAACCCGGTGATAGTAAAGAAAGCAAATGGAAAATGGAGAACTTGTGTCGATTACTTTGATTTAAACAAAGCATGCCCGAAGAATAGCTTTCCATTACCAAGGATTGACCAACTGGTCGATTCAACGGCCGGACACGAGTTACTATCATTTATGGACGCATACTATGGTTACAATCAAATTCTGATGCACATCCCGGACTAAGAACACACCAGCTTTGTCACCAACATCGGGTTGTACTGCTACATAGTAATGCCCTTCGGATTAAAAAATGCAGGAGCAACTTATCAACATCTGGTAAATCGAATGTTCAAAGATCAGATTGGGAAAACAATGGAAGTCTATGTGGATGACATGCTTGTGAAGTCGCGGCAGTCAAACGACCACATCTGAGACTTAGTAGAGATGTTCGATATACTCAGGCACTACGGGATGAAGATCAATCCTCTGGAGTGCTCATTCGATGTGGCTTCAGGAAAGTTCTTGGGTTTCATTGTGAACGCGCAAGGGATTGAGTCTAACCCGGAGAAGATCTAGGCTATCCGAGATATACGGTACCCAGAACTATAAAGCAGGTGCAAAGCCTGAATGGAAAAGTGGCTGCGCTAAGTCACTTCATATCCAGAGCTACAGATAAGTGTATTCCCTTCTTCGACGTTATAAAGAAAGGAAAGAGAAACTTCGAATGGACGTCCGACTGTGATGAAGCATTTCGGGCTCTGGTAGGCACTTAGAAAGTCCCTCGGTACTATCGAAACTAGTAAACCACGAGACGTTGTACGTGTATTTGGCTATCTCCTAGCATGCCATCAGCACAGCCTTGGTCCGCGAGGAAAACCGAGTTCAAAAGCCAGTTTACTATGTTGGTAAACGCTTAACGGGGGCAGAAAGGAATTATCCAAAGATTGAGAAACTCGCCTATTGCTTGGTGATTGCATCACGCAAGCTTCGTCCCTACTTTCAAGCACATTGAATCGGTGTGTACACTGACCAACCCCTGCGAAAAGTACTCCAACGACCGGAAACTTCCAAAAGGAGTTAAAATGGAATATTGAGTTGAGCTAGTTCGACATTGCCTATCTGCCGCGAAGGGCCATACAAGGGCAAGCACTAGCTGACTTCATTGCTGAATTCACTCTGCCAGATAACCGAGCAGTCACAGGGTCATACCTCCCGTTCGATGGAAGATGTACACCGATGGGGCATCTAACGACCATCGCTCGGGGGCAGGCATAGTCATCGTAACTCCGGAAGACTGATCAATCTGCTACGCTTTGAAGCTTGAGTTTGCAGCAACAAATAACGAAGCCGAATATGAAGCATTGATTGGTGGCTTAAGACTTGTTATCGAACTGGGAGTGAAGTGATTGAAATTTTCTGTGATTCACAGTTGGTAGTATACCAGGTGCGGGTAGACTATCAAGCAAATGGATAGAGATTGGCTCCGTACCTCACTCGGGCTCGAGATTTATTGGCAAGTCTCGAGTATTTTGCCAACTCCCATGTCCTACGCGAACAGAATAGGGAAGCTGATTCGTTAGCAAAATTCGCAAGCACTGGCGATTCACAGCAAATGGGATTGTTCCCTGTTGAGACCCTGCTTGCTCCAAGTATAGACACGATGGAGATAGATTTCGTGTTGGAAACCGAACTCGAAAAGGAATCGTGGTTGACCCCGATCAAACAGTACTTGCTACAAGGGGATTTGCCTGAAAAAAGGAGCGAAAGACGCCAAGACCTTCGTAAGACTTCGCGTTATGTAATGCAGGATGGGATAATGTATCGAAGGGGATTCTCTACCCCCTTACTCTGGTGCGTGGCCCATGACGAGATAAAATGGGTACTGAAAGAAGTCCATGAGAGAGAGTGTGGTGATCATACCGGGGGGAAAACATTAACAAAGAAAATCCTCCTTTATGGATACTTTTGGCCAACCGTGAATCGTGACGTTGTAGATTATGTGAGGAAATGTGACAAATCCCAGATATACGCGAAAATTCCAAGAGCTCCGCCGACGGAACTCACACAATTGGTTTGCCCTGGCCGTTTGCAATGTGGAGAATTGACCTGATTGGTTCTTTACCCATAGCCAAAGGAGGCACGAAATATGCAATAGTGGCAGTCGATTACTTTACCAAATGGGCAGAGGCAGAGCCTATGGCCACGATCACCGCCAAGAAAGTCATTAATTTCGTTGTACGAAATATCATATGCCGTTTTGGCCTTCCACGGACCATCATAACAGACAATGGAACTCAATTCGAAAGCAAGGAGTTCAAAGAATTTTGTCAGAAATGTGGCATTGAGAAAAGATTTGTAGCAGTTGCACACCCAAAGGCGAATGGACAGGTGGAAGCCGTAAAGAAAATAATCAAGTCCATATTAAAAAAGCGTTTGGAAAAGGCTAGAGGCAAGTGGGTGGATGAACTCCCAACGACGCTTTGGGCTTATAGAACTACCCACAAGGCCGCGGATGGCCACACCTCCATTCGCATTTGCATATGGCGCGGAAGCTGTCGTACCCATGGAACTTGAGGTTCCATCACATCGGGTAACTTATTACGACCCTACAACGAATCAGGATCTCTTACTAGAATCATTGGACTTTGTTAATGAAAAATGCGAAGAAGCTAATTTGAGAGCGGCCTCATACAGACACCGAGTCGCTAGATATTATAATGGAAAAGTCCAACCAAGAACCTTTGATGTGGGAGAACTCGTTTTGAAATGAGTCTTTCCAACTCCATCTCACATGAATCCCGCATGGGAAGGCCCATACGTCATCGAACGGAAGCTTGGAGAAGGAACTTTCAAGCTAGTGACCGTCGATGGTGCGATACTCCCCTGAGCATGGAACAGTGAGCACTTGCGGCGTTATTATACCTAATCTGTTCCCTTCGTGCAGTAATTGCATCTATGTCCAGTATGTTTTTATTCCTAGTTCTTGGCATGTAATGAAACAGTCTAATGCTTCCATTAATAAAGGCTTGAAGCCATCTTTTTCGTGAATGATTAATGTTTCTGCTTATGATAATCCTGCGACAAGCAATTACAATTATATTATTCTGGTTGGCGTATGAACGCTCAAAGCAGTTAAGAAATCTCTAAGTCCTCGGAGTGCAAACTGGAGTACTCGAAGTCCCCAGAGTGCGGACTCGAGTATAAACAAATAAAAATCTCCAAGTCCCCGGAGTGCGGACTGGAGTACTCGAAGTCCCCGGAGTGCGGACTCGAGTATAAACGAATAAAAATCTCCAAGTCCCCGGAGTGCGGACTGGAGTACTCGAAGTCCCCGGAGTGCGGACTCGAGTATAAACGAGTAAAAATCTTCAAGTCCCCGGAGTGCGGATTGGAGTACTCAAAGTCCCCGGAGTGCGGACTCGAGTATAAACAAATAAAAATCTACATGTCCCTGGAGGGCGGACTGGAGTACTCGAAGTCCCCAGTGAGGACTCGAGTATAAACGAATAAAAATCTCCAAGTCCCCGGAGCGCGGACTAGAGTACTCGAAGTCCCCGAAGTGCGGACTCGAGTATAAGCAAATAAAAATCTCCAAGTCCCCGGAGTGCGGACTGGAGTACTCGAAGTCCCCGGAATGCGGACTCGAGTATAAACGAATAAAAATCTCCAAGTCCCCGGAGTGCGGACTGGAGTACTCGAAGTCCCCGGAGTGTAGACTCGAGCATAAGCGAATAAAAAACTCTAAGTCCCCGGAGTGCGGACTAGAGCACTCTAAGTCCCCGGAGCGCGGACTCAAGTTTAAACGACTTCAAAATCATCAAGTCCCCGGAGTGCGGACTGGGATACTCTAAGTCCCCGAAGCGCGAACTCGAGTATGGACAGTATAAATTCTCCAAGTCCCCAGAATGCGGACTGGAATATATCACAGTCTCAAGGAAAACTGAATAATAAGAATCTTTTGAAAAGACAGAAAAGGGAACTAAACTTTATCCAGGAAAAGTTTTCTGCTACAAGCACTCCAAAATTCGGAGCCAACGTTCTATCTACAAAAATTACAAAAATTATCACATGTAAACCGACTCTCGTTGAACGAAGATAGTAGTCATTTCTTGTGCCTCTTTCGATTCTTCCCAGATGACTCTTCCCCAGAGCATTTACCCTTGGAACCTTTCCTTGATGGAGGATTAACCACTGAAGAAGTAGGGGGAACATCCAAGGGCTTGGACCTGCCGGGAAGGATGACCTTCAATGGCTTGTTCAAGGGATCATCTAGGTCCACTTCACGCGGCTCAATCTTGACTGTGACTGTATCTCTTTTCTCTTTCTAGAGCCGCTTCTTCATGCTCAATTCAGATGTATGCTCAGAGGCGCCTGTGATTTCTACTTCATAATTCCCAGAGGAGGAATCAGATTTGCCTTTGTCAACCGGCCCGATCACTTGAGCATCTGGCCCAGGAACCTCACCAGCATGAGCACCCCCACCAGACTTTTCCACCTCCTTGGCGACATCGCTCCTCGGAGTGGGATCGGGGTCGGAACAACCTGCACAAAATCAGAAAAGATGAGCATTAGAATGCAGTAGTACTTCACAAAGAATGACGACTTTCAAAATCTCAAAGTGGAAAGTTATCTACCAGGCCCTGGCAAACTCTCTGCCGTCAAAAGAGTTCCTCCCTCCGGGATAGGAGACAAAACATGAATGCCTAGGCCGGGGGCTTCCGGAACATAGCCAGTGTGCTGTTCAAAGGGATCGAGTGTCAGCCGACCGGCCGGTTGGGAAGGCATGTGAACAGGAGACTCGGCCCCGGACAGGCCGGCGACAACTTCTTTCCCTTTCCTCGAGGGGGAGCCTTTGCAGTAAAGATCCTTGGTCGTCGATAGGTCCGAAGGCTCATTTCCCTTCAGAAATTCCTTTATTAGATCCTCCTCGTGAACATCATCGACACCGTGCTCGGCCTTCCTGATCCGAATTTAAGTTTTCCATGCCTCGAACAACGATTCAAGATAGCCATCGCCTAAAAAAGTTAGGTCACAGTGCATGAGCACGCGGGCGTTGAATTCGGAAATGAGTGGGTCGAACGCAGTCTTGATCACCTCTCTACCTTCCTCCTTGGCAGCCTCAAGGCGGGAATTGATATCCATCAATGCCGTCCTCTTGCCCTCCTCACGGGCCTCACTCTTTAACATCTCAACCCTGGAGAGCTCGCCCTCGATTTGTTCTTTTAAAAGTCTGGTGGCGACGATCTCGTCACAGTATCGCTGTGACTCTTCCTAGGCAGTCGTTTTCTCCTCCCTCTCTCTGCGAAGAAGCTCTTCAAATTCCTTGACCTGAGCGCATCCCTCTCCTTTTGAACGGAGTCCTTCTCCAAGGCCAAAGCCCCACATCGTTGGACCGCCTCGTCAAGCTCTTTCATGTGAGTTGATTCCAAGCGAGTGACGGCATCGGCAGTATCCCTGGCACTCCGGTGGGCGGCCTCGAGTTCAGATTTATAAGTGGCGATTTCTTCGTCCTAGGCCTTAATGATGTTTTTATCATGGGTAGCCTCAAATTTCAAACGGTCTATTTCATGCTGGCGCTCCACAGAGACTTCGGAGAGTTTCTCAGCTAGGTGGACGAACGCGTCATGTTTAACATAGACGTCGTTGGTGCAAGCAATAGCGTTTTGCTTAACATCTCCGGGTATAGGATGAATCGTCGGAAGGAACTTCAACCCATCGAAGAAGATCTTAGGAAATTTAGCCTTGAGCTCGCTCAGTCGCTCTGATATTGTGGGATCTAGTGCAGGAGTAGGAGGAGATGGCTTTGCAAGTTCGCCCCTTCTATGAGAATCTCGGGACTGTCGAGTGGAAGAAGAATCAGAGCGTTGATCTCGGGGGATATCAGACTGCGACCCCTTGTAACTAGGTTGATCCTGACATTGCCCGAATGAGAAGGGGGTGTCGGTGATGCTTGGGCTAGTAATACGGTTTCTTCCGAGATGATGAGTCCCGAGAATGACGGTCCCCACCACCATCACCATCTCTATCTCGACGTCTCTCGGGACCCGAGTCCGGTCCGGACGGATGAAAATTAGAAGAGCCACGGAGGTGATCGAACCCGTGCAAGCATCCCATGTCACCTGCACGAAATTCAAATAATAGCGAATTAGCAAGGGGAGCTATAAAAAAATCTAAGTAAGACTTGAGGTGCAAGTGTTCGTGTGTGTCCTAGTGTTTCCCCCGACGGACCAGTAGCCTTGCTAATAGGGGTTTTCTCTCCCTGACTTTGGGACGGAATGCCCACATCGCCTCTGACGGGCAAATGGAATTTGAATGCCTCCGGATCACCAAAGTCATAGTTAAGCAGATCATCGGGGATGGAGAGATTCGACAGGCCCTTTAAAGAACTTTCCACTCGCTGTGAAGAAGCCTCTTTCTCTGCCGGGATGAGCATAACTTTGGAAGTTCCGCCAACCTTCTCCTTCCTTATCCTGTACATCAACTTCTTTTTTTCCCTTCGAAGGGGAAGATGACGTCTCAATATCGTGCACCTCGACCAGTGGATCCAGAGTGGGGCCCACATTCTCATCTTGTTTTTCAGGGGGCTCACCCTCTTTGATCTCCCCCTCCTATGCACCGGGGGTGTGGCATGATGACGATCCAGCCAACTTTTTCCCTTTACCAGATTTGGGCTTAGGAGTGGAGATGCCCTCGGTAAGACTCACCCGACGACCTTCGGCTAACAGCCCGAACCTCGACAACGATTCATTCGAGATGAGAGTTTGAATGTCTCATTCTTCGGCAGGAAGAGCCCTGATAGCTTCAACAGCATTAGAGTGACCACGGTCCTCGGGAACGGGACTGACATCTAGAAAGATAAAACAAGAGTTAGGAAAAGCATAGCATCGATAAAAACATGAGCACCATTCAAAAAAGAAGACTTACTTCCTTCAACCCATCTCCTCGCGAAGCCGGGAGGGCAGCGCACATAGAACCATTCCTGTTTGTACAGGGAAAACTTGCTCCACGCTCCGGTTAGAATTTGGCACTTGTGATACGGCTCGAGGAACACAAAAGAGGGGCTATCCTTCCACTTCTTGATCATGTAAATATATCTGATGTCGTTGGGAGTTGGAGGTCTAGAGAAGCCGGCCATGAAGAGGAGGTAAGTCCCATATATGAACGCGTGTCTGTTAGGGTGTAGCTGCGACGGGGCTACGTCGATATGTTGCAACACATCCCGAAGGAACAAATTGAATGGAGGCACGCTGCCCACCCAGCACATAAATTTATTACAGGCGGTGTATCAGACTGGGGGCAGGTGTGGGCGATCACGGCCCGACGGAACTAATACGTCGGCGAAAGGGATTCCGTGAATCGAACGTATCCGCCGGAGCACGGCTTCGTTAATCCTCGAAGCCTGTGAATCGGTCGGATTATCCAGGAGGATCGTTGACTCCAGGGTATCAGGAGCAAAATCATGAGCGGGGATGTCGACGGATTAGAAGTGTCTGCGCCCCCTTGTTTGGAAGACGGCCCGGGCCTGCCTGAGATGGTGGCGGAGCTGGGTCTTTTAGACATCTTCAATAAATAGCGGATCTGACAAAACACCTGTGTGAACTGTACTTGAAAAATGATCGATGTCAGAATTAACAACACGAATAATCCCCCCACGTGGTATGTGAACTAGTGTAATCAATCGTGTATAAGCATTGAAAATTTGGAAGTCACAAGGTAACTAATATGAAACTAAGATTATAACCCTCGCCTTCGGAGACCGTCATCGCTGACCGTCTCCAAAAGCCCGCCACATGGCGATTACAGTTTCAAGTCCAGGGAGCGTTAGAGGAAGTTATCTGATTACGTCAAGTAAAGTTCAGATTTATGGCTACTGGAAGTAGGAGGTTATTAGTTCAATTTGGCTCGATATGCTAGCATGTTAGAATCATTGCCCTTGTTTTACGACCGTTCGGCACGCTTTGTTCGGCATTTAAGTGTGGTTCGGTTAGGCATTGTTTGGCACGTCTATTCGGCATTTATGTGTGGTTCGGCTATGCACTGTTCGGCGTATTTGGTTCGGCATTTATGCATCGTTCGGTGTAACGTTGCTCGGCCTTGATATGGCTCGGAATTGATGTTTGTTCGGCTATGCTATTGTTCGACGAAGTTATCGCTCGGCCTACAACTCTCGTTCGGCCTAACTACAGTTCGTACTGGGTAGCGCTCGGCAGGGTATCGTTGGGCCAAAATACCATTCGGTCGAAACAACACTTAGCCTCCCCACTGACTCACGCTAACTCCCTAACCTTCCATCCCATCGTTCGGCCAATGATGTGCCGTGCCGAACGTAGGTTAGGCCGAGCTTCGACGCTCGGCACGGTCTTCAAATTTTCCTCACCTCCACCTTTTCTCTTTCCTAAAACTCGTTCGATACAAGGGTGCCGTGCCGAACCACAGCATCTCTCCCAAACGACTAGACAACCCCTACAAGTGATCATCCCTAACCACTTCTCCCTACCTCACCTCGCTCAGCCTTGGAGATATCCTAATCGGAGTTTGGGTCCTCCGCCCACATAGCCCGTTCGACCACGATTCTGACCTAAGCCGATTGATCGAAACTTATCAGGGAAAGTAGTTGGATAAAGGGATTTTACCTAGTTCGTGGATCGAGCTTTAGGAAGGGTTGAGAAGTCCTTAGAATCTGATGATAGGGGTAGTTCGAAAGTTCGAAATTGCAGAAGTGAAAGTAAAGAAAAAGAAGGAAGAAGGAGAGGTCGTGTTTTATAAGGAAGGAGAAGAAGTTGAAGAGAGTGTGACCGGTTCTACCGGTCAAAGCGATACCGTTCGACTAACATGGATCGTTCGGCTAACGTGGATCGTTCGGCAAACGTGGATCGTTCGAAATCTACAATACGTTCGGCCAGGAGAGTCATGCGTCCCCCAAGAGTGATGACCAAGGTTCAAAGCGAAGCATGGAAGGCGAGTAATCCAAAGCATATCACGTTCGGTCACGTAACACACTTTGGGGGGGCAAGTGTTTTCTGGAGATTTTACCAGGCAACTTAGTACTCGGCATACCAAGGGCGTTCGGCCTTTAAGTGGTTCAGCACCATTTTTTGGCCAAAGATAACGTTCGACACAATTGCTCCACTCGGCATTCAGTACGTTTGGCCATATCGTTCGGCCTCCCTGGCACGTTCGGCATCCCAAAGGATACTCGGCCTCGCAGCCAAAGTGAACTTTCAGCCAAAGTGAACGTTCGGCCAAAGTAAACGTTCACGTTCGGCCAAAGCGAACGTTCGGCCAAAGTGAACGTTCGGCCAAAGTGAAGGTTCGGCCTACAAGGAACACTCGGCGTAGAGTATGTTCGGCATCTCTGAACGTTTGGCCTGGCAAACCAACATTTTATACTTCTCGGCATCGCATTGTTCCGACCAAAGCGCGTTTGGCCTCCCAAGAATTTTCGGTAATCAAAGGTGGTTCGGACTTCTCCCTAGCACGTCCGGCCTCGATTATCGCTCGGCCTATTCCTCCCACACAAAGAAGAAGTCGTTCGGCATGGAAAGAAGGGTTCGGCCTTTAACCGTTCGATCTGTTCGGTTCGGCGCACAAGGCACGTCCTACCTGGACCGAGTTATCCAGCTACTTGGCCCACCAGAGAAGTCCAACCCACCTTCGTCTATAAATAGAGGGGCAGGGGCACAGAAAAAAGATTAGATTCTAGAGAACACCGGGGAGACTCTTCCATTTTCAGGACTCATTCCAGACTTATTTCTTTTACTTTGCAATTGTATTCTAGTAGCTAAAAACGGATTGTATCTGTAATCACCCATCAAGGAAATCAATGGAAATCAACTTCAAAGTGGATGTAGGCAGTTATGCCGAACCACTATAAATTTGGTGTTCTTGTTCTCTGCATTTAAATTTGCACTCTATTCTCTATTTTAATTTACTTTCTTCATTAATCTCTCTACACGATCTTTCTAAGGGTGTTAGTGACCAATTTTGGTGCTAACAGTAATCATCAAGGTGAGTTTAGTACTCACTAATGCTAGCTAGAAAGGTCGAATGCTGTATAAATCTTTCACAGAATTGCTTATCGTAAGTATAAAAGTATGTTCTTTGTTATCTAAATTCTTTGTTTCTAGTTACCACTTTGACTGGCCATATCTTCTTCGTTTCTTAATCGATTTTGATAATATTGGATATTTTGGAAAGCTCAAATCATGTACTATAATTTTCATGTCTTGATTTTTTCTGTAAACTTGAGGTTAGCTATGTCAAAATCTAATTTTTCTACTGCTAATCCGAGTGCAAAACCAATATTTGCTCTGTTTTTGAAACTGAAACAAATTTCACCACAACTTCTTTGTTTCTTAACCGATTTTGGTAATTTTGGATGTTCCATAAAGCGCAAATCATGTACTATAACTTTCATGTCCTGAGTTTTCTGTAATTTTTAAGGTTAGCTATTTCAAAATCAAACTTTTCTACTGCTAACCCGAGAGCAAAACCAATATTTTCTCTGTATTTGAAACTGAAACGAGTTTGACCATAACTTCTTCATTTCATAACCGGTTTAAATAATTTTAATTGTTCCCAAAAGAACAAATTATACACTACAACTTTCATGTTTTGAGTGTTTTGTAATTTTGAGGTTTGATATGTCAAAATTGAATTTTTCCACTGCAAACCCGAGAGCAAAATCTATATTTGCTCTGTTTTTAAAGCTGAAACAAAATTAGCCATAACTTTCTGGTTTTTGATCGGAATTGGATAATTTTGGATGTCACGGAATGATGTACTACAAGTTTTATGTTTTGATTTTTCTTAAATTTTGATGTTAGTTTGGTCAAAAATGCGTTTGATTGTTGTTATCCCGAGACCAAAATGACAGAGGTATTGCAATTAAGACCCCTAAACTATTTTTATCATAACTTTCTCATTTCTAATCCAAATTCAATAATCTTAGATGTTTCAAAAGCTTAAACTTTATACTAAAAGTTTCATGATTTGTGTTTCTTCAAATTTAATGTTTGCTTGGTCAAAACTGTGTTTGTTTGCTTATGTTTTGAGAGAAAAATGACATGGATGACAATTATTGACCTGAGGAGTGTATTAGCTTATTTTTGCTCTCATTTTTGTTCGATTTTGATGTTTGTTTCTAAGATTTTTGAGAGATGTGATGCCTATCAATAGGCTATCTATATTTGGAGAATATAAATTCAAATTTAAATAGAATTTGAATTGATTGTGGGTTAAATTTGAATTGAATTCGTATTGAACCCAAATTATCAGTCTTGAGTTATCTTTCTTATTTTTCATTGTTTTTGAGCATGGTTTTAACTAAACCATTTTTGAAGTGATTTTTGAAATAAATGGAAATTTCTTATTATTGTTATCTAGTGTTTTAAAATTGTTTTTGTAATATCAAATCTATTTATTTCATATGATAACGGAATTTCAAATATTCGTTTTATTAATCTTTTCGGGAAAAAGTTTAGACGCTTGTTTTCTCTGGTAAACTATTTTAAATATAAAACATACACTTTCACACTATTCGAACGTATGAGAAAGAGAATTAAATGGTTTAGTAAAACACGTGGTATGGGACATGTGCGTTTACTACCTGGATTAATTCCGGACTTATACGATCGAAGCTATTTGAGATAATTGATTCTGAGATATTTTGCCATTTTATGGAATATTTTGAGTTTTGTAATTCCTATTTATTGGAATTATTTAAGATTTCCAAGATTTGGCAAGTATTATGGTTTGAGATCTCCTATATAGGAGTATGGTCGATGTGAACCATCACGATGTTTTATTTACTTGCCAATGATATAAGGCAAGTCTTGAGTATATGATTTCATATTTTGAGATTTATGGTTTATGAGGAACCATCACAATGTTTACACTCGTTAAGGAGATGGGACAAGTTACGATGCCATTTAATACTTGTCGATGAGATGAGACAAGTACGGTGCCTCTTTATCACTCGCTAATGAGACAAGGCGAGATATGATTATCTGAGTTTTGTGATGTTCTTAGTGTGGCATCGACTAGCGGTTGGTAAACCGTTAAGTGCGAACATGTGTTATGGGACACACGTTAACACTTTTCGGGTTTCTATCCATGAGTTTGTGACACATTCACGATGTTTACCTAACAGAATTGCTTTGAGAGGTGTTAGCGACCTTGTCATGAGGACGAACTGCTTTGGGTGGTGTTAGCGATTTTGTTACGGATGACAAAATGGCTTGGAAAGGTGTCAACGACCTTGTAATGAGGACGATCTTATTTGGGAGGTGATGGCGATGTTGTCTAACGTTTCGGCCATTTGAGTTTAGCACGTGCAACATTGCTTCGGCATTGTAATCGGGGATCTGCCCAATTCGGGTTTTCCGAGTATTGAGTTCGCTGTTTTTGGCGCACTAGTGTTAATATTTTCTATGTTTTGAACTTGCATCGGATTCTTTATTGAGTTTGATATTTTATGAGTTTGAATTCGTATCGAGTTCCACGAGCTTTTAAGATTGAGATGTATGTGTGAGATTTAGCCATCTTGGCTTACTTATGAGTTTGTGGTCTCACATTCTTATGGAGTTATCTTGTGTTGGTTTCATGACTTCTATTTGTGATTGAGGTGGGTTTTCTCCTTTTTGAAGTAATGGTTCATCGAACCATTTGAGTTTTGCTTGAGTTTTATATGAGTTGATTTGAGTTCATTATGGGTTATCGCCGATGATATGAGGCACTTGTGTTTTATTTGTGAGTTTGAGTTACCTCTTTCGAGGTATTTAGTCACTTAAGTAGCATTTTTTACTTAAGTATTGAGCTATGAGTTACCTAATCCTTCTCCTCGTTTGAGAAGAAGTCGCTATATCCATTATGCTTCATATTATCGATATTGACTGATTTATGTAGCTAGACTGACACGTGTATTTATACTCGGGTCAGAGCGAGTTGTTTCAGGTATCATCTATTGGACTTAGCTTGAAGTTGATGTTGGGCTTAGCTTATCTATCGCTTGAGTAGTTTATTTCTTCCGCATACTCTAATGTATTTACATTAGATTCAATGTATATGGTGTGGTCGTGTACCACCTTTATTGCATTCATATTGTATTGTAATAAACATGAATCCGTGTATATATATGTACATATATGATGTTGGTTACTTTTCTGTAATGTGATTTACGTTCAGTTATTGTATTTTGTTCTGATAGATCTGTTAGCCACCTATAGCTTTGGATTTAGCATTTACTGGGTATGTCGATCCACTTTAAAAAAAATATATTGCATTTATCGACGTATTCAGTAGATGTTTAAGACAAAATTATAGATGGTCGCCCTTAACCAGCCCTATTCTCAGCTTTAGTGGACGGAATTACTTGTTAATTCTCTTTACTAAGGTGAGTATCAGGGTGGGGAGTTACATTGTGGTATCAGAGCTGTGGTCAAAACAAAGTAGAATAAACATAGAACATTATGTATATCATGATACTTCGAAGTACAATATTAGTGAATCATTGTCCTTTATTCGAGCTTGTTTTCGAACCGAGCCTTGATCCTTTTTCGAGTTTTGGGATTGTTGAGATGGATACGTTTGAGATGGATATGTCTAGGAATATATATATATATTTATACATATATATATTGTATTCCATAATAGAGTTTGATGCCATCTTATCTTATAAATAATCTTATTCGTGATTATTCTATTCTTATTTTTGTCGATACGAGTGAGTTCGTATAGATGGAGCTGATTGATTTCTTTGAGCATTCTTGTTGCATTCCTTTGAGAGTTGTGAATCCTATTGAGGGGATCCACAATGATTGTCTTGTTGTGAGCATTCTGAGTTTTATATTTGTTGCTGCTTTAGTGAGAATTTGTTTATTACTCACTATCTTGAGATGTATCTGATTTGAGATGGATTGACTTAATTTGATGTTAAGTCCGATCCTTTTGTTGTTATAGGATCCTATATTTATTTAGGCATCCTAATTTTATTGGTTTATTATTTCTATCACTTTGGAATGTTAATGATGATTCCGAAGTTTCTGTATTCACCCTTGAGTATCGAGATATTGATGATATATCTCGAATTCCAGTCAAGGTGACTTTGTTGATTTTTGTGAGTCCATTTGGATTTGACATCCAATCTGGCAATCGAGCGTTGAGGTAACCTTATTCCTGGGTCTTAGCTCTTCGGTTATCCTTCCATGAGGATATCCACTAAGGAATGAGGTGAGTTTCTAGATTGTTCGAGTTTGATTGAGTTTGTCATTCAACTTCGTTTGAGTGTTCTTTTCAGATACTAAATCAATGTTATCCTTTGTAGCATTACTCCGTTTAAAGTAGTGATTCATGGATTGTGTGCTTCTTCTACTTCGAGAATCTTACTTATCCTGTATCTTGATGATTTTTTGGAGTGGCTCGTGACATCATAGGATTGACGAACACTCTATCTCCTTCTGTTGATTTTGAGAATCGAGTATTCTGGGAATATCTCGATGCATTCTCTTAATGTTCTTTGGTTTGAGTTTTGAAGCTATATAAATATGAGTTTTAAAGAGAAATTTGAGCTTTGAGATATTTAAAAAAAATTCAAGAATATTTTGAGAATATATTTGCATGAGTAGTATTTCTTTTATAGAAATAATTTGAGAGCGTTGGGTTGTCCATCAAGTAGTAAAGAGTTCTGGTCGATACTCCTGATCAACGTTATCGATAGGACTCTCCTAAATGTTATGATGAGGCAATCAGACACGATGGGTTGTGTTTTAAAAATTGATATTTTGGAAATAATATTTTGAGATTATATATTAAATTTATTTTTGAACGGTAATTGCAGCCATTGATTTTAGAGAGATGAGTAACAGAGTGGCGAGACAGTTTTGATCTTTCGATCGACAATGCGGCCAACGTATATATCTATTTATTAGAGATTCAATGGCGAGGCAATGCCATTTATTTATTTTGAAATTATAAAGATGAGAATAAGTGAAAATATTCTTGAGCTATACTTTATTAAAAGTATATTTTGAGATTTTAGAATCTATATTATATACATTTGATGCTTTAAGAGAAGACTTATAAGATAATTGGAAGATTGTTTTAAAACTATTTAAGTGGTTTACTAAAAAGAGTAAAGAGAATTTAAACCCTTAATTTATTTTGAGGAATATTATTATGGATTTACAAAATTCTTTGAAAATTAATTTTGAAGTAAAAGAAGAAATTTCGACTTTTAATTTGAGTTTTTTATTACTTACTAAGTAATATAGTAAAGAGTTTGAAAATTTTCTAATTTTGAAAATTGAGATTTAAAATTTAAAAGATGTTGAGAAAAATAAGAAAAATATTCTAAGTATCTTTGATTGAAAAGTAATTTGAGCTTATATTCTTGTTCTTGAGTTCACTCTATTCTTGTGCTATTGTTAAAGACGTGCATTTTCGCGGTCGTTCGAGTTTGGTAGCCTCGTGAGAAGCCATTTTTTGCGATTTATCTATCTTGTCTATTGAGTCTATCCTTGTTTTAAGGATGTTCTTTCTATATAATTATATGGAAAATTGTTTTAAGAAATACATCTTATTTGATAGATTTTTTGTTGAGCTTTTTATTGAGTATTGATTCAAAGATGGGATATTGTTGAAATTCATTTGAGTTGCTTGGAAAATTTGATGGTTTGCTTATCACTATGTTAGCATATGGTTGACCATTGGATTTTCTCTCTACCATTCTATGTTGAGAGTATGAATGGTTTGTGTTTCAAGCTAGTCTTTTGCCTTTTTTGATTGAATTTTTGTGTTGTTTACAACTCTTTTTCTAAAAAATAACGGGGATGCAATTTTATAATGGGGGAGTCTGTAACAACCCAAGTATTAGTGATTATCTATAATATTAAAGTATAACGATGGTTATATTTTAATCGAGAATAAAATAAATTGGAGAAGATAAATTTTATTAGTTTATTTAAAATAAATAATATTTTGATGTTAAATAAGGGATTAAATTTGATTAGATAAGTATTAGGTTAAATAAATTATAAATATGGGGTTTATATTTGTTTGGAGCTAATAAATCAAATAGTGGTACATTTCAACATTTAAATTATCGAAATAAATCTAATTGATGAGAAAATAAAGTTTTAAAAACTTTATTTTGAGAATTTGGAGAGAAAATTATCGTTTATTGATTTTAATTGAGTCAATACAACAATATTGGAAACTACTTCCAATATTAATCTTTTATTGATTTTAGAAAGGAGAAATACGAAGTAATTATGTATTTATTGAATAAAAAAAGTGAAATATGGTTTGAAAATAATATTTTGATGGTTTAAAAGAGTTAAAATGATTTATGTTAATTTATTTGACAAGAGAACAATTTTTGTACAAATTCTTGAAATAAAAATAGTGTAAATTGCAAAATATTGTTTAAAATAAATTTTATTTGTTAAAATAACAATTTTTTTGCAAACAATTGGTTGTAAATATTTTATTTGGTTAAAAATGAGAAAACTAGTGTATAAATTGATTAAATAGGTTAAATATGTATATAACATAGGAATTTCTCTAAGTATATTTAGTCTTGGGCTTATTTGGGTAAGGTTTGAATCCAAAACCCTTAATCTAGAAACTTCTAGTGTAGAGAAAACATCCAATACATACTCTTTTCTCTCATCTTCCTTCTTCCAAAATTAAAAATATACAGTAAAAGAAAAATAAGAAAAGCTTTGGCTCCCTTCAACTAAATTCAATTTTCACCTAAATTTGCTGCAAATAAAAGAATAAAATCACTAGAATAAGAAAATGAAAGGTTCTTAGAGCTTCTATCTTCATCTAATTTCACTACTTGCAACCTAAATCACTGCTTAATCATCAAGGTGAGCTCAGTACTCACAAATGCTAGTTAGAAAGGTTGAATGATGTGTAAATCGTTCATAGAATTGCTTACTGTAAATATAAAAGTATGTTCTTTGTTATCTAAATTCTTTGTTTCTAGTTACCACTTTGACTGGCAATATCTTCTTCATTGCTTAACCGATTTTGATAATTTTGGATGTTTTAGGAAGCTCATATCATATACTACAATTTTCAAGTTTTGAGTTTTCTGTAATTTTGAGGTTAGCTATGTCAAAATCTATTTCTACTGCTAACCCGAGAGCAAGACCAATATTTGCTCTGTGTTTGAAACAGAAACGAATTTGACCATAACTTCTTCGCTTCATAACCAATTTTGATAATTATGGATGTTATGAAAAGTACAAATATGTTTACAACTTTCATTTTTTGAGTTTTCTGTAACTTTGAGGTTAGCTATGTCAAAATCTAATTTTTCTACTGCTGACTCGAGAGCAAAACCAATATTTGCTCTATGTTTGAAACTGAAACGAATTTGACCATAACTTCATCGTTTCTTAATCGATTTTGATAATATTGGATGTTCCGAAAAGCACAAATCATGTACTAACAACTTTCATGTTTTGAGCTTTCTGTAATTTTGAGGATAGCTATGTCAAAATTGAATTTTTCTACTGCTAACCAGAGAGCAGTTTGAAGCTGAAACAAAATTAGCCATAACTTTCTCATTTTCGATCAAAATTAGATAATTTTGGATGTTTTTAAAAGCATAAATGATGTACTACAAGTTTCATGCTTTGATTTTTCTTAAATTTTGATGTTAGTTTGTACAAAAATGTGTTTGATTGTTGCTATCCTGAGACAAAAATGATAGAGGTATTGCAATTAAGACCCCTGAATTATTTTTGTCTTAACTTTTTCATTTTTTATCCAAATTCAATAATCTTAGATGTTCCAAAAAACTTAAATTTTGTACTAAAAGTTTCATGTTTTGTGTTTCTTGAAATTTTGATGTTTGCTAGATCAAAACTGTGTTTGTTTGCCGCTGCTTAAAAAGAAAAATGACATCAATAACAATTATTGACCTGAGGAGTGTATTAGCTTATTTTTGCTCTCATTCTTATTCGATTTTGATGATTGTTTTTGAGATTTTTGAGAGCTATGATGCCTATCAATAGGATAGCTATATTTGGAGAATTTGAAATTAAAATTTAAATAGAATTTAAATTGATTTTGGGTTAAATTTGAATTGAATTTGTATTGAACTCAAGCTATCGGTCTTGAGTTATCTTTCTTGTTTTTCATTGTTTTCGAGCATGGTTTTCACTAAACCATTTCTGAAGTGATTTTTGAAATAAATGGAAATTTCGAATTATTATCATATAGTATTTTAAAATTATTTTTGTAATTTAAAATCTACTTATTTCATATAATAAAGGAATTTCAAATGTTGATTTTATTAATCTTTTCGGGAAAAAGTTTTAGAAGCTTGTTTTCTCTAGTAAACAATTTTAGACATAAAACACACACTTTTACACTATTCTAATGTGTAAGAAAGAAAATTAAGCGATTTAGTCAAACACATGGTATGGGACATGTGCATTTACTACTTCGGTTAATTTCGGACTTGTACGATTGAAGCTATTTGAGATTATTGATTCTGAGATATTTTGCCATTTTACGGCGTATTTTGAGTTTTATAATTCCTATTTATTGGAATTACTTAAGATGGCCAAGATTTGTCAAGTATTATGGTTTGAGATCTCTTATGTAGGAGTATGGACGATGAGAACCATCGAGATGTTTTATTCACTTACCAATGATATAAGGCATGTCTTGAGTATATGATTTCATATTTTGAGATTTATGGTTTATGAGGAACCATCATGAGGTTTCCACTTGTCGAGAAGATGAGACAAGTTACGATGCCATTTAATACTTGTCGATGAGATGAGACAAATATGGTATGTCTTTATCACTCGCCAATGAGACAACGTGAGATATATTTTCTGAGTTTTACAATGTTCTTAGTGTGGTATCGACTAGCGGCTAGTAAACCGCTAAGTGCGAACATGTGGTATGGGACACACGTTAATACTTTTCGGGTTCCTATCCATGAGTTTGTGACACATTCACGATGTTTACCTAGCAGAACTTCTTTGAGAGGTGTTAGTGACCTTATCATAGGGTAACTGCTTTGGGGAGGTGTTAGCGACCTTCTTAGGGATGACAAAATGGCTTGGAAAGGTGTCGGCGACCTTGTCATGAGGACAAACTGCTTTAGGAGGTGTTAGCGACCTTGTCTAAGGTTTCGGCCGTCTGAGTTTAGCACGTGCAACATTGCTTCGGCATTATAATCGGGGATCTCGTCAATCCAGGTTCTTTGAGTTTTGTATTCACCATTTTCGACGCATTAATGTTAAGATTTTCTATGTTTTGATCTTGCATCGGATTCGTTATAGAATTTGAGATTTTACGAGTTTGAATTCGTATCGAGTTCCATGAGCTTTTAAGATTGAGATGTATGTGTGAGATTTAGCCATCTTGGCTTACTCATGAGTTTGTGATCTCACATTCTTATGGAGTTATCTCGTGTTGCTTTCATGACTTCTATTTATGATTGAGATGAATTTTCTCCTTTTTGGAGTAATGGTTCATCGAACCATTTGAGTTTTGCTTGAGTTTTTATATGAGTTGATTTGAGTTCATTAAGGGTTATCTCTGATAATATGAGCACTTGTGTTTTATTTGAGTATTGAGTTTGAGTTACCTATTTCGAGGTATTTAGTCACTTAGGTAGCGTTTGTTACTTAAGTATTGAGCTATGAGTTATCTAATCCTTCTCCTCATTCGAGAAGAAGTATAGCTATATCCATTCTGCTTCATATTATCAATATTGGCTGACTTATGTAGCTAGACTGACCCGTGTATTTATACTCGGGTCAGATCGAGTTGTTTCAGGTATCATCTATTGGACTTAGCTTGAAGTTGATGTTGGACATTAGCTTATCCATCGCTTGAGTAGTTTATTTCTTCTGCATACTCTAATGTATTTACATTAGATTCAATGTATATGGTGTGGTTGTGTACCACCTTTATTATTTCATATTGTATTGTACTAAACATGTATCCGTGTGTATATATGTATATATATGATGTTGGTTAATTTTCCGTGACGTGATTTACGTTCAGTTATTGTATTTTGTTCTGATAGATCCGTTAGCCACCTATAGTTTTTGATTAAGCATTTACTGGGTATGTCGATCCACTTTAAAAAAAGAAAAATTATATTGCATTTATCGACGTATTCAGTAGATGTTTAAGACAAAATTATAGAGGGTCGCCCTTTACCAGCCCTATTCTCCGCTTTAGTAGACGGAATTACTTGATAATTCTATTTGCTAAGGTGGGTCTTGGGGTGGGGCGGTATAGTAGACATCAGCGCCCTCGACTTTCGCTTCCCCAACCACAATCCACAGGAACTACAGTTTAGTCCGGACATCCTCTGGGATCAAAATTTAGAACCCTACTTAGGACTCAAGGCAGAACCACCCCGTGGATCTCCTACTATAAGTTTCCACTCTAAATGAGAGCACCTTTTTCCCCATTGCATTCTCAAAACATTTATACTATACACATATAGTATCTTAAAATCATACTCTTTATATGTATCACATATAAACTTCAAAATCGATATCTCTAAATCGATAGTTCTCAAACATGGCTTTCCAAATTCCCAAAATTTACTTTTTCCCAAAATTAAAAGCCTTTAAAATTCAATTAGTTTCAAAAACCTTTTCCCAGTTACATCCTTATAAAATTATTCATATATATAAGTTTATTACTTCAACTTGAAAAATCTTTGGATCACTTCATACTTATATAAATTCCTTTTTATTCTTAAAATATTTTTCAAAGATATTTCCTCTGGGATATAGATTAAGAAGGGAAGTTAATCGTATATAACAACTATATATACACACACACACTTCATTTATGCCAAATCAAATATCAAGTTTGATTTCCTTTATAAAGCTATTTACCACCTTACTTACTCTTCATAAAGTGAATTTCAGTATAGTGATATCCAACTTCCACTCTTATTCATCGTATATTTCTCAAAGTATACTTTTTCCATTTCAAAATCATTTTTACTTCAATATTTGGTTTCGTTTTCACTTCACAACTTCTTCTATTTCCATTTGGGTTATCGCTTTAATTCTTATCTCAATTGGTGTTTAAATCCAACATTTTGTACTCTAACCAGTTTGAATTTAGAATATATCTTAAAAAGTTTTAAATATATAAGTAGTTGTAAAATAGTTAAACAGTTAGTAGTTATAAAATAGTTATTAGTTCTAAAATAGCTGTAGTATAGTTAGATAGTTGCAAAATAGTTGTAAAATGGTTGAATACTAAGTATAAGATAGTTTGAATTTTTTTTTGAAAAGAATGTTTGTATAGTAAATAGCTTGGAGAGAATAAATAAATCTAAATATTGTAGGAAATAGATTTTAGACAATTTACAGTTTATATTAAAATAGTTTATTGAAAATAGTTTAGAGCCAAACTGTTCAATCTCCTAATCTCCCATTCCAATCAATTTTCAATTTCCACTTGCTTTTAAATTGATTCAATTTCAATTCAATTTGAATTAACTTCAAATAATTTCCCAAATTTAAGTCATATCCAATTTTAATTTAAACTTATTCAACTTCGATTACAATTCCAATTAAAATCAAATTTTAATTTGAACTAATTTCAATTCCAATCTCAACTTTAAAACATGTCGAATTATATAAATTCGAGTTAAATTTTAAATGTTGATTTAATCCCTTAAACAATTCTGGTTGATAAATCCATTTTTAACATCTAAACCTTAATTTCAAAGTGATTCCATTTTCATATGTTCAGTCTTTATCTCTTAAAACCGAAATCATTTAAATAATTTCAAATTAAAGTTTTTTTCCATTTACTTTCAGTAACGGATGAATATCATTTCAACCCACTTCTTAATTTATTAAAAATAATTCAATTCACAGTTTCATAGATTATTAAATATAACAGGATCATAGAAGGATATGCCAAAGTAAATAAGCATCCAAAATATCTAAGCACCAATCAGTAGCATCCATCCCACATTTCCAAAATTTGAAACCTATTTGAGAGCATACATACCTCCTTGAGTTAAATCTTCAAATTTCACCTAGAAATTTCCAATTCAGGTTGTTCGTTCCAAACTTATTTAACTTCTCCTAAGTTAAATCTCAATTTTATCTTGAAATCTCCCATTTCAGATTACAAGTCCACAACTTATTTAACTTGTCCAGAGTTAATCTCCAATTCATTAATCAATTTAGACTTCTCAATTTAAATTTTCATTTCAAATTTAAATTTTGACATCAATATTCCTTCCCGCTTATAAGTTCAAAACTTATTTTACTTTGGGTTATACATCTCATTCTAGGGAATTTAGAATTTAAGACTTAGTACTTATTTCAAATCAACTTTGATGTTATGTATATCCCACATATATATACATATTTATTTTATTTGCTTACCAAGTCATACTTTCAATTTTAAACCATTCTTTGTTTTTAATTCAAAATAAATTCCTTTAAATTTTTTAAAACAACTCTTGTTTTAAAATAAGATTCCTACATTCAAAAATATTCTGAATTATATTATTTATTATATTTTTTAACACTTCGAAAAATTTCAAATTTTCTAGACTTAGATTTTAAAACTTCACAACTTAAATCCTTTTCAATTTATAACTCATACTTATCTAAATTGTTACTTCCTTAAAACATTTCATTCTTGTTTCATTATTGTTTATTCTGTAATAACCATTCTTTATAAAGATACGGCAACCAATTTATGATAATTCTCATATCTAGAAATCATACACACCATATATTCCATAATCGTTAGCTGAAAATCAAATCAAGGTAACTTATTTCAATACTTTGAAGATTCTTTTGAATTTTCTAGGATTTAAATTTAGTTTTAAATCCATTTTTAGCTCAACTTATTTACATAGTTAATCCTTACGCAAATTTCAATCCGGTTGTATATATATTACAACTTAATTCTTATTATTATATTTAATTTCAATAATCAACAACCAATTACCTTGATATTTATGATAATTAGAAAAATTATTGCTTTATATATCAAAATATAGGCTTATACGCAAATCATTTTTAAAACCGATTTTGATATCATCATATAAGAAAATAACAAGTACGCTCTCATATAATACACTCAACTCATTCTAGGGTACTACCGACCCTATCTCTAATGAGTAATCCCCGCCAGAGCTAGGGTTCTCGCTTAACCTTTGGCTATGATACCAAATTTAATGACTCGAAATTTTCGACCTCGAAAATCGACACTAATATGATTACTGTATAGAGTGCTGAGCAATCGAGTGTCGGAAATCCCAGACTTTTAGGGTTAGGAAGAAAAAGAGGTAGAAGAAGAAACAGAAAACAAAAGCACAGATTCTCACAATCGCAGCGGAACAAAATATAATATACAAATAGCAGCATTTATACAAAGAAAGCTGTAAATGTCAATTTACATACAATATATTAGAGCACAATCATTCACAAATAAACGGGACATTTATAATAACTTGTTCCTAAATCCATTCTAGACAATCTTTTATTTCGCAGCGGAAATAATCAATACGTCCCTGCCATCCAGCTCGTCACTTGAGATCCAGAACGTCCTAACCTGAAAATCTGCAATACTCGGTCTGACCCGAGCATTACAATAAAGTAACACCCGAGTCAGGCCGAAAACCAGTGTGACCAAACCCATCCAATATGAAATACTAAGGTTATAAACTTCTTTGAAAAGCCAGTGTAACTCGAAATTTACTCCGACTACTTATCTTATTTTGGCCAACCACTTATTACACATATCCATTGGTATTTAAAAATAATATCTAGATACCGATATTTAATTCAAAAGGCCAAGTTTACTTAATTTATTCCGTTCCATCCTATTTGATTTTTAAAAAACATATATAAAGAATTATGGCGCTTATAAAATCAAAGTGGTTCTGGATATTGCTGATACTCGATCCCGGTACCTTCAAATCCAAATGTCATCCTTTAAGCCAAAACAATTCAATTTCAAAATGTCAACATTCACATAAAAATTCCATCATAATATCTATTCAAATAAAGCGTCTCACATTTTATACTCAACTGTTTATTTCAGGTTATTTCATATCACAGAATATCACAATTTAACATAATAGAGATATTAAACAATCTAAAGCATTCAGTTCAATTTAATCATTCATAAGCAAGATTTATTAGTCATATAATCATCAAATTAATTTAATTTACACACAATAAATTAATTACTTATAAATCCTGCTTAATTGTCTTTAATTAGTTACAAGCCGTTTATTTTATTATAATTAAATATTTAGGATTAGTTAATTAATTACATGTATAATCACTTAAGATCTTTGATTATTTATAAGTTTAAAACATTTTATTCCCTTAACCATCTACTTAACTACATTATCAAATTTATTTTAAATAAACTTAGGAATTAATTTAAATAATTAACCTAATATGTAATTATCCTAAACTAAATTAATTTAAGTTCAAAACATTTTACTTCATAATTCCTTGTCTTGAACTTGCTTTTAAATCTTGTTTTTATTTTCATTTCTTGTTTTACAAACTTTGTGAATACATTTTTTTTCTTTCTAAAACTTGTTAACTTCCATTTTCCTTTACTTTGTTAATTTACATTTATATTTTTAAAAACATTCAGGCCCAAGGCCCAAAAATCCCGATCCAAATCTCCTTCCTTTCCCTTCTTTTCTACCTTCTCTCTTCTATTCTAACCACAACAGCAACTCAACCCAGACACGTCGAGATACGCGTGCACGAACGATCGAAGCCACTCCGACCTTCGCCGCCACCGTCTTCCAATCGCCAACGACACTCTTGTTTGCCCTGACCACCCAAAACCACTCACGACCCAGCCCATCAAAATCGAGCGGAACGAGCAATGGCGGGAACAAGCCCGATCTCAATAATCTCCTCGTGTTGCCACCTCCGACCACCAGAATCCTTGTCGTCGAGTCCAAACCTTCACCGAAGTTCCACGCTCCTTTTTTTCCCCACTCCAATCCAACCCGACGCCACCCCGATGCCACATTCGTCACGCCACCATCGACGACCCGAACAGGGTCTTAAACCCCTACTTCTTCTTCGCAGCGTCGCCACGGCGATCAAAAAACCGCCGACCAATTTTCCTATGCTTCCTGACCTTCGAGCGACCTCCAGCTACGATCCCGACTCACGATCTTCCTTCGACCGCCGGAAATCGATCAAAAACTCGATTTCCATTCAACCCACAATTCCTCCCCAAATACATGCTTAAAAATAATAATATTACCACCAAAATCATCATTTTACAAGTCGATTCCGATTGTATATGCAAAACATGACATTTAACCAATTGATTTTCTGACTTGGTTTGATTTTTACTGTAAATTCATTCTTTTCAGATAAACACTTAATAATTCTACTTGAAATTATCTTTAAAAATGGTATTACATTATTACAAACAACTTTCCTTTGATGATCCTAACCTGTAATTGCTTAGATGAAGAGATAAGCATTTATTTGAGTGATTTGAGCCTGCTAAACAAGAACAGAGGCATGCACAACTAAACACAGACATGCATATATATATACATACACACACACACACACACACAGAGTAATTCAACTTATATTCTAGGCAAAATACATTCCTACATCCATGCAAGACATATTCCATTCATTTCTACCATTAATTATAGGATGCATAAGAGGATTTAGCTTAAAAGGTTAAAGTTTACTCACCTTAAAACTTAGAACAGAGAAACACAGTTATTTGAAAATCTGGAAACTAATTTGATCCGATCTTTGAAACTGCAAGCTTGATCTACTTTGTTAAGTTGAACTTGAACTTGTATTTTAGCTTTGCACAGTTGAAAACTTGAAGTTGATTTAGTTGTTTGATTTTTCTCTGGTATTGGTTTGAAAGAAAATGAAAGGAGAAAGAAAAAGTTGAGAAATGAGTATATGTAAAAGAAAATAAACGAAGAAAACCATTAATTTTGACACTTGTAACCAAGGTCCTCTTTTTAGCTTACAAATGTCCATATGCATATATATATTACATGTTTATTTCATGTATAGCTCAAAAGAAATGTTATAAAACCTTTTTATTTATTTTAAGCTTAAGTTATGATACTTTAATTAATAACTATATATATTTATACCTAGTGTTTAAAATGTGGAATTTTTAAATCTAAGTACTTTTAAGATATTTGTTTTGGAATTTCAAATCATAGTTTTACCCACAAACTATATATGAACAATAGTAATTAGAAAGCATATTTATTTATTTAAAAATGTAAGTTTTGCAAATTTAAATAATTATATTAGAAGATCATTAAATTAAATTTTGCCAAAATCCAGGGTTGTCACAATTTTACTTATATGTATTTTTGATATTATATATATCCACATTTTTACAAACTTTCCTACATTTTATTCCATGGGGCATAACTATTTATATATTTATGGATATTTTATCTTGAATTTAAATGGTGAAATATATTATTTATTAATTTACTATAAGATTTATCATTTCAAGAGATTTTATAATTCAACATTTGTTATGGTTTTTAAATAAATTTATATTTGTTCAAATATTTGCGTTATC
This sequence comes from Allium cepa, assembly GCA_030765085.1. NCBI lineage: Eukaryota > Viridiplantae > Streptophyta > Magnoliopsida > Asparagales > Amaryllidaceae > Allium > Allium cepa. Next base: position 952,145,202 of record CM060937.1, read on the forward strand.
AAAAAATTTATTTGTTCGACTAATAAAATTAGCGTTTCAATGATTTAAACTAGTTAATTACCCAATTAACAAACATTAAAAATCTGGGTCATCGCACATATGTTTATTATTTGTGTTGTATTGCTTTTGTTATTGATGGTAACAACTAAAATATTAATATTTTACATAATTTTAACTCTTTGGATTATGTAAGTGAAATACAGGTTTATGGAAGTAATAACTGTAGCTTTTGGTTTCATAAATAAGTTGTTTGCCTGACAAATAGGTATGTTCTCGGATTATTTTGGAGCGGTGTTTTATTATTGAAATATGATATATATATGTATGTATATGTATATTGAAATTATTAATATATTATTTTTCTAAACCTAATCGCGCAAAGGAGAGTGCCGAAATTTTTCGTGAATTTAGGACTTAGAAAATTTTATGAAAATGAATATTTTCAAACTTTTATTTAACTTGAATATGAAGATTTAATTATTTATAAATTGGTTTATTTTAAAATACTTGATTTTTTAAATTAATTATTTATAAATTGAATGATTTGAATAAAATTATATCAACTTCTTAACTGCTTTTTGCTCCTTTTCGAAGAAGAAAATTTTTGAATGTGGGAGAGTGTAACAACCCGTAATTTTTGATAATTTAAAAATATTCAATTTGATAAGATTTTGAAATTATATATTGTGAGAAATTAAAATTTATGATTTATAAATGGAAAAAATTATTAGAATTTATATTTAATAATGTTAATTTAATGTAATAGATAACTATTTTAATGCAATTTCAATCAATTGAAATTATTATAAAGCTAATTTGGCCATAATTGCAAATACGGAATTAAATTGGTAACTAATGGAATTAATGTAATTGAATATTGCCGTTGATATGAGATAAGATGATAATTGTAGGATAATGTAATAAAATGTAAACTAATGTTAATTATATTCATAAGGTAATAGTTAATTTAATAATAAGAGTGAAAATCCAAATAAAAGAATTTGATTGAAATTTAGTCATCATTCTGGCAGTAAACACTGGCAGCTATGGATTTCATCTTGCTAAGCACGATCGCATTAGGGTTAAGAGAAGTAAGTTCATTTACGGTTTTGCCCTTATCTCTATTTTAATATAAAATTTAATTTCCAAACTTCTAACCATCATAACTTTTTCATATGAGCTCGGATTCATGCGCTATTTTCTCCATTGCTATCGAATCGAAATTTCGGACAACGTGGAACTAGTTTGGTTGGATTCTGAGACTACTGGATTTTTGGGCTTTATTTGGATTTTTAAATTGATGACAAATTAAAGATGAGTGATTTAACCCACTCATAAAAACTAAACTATCTTATGTTGGTTAAATAAAATTTATGATGTGATTAGAAATTTATTGATTATTGTTTGGTATTGTGATGACCCGCCTTTCTAAGCCCAGAAAGACGTATCATCAATAAGAAAGAAAGGGATAGAAATAGAAAGAATAGAAAGAAAGAAATAACAACATCAGAATCTCATAGCGGAATGGAACAAAATATAATACATCAACATAACTATTACATAGTTATATATATACATAAGAGTTATACAATATCATACAACAGACTATCATATACATATCTGTCAAAACATACGTCCCAAATATCATAAACTAACTAACACATCGGAACTATATAGATAGCTACATACGTCTTGTCTTCTGCTCCAACTCCTCCAGAAAACTCTATACTCCGAATACCTATCACTTGGCTACTCATAGAAATTTGAGTACCCAAGAGTTTATGAAAACAAAATATAAACTTCGGGTCAGACATGGGTCTGGTATGAGTAAATGGGTTAAAGTTGTTTAACTTTGAAAATCATTTGAAATAAAGGTATCACGTAAGACTTCTAACACATAAATACGGGTAAGTTTTTACCTTACGCTAACCAAAATATTTTATAGAAAATTCAGTGATATTATAATAGTGTCTAGGGTTTTCAAGTAAAATACAGAAATAGCTGAAATGCTTACATCTCACATTTCAACATAGTTGGGCACGATCAAAATGTACGTCTCTTATTGGAAATCGGATCACATACAATGGCAGGGCTACTGGGGTACCGCCCGTCACAGTACGTGGTCTAGATCACCGTACTGAGGAGCTACCCTAACTCCCCTGCAACACAAGGCCGAAACCATTTCTTACTAAACAGTCCCGAACGAGATAACCCTGCAGTTGGCTGCAGACCAACCGCCCACACAGCCGAATAAAAAGGGACATCTAGACAGGGGTATATCTCGTCTTGCTTGGGCATGACCCACCTAACCTTGCTACACATCCCCTGTTTTATCCATTCCCGGTTGATGAGGCTTGAGGCTGCGTTTACCTTTATAGAACATATCTCTTAGAATGCTCATCGTCCGCCTGACGATGTGCTGAAAGCATTCAATCCATACAAGTTCGTTTCGGATTCGAACGAAACCGAAGGCATTATCTCGTTACACTCATTTTGGAATCATCCTCAGAGTTAACGACGATAACCCTTGCAGTTTGAAAACACCATCTCGATCTTCACTTGAGATGTCACGACCTAACGTTTAATTTGGATCGATGTGGTTTTCGGAATATCAAATTGATACCCGATCCCGATCTCATCGAAATCCAAATGCCATTTTAAAGGACAAGTTGTTGAAATTAATTTAAAGTAGTTAATAAACTAAATAAATACTCTATTAAGCGAATATTGTCGAATTGGTAAAGAATGAATCGTCGTATGCGTAAATAAAAGTAATTAAATTTCTGTGAATTGATAGAGACTAAATAAATTGGTTTTAGACTTAATTGAGGTGAATATGAGCTTGTTTGGATTAAAAATCAATTGAATATAAGAAATTGAGTTGCAAGCCATTAAAATTGAATGAAATGGCATATGAATTAGTTGAAAGCAATTGAATTAGTTTTGAAAACATATAAATTGCTCATGGAAGTTATTTTGAATGCATTTCTTTTAGAATTGAAGTGTTATAGTTGTTTAAGTAAGAGAAATGTTATAAACTTCATATATATAGTGCTTATATATGTAAATTGAGTAAGTACAGGTACCTGAAGGCCGTTTGGCTGGTTTGGATTGCGCTAATTGCTTAAATTAATAAGTTGCTTGCTTACAATGCTAAATAATGTAAGCCTACGCAATAAAAATAGAAAATATGAATTGTTTTTTCTTTTTCCGACCGTGTGGGTCGATGTATATATATTTATATCTCTTGTCAAATTGCAAAAGCTCCTCCATACAAAAGAGACTCTGCCAAAATTTTCCGAAAATTTTGGGAGTTAGAAATTTTTTAGAAATTTTTTTGTTAAGCAATTAAATGATTTTAAATATGAAACTGAAATAAATTAGTAATGGAACTAATAAGACTCAGTTATAAATGGAAGATAAAATTCAATATTCAAAAATTAAAATAAATTGAATTCGTGTGAAAAGGGGGGGACTAATTTGCATGGAAGTATATGTGAAAATTTCTGTAAGGAAATGTATAAAATGATTTGAATGGTTACGATCGAATATTATTGCTAAGTAAGATATGCAGGTATAAAAGGGAAAGGAAATTGGATTTGATTCCAAAAGATAAATTTGAATTGCCCAACAAAAAGGTATGTATTTAAGTTTCTGTATGAAATTGGATTGGGGTTTTGATATAGCCGCTTGGCTTTTGTTTTCTTTTGAATTTGGGAGCCTGTAGAGGCCTTTTGTAGTTGTATCGAGCTAGCCGCGCAAAGGAGACACTGGCAAAAAATTTCGGAAGTTTAGAGAGTTCGAAAAATTTTGAGAAAATTTTGATAATTCCAAAGTTGGTTTTAAATTGAAATTTAAATGATTGAGCCAAAAAAAGGTATTGTTTGAAACTCTAGAAGATTTTGGGAAGTTGATTAAGGTGATAATTGATATTTAATAAAAGATAGTTGGTAGGATGTTGATTGTGAATTATATGAAAGAGTAAACGGGTATGGGACCATTCTTCCTAATTAGTAATTTTGGGGACGAAATTCTTTTAAGGGGGGAGGAATGTGACGACCCAGAATTTTTAACAATTTAAATTTGAATAGTTAATTGATTTTAAACATTTAAAAGTTAATTTTTGACTTGAATTCGAGATATCAATATTTACTTGATAATTAAATCATTGAATTATATAGTTTAGATATTAAATTTAAAAATTGAAATTGGGTAAATTTTTGAATCTGAAATTGCTAAGCCTGTTTAAATAATTTGAAGGCTTATAAAATTTATAATGATGATACTGAAGATGATAGAATGATTGAAATTTAATTTAAAGGTGGTTTGTTCAATTTTAATAATATATTGTTTAAATCGATACGTAAAAACAGCCTTCCGAGGCATAGTCTCGGAATTCGACGAAACTATTTCCATTGGATCCGTAATAGTTACTTATTATCGGATTTTAATTTTCGTAGCAATCAGAGTTGTCGTGTGACCCTGGAAACTCAAAACACTTAGAACTATTTTAATCGATTTAATAGAAATTTGATCGTTTTCTTTTGTAACTTGCACATACGATCAAATTAGCCTCCGAAACATGTTCCATTGTGTTCGAAATACGGGTAAAGTTTTATAATCGCCTCGCGGCATTCCTTAAGAGGAGTTCGAATTTTAAGTAGCAAGCGATGAGGCATTTTGGAAGTTTTATATAAGATAATAAAAAAAATTAAACAAATTAGCAGAGATATTTTTAACAACGCAAGATATTTTTATAAGTCAACAATCGTATGAAGGAAGACATTCCCAAGCTTTATACGTCTTCGCCTCCCTCAAGCTTCCAGAGAAAAAAATCAAACGGAAAAAAAATGGTTGTTTAAATCGCTGACCTTTTTACTCTTCTTTCCTCTTTTCTTACTTCACGAGATAGATTAATGGTCGTTTCTTCTTTCATCTTTAATCCTCCCTCCAGTCAAAAAAAAGAAGAAAAAAAAAGAGGGGCCGTCGCGAGTCGATCATGCTCAGATCCTCTTAACCGATTGAATCGAAATCACCGCAGGGGAAAACTCGTGTTTGTAGTCACTCGGGATGATGAGATGGATTCGCGAACTTGATGATGGGCCGAGCGCGATCGAAGTGGAGATTGGAATAGGGTTTCGATTTGAGGAGAAGCAAGGAGTAGTCGCGAGTGGAAGTCGCGATGTGGGAGGCGACGTAGGTCGCGTGCGCTGCGAGGGGTCGGTTTTGGCGTATCGGCGGCAAGAGGTAGGATTGGGAGTTTCGTGCTGTGTGGAGACTCGAGAGGCATCAGCAAGGTTCGACTGCAACGTTCAAGTGTTGTTCTGGTGGTGGTTCAGGAGTTAGCGGTGGAGTGAGGTAATGATTTTTCCTTTACTACTTTAATTGTATATATAATGGCAGAAAGAAGGTAAATAAAATAAATATACATTTTACGGGAAGAAGTATAATTATATACATGTAGTAAGATACTTATTTAGCTTTGAATTGATAATTATATATATATATAAGGGAAATTTATCAGTTAAAAAAAGTTAGTTTTTAAACAATAAAATTTTAGTGGTTAAATTATTTGGTTAACCTATTTATTATTTATTTATTTTGTTACCAAAGGATATTTTTAAGAGCATTTTTTTAGTTTAAAACTAAATTTATTAGTTGAGTAAATTTATTTAAAAGAAATTTTAGTTTTAAAAATTGTAGTTAAACAAATTTATTAAAGGAAATTGGTTTGAAATAAAGATCATTTGTTAAGAAAACTAATTAAATGAAAATAAATTGTTCGATCATTTCAAAAATTAATAAATCGTATAACTGTTTATAAAAGGTTTAAATCTGAGGGAAACAAATCGAGACCGGATTTGGAATGGATTGCAAATAAAAGAAAAGGTGAGTAAATCTCACTTTGTTGAATAATATTTGAATTTAATGGTTAAATTCAAATAATTGGTTGAATGATGAATTGATTGGATGTGCATTGATGATGATGTGACTTTGGTTTTGGTTGGTTCTCGGGTTAATTGTGGTTTGACTCGAAGTATTTGGGTTTTAAGTTGTAGACTTAAGTTATAAGGAGATGATTTCACCTTAATGTTGATAAGCGCGTAAGGATTTGTGATTCATTTAATTAGTGGGGTAATTAATTTAATCATGAAGGGTTTGGATTAACTAGTAAAGTTTTAAGTTAATTAATTAAGTTTGATTAATTTAAAATAATCATTGGATTGGTTGACAAGTAATTACTTAATGTAATTAATAAAATATAATTACTTTGTGGGATTAATCAAAAGGCTAATTATTAAGGAATAATTAATTTATTTAATGAAGTGAATAAAGGATAGTTAATGATCGATTGAAATAATCAAGAATAATTAATATTTATGGGTTAATTAATGATTAATTATTTAATGTAATTAATTTGGATTAGAATAAATTGAAATATAATTAGAAAAATCATTAATTTATATGTAATCATCGATGTAATTAAAGATAGATTGATTAAGATGAATTAATCAGAAATAAGTGACTTAAGAGAAGTTAATTAATATTGTGGAGTTAATGAAAGATAGTTGCTTGAATGAAATTAAAGGATATTTAATTCAGGTTGATTAATTAAGATGGATATTGAAGGGATGATTAAATTTAAATTATTGAAATTAATCAATCGACAAGTAAGAAATCTAAGTGATTGAGGTTAGAAATTCGATTGGAATCAATTGATTAATTAGGAAGTGATCGAATTTACTTAAGGATGATTGAATGGAATTGGATGCTTGGAATGAGTTGATATCTCTAATATGAAATGTTGTGTTTTTCGTTTGGATAACATGGGTTAGGATGACATGAGTCTCGAAGAGACCGGGTTTGGGTATTAGGAAATACCCGAAACCACTTCAAATATTTATAGATCGATATGTGAAAGTGGAAATTAGCCATAAGGGTCTCTTTAGCAAGCGTAATTAATTTCTAGGACACACAACTGAAATAATTATTTTTAAGGACAAAATGCAAAATAATTAGTTTCTAAGGCTTAAAAACCTATGAAATTATGTCCTTGAAAGTAATGGAATGTTGATTTTGTCCTTAAAAGTAATTATTCTACTGACTTTGTCCTTGAAATTAATTTTTGTGGATGTGTGTCCTAGAAACTAATTGGACTACAAAGTTTGTCCTTCTGGTAAAATGCCCCTATGTGAAATCTATTGGCTGGACTGAAATAATTTCAAGGAGTTGGACTATTTAAATTTAAACTTGGGTACTTAGAAAATGGTTGTGTGGAATAAGTGATATCCATAATTAATTGTGTTTTGTGAATTGAAATGAGTTACCCCGGGTTTTATATAAGTTACATGCTCTGTATTCCATGTTAAATGGGTTTACTCACGCTGGTTTCCAGCCTGACCCGGGTGTTTCTTTGGTGTAATGCTCGGGTTAGACCGAGTATTACAGATTTCCAGGTTAGTACATTCTGGAGCTCAGGAGGCGAGCTGGATGACAATAGCGTATAGAGTATTTCCACTGTATTTATAATATTGGTAATCTGAGAATGATGATTGTAAATATTCAATGACTGTATATAATGTGAAACTCTGATGTATTAGAATGTAATCGATAGATATAATATTCTTTTGTAGACTGCTATTATTATTTATTATATTTTATCCGCTGCGAATGTGAGATGTTGTTGATTTTGTTGTTCTTCTTCTTCTATATCTTTCTTCTTTTTCATAACTATCTGGAATTTTCGGCTTCGAAAATTTTGGGTTGTTACAGATATTTTAAATTGTCGTTCAATTTTAATTTGAATTTATATTGAATTTAGTTGCCATTTGAATTAATATTGGATTGAATTGCTAGTTAAATACCTATAATGATAACCAGTTAATTGTTGTGAATTATTGGTTGATTTGAACGATGATTGTGCGGGATGCTTAATTGTTGACATTTAGGATGATTTGATGTTATGTTTATTTTATATATTGTTATCACACTGCAAGTTCCCTTAGTTATTGTTTGAAAAATCACTATGGGTTGAAATGACACATACCTGAACGATCTTACAGATTAGGGAAAAATCATTGTGGCTTGAAATGATAAAACCCAGCTATTTTGAGGATTTGGAAAATTTTTGATTTGGGATACGGGTTGAAATGATATATATCCGGAAATTTAAATTTATTGCGGGTTGAAACGATATATATCTATATCACTTGATCTTAGGGTAGAAAATTATACATGGACACCAGATTTGTTAAATTAAATGATTTAAAGTCTTGAATTTGGATTTTTGATTAAATGTTATTGTTTTAAAGGAAATAAATTATAGATTTATATGAATTTAATTATTTTCTAATTCAAGCTTTGAATGTGAAATTGAAATGGTTAAAAAGAAATTGTTTAAGAATTTAATTGGGAATGTAAAGTTAAATTCGGCATATGACTTTAATTTAAAATTTTGAATTATTTTGAAGATTTGGACCTTAATTTAACAATGAAGTTAAATTTGATCTTAGTGGTTTTAAATAAGTAAATTTAAATTGAGCATGAAATTGATATGAATGGAAATGGTCTAAAATAAGAATGGAATTGAATTTGAACCTTTGATTTGAATTGTTAATTCGAAATTGAAGTTAAAATGAATGTTTCAAAAATTAAAGTTATTTCAAATAGAAATTGAAGTTATTTCGAATTGACATTGAAACCACATTGATTTGGAACTAAATCAAAATTGAGTCATTTAAATTGAAAGATTAAAATTGAGTTTTGCTGATTTGAAATCTGGATAAGATCCAAATTTGTTGAAATGGAAGAAACAGTTTGATTTGATACTATTTTCAAAATAAATTATTTTAATATAAACTGTTAAAAATATTTTATTTCAAATTTCAGATTATGTAACGACCCGTGTAAATTCGATGTTTAAAATGAATTAAATTAATAGGATTTTATTTTAAATTTAGAAAGAAATAAAAATCTTATTAATTTATATGAAAGCAAATATTGAAATTTGATGTATCAAGGGTAATTAAAATTTACAAATTAAATTATATATTGTAATTAATAGTAATAGTGGAAATTGTTGCAAGTATTGAATTTGTCAATGGAATAAAATATTGATTTACGGAAATTGAATATAAACGAAGGTAATAAAGTAATGCAAGAAAATAAATAATGTAATTAGTACAATCCCTTTTATTTGTAAACTACTGTAAGGTGTTAATTAATTGAAATATGAAAATTTGGAAATAGATTCAAACTTTATGTTAGATAAATGAATTGCAATAACTAAAGTTAGTAATTAATAGGTTAAAGGTAATACCAATTTATTCATAAAGTGAATATAAGTGAATGTAACAAAATAAATAGGAAACGCTAATTATTCATAAGTGATGGTTGATGATATAAACATTACTAATTATTAATGTAGTAACGTAAGATGTACATGTATTTTCAACGGAAATGTAACCTTATTTCTAGGTAGAAATGGCAGGTAGATTTATGAAATGGAGTTTATACGATAAATGGAATTGAATGTTTCGTTAGTATGAATTTAAGGGAATATGGGGTAAATTGATTAAATCAATAAAAGACAATAAATGCAATGATGATGGGTTAGTAATAAAAAGTGAATAGGGAAATGATTGTATAGTAAAAATGGAATTCCGACTTGTTGGAATGGAGTAAATACACTTAGTAATAAATTTAGGATAGGAAAATGAAATGGAAATATTGAATTAGTTAATTCGTATATATATATATATATATATATATATATATATATATATATATATATATATATATATATATATAATGGCGATTATTGGATTGTAAATAATAAACTTATCAATGGTGATCAAGAGTTGTGACCACAAGTTATTATGAGTGATACATATATATATTTAATTCAATTCAATTGATTTGGAAATCATTGCAATAAATATAAATTAAATGTTACGTTGAATAAGTTAAGGTAATAAATGGAGAATAACGTAAATGTTCTTCATAGATATGATAATTTGAATCTATTGAAATTTATGGAATTTGAATATCACATTTTACGTTAATTGGAGATAAAGATGGAAATAGGTAATAATTGCATTAATTTGTAAGTAGAAATAAATCGTTAATGAGAACAAGTATTTAAGATTAACTACCTATTTAGTATATTAAGTTATAACGGAAAATCAATTGCAACAATTAAAAATATATTTATTACATTAATGATAATGACGTAATATTTGAAATATTAAATAGGATGGAATTCAAATCTATATAACGATAGAAATGTGAAATTTGGGGAATAGATTCAAAGTTATAAATGAGTTGTTAAAATAATACATAATAAGTGCAAATTGAATGAATCAATGGGAGCATAGATTTAAGTTTAGAAAACGATATTTTAGTTTAATTAAAGTATGGCAAAATAAATGAAATTAACGTTTAAATATTTCGTTTATATAGATTAAACTAAAATTCAAGGATATTAAAATAATAGATTTTGAACCCAACATGGAATCCTTCTACTTAAAATTTTAGATGGAATAAACATTTGATTTTTTTAATTGAATAGAGAAAAAGATTTATTTAGTATGAATTTAATGCTTGTTGGAAACTGTAATTTTATAAACATGTTTGCTTGACTATAAATAAGGATTACAATGTTCACGTATTTATTTAATTGATGTCATCAATTAGGGTCTGTTTTGAAGCGGAAGATAAAAATTAATTGGAAACAAATTTATTAAAATCTTTCAATTGAAAAAGGAAAAGAAACAAAGTGCAATTAATAAAATTTATGTAAGAATGTTTTCGTTATGAATGTACATTATTTGGAAATATAAGAATGGATTTAATATTATATAAGTTGATCATTTTAGAATATAAGAATGTTTACATTTATGAATTGCAAGTAACGAATAAGCATTTTAAGGAAAATAAAAGAATGTTGAGGAAATAAAGTGAACGTTTCCATTCTGAATATAAATATAAAGTTGTAAAAAGAGAAAATTGGATTTTTTAAAACAACATTTTTCGGTAATTAAATAGCAGGCATAGGTTGCACGGAAGTGATTTTATTACTATCCTTGAAATTTAAAATAAATTAAATAATTGAGTTCATAATTACGTTTCGAGAAAAATGTTATTTTTAAATTTGAATTTTTAAATCATGGTTCATATTTTATTTATGTATCCGCTGTCCCCGTTATGTAAATTGGTCTTTTTAAATTTAGTTATGTTGTGGTAATTAAATCTTTAATGAGTGTCAAATTTGGTATGTTTGGGGCTAAAAAAAAAATTAATTGGGTGAACAAATGTTTTGAAATTTGAATTCTAAAAGTTTGTTTATAGAGTAGAGTTGGTCCATTCATTCCCTTTCTAATTAATAATTGTCACACGTTTTTTTTTATTGTTTCCTCATTTGTTCCTTTACTTATTTCCATTTACATGAGCCTTTTCATTTCATGAACGTTACATACTTTTCATATTTTTATTTCTTTCTTTCACCTCTTTTAATATCTACCATTTTTATTGGGTTGTTCATACTTTTACTTTATTACAATTCCTACTTTGTTTATATTTAGCTTTTCACTAGTTTCATTCCTCATTCTTGTAGCTTCATTTCATTTTTTTTTTTAAATTTAATCTTCTATAGCTTCATTTTTTGTCACTCTTCACCTTCCTTTTTTTTCATGTTTCTTCTTCAAATATCCTTTCTCTTTTTTTTTCCAAAGCTTTTTTTTTCCTCTTTCTTCTTCTTATTCTTCAAATCTTCTTCTTTATCAAAGTTTCCTTTTCTTTTTTGGTTGTTGTTCTTCTTCTTCTTTAAATTTTTTTTCTCTTTTATACCTTATCTTCTTTCCATGTCTTTTTCTTCAAATCCATATTTATATAATCTTCTCTTCAAAACTTTCTATAAAAATAAAATTAAAAAAAATATTAAGATAGCAAGGAAACAAAACAAAATGAGAAAGTAGTTCCAGATCCAAATCTGGCTAAGCAAAAAGGTACGTAATACTAAAAATTCCATTGCAAGTTAAATAAAATAAATGATGTGATATATAATTTCTTTTTTTCTTTTTTTTTGAAATTTCAATCACCATTAATGCGTATAACTTTCTCATACGACCTCCGATTTACGCGATTTTTTTTTGCTAGGATCGTAATAAATTTCCAGATCTGTTGATGCTAGTTTGGAAAGATTTGGAGACCGTCGAAATTTTGAGTTTAAATTGGATTTAAATCCAATTTAAATTCAAAAGGTGAGTGTTTTAACCCACTCACAATTTCTAAAACTTCTTATGTGTGTTAAATTAATTTTAGATATGAGTAGAAATTGTTTATGACTGTTTGGTATGTTTTATTCATTATCTCTGTTAAATTGCATTTATTTAATGTAACTGTTAATTTATTTTATTTATTGCATATAAATTTGACAGTTAGAATTTATTTATTTGCATATTAACTGCCAGTCATAGGTATTGAATTTATTTTAGCATATAAACTGCTAGTAACAGTTATTAAATTTATTATTGAATATAAACTGTTAGTTAATACCTGTTATTTATTATCTGTATAATTTATATGCTCTATATCGATGATTGTTTAAATTGGATGATGATTGCAAATAATGGTTGATGATTGATATCTGGATGAATGGATGCTATATTGTATATTGTATAAACTGCAAGTTATCATGCATTTCATTCATTCGGGATTGCGGTTTGAAATGATATACAACCGCATTTTTATTTTAAATTGCGGATTGAAAATGATAAACATCCGTATCATTTGACCATAGGGTAGAAAATTTTATACAGGCACCGCGGTATATATATAAAATTATTTTTTTTGAAATGTTTTTCTATGGTTTTTGCAAAGCTATATATATATATGGTTTATGGGTTTTTGATTTGGTTATTAATAAAGGTTATTTATATATAGTAATTTTCGGTTTTAAGCTTTGTATAAATTGTTTTGAAGTATAAAATAAAGTTTGATTTTTTAGATCAAATACGATTAAGCATTTATTTAAAATTTAAGTTCTGGAGTTTTATTGACTTAACTGAGAATAAGGTCGGAAGATGAATATTGAGTAAAATTTGAAATTAAATAAAAAGGTTATTAATTTTTAAAGGGTATGATTTTTATAACTTGATTTTTGTGTAGAGTGATTTAAATGAATATATCAAGTTTAGTAAATTGAAAGATTATCCAGTTGTGTGAAGTTAAAGGTTTTACTTAAATTATATTGAATTCATTAAGTAAACATTTCAAGTCTAAATAAGAAGTAATTGAATTTGATACATATGGATTTGTCAAATGAGTTGTTTTTTTTTGAAATGGTGAAATATTTAAAGCTTTGAAACATAAGAATTAAAAATGGTATTTGGAAGTTTAAATCGATATTTGGAATTGATTTGTGAAATGTAAAGAAGCTATTTGTTTTATAAAAGAAATTTAATATTTAACAATTTGAGAGATGGAAATTTGTTTCAAAGTTATGATTTTCAAGGTAGTATAATTTGGAAATATTATATTCCAGAGTTTTTTTATTTCTAAATATTTTACTTTGAAAACCCTATGAGTTTGGAAAGAATATATATTGGAAAATAAAATGACATTATGTTGGTTTGGGCCTAAATGATATCGTATTGGTTTGGGGTTTTAAAAATATAAACGATATCGTATTTATATGGGTTTAAAATGGATATTTTATTCTGGTTTTAAAGTATAATTATTTTAAATGACCGCGATGATATAATAACGTTTGGTTGTTGAAGAGACCGGGATCGAAAGTTGTCATACTCTCTGCCAACTCCGAAAACCACTTTAACAACCGTGTACGCGGTGGAGATTGCAGAATGAAGTAGGTTGGTGGAGGCGTTTCCTGCAAGGTAAATACGTAGACCCGACTCCCGTGAGTTGGCATAAGGTGGCTAAAACAGGAGCGATTCTCGGGCCAATGAGGTCATTCCTCTGATCGGACACTCCTCTTCGATATTATACTTTGACTTTGGATTGATTCAGTGGCCACTTTTACTTTGATTTTTCGGGGAGTTTGTTCGAGGTGGGCGGTAGCTGCGGCTACGCGTTTCCATCAGCCCGGATAGCAATTGGTATATCTACCCTGGCGTTGCCTAGTTGTGCCGTGTCACCTACCCTAGCGCGCCTTATACGATTTTGGTTTTGTACCATACCTATGGAGTGCCCTCTGACGACGTCCAGTACGGGGGAGATTACGGTACTGTATAGACTATGGGAATGTATAAATGTGTTAAGGTGGAAAATGTAAAGCCTTAACGCTATTTAAAAGTAAGTTTATTTTATAATTAGACACTATTATAATAGCGCAATATACTACATAGTAAATAGTTTAACGAATCCTTACGAGATGTAAATCCCGAGCATCTCTTGAGTTACTGCACTCATATTTATTTCTGTTAATTTAACTCACATAAGATCTTTTAGTTCTGACTCGAGTGTTTTGTCTTTTCAATCCGCTCGGGTCAGTCCGAGCGTTTCAGGATTTGAAGTTTTAGCTCTGGAGGACGAAGTCGAAGATTTGTATTACTATTATCTACTATCATTCCAGTGCACTATTTAATTCCGCTGCATTAATATTATTGGTATATGAACTCTGATATTTATTATATAAATAAGAAGCAATGTTTTGTAAACAGTTTCATGAACTATATATTGATTATTATATTTTATCCTTCCGCTGTGAGATTCTGTTTTCTTCTTTTATTTCTTTCTTGTTTTTTTTCTTATTTATCCCATAACAATCCGCCCTTCCGTATGGTTTGAATTGACATGTGTGTCGGTTTAAAGCGTGCGAAAAGGCGGGACGTTACATCTGGTATCAGAGCTTTGGTTTAGCGATAAACCTTAGCTTTGTGGGGTTTGACTCTTTACTAATAGGGTAGTAATACCCTATGGGAGTCGCTGAGTGTATATATATGAGAGAGCGTATTTGTTAGTGGTACAAAAAGATTTTAATATTGTGTTAATCTGTTCCGTTTTGTATTTATAAATTCTAGTTGGTGCATGGGACGCTGTGACATCAATAGAGATTTCTAAACACTTAATAAGACAGACCGACATAATATTTATTTTTAATATAGGTGAATGAAATCAGTTTGCCTATTATATTTTCTATATATAAAAATATTCTATAATGACATATATTTGGTTGCTATAGATTGGGTGTTAGGTAATGAAAATATAAATAATGGTTGAAACTAAGTTGAAAGTAAAATAAATGAAATCTGGAAATTTAGGGCTTAAGTTCCGGGGTTTTGAAATTTCTTTCGAAATTTTTTTTGGAATATAATAATATTGTGTATAAGTATTTTCTGATATAAATATTTTAATATAATTTGGAAGAATTGTTTTAAAGAAGATTTTTGGAGAAAATAAGTTTTGTACTTTCCTCTTTGTCGCTGGAAAATAATTTCGGTGATGGCGGCCGCATCATCGACTTTCATTTTCGAGTTTCGAAGGGGAAAGGCCACTGTAGTAGTTTTACTGCAGATTCATTTTCAAAAAATATATAAGTTTGGAATTGTTTAAATATAATTAGAGATATATAAGTTGGAAGAATATATTTATCTATTATTTTAAAATAACTTGAAATTTAACCCGGTATTTAATTCTTAAATTTCCATTAATTAGTTGTTTCAATTATTGTAGTAAAATAAAAGGTAAGTAATTAATAATTGAAACCTCTAATTTAGGTAAGAGATTTAATGCTAAGTTATTAATGGATTTAAAGAAAATTTGAAATTTATAACATATGAAACAAAAAGTAATATTCTTGAACATTAAATTTAATTAAAGGATGAGATAAAACTTATATAAGTTCTTTTGCATTTTCTTTAACATATATAACTTACCAATATAAAAAGTTGAAATGTTAAATAGAAAATGTAATGAAAATTGTACAAGTAAAAGTAGGAAATGAAGTACTCAATGAATTTGCTATTATAAATGAGAATTTAATGTATAAACTTAAGTTACAATTGAAATTTTACTATAAGAGAATATAATTAAAGGTAAGTAATTCAAATGGATGAATATCAACTCAAGTAAATAAAATGGAAATGCTAACAAATTAAATGGGACACGAATACTATTGATAAACAAATGTAAATAAATGAGGGCATGCAATAAATGAACGAAAAATTATAATGAAATAAAAAGAACTGGCATGACCTGAGATAATGGAAATGAAAAACTGTAAGTAATAAGTAAAAAAAAAATATTGAATGAGTAAATGAAATTAAAAGTTTGTTAGAAATAAATGTAAACTATAAAAGGAAAATTTATGTGGTATGAATAAAAAGAGAAATTAAACATAAAGGTATGAAATTAATAAAAGGTTAAGTTGATTGTTGTTTGAATTGTTGTTGTTTGGTTATGGTTGTTTGGGTAAAATACTTTGAAAATTGGATTTGGAGTGAATGATGCACTTGATGGTTTATTCTTCATTCCGTACGATTTAAAGGTTTTGAACCCGAACGACTATTTATTTGTTTGGTTGAATGGTTGTTTTGAATTTGTTGTGTATGTTGCTGTTAAAATTGATGGTTGTTGTATTGTTTTGTATTAGTGATGGAAACCACTTAAATATTTTACTTTATATAAATTGTAACCCTTTTAGATTTTATAAGTGTAATGCAGGTTATGGAAGCAATTGCTACTGCTTTTGGTTCCATAAATTAAGCATAAATTTCCCGACAAATATGTACGTTTGAGGTAATAAATTTAGTAAACCATTATTTATAAATTAAATATTTTGAATAAGATGTATTGTTATCTAATTCTTCTTTTCCCTTCTTTTCCTTTTCGGGGACGAAAAGTTTTGAGTGGGGGAGAGTGTAACGACCCGTGTAAATTCGATGTTTAAAATGAATTAAATTAATAGGATTTTATTTTAAATTTAGAAAGAAATAAAAATCTTATTAATTTATATGAAAGCAAATATTGAAATTTGATGTATCAAGGGTAATTGAAATTTACAAATTAAATTATATATTGTGATTAATAGTAATGGTGGAAATTGTTGCAAGTATTGAATTTGTCAATGGAATAAAATATTGATTTACGGAAATTGAATATAAACGGAGGTAATAAAGTAATGCAAGAAAAAATAATGTAATTAGTACAATCCCTTTTATTTGTAAACTATTGTAAGGTGTTAATTAATTGAAATATGAAAATTTGAAAATAGATTCAAAATTTATGTTAGATAAATGAATTGCAATAATTAAAGTTAGTAATTAATAGGTTAAAGGTAATACCAATTTATTCATAAAGTGAATATAAGTGAATGTAACAAAATAAATAGGAAATGCTAATTATTCATAAGTGATGGTTGATGATATAAACGTTACTAATTGTTAATGTAGTAACGTAAGATGTAAATGTATTTTCAACGGAAATGTAACCTTATTTCTAGGTAGAAATGGCAGGTAGATTTATGAAATGGAGTTTATGCGATAAATAGAATTGAATGTTTCGTTAGTATGAATTTAAGGGAATATGGGGTAAATTGATTAAATCAATAAAAGACAATAAATGCAATGATGATGGGTTAGTAATAAAAAGTGAATAGGGAAATGATTGTATAGTAAAAATGGAATTCCAACTTGTTGGAATGGAGTAAATACACTTAGTAATAAATTTAGGATAGGAAAATGAAATGGAAATATTGAATTAGTTAATTCGTATATATATATATATATATATATATATATATATATATAATGGCGATTATTGGATTGTAAATAATAAACTTATCAATGGTGATCAAGAGTTGTGACCACAAGTTATTATGAGTGATACATATATATATTTAATTCAATTCAATTGATTTGGAAACATTGCAATAAATATAAATTAAATGTTACTTGAATAAGTTAAGGTAATAAATGGAGAATAACGTAAATGTTCTTCATAGATATGATAATTTGAATCTATTGAAATTTATGGAATTTGAATATCACATTTTACGTTAATTGGAGATAAAGTTGGAAATAGGTAATAATTGCATTAATTTGTAAGTAGAAATAAATCGTTAATGAGAACAAGTATTTAAGATTAACTACCTATTTAGTATATTAAGTTATAACGGAAAATCAATTGCAACAATTAAAAATATATTTATTACATTAATGATAATGACGTAATATTTGAAATATTAAATAGGATGGAATTCAAATGTATATAACGATAGAAATATGAAATTTGGGGAATAGATTCAAAGTTATAAATGAGTTGTCAAAATAATACATAATAAGTGCAAATTGAATGAATCAATGGGAGCATAGATTTAAGTTTAGAAAACGCTATTTTAGTTTAATTAAAGTATTACAAAATAAATGAAGTTGACGTTTAAATATTTCGTTTATATAAATTAAACTAAAATTCAAGGATATTAAAATAATAGATTTTGAACCCAACATGGAATCCTTCTACTTAAAATTTTAGATGGAATAAACATTTGATTTTTTTAATTGAATAGAGAAAAAGATTTATTTAGTATGAATTTAATGCTTGTTGGAAACTGTAATTTTATAAACATGTTTGCTTGACTATAAATAAGGATTACAATGTTCACGTATTTATTTAATTGATGTCATCAATTAGGGTCTGTTTTGAAGTGGAAGATAAAAATTAATTGGAAACAAATTTATTAAAATCTTTCAATTGAAAAAGGAAAAGAAACAAAGTGCAATTAATAAAATTTATGTAAGAATGTTTTCGTTATGAATGTACATTATTTGGAAATATAAGAATGGATTTAATATTATATAAGTTGATCATTTTAGAATATAAGAATGTTTACATTTATGAATTGCAAGTAACGAATAAGCATTTTAAGGAAAATAAAAGAATGTTGAGGAAATAAAGTGAACGTTTCCATTCTGAACATAAATATAAAGTTGTAAAAAGAGAAAATTGGATTTTTTAAAACAACATTTTTCGGTAATTAAATAGCAGGCATAGGTTGCACGGAAGTGATTTTATTACTATCCTTGAAATTTAAAATAAATTAAATAATTGAGTTCATAATTACGTGTCGAGAAAAATGTTATTTTTAAATTTGAATTTTTAAATCATGGTTCATATTTTATTTATGTATCCGCTGTCCCCGTTATGTAAATTGGTCTTTTTAAATTTAGTTATGTTGTGGTAATTAAATCTTTAATGAGTGTCAAATTTGGTATGTTTGGGGCTAAAAAAAATTAATTGGGTGAACAAATGTTTTGAAATTTGAATTCTAAAAGTTTGTTTATAGAGTAGAGTTGGTCCATTCATTCCCTTTCTAATTAATAATTGTCACACGTTTTTTTTATTGTTTCCTCATTTGTTCCTTTACTTATTTCCATTTACATGAGACTTTTCATTTCATGAACGTTACATACTTTTCATATTTTTATTTCTTTCTTTCACCTCTTTTAATATTTACCATTTTTATTGGGTTGTTCATACTTTTACTTTATTACAATTCCTACTTTGTTTATATTTAGCTTTTCACTAGTTTCATTCCTCATTCTTGTAGCTTCATTTCATATTTTTTTTAAATTTAATCTTCTATAGCTTCATTTTTTGTCACTCTTCACCTTCCTTTTTTTTTCATGTTTCTTCTTCAAATCTCCTTTCTCTTTTTTTTTCCAAAGTTTTTTTTTCCTCTTTCTTCTTCTTATTCTTCAAATCTTCTTCTTTATCAAAGTTTCCTTTTCTTTTTTGGTTGTTGTTCTTCTTCTTCTTTAAAATTTTTTTCTCTTTTATACCTTATCTTCTTTCCATGTCTTTTTCTTCAAATCCATATTTATATAATCTTCTCTTCAAAACTTTCTATAAAAATAAATTAAAAAAAATATTAAGATAGCAAGGAAACAAAACAAAATGAGAAAGTAGTTCCAGATCCAAATCTGGCTAAGCAAAAAGGTACGCAATACTAAAAATTCCATTGCAAGTTAAATAAAATATATGATGTGATATATAATTTCTTTTTTTCTTTTTTTTGAAATTTCAATCACCATTAATGCGTATAACTTTCTCATACGACCTCCGATTTACGCGATTTTTTTTTGCTAGGATCGTAATAAATTTCCAGATCTGTTGATGCTAGTTTGGAAAGATTTGGAGACCGTCGAAATTTTGAGTTTAAATTGGATTTAAATCCAATTTAAATTCAAAAGGTGAGTGTTTTAACCCACTCACAATTTCTAAAACTTCTTATGTGTGTTAAATTAATTTTAGATATGAGTAGAAATTTGTTTATGACTGTTTGGTATGTTTTATTCATTATCTCTGTTAAATTGCATTTATTTAATGTAACTGTTAATTTATTTTATTTATTGCATATAAATTTGACGGTTAGAATTTATTTATTTGCATATTAACTGCCAGTCATAGGTATTGAATTTATTTTTGCATATAAACTGCTAGTAACAGTTATTAAATTTATTATTGAATATAAATTGTTAGTTAATACCTGTTATTTATTATCTGTATAATTTATATGCTCTATATCGATGATTGTTTAAATTGGATGATGATTGCAAATAATGGTTGATGATTGATATTTGGATGAATGGATGCTATATTGTATATTGTATAAACTGCAAGTTATCATGCATTTCATTCATTCGGGATTGCGGTTTGAAATGATATACAACCGCATTTTTATTTTGAATTGCGGATTGAAAATGATAAACATCCGTATCATTTGACCATAGGGTAGAAAATTTTATACAGGCACCGCGGTATATATATAAAATTATTTTTTTTGAAATGTTTTTCTATGGTTTTTGCAAAGCTATATATATATGGTTTATGTGTTTTTGATTTGGTTATTAATAAAGTTTATTTATATATAGTAATTTTCGGTTTTAAGCTTTGTATAAATTGTCTTGAAGTATGAAATAAAGTTTGATTTTTTAGATCAAATACGATTAAGCATTTATTTAAAATTTAAGTTCTGGAGTTTTATTGACTTAACTGAGAATAAGGTCGGAAGATGAATATTGAGTAAAATTTGGAATTAAATAAAAAGGTTACTAATTTTTAAAGGGTATGATTTTTATAACTTGATTTTTGTGTAGAGTGATTTAAATGAATATATCAAGTTTAGTAAATTGAAAGATTATCCAGTTGTGTGAAGTTAAAGGTTTTACTTAAATTATATTGAATTCATTAAGTAAACATTTCAAGTCTAAATAAGAAGTAATTGAATTTGATACATATGGATTTGTCAAATGAGTTGTTTTTTTTTTGAAATGGTGAAATATTTAAAGCTTTGAAACATAAGAATTAAAAATGGTATTTGGAAGTTTAAATCGATATTTGGAATTGATTTGTGAAATGTAAAGAAGCTATTTGTTTTATAAAAGAAATTTAATATTTAACCATTTGAGAGATGGAAATTTGCTTCAAAGTTATGATTTTCAAGGTAGTATAATTTGGAAATATTATATTCCAGAGCTTTTTTATTTCTAAATATTTTACTTTGAAAACCCTATGAGTTTGGAAAGAATATATATTGGAAAATAAAATGACATTATGTTGGTTTGGGCCTAAATGATATCGTATTGGTTTGGGGTTTTAAAAATATAAACGATATCGTATTTATATGGGTTTAAAATGGATATTTTATTCTGGTTTTAAAGTATAATTATTTTAAATGACCGCGGTGATATAATAACATTTGGTTGTTGAAGAGGCCGGGATCGAAAGTTGTCATACTCTCTGCCAACTCCGAAAACCACTTTAACAACCGTGTACGCGGTGGAGATTGCAGAATGAAGTAGGTTGGTGGAGGCGTTTCCTGCAAGGTAAATACGTGGACCCGACTCCCGTGAGTTGGCATAAGGTGGCTAAAACAGGAGCGATTCTCGGGCCAATGAGGTCATTCCTCTGATCGGACACTCCTCTTCGATATTATACTTTGACTTTGGATTGATTCAGTGGCCACTTTTACTTTGATTTTTCGGGAAGTTTGTTCGAGGTGGGCGGTAGCTGCGGCTACGCGTTTCCATCAGCCCGGATAGCAATTGGTATATCTACCCTGGCGTTGCCTAGTTGTGCCGTGTCACCTACCCTAGCGCGCCTTATACGATTTTGGTTTTGTACCATATCTATGGAGTGCCCTCTGACGACGCCCAGTATGGGGGAGATTACGGTACTGTATAGACTATGGGAATATATAAATGTGTTAAGGTGGAAAATGTAAAGCCTT
Source organism: Allium cepa (assembly GCA_030765085.1). Taxonomy (NCBI): domain Eukaryota; kingdom Viridiplantae; phylum Streptophyta; class Magnoliopsida; order Asparagales; family Amaryllidaceae; genus Allium; species Allium cepa. The sequence goes on from CM060937.1 coordinate 952,167,451, forward strand.
AACGCTATTTAAAAGTAAGTTTATTTTATAATTAGACACTATTATAATAGCGCAATATACTACATAGTAAATAGTTTAACGGATCCTTACGAGATGTAAATCCCGAGCATCTCTTGAGTTACTGCACTCATATTTATTTCTGTTAATTTAACTCACATAAGATCTTTTAGTTCTGACTCGAGTGTTTTGTCTTTTCAATCCGCTCGGTTCAGTCCGAGCGTTTCAGGATTTGAAGTTTTAGCTCTGGAGGACGAAGTCAAAGATTTGTATTACTATTATCTACTATCATTCCACTGCACTATTTAATTCCGCTGCATTAATATTATTGGTATATGAACTCTGATATTTATTATATAAAGAAGAAGCAATGTTTTGTAAACAGTTTCATGAACTATATATTGATTATTATATTTTATCCTTCCGCTGTGAGATTCTGTTTTCTTCTTTTATTTCTTTCTTGTTTTTTTTCTTATTTATCCCATAACAATCCGCCCTTCCGTATGGTTTGAATTGACATGTGTGTCGGTTTAAAGCGTGCGAAAAGGCGGGACGTTACATCTGGTATCAGAGCTTTGGTTTAGCGATAAACCTTAGCTTTGTGGGGTTTGACTCTTTACTAATAGGGTAGTAATACCCTATGGGAGTCGCTGAGTGTATATATATGAGAGAGCGTATTTGTTAGTGGTACAAAAAGATTTTAATATTGTGTTAATCTGTTCCGTTTTGTATTTATAAATTCTAGTTGGTGCATGGGACGCTGTGACATCAATAGGGATTTCTAAACACTTAATAAGACAGACCGACATAATATTTATTTTTAATATAGGTGAATGAAATCACTTTGCCTATTATATTTTCTATATACAAAAATATTCTACAATGACATATATTTGGTTGCTATAGATTGGGTGTTAGGTAATGAAAATATAAATAATGGTTGAAACTAAGTTGAAAGTAAAATAAATGAAATCTGGAAATTTAGGGATTAAGTTCCGGGGTTTTGAAATTTCTTTCGAAATTTTTTTTGGAATATAATAATATTGTGTATAAGTATTTTCTGATATAAATATTTTAATATAATTTGGAAGAATTGTTTTAAAGAAGATTTTTGGAGAAAATAAGTTTTGTACTTTCCTCTTTGTCGCTGGAAAATAATTTCGGTGATGGCGGCCGCATCATCGACTTTCATTTTCGAGTTTCGAAGGGGAAAGGCCACTGTAGTAGTTTTACTGTAGATTCATTTTCAAAAAATATATAAGTTTGGAATTGTTTAAATATAATTAGAGATATATAAGTTGGAAGAATATATTTGTCTATTATTTTAAAATAACTTGAAATTTAACCCGGTATTTAATTCTTAAATTTCCATTAATTAGTTGTTTCAATTATTGTAGTAAAATAAAAGGTAAGTAATTAATAATTGAAACCTCTAATTTAGGTAAGAGATTTAATGCTAAGTTATTAATGGATTTAAAGAAAATTTGAAATTTATAACATATGAAACAAAGAGTAATATTCTTGAACATTAAATTTAATTAAAGGATGAGATAAAACTTGTATAAGTTCATTTGCATTTTCTTTAACATATATAACTTACCAATATAAAAAGTTGAAATGTTAAATAGAAAATGTAATGAAAATTGTGCAAGTAAAAGTAGGAAATGAAGTACTCAATGAATTTGCTATTATAAATGAGAATTTAATGTATAAACTTAAGTTACAATTGAAATTTTACTATAAGAGAATATAATTAAAGGTAAGTAATTCAAATGGATGAATATCAACTCAAGTAAATAAAATGGAAATGCTAACAAATTAAATGGGACACGAATACTATTGATAAACAAATGTAAATAAATGAGGGCATGCAATAAATGAACGAAAAATTATAATGAAATAAAAAGAACTGGCATGACCTGAGATAATGGAAATGAAAAACTGTAAGTAATAAGTAAAAAAAAAATATTGAATGAGTAAATGAAATTAAAAGTTTGTTAGAAATAAATGTAAACTATAAAAGGAAAATTTATGTGGTATGAATAAAAAGAGAAATTAAACATAAAGGTATGAAATTAATAAAAGGTTAAGTTGATTGTTGTTTGAATTGTTGTTGTTTGGTTATGGTTGTTTGGGTAAAATACTTTGAAAATTGGATTTGGAGTGAATGATGCACTTGATGGTTTATTCTTCATTCCATACGATTTAAAGGTTTTGAACCCGAATGACTATTTATTTGTTTGGTTGAATGGTTGTTTTGAATTTGTTGTGTATGCTGCTGTTAAAATTGATGGTTGTTGTATTTTTTTGTATTAGTGATGGAAACCACTTAAATATTTTACTTTATATAAATTGTAACCCTTTTAGATTTTATAAGTGTAATGCAGGTTATGGAAGCAATTGCTACTGCTTTTGGTTCCATAAATTAAGCATAAATTTCCCGACAAATATGTACGTTTGAGGTAATAAATTTAGTAAACCATTATTTATAAATTAAATATTTTGAATAAGATGTATTGTTATCTAATTCTTCTTTTCCCTTCTTTTCCTTTTCGGGGACGAAAAGTTTTGAGTGGGGGAGAGTGTAACGACCCGTGTAAATTCGATGTTTAAAATGAATTAAATTAATAGGATTTTATTTTAAATTTAGAAAGAAATAAAAATCTTATTAATTTATATGAAAGCAAATATTGAAATTTGATGTATCAAGGGTAATTGAAATTTACAAATTAAATTATATATTGTAATTAATAGTAATGGTGGAAATTGTTGCAAGTATTGAATTTGTCAATGGAATAAAATATTGATTTACGGAAATTGAATATAAACGGAGGTAATAAAGTAATGCAAGAAAAAATAATGTAATTAGTACAATCCCTTTTATTTGTAAACTATTGTAAGGTGTTAATTAATTGAAATATGAAAATTTGAAAATAGATTCAAAATTTATGTTAGATAAATGAATTGCAATAATTAAATTTAGTAATTAATAGGTTAAAGGTAATACCAATTTATTCATAAAGTGAATATAAGTGAATGTAACAAAATAAATAGGAAATGCTAATTATTCATAAGTGATGGTTGATGATATAAACGTTACTAATTGTTAATGTAGTAACGTAAGATGTAAATGTATTTTCAACGGAAATGTAACCTTATTTCTAGGTAGAAATGGCAGGTAGATTTATGAAATGGAGTTTATGCGATAAATAGAATTGAATGTGTCGTTAGTATGAATTTAAGGGAATATGGGGTAAATTGATTAAATCAATAAAAGACAATAAATGCAATGATGATGGGTTAGTAATAAAAAGTGAATAGGGAAATGATTGTATAGTAAAAATGGAATTCCAACTTGTTGGAATGGAGTAAATACACTTAGTAATAAATTTAGGATAGGAAAATGAAATGGAAATATTTAATTAGTTAATTCATATATATATATATATATATATATATATATATATATATAGAATGGCGATTATTGGATTGTAAATAATAAACTTATCAATGGTGATCAAGAGTTGTGACCACAAGTTATTATGAGTGATACATATATATATTTAATTCAATTCAATTGATTTGGAAACATTGCAATAAATATAAATTAAATGTTACGTTGAATAAGTTAAAGTAATAAATGGAGAATAACGTAAATGTTCTTCATAGATATGATAATTTGAATCTATTGAAATTTATGGAATTTGAATATCACATTTTACGTTAATTGGAGATAAAGATGGAAATAGGTAATAATTGCATTAATTTGTAAGTAGAAATAAATCGTTAATGAGAACAAGTATTTAAGATTAACTACCTATTTAGTATATTAAGTTATAACGGAAAATCAATTGCAACAATTAAAAATATATTTATTACATTAATGATAATGACGTAATATTTGAAATATTAAATAGGATGGAATTCAAATGTATATAACGATAGAAATGTGAAATTTGGGGAATAGATTCAAAGTTATAAATGAGTTGTTAAAATAATACATAATAAGTGCAAATTGAATGAATCAATGGGAGCATAGATTTAAGTTTAGAAAACGCTATTTTAGTTTAATTAAAGTATTACAAAATAAATGAAGTTAACGTTTAAATATTTCGTTTATATAAATTAAACTAAAATCCAAGGATATTAAAATAATAGATTTTGAACCCAACATGGAATCCTTCTACTTAAAATTTTAGATGGAATAAACATTTGATTTTTTTAATTGAATAGAGAAAAAGATTTATTTAGTATGAATTTAATGCTTGTTGGAAACTGTAATTTTATAAACATGTTTGCTTGACTATAAATAAGGATTACAATGTTCACGTATTTATTTAATTGATGTCATCAATTAGCGTCTGCTTTGAAGTGGAAGATAAAAATTAATTGGAAACAAATTTATTAAAATCTTTCAACTGAAAAAGGAAAAGAAACAAAGTGCAATTAATAAAATTTATGTAAGAATGTTTTCGTTATGAATGTACATTATTTGGAAATATAAGAATGGACTTAATAGTGTATAAGTTGATCATTTTAGAATATAAGAATGTTTACATTTATGAATTGCAAGTAACGAATAAGCATTTTAAGGAAAATAAAGGAATGTTGAGGAAATAAAGTGAACGTTTCCATTCTGAATATAAATATAAAGTTGTAAAAAGAGAAAATTGAATTTTTTAAAACAACATTTTTCAGTAGTTAAATAGCAGGCATAGGTTGCACGGAAGTGATTTTATTACTCTCCTTGAAATTTAAAATAAATTAAATAATTGAGTTCATAATTACATGTCGAGAAAAATGTTATTTTTAAATTTGAATTTTTAAATCATGGTTCATATTTTATTTATGTATCCGATGTCCCCGTTATGTAAATTGGTCTTTTTAAATTTAGTTATGTTGTGGTAATTAAATCTTTAATGAGTGTCAAATTTGGTATGTTTGGGGTTAAAAAAAAATTAATTGGGTGAAAAAATGTTTTGAAATTTGAATTCTAAAAGTTTGTTTATAGAGTAGAGTTGGTCCATTCATTCCCTTTCTAATTAATAATTGTCACACGTTTTTTTTTATTGTTTCCTCATTTGTTCCATTACTTATTTCCATTTACATGAGCCTTTTCATTTCATGAACGTTACATACTTTTCATATTTTTATTTCTTTCTTTCACCTCTTTTAATATCTACCATTTTTATTGGGTTGTTCATACTTTTACTTTATTACAATTCCTACTTTGTTTATATTTAGCTTTTCACTAGTTTCATTCCTCATTCTTGTAGCTTCATTTCATTTTTTTTTAAATTTCATCTTCTATAGCTTATTTTTTGTCACTCTTCACCTTCCTTTTTTTTTCATGTTTCTTCTTCAAATCTCCTTTCTCTTTTTTTTTCCAAAGCTTTTTTTTTTCCTCTTTCTTCTTCTCATTCTTCAAATCTTCTTCTTTATCAAAGTTTCCTTTTCTTTTTTTGTTGTTGTTCTTCTTCTTCTTTAAATATTTTTTCTCTTTTATACCTTATCTTCTTTCCATGTCTTTTTCTTCAAATCCATATTTATATAATCTTCTCTTCAAAACTTTCTATAAAAATAAAATTAAAAAAATATTAAGATAGCAAGGAAACAAAACAAAATGAGAAAGTAGTTCCAGATCCAAATCTGGCTAAGCAAAAAGGTACGCAATACTAAAAATTCCATTGCAAGTTAAATAAAATATATGATGTGATATATAATTTCTTTTTTTCTTTTTTTTTTGAAATTTCAATCACCATTAATGCGTATAACTTTCTCATACGACCTCCGATTTACGCGATTTTTTTCGCTACGATCGTAATAAATTTCCAGATCTGTTGATGCTAGTTTGGAAAGATTTGGAGACTGTCGAAATTTTGAGTTTAAATTGGAATTAAATCCAATTTAAATTCAAAAGGTGAGTGTTTTAACCCACTCACAATTTCTAAAACTTCTTATGTGTGTTAAATTAATTTTAGATATGAGTAGAAATTTGTTTATGACTGTTTGGTATGTTTTATTCATTATCTCTGTTAAATTGCATTTATTTAATGTAACTGTTAATTTATTTTATTTATTGCATATAAATTTGATAGTTAGAATTTATTTATTTGCATATTAACTGCCAGTCATAGGTATTGAATTTATTTTTGCATATCAACTGCTAGTAACAGTTATTAAATTTATTATTGAATATAAACTGTTAGTTAATACCTGTTATTTATTACCTGTATAATTTATATGCTCTATATCGATGATTGTTTAAATTGGATGATGATTGCAAATAATGGTTGATGATTGATATTTGGATGAATGGATGTTATATTGTATATTGTATAAACTGCAAGTTATCATGCATTTCATTCATTCGGGATTGCGGTTTGAAATGATATACAACCGCATTTTTATTTTAAATTGCGGATTGAAAATGATAAACATCCGTATCATTTGACCATAGGGTAGAAAATTTTATACAGGCACCGCGGTATATATATAAAATTATTTTTTTTGAAATGTTTTTCTATGGTTTTTGCAAAGCTGTATATATATATATGGTTTATGGGTTTTTGATTTGGTTATTAATAAAGGTTATTTATATATAGTAATTTTCGGTTTTAAGCTTTGTATAAATTGTTTTGAAGTATAAAATAAAGTTTGATTTTTTAGATCAAATACGATTAAGCATTTATTTAAAATTTAAGTTCTGGAGTTTTATTGACTTAACTGAGAATAAGGTCGGAAGATGAATATTGAGTAAAATTTGAAATTAAATAAAAAGGTTATTAATTTTTAAAGGGTATGATTTTTATAACTTGATTTTTGTGTAGAGTGATTTAAATGAATATATCAAGTTTAGTAAATTGAAAGATTATCCAGTTGTGTGAAGTTAAAGGTTTTACTTAAATTATATTGAATTCATTAAGTAAACATTTCAAGTCTAAATAAGAAGTAATTGAATTTGATACATATGGATTTGTCAAATGAGTTGTTTTTTTTTGAAATGGTGAAATATTTAAAGCTTTGAAACATAAGAATTAAAAATGGTATTTGGAAGTTTAAATCGATATTTGGAATTGATTTGTGAAATGTAAAGAAGCTATTTGTTTTATAAAAGAAATTTAATATTTAACAATTTGAGAGATGGAAATTTGTTTCAAAGTTATGATTTTCAAGGTAGTATAATTTGGAAATATTATGTTCCAGAGTTTTTTTATTTCTAAATATTTTACTTTGAAAACCCTATGAGTTTGGCAAGAATATATATTGGAAAATAAAATGACATTATGTTGGTTTGGGCCTAAATGATATCGTATTGGTTTGGGGTTTTAAAAATATAAACGATATCGTATTTATATGGGTTTAAAATGGATATTTTATTCTGGTTTTAAAGTATAATTATTTTAAATGACCGCGGTGATATAATAACGTTTGGTTGTTGAAGAGACCGGGATCGGAAGTTGTCATACTCTCTGCCAACTCCGAAAACCACTTTAACAACCGTGTACGCGGTGGAGATTCCAGAATGAAGTAGGTTGGTGGAGGCGTTTCCTGCAAGGTAAATACGTGGACCCGACTCCCGTGAGTTGGCATAAGGTGGCTAAAACAGGAGCGATTCTTGGGCCAATGAGGTCATTCCTCTGATCGGACACTCCTCTTCGATATTATACTTTGACTTTGGATTGATTCAGTGGCCACTTTTACTTTGATTTTTCGGGGAGTTTGTTCGAGGTGGGCGGTAGCTGCGGCTACGCGTTTCCATCAGCCCGGATAGCAATTAGTATATCTACCCTGGCATTGCCTAGTTGTGCCGTGTCACCTACCCTAGCGCGCCTTATACGATTTTGGTTTTGTACCATACCTATGGAGTGCCCTCTGACGACGCCCAGTACGGGGGAGATTACGGTACTGTATAGACTATGGGAATATATAAATGTGTTAAGGTGGAAAATGTAAAGCCATAACGCTATTTAAAAGTAAGTTTATTTTACAATTAGACACTATTATAATAGCGCAATATACTACATAGTAAATAGTTTAACGGATCCTTACGAGATGTAAATCCCGAGCATCTCTTGAGTTACTGCACTCATATTTATTTCTGTTAATTTAACTCACATAAGATCTTTTAGTTTTGACTCGAGTGTTTTGTCTTTTCAATCCGCTCGGGTCAGTCCGAGCGTTTCAGGATTTGAAGTTTTAGCTCTGGAGGACGAAGTCGAAGATTTGTATTACTATTATCTACTATCATTCCACTGCACTATTTAATTCCGTTGCATTAATATTATTGGTATATGAACTCTGATATTTATTATATAAAGAAGAAGCAATGTTTTGTAAACAGTTTCATGAACTATATATTGATTATTATATTTTATCCTTCCGCTGTGAGATTCTGTTTTCTTCTTTTATTTCTTTCTTGTTTTTTTCTTATTTATCCCATAACAATCCGCCCTTCCGTATGGTTTGAATTGGCATGTGTGTCGGTTTAAAGCGTGCGAAAAGGCAGGACGTTACAGATTATTTAGATTTTCAAAACTACTTTACCATATAAACTATTTCCAATAATCAGACCATTTTATATTAAACTTTTTTTAACTGTTTTAAAATCCTTGAACCATTTAAACTATTTTAAATTATTTTAAACTACTTATAACATCCAAAATATTTTCTAAAATTCAAACCTTGCAAGGTTGAATTTTTTATATTTAAATCCTTGATTTAAAGGCGAATGTGGTTAATTGGGTTTATAAACCTGCATAGGAATTTGAAATGATATTATCTAATGAAATGATATATTTTGAGTAAATATGATGGTTTTGAAATGAAATATATTTTGAAGTGAATACGATATTTTAATATTAAATGTGAACCATTTTTTATACAAATGAACCAACCGGTGTGAAATAAGCGTTTGTTGTTAAAGAGACCGGGATCGGATATTGTCATACTCTCTGCCAATACTAAAAACCACTTTAACAACTATGCATGTGGTGGAGAAATCTAGAACGAAGTAGGATGCTTTGGTGAACTCTACTGGAACGAAGTAAGAGAATGATGATGGATCGGCTTGACTTTCGGGTCACAATTAAAATGACTAAAATAGGAGCTATACTAGGCCAAGTGGGATCGCTCCCCTATCAGGCACATTTCTTCGAAACCATCTATTACTTTGTGATTTGATTGGTGGATACCCCTCGATTTTGATTATGGGAGTGTGTATCGAGGTGGGTGGTAGTAGCTGTTATGCGTTACCACCAGTCCGGGAGTGCAAAACTATATTAACCTACCCTGAGCATTGCCTCATGTGCCTTGCCATATTTATCCTGATTGAGCCCACTACGAATTTGGTTTGTATCATACCTATGGAGTGCTCACTAAGTAAACCACCAGTTTGTTGGAGCTCACAGTATCTGTACAAACTACGGTATTTTTGTAAAAATGTGTTAAGGGGGATAATGGTAATGCCTTAACGTTAATACTTTACTTTACTGTAGACATATTATAATAGCGTATTTTATTATATATGTAGATATTTTAACAGATCCTTAGGAGATGGAATCCCAACATCTCTTAAGTTATTGCATGCATGTTACACTGGATAGGAGATGTAAAATCGCATAAACATCTCTGAAGCCATTACACTCATATTTATTTATGTTGATTTAACTTACATAAGATCTTTTAGTTATGACTTTAGTGTTTTTTCTTTTTGTTACGCTCGGGCCAGCCTGAGCTTTTCAATGTTGAAGATTTTATTTCTGGAGGACGAAGACGAAGTTTAGTATTATATTATTATTATTATTATTCCACTGTATCATGTTGTTCCATTGCATTATTTACTTATTCCTGCTGTATGTATAACTCCGATTGTATTGCAAAAGTGTAATCAAATGTTAGTGTAAAAACAGCTTCATGAACTAATTATTTGATTATTATAATTTTTCATTCCCCTGTGAGATTTTATGTTTTGTTTTCATTCTCTCTCTTCTTTTTTCTTATTTACCCCGTAACAATCCTCTGTTTTGAATGGTTTGAGTTCGACACGTGTAGTTTATTTTCGATTTAAACCATCCAAAAATGTGGTTCATTATAGAACGAAACTGAAGAGATTACATCTACTACATCCATTTTGGAATCACCCTCATGATTAGTAACAAGTATCCCTTGCACTTCAAATAACTTCGTCTTCAAACATCTTCAAGTTCTCTTCTATTTGAATGCTCATATTGGTTTGAAGTGGTTTTCAGATTACATATCTAACCCTGAACTCTCCGTTCTAACAACCAATAATTTTCGATTGACTCAATTTTGGTTCTTTTAGAATTAAGCGGGCTACATCAAAGTCCCAAGGAGATCTCCAATATATTCCTTAAATCTAGAGACATTTCAATAGAATGAGTGCTCCTGAGGGATTTCAAATTGTATGAACACGCGAAGCTCTTATTTAGTTCCTAATTCAAAACTAGCTAAGATTTATAATAGTCTGTTATTTAACTATCAAATAAACAAACAACCAACAATCCAGATATTTAATTTCACCGCAACCAATAAGCGTCATAACAAATATTTCAAATATTAAAATCTCTTTCCAATATAGTCATCTTAATATTCATATACTTATCTTACTGGAATAATCATATTCACAAATATTTTGAAAGATTTTTTGCTTCAAAATCCTATCAATAAAAGTTATTTGAATTGGAGATAAGGATAACCTCAAGCACTATTCTTTTAACATGTAGTGTGGAATGGATGTCCATAGCATCAAAATTAAGAAGGTCGGTTAAAGGAAATCCAATATCAAATTCTTTCATAAATTGCTTAAATAAATTCATTTAATAGATCTCTTTTATTTATGAAAATCTCCTTTACTAAAATTCCAAATCCATATATAAAATTCATAATAAATCTTTAAGTTTATTCATAAAACTCTTCTATAACTATCCAAAATCATTTATAAAACTTCTTTTCAAATTTCAAGATCCCTTTTAATTTATAGAAACTCAATTTTATAAACTTTCCTTACTTAAAACAAATCTTCATTATTAAATCTTATTTGATCAAGTTCCTTTTAAATAAACAATTGATTATTTAAAACAACTTTTAAACAAAAGTTTGTTGTAAATCAAGCTGACTTCAACACTTTAGAAAAAATAGATAAAAAACTATCTTTAATATATCATAAAATGGTAATAAACCTTAAAAAAATTAATTAAATAATAACTTTAATTTAAACCATAACCATTATCTTTAAACCCTTATTTAGAAAGGAATAAGATTAGAATAATTTTTAAAATTCAAAAGAGGTTTAGCGACCATAATGGTTCTTATTTAATTAAGTGTAACTTTTAAATTATGTCATGAGTATTTATATAAAAAATAGATATGTAAAAAAAGGATCAACAAATAACAACCAATCAACATATAGGTAAATGTCCAATTTATTATAATAGCAGAATTATGTTTTATTCTGCTAGACAAATGTCATTTGGTTCCATAATCATTTAAGGTTACATAAGGATAATCAATTAAGAAATCTCTTGATTTAAAACACTTTTGAAAAACAGAACTGTTTTAAATAAAAACGATATTTAGAACTAAAGCGATGATTAAAACTGAAAACCCTTATTAATTAATTAAATAAAAAATTAATCCTCATCAAATAAGAATTTAATCTCAATTAATTCCTTCTTAAAATCTTAATTAAATTTAACTACGTCACAAATTAAACAAAAATTAAACCCCTTTTAAATAAATAATGATTAATTAATTTTTAATAGGATGTGTTTGGCTCACGTCCCTAATATGTTTCAAATACGCAAAACATCCTCCCCATAAAAAAACTTATTAATTAAATCTCTATTTTCCTATTCCTCTATTTTACTTCCCAAATTACTCACAGCCTCATCAAATAAATTCACATATGTATTTCCCATCCAATCTTCATCGATTTTGCAGTAAATCATCAATAATTTTACTATCAACAAATCGACAATTTCATTATTAACAAGTTGATTTACGAAGCATCGTCAAATCCAATTTCAACAATTGGATTTCAAAATTGAACATAAAAATCAAACTAAAACTACAAACCTTTATATTTTCTCAATTTTGATAGTACTCTTCAATGATGTTGTTATATTGATGTTTTAATCTTCAATGGTTATGAGAAATGTTATATAAGAGTTTTTTAGCAAATAATTATTGTTTTTTCAATTTTCTGCTTATCTCTCCTACTAATAATGATAATTCAATGAATAGAAATCAACCGTATCTTTTTGGAATCCCCATAATACCCATTTTCATTATGTTCCTCTCTGCCTTGCTTGCGTCTGCCTGTCTTCCAAAACTAAGGAAACCCAATCTCTCCAACCCGCCTAACTGCAAAAGGACGTAATCAATTTCTTTCCCATCGCAGCTCCGCAAACAAGCTAGGGTTAGTTTAGTGCAATCTTCTCCAACTTCTATCACTTATTATCAATTGTTGATGGATCAATTATAAATCGATCAAAACTAAGGTCAAACCATTAAACTATGGTTCTTGAATTCGATTATGGACTAACCTCAATCATTATTGCACGACATCCATTAGCCTTCGATCTCATGTAAGTATTCACTTATTTTCATTAGTTCCTTTGAATTTCAATTTTATGATTTTTTTTTGTAGCTTATTGATAATCTGCTTATTGATAACTTGGTCAAACCATTCATATTCACTGATTCATTAATGATTTTCATTACTTCCTGCTTATTTATAACAGTGGCCTTTTTTGTTTTGGTTGCATCTGTCTATGGACAACTTCTGTAGCTGTATTTTATAAGCAATGTTCATCAACTTTATAGCATACGAATTAAAGTGATAGAGATTTCAAGTTTGGTTACCAAAAGTTTGATTGAATGCATATTTCCAATAGATTCATTCATTTATAGGAATTTTTTAAATACCATGAGGAATTTGTTTATGACTTTGTTGATCAAGTATAAGTTGTGTCAATGTCAATGTCTTTAATGGTTAAAAATTAGATAACAAGTAAATATCCATTTTTGGACATACATTAAAGGTCATGGATAGTTAGAACAAGGTCTTCAGTGACTTAAAGATCCTAAAATTAGAGTGTACATTTATTGACTCTTTAGGTCCTCAAGTTTTCAAGCATTATGCTACAAAATTCACATGTAATTCATGTTTTGTAATTAATAGGAAATTAGGTAACAAATTAATATCCATTTTGGACAATACGCTGAAGGTCATGGATAGTTAGAACAAGGCCTTATGTAAATTAAAGTTTATCTCAATTCACTAAAAGATTGCGAGAAGAAAAGTGAGAAGAAAACAATAACTTGAACAGAAACTTGAGATGCATTTGTACGTGCATAGGATTGGACAACCAATAACCTGAGAATAATATATTTGGTTACCTACTGTTTGAACAATAATCTGAGAAGAAAACCTCATTTATCATGTTACCTACTGTATATATTTGAATCCAAAATCTTTTAGAGAGATTAACTATATATAAAGAATTTGGATGATAAGATTCTATGAAACAAACCTTGGAAGAAATTATACATCATGAATAAGAAATGTTTTTGAGGTTGATTAACTGGAGACGCTGAATCTAAAATATAAGGAATAGTCATTAACCAATGCATTAGTTTAGCATCATAAGGACTGCTAAATTACATTGGTGTTTATAAACAGAATGGCGAAGTAATATCTTTCAACCTTAGAAAAGTGATGTATATTTTCTAATTCTAAACATGGTGTGGTAGGGGATGTTGTTCAAGCTTTAGTACTATATAGGGAGATTCATGTCTGTGAACATAAGTCAGGAAGTGAGTTTACTATTGTATTTGGTTTGGAACATGTCATGCCTATGTCAATAGAAATTTTGACCATGCACATAATATGATGGATTCATGATAAAATTTTAATTTTTTTCTGTGGATTTGAAGACTGCTTTGTTATTGATTTTGGAGTGGATGAGGTAAGCATAGCTATTTTTTTGTATGATGATGGTGAAGTGGGTGTTAAGGGGATGTTGGGTTCTATGTGTAAATTTGAAAATATAGGTTTATAAAATGTTATTGTGTGCTTGGTGTAACGACCCAGAATTTTTATAAATTTAAATTTGAATATTTAATTAATTTTAAATATTTATAAGTGAATTTATAAGTCAAATAAATTTTATTTTGATTTATTGGATTTAATTGAATTATTAAATCGATAATTTAATATGTTAAATTATGGAAATAATTGAAAATTGGGTTAAATATGATTGAAATTAATTTGTAAAATTTTATTTTATCATATTGAAGTTAGAATGATATTTTAGAACTTTTAAAATCGAATTAAAAGTTAATTTGTGAAAATTGAATATTTTAATATTTAATAATCGACTGTAAAATAGTCAATTTTTGAACAGTCTCAGAATTGAACGAAACCAGTTCCATTGGATCCGTAATAGTTAGTTATTACCGGATTTCAATTTTCGTGTCAATCGGAGTTATCGTTTGATCGTGGCAGCTCGAAACGCATCGAATTATTTTTAATTTAAATTTGGCGAGTCAAAATAGCCATTTTTCAAAAAGTCTCGGATTTCGACGAAACCAGTTTCATCGGATCCGTAATGTGATATTATTGTAAGGTTTCAAATTTCAAGTCAATTGGATTTACCGTTTGTCCGGTACGAATTAAAACGCCTAGAAATCGATTTAAATCGGTTTAATTTAAATTGAGCGTTTATAGCCATAACTCGCACATACTTCCGAATTAGCTTCCGAAACCTGTTCCATTGTGTCCGGAACGCGGGGTAAACCTTAGAAACGCTGGTTACGGCGCCTAAATCGGAGTTCGGAATTTCCGGGATGAATAGTGTTTACGCTTGCTTTTCCTATAAATACACCCTCACTCTAAAAAATAAAATAAAATTACACCAAACCCTAATTATAATAGCCAGCCGCCTCTTTTATAATGGAAGGCCAGAAATTTCCCAATTTCAACTCTCAAAATCTCTCAATCCACTCGTTTTTAGAAAAAGTTGTTAACTAAAGAATCGAAGAGCTCGCCGAATACTTCAAATCCATACGGATATGATCATGTTTGGAGCGACGTGGAGTGATCAGGGGGGGCCGACCGTGCCGTGTTCACCCTCGTGCGCACGAGAAACGAGGAGGCCGAGCTTCAGCTCCTTCTGGCCGAGTGTAGCTATCGTGAAGGCCTTCGAGTTGCAAGTGATGTGATCGAGTATAGTCGCTTGTAGAGGCTGTAAATTAAAACCCTAATCCTTTGAATGGGTTGCGTGCGTGATTTTGTTTACTGGGTAACGCGTGAACAAGGGGGGAAGGAGGAAGAAGCAATGCACGGTGGAGATGTGGGGTGAGTGGATCTAAAGGCCTAGATTTGATGGAGTTTAAAATTAATTAAGTTATGTTATATTAATTTATATAAAACGTGTACAAACTTGTAAAATCAATATCTTTTTCATACGAGGTCGAAAAAATGCAAACTCAGTTGCGTTGGAATCGTATGGACGAGCACTACGCGATGGAGTTGGTTTGGAGTCGTTTGGAGTTAGTGAGAATTTTGGGTAAAATTAAACGCGCGTTTAATTTTATTCGAAATAAATCGCTAAAACGGAAATTAAAACCAAGGTGAGAATTTCTCACTCAATCGAATCAGTTTCGATTTTATTTTAAATAGTTAGATTTAAAATATTTGAATGCAAGTTTGAATGATGATTGTATCTATTGATTGTTAAAATAGACATTATACGCCGTTAGTAAGCGGATGTTATTTAATATAAACATATACCGCGAATATTTCATAAACAGTGAAATTGGTATTATAAATAATATCAATATATATATATTGGCATATGTATATATTGCAGTTGATTGATTTCCCGTAATTTTAGCGGATGAGACCCTATTACGCCGTTAGTAAGCGGATAATATTTATTAAAAACATGTACCGCGATAATTTCGTACTGGAGCGAAATTGGTATTGTGCTAATGTTTTTGGATGCAGGAAAACAGGTTGGAGGGATCCAACTGGATTCCTCAACAGTATTTATTTAATTTCAGATATTTTGATATTTGATTGATTATCATATCGATATATGATATCGTTGTTGTCGTGATTGACTATTTGGTATGTAGCATCATTGGACCCAGATTTTGGGATTTTAAAATGATTTTAAAAGTGATTTTGAAAATATACTATATTTTTGGAATTGATCCATTATAAATAAATAAACGTTATAATTTTTAAAGTTATAAAAATTATGGTTTTTGTGAAAAATAGTTAAAAAGCTGATTTTTAGAAATACGATTAAAAGTCGATTTTTGAGAAATATGAACTAATGATTTTATAAAATAATTTAGATTGGATTTTTGAATATATGATAAAAGTTTAAATATAGGATTTATAAAATTTGATTATTTTATAAATCGAAATGATGAAATTATAAAGGAATTTAAAGACGTTTTAGAATAATAATATAAACTGATTTATATTAAGAGATTTATAAATGGATATTTATAAATTGAAATATAGACATTATAAAACGAGTTTTTATAAGTGTTTGAATGTAGTGAAAATGAATTTCATAAATGAATGAAATTTATAGAATTGTAAACTGTGAAGTTATAAATGAAATTTATAAATAGTAAGATTTATAAATTTGTGAAGTTAATTGAAGAATAGATTTGGTTAAATAAATGAATCTTATAAGTTATAAGATTTATAATTATGAAGTTTAAAGAACGATTTTATAAAATAATCGTTTTATAAGTATTTAACTTATAATATAAACATTTAGTTTATAATTGAGTTATAAACTGAAATATGTTAATAAAGGAATTTATAAAAAAGAAGTTTTTATAAATAAATAGAAATGGAATTTATAAACGTTGTTTTATGAATTCGCAAACGACTTATTTTGATAAGTTAATTGTTATAACTTATAAATGGAGTTATATTCACGTTTTAGACTGTGAATAATCCTTTAAGTTAAAAAGTATAAAAAGGATGAAATTTGTTAACATAGTATATTCACGTTTTTGAATAGTGAATAACATGTTAAAGAAAATGTTTTAGAATGTGATATTTTAAACAGAATTAAAACGATCTAACGATGTTTTAAAGGTGTTGAGATTCGAAACCATAGATTTCAACATTTATTGTTGAAATAGACGTTTTCGAGAAATAAAAGGAAATGGTGGACTATAACACTGTTGTTATAGTAAATGATTTCCGAAAGGAAATGTTTTGTATAATATTGGGATTTATATATCTATTTTAATTTCGAATCCCTATACTAGTGATTTTGGGTTGTCGTAACGATGTTTTACGTAACATTCGTTTTGGCCCAAATAAATATGTTTAAGAGAATGATTTTCTTAAAGAATGAATTATATACTTAATTCGATTTAAGTATATTGAATATTTTCCAAGGTTGAAAATAAAAATATTTGTGAATTACTTATGAATAAATAAGTATGGAAATGTTTTCCAATAAGAAGTGAATATTAGAATTTATCTTTTTGAAGATAAATCGAAATGAATTATTGAAATCGTATATGCATAGATATTTTGGAAATATAAATTCATTATGGAATTTATATGTGAAAAGTGGAATTTGTATAAAAATAAATATTGATTTATTTTTGAAGTGTTGAAATTAAATATCTTGTAAAGATATTTTGGAAAATAAATAATTTGGAAAATTATTTGGAATCTGGTGATGTGTGCATATCAATTGATAGTTCAATAATTGACTATCAATAATTTCCCTTTGAATGGGTATTTGATGTGATTTGATTGAATTTGAATGCCACACTTATTTTTGAATAAGCGCTCACTATTCGGGTTAACCGGGAAAGGACCATGGGGTCGTATAACCCACTCCGAATATGTGATACGTCGTTGTGAATCGCATTTGAAGATCGGTGTTGAAGACCGGTATTTGCGAGAGTGATAGGATGAACTATCGATTGACTCTGCACCGAGTAGCTACGGTATTGAGTTCTCCATATGTGATGGTGAATCCGATCAGGATTGTGAATATCCGGATTGCAAGGACTTCTTTGTAAGTGCCTTCGGTTCTGTTCGAGCCCGGAACAGACTTGTATGGATTGTATGCCTGACATTACAAGTTGAGATATAAAGCCGATTTCTTTCAAATATATTTCTGTTGGTGGCGGAGAATTTATTCTTTGCTTAACACCCTTCTTTGAGACGTACGAGCTCAAAGGTTATATAGTTGAAGTTATCAGCGATATATTCCCAGTTTGGTAATGTGACATGCTGAGTGATGCTGAAATGATCATTGTGTTGATTATTTGTGATAGGATCGTTTATTTGATCGTCTATCCTTGTGATCATTGTGTTGATCATTTGTTGACCCAAAGCATGGCTTTTGTATAAAGTATGTTTTTGTGGACGTGAATTCGTCGAGCCTCACACCCCGTGAATGGTCAAAACAGGAAAGAAGCAGCAAGGTTATGAGGGGTAGCACTGTAACAACCCGATATTCGTGTCGAATTATAATCGACAATTTAAACGATTAATATTGACACAAATTTCCAATTGAAGTTTTTAAATTTGAATTTTTTAAATTCTTTTACAAATTTTTAATTTTAAATTGATTTATAAATTGTTAAAAGAAATTCTTAAAAATAAAATAAAATAAAATTTGTTATGTGTTGTGAGCTTTGAAATTTGTGATTACCGGCCATTTATTTTTGAATGTCGTTCGACCCTCCCCCATTTTCTCTTTTCATTTTCGAACCCGTCCCCTTTTCTTTATTTTTTTTCGTTCGAAAACCTAATACCATCAAAAAGGAGATAATGGCGGCCGTTCCTTTTCTTCCTCTTCGACATTTAGGGCTTCGCGTGAACTGGGTCGCCGCTTCATCCCGATTGCTTTGGTGTTCGTGGCTACCCCAGTTCTCGATCGAGTTCAAGCTCGGCTTCTTCTAAATTCGTCGACAAGGTGAGTGTTACCACTCACATCTGATTCGACTTAGTATTATGCCTTGCGTTTGATTTGGTTTCGTTATGATGCTTTCTCTGATTTATCGAATTCGTGTATTTTGTGTTACTTGGTTAACTCGGCTTTGATTTTGTTTTGATGATTCACTGTGGCATTTGGCTGTTCATATGGTTTTCACTTTTCCTGTACTTGATTTTCGGTTGTATGGTGTTACTGCATATCACATGGAGTTGCTTCTTTGATATTGGTTGGGTTTGCTACTGTCTCGGCCAGTTCACTTGTTTGTGCTTTTGTGGTTTGTATGTTTTGTACTTGGTGGAGTTCATTTGTTTGTGCAGGTCGTTGTGCTTAAGTCCAAGCCTCGACCTCTGTTTTTACTTGCACACTATTTCATTGAAGCCTCATTCATTTGAGTTTCTACTGAGTATGCACATACATATGTTGGCTGAAATTCTAACCATTTCAATGTTACTGGCCTTCAATACATATGTATATATATAGAGTTCATTAGTCGTCCATTTATATTCACTGGTCTTGCAACATTTTTATACACACTGTTGCATTATAACTGGACTTCCCTTGGGTCTTTGTAGTTTGGTTTGAGTTGTATTTGTACCACTTTTGGCTTGTTGAATTGAGTGGTATTAGGGCCTTTGCTCTCGAGTATGACATCTGCTCTGTTCAGATTCACTATTGCGTATATGTCGTATCCTTTGCCGTGGGCCACCAAGTCACTTGCATTATTAACCAGTTATTCCTGCAGTTCCATGTTGCACCTGAGTTGAATTGCTGAATTGTTAAGGCAATGCACATTATTGTGTGTGTTCCCTTCTGTCTGCGGTAGATTTGTTTCGTGGTGACTGTATATTCGTAGCCACTGCATATTTTAAATTGCATGCTCAAGTATAGACACGAGTATGTCCTCCCTGCAGTTGTTTGCATACCATATTGTTCAGGTTGCTTTCCTTGATATGCCTTCTTCTTTAGCCTGAACCATTTTGGGTACTGTCCAGTCTCATTTATTTGTATTCTTGAGCATTTTTTTTTAGTGCACTGCAACTTCTGTTTGCATATTTAAATTGCAGATAGACTTGAGCACTTTTGGTTCAACTTTAGGGTAATTAACTTGTACCTTCTATTGCTTGGCTTCGGCATTTGACCTGAATTTTTAAAGTGCTGCTGACCTTGGTCATATGTCTTGGCAATGTTGATTGCGGCATTTGAACTTTTCCCTGGAGCATGTTTGATTTTATGGCATTGCTCCATCATTTGTGTCCACTACATTCTTCGTTTCACATCAACTTGTTGCCGTACAGTCCAATCTCGATTTCCTGCATATTGATGTTAGGTTACTTATTGGGTTTCCCACTGTGTCTTGTTCAACATTTGTTTGTTAGCACTGTTTCATCATGTCACTGCCATGTGCATTTGGATTGATTTTCGTATTACACTTGAGTTGAATCCGGTGACTCGGGTTTGATCTTGTGTTTTCCTGTTAATTTTCATTGGGTACATCATCACTATAGTGGCAAGGCAGTGCACGCAAGCGTGAACTGCAGCCACACGGTATTGAGTTTTTGGGCACGACATCACTATAGTGGCAAGGCAGTGCACGCAAGCGTGAACTGCAGCCACACGGTATGGCGTGTATGATATTCTTTTTGTTTTGACTTATGGATCTTTTTGTGTATTCCATATTCCGTAGTGGCGAGGCAGTGCACGCGTGCGTGTACTGCAGCCCTACTTGAATTAATATTTTAATGGATATTTCAATGGTTTGAACTGTTTGTTCATTTCAATTCAATATTCTGAATTGCATTCTGATTTGGTTTAATTACTGTCGTCTATTCATTATTTAATTATTATTGCTTCTGTGCACTAATAACTGAGTTTGAATTAGACTGACCCGAGTATTATTTTCTTTTGAATTTAATACTCGGGTCAGACCGAGTATTTCAGGTTGTAGATATTCTGCTTTGGGTTGCTGCTAGAGCTATGAAGTTCTTTCATATCTTTTGGAGTAGTCGTCGTCATTTGTAGTAGTATGTAAAATTGTATAGGAAGATATGTATTCATGTATATTATATACGTTAATGTACTTGTATATGTAACTTCCTTAGTCGACTGTTGTAGTTGTATCATATATACCGTGTCAAATGTATTGTAACTGACATCAGTTATTATATATATATGAGACTTTCTGTTTCATCTGTGTTCCACATTTATATTATCTGTGTTGTTATTTTATATTTATTGTTCTAAACTATTACGAACCATCGTAGTTCGTTTTATACTGGAATTGGGGTATGTCGATGGGAGAAAATAAATCAGAGATGAAAAATGAAAGAATATATATATTTATATCACTCCCATCGAGATAACCAATACTAGTGTAAGGCCAACTATTGATGGCCGCTCCTCAACAGCCTTATTCTCCGTGCTAGTTGACAGCATTACACCGTAGTGTTCTTGGCTAGCGTGGGTATAGAGGTGGGGCGTCACAAGCACCCTTTAGGATGTGTCCATTTCCTTCTGGAAAAGGGTGGTATCATGGTATGGAGCCCAGATACTTACTCATGTTGAAAACACTTTGTTATGATTGTGTGAATTGATTACGAGCGCTCGGTGATAAAGGTCCCAAAGGACCGGGGGATGGCATATTCGGTCAGTTGTTACTCAGTTAGGGGTAACCCGGCCTTGTGTTGGTAGAGATCCGGTTTGGTTCTCGGGGATGTCCATCCAGAGGCATTCTCATGTGGCAATGGGAAGTTCCTTGGCCTGACCATTTGTTGGAAATCCAAAGAAACAATACGAGACTTGTACGGTTTTAGTTGTAGAACCTGCCATCTAATATGGTAGCTATTAGTAGGCATAATATAATGGTACCTATGCTGGCTAAGATTTATATTCTACTTTCGAAATGAATTTTTCCTACACTATGCACTAATAATAATATCAAATGTTATTTTAATGCGTATCAAGCATCTTTGACTAACATAAGAAGAAATCTCCTCCAAGTCTGCATTTGCATTGTGTGTGTGGCAGGAGGTCTTATGGTAGTCTCATTTTTAAAAGCATTGCGAATTGAATTTAAAAATATTCCTCTTTTTGATTTTAAAGATAAATAAACTGTTTTGAGTTCTCACACCAGTCACATGACTGACACGGAGTTTATTGTTTTCCTTCCTAAACTCTGGGTGCCCACCAATTTTTCCACACGGGCAGTCAAGAGTTAGGTTTATCAGGATATTCTGGATATTCTGGAGTTGCTGGAGGCAAGCTGGATGGCATGGCGTATTACTAGTTTATATAGTATTTCTTTTTCCGCTGCACTGTTTGTTGTTGTATGATGTTGTACACTCTGATGATATGATGTGATGTGATGTAATGAAATGTAATGTAATAACTGATATAGTTCTTTGTTTAAAGATTATTCATTTATTATTATATGTTGTTCCGCTGCGAATTGTGAGATTCTGTTGTTTCTTCTGTCCCGTTCTGTTTTCAAATTCTCTATTTTTCTATTTTAAAAAAAAAAATTGTCTATCTTCTTTCCTCTCTATTTCCTATCTCTTCTCTCTTCTTTCTTTTTCTTTTCTTTTTTTAAAACCCTCAGTGTTCGGTTTTCCGTCGTTCGGTTACTCGGCAGTCGATAAAGTGAGTATCGATGTTGAATTTTCGGAAGACGAAGAATCGGGTCCTGACAATGTGGTATCAGAGCTGATGGTTAAGCGAGAACCATGGTTCTGATGGGTATTACTCGTTAGAGATAGAGTCAGTAGTACTCTAGAATGAGTTTGAGTGTAATAATAGCTATGAGTGCGTATTTGTTAGTGAATAAAAAATTATTTTATATTGTGATGATTGGTTTATTGAGTGGCATATGAACTTTCGTCAGCGTGGTCCGCAAGACTATGCCGAAGGGGTTTCTAAACACTTGAATAGAACAATTCGGCACAATATTGATTTAGAAATTGGGTAAATGAAATAATTTTACCTTAAGTATATTTTGTATGTAAAGGAATAATTTTTCAAAATTATTAAAGTGTATATAAGTTGATTGTTAGGTTGTTTGGATAACCTAAATAAAAGAATTATTGTATAAGCAAATGAATTATAAGAATAGAATTATAATTAAAGTGATTTACAATTGTGAAATAAAATTATATATGTGTGAAGTGAAATTATATGAATATGAGTTGTAAATAATCAAGTGGATTAAATGAATGTGAACTTGAGTATATGAATGAAATTCAACTTTGTAATTGAATTGAATGAATGGATTGAATGTTAATCAATTGAATGTAATTTAAGTTGATATGGAATAATGAATGAAAGTATTAATTCATTGAAATCAAATGTTATTAGAAGTTGAATAAATTGAATGAGAATGAATATAAGCAAAGGAATTTGGTTGAAATTAATATACTTTGGTTGCTATATGGATGTTGATTGATTGTATAAAATTCATTAAGTGTTAATGAAATCGAAAGCTATGAAATTGAATTCAAATTAGAAGTAAATAAATTTGAATAGAATTGAACGTGAATTGGATTTAATTAGTGAATGCAAACTAATTAAAATTGAGAATGAATGTTGATAAAATCCAATGTAAATAAATCAAATGTGATTTGAATTGAAAACCCTTTCATTGAATATTAATGAGAATATGAATGAATATTTATTGGTTATGGATGATAGTTGGTTGATGGTTGTATATATTGCTTTTATTGCATTTTCTATGTGACATGTATAGTTATGTTGCTATATGTTGTATATCGATACTATTTCCATATATGCATGATTCTCATGTTGTTTGTTGAGTATTTAGTAGGTGCGGATCGCGTTTGCTTCGCAGTTGGAGTTCGCTTTCGCGCTATATTAGCCGTATATGCTTGCTAATAAAATATAAGGTACATATCTCGGATTAAATATCGTACTTTTACACTTTTTTCCCTTCGGGATGCCTCATTACTTGATGAGATGTATATTTGTGATATACATACTGTCATTTTTTTTTTCGGATCGAGCCGCGTAAAGGAGACTATGGCGAATTTTTCCGAAAATTTAAGGCGTTAGAAAAATTTGAGAAAATTGAAATTTTTTGAAAACTTTAACTTTGATTTAGAGTTGAAAGTTAAATGATATAGTTTGTTTTTGAAAAGATAACTAAGTATGATTTGAAAACTTAGTAAAGATTTGAAAGAAGTTTAATTATAAATTTTGGAAAATTAATAGATTCTCTAACTTTTCTTACTTGTAATTTCGAGGACGAAATTCTTTTAAGGGGGAAAGATTGTAACGACCCAGAATTTTTATAAATTTAAATTTGAATATTTAATTAATTTTAAATATTTATAAGTGAATTTATAAGTCAAATAAATTTTATTTTGATTTATTGGATTTAATTGAATTATTAAATCGATAATTTAATATGTTAAATTATGGAAATAATTGAAAATTGGGTTAAATATGATTGAAATTAATTTGTAAAATTTTATTTTATCATATTGAAGTTAGAATGATATTTTAGAACTTTTAAAATCGAATTAAAAGTTAATTTGTGAAAATTGAATATTTTAATATTTAATAATCGACTGTAAAATAGTCAACTTTTGAACAGTCTCAGAATTGAACGAAACCAGTTCCATTGGATCCGTAATAGTTAGTTATTACCGGATTTCAATTTTCGTGTCAATCGGAGTTATCGTTTGATCATGGCAGCTCGAAACGCATCGAATTATTTTTAATTTAAATTTGGCGAGTCAAAATAGCCATTTTTCAAAAAGTTTCGGATTTCGACGAAACCAGTTTCATCGGATCCGTAATGTGATATTATTGTAAGGTTTCAAATTTCAAGTCAATTGGATTTACCGTTTGTCCGGTACGAATTAAAACGCCTAGAAATCGATTTAAATCGGTTTAATTTAAATTGAGCGTTTATAGCCATAACTCGCACATACTTCCGAATTAGCTTCCGAAACCTATTCCATTGTGTCCGGAACGCGGGGTAAACCTTAGAAACGCTGGTTACGGTGCCTAAATCGGAGTTCGGAATTTCCGGGATGAATAGTGTTTACGCTTGCTTTTCCTATAAATACACCCTCACTCTAAAAAATAAAATAAAATTACACCAAACCCTAATTATAATAGCCAGCCACCTCTTTTATAATGGAAGGCCAGAAATTTCCCAATTTCAACTCTCAAAATCTCTCAATCCACTCGTTTTTAGAAAAAGTTGTTAACTAAAGAATCGAAGAGCTCGCCGAATACTTCAAATCCATACGGATATGATCATGTTTGGAGCGACGTGGAGTGATCAGGGGGGCCGACCGTGCCGTGTTCACCCTCGTGCGCACGAGAAACGAGGAGGCCGAGCTTCAGCTCCTTCTGGCCGAGTGTATCTATCGTGAAGGCCTTCGAGTTGCAAGTGATGTGATCGAGTATAGTCGCTTGTAGAGGCTGTAAATTAAAACCCTAATCCTTTGAATGGGTTGCGTGCGTGATTTTGTTTACTGGGTAACGCGTGAACAAGGGGGGAAGGAGGAAGAAGCAATGCACGGTGGAGATGTGGGGTGAGTGGATCTAAAGGCCTAGATTTGATGGAGTTTAAAATTAATTAAGTTATGTTATATTAATTTATATAAAACGTGTACAAACTTGTAAAATCAATATCTTTTTCATACGAGGTCGAAAAAATGCAAACTCAGTTGCGTTGGAATCGTATGGACGAGCACTACGCGATGGAGTTAGTTTGGAGTCGTTTGGAGTTAGTGAGAATTTTGGGTAAAATTAAACGCGCGTTTAATTTTACCCAAAATAAATCGCTAAAACGGAAATTAAAACCAAGGTGAGAATTTCTCACTCAATCGAATCAGTTTCGATTTTATTTTAAATAGTTAGATTTAAAATATTTGAATGCAAGTTTGAATGATGATTGTATCTATTGATTGTTAAAATAGACATTATACGCCGTTAGTAAGCGGATGTTATTTAATATAAACATATACCGCGAATATTTCATAAACAGTGAAATTGGTATTATAAATAATATCAATATATATATATTGGCATATGTATATATTGCAGTTGATTGATTTCCCGTAATTTTAGCGGATGAGACCCTATTACGCCGTTAGTAAGCGGATAATATTTATTAAAAACATGTACCGCGATAATTTCGTACTGGAGCGAAATTGGTATTGTGCTAATGTTTTTGGATGCAGAAAAACAGGTTGGAGGGATCCAACTGGATTCCTCAACAGTATTTATTTAATTTCAGATATTTTGATATTTGATTGATTATCATATCGATATATGATATCGTTGTTGTCGTGATTGACTATTTGGTATGTAGCATCATTGGACCCAGATTTTGGGATTTTAAAATGATTTTAAAAGTGATTTTGAAAATATACTATATTTTTGGAATTGATCCATTATAAATAAATAAACGTTATAATTTTTAAAGTTATAAAAATTATGGTTTTTGTGAAATATAGTTAAAAAGCTGATTTTTAGAAATACGATTAAAAGTCGATTTTTGAGAAATATGAACTAATGATTTTATAAAATAATTTAGATTGGATTTTTGAATATATGATAAAAGTTTAAATATAGGATTTATAAAATTTGATTATTTTATAAATCGAAATGATGAAATTATAAAGGAATTTAAAGACGTTTTAGAATAATAATATAAACTGATTTATATTAAGAGATTTATAAATGGATATTTATAAATTGAAATATAGACATTATAAAACGAGTTTTTATAAGTGTTTGAATGTAGTGAAAATGAATTTCATAAATGAATGAAATTTATAGAATTGTAAACTGTGAAGTTATAAATGAAATTTATAAATAGTAAGATTTATAAATTTGTGAAGTTAATTGAAGAATAGATTTGGTTAAATAAATGAATCTTATAAGTTATAAGATTTATAATTATGAAGTTTAAAGAACGATTTTATAAAATAATCGTTTTATAAGTATTTAACTTATAATATAAACATTTAGTTTATAATTGAGTTATAAACTGAAATATGTTAATAAAGGAATTTATAAAAAAGAAGTTTTTATAAATAAATAGAAATGGAATTTATAAACGTTGTTTTATGAATTCGCAAACGACTTATTTTGATAAGTTAATTGTTATAACTTATAAATGGAGTTATATTCACGTTTTAGACTGTGAATAATCCTTTAAGTTAAAAAGTATAAAATGGATGAAATTTGTTAACATAGTATATTCACGTTTTTGAATAGTGAATAACATGTTAAAGAAAATGTTTTAGAATGTGATATTTTAAACAGAATTAAAACGATCTAACGATGTTTTAAAGGTGTTGAGATTCGAAACCATAGATTTCAACATTTATTGTTGAAATAGACGTTTTCGAGAAATAAAAGGAAATGGTGGACTATAACACTGTTGTTATAGTAAATGATTTCCGAAAGGAAATGTTTTGTATAATATTGGGATTTATATATCTATTTTAATTTCGAATCCCTATACTAGTGATTTTGGGTTGTCGTAACGATGTTTTACGTAACATTCGTTTTGGCCCAAATAAATATGTTTAAGAGAATGATTTTCTTAAAGAATGAATTATATACTTAATTCGATTTAAGTATATTGAATATTTTCCAAGGTTGAAAATAAAAAGATTTGTGAATTACTTATGAATAAATAAGTATGGAAATGTTTTCCAATAAGAAGTGAATATTAGAATTTATCTTTTTGAAGATAAATCGAAATGAATTATTGAAATCGTATATGCATAGATATTTTGGAAATATAAATTCATTATGGAATTTATATGTGAAAAGTGGAATTTGTATAAAAATAAATATTGATTTATTTTTGAAGTGTTGAAATTAAATATCTTGTAAAGATATTTTGGAAAATAAATAATTTGGAAAATTATTTGGAATCTGGTGATGTGTGCATATCAATTGATAGTTCAATAATTGACTATCAATAATTTCCCTTTGAATGGGTATTTGATGTGATTTGATTGAATTTGAATGCCACACTTATTTTTGAATAAGCGCTCACTATTCGGGTTAACCGGGAAAGGACCATGGGGTCGTATAACCCACTCCTAATATGTGATACGTCGTTGTGAATCGCATTTGAAGATTGGTGTTGAAGACCGGTATTTGCGAGAGTGATAGGATGAACTATCGATTGACTCTGCACCGAGTAGCTACGGTATTGAGTTCTCCATATGTGATGGTGAATCCGATCAGGATTGTGAATATCCGGATTGCAAGGACTTCTTTGTAAGTGCCTTCGGTTCTGTTCGAGCCCGGAACAGACTTGTATGGATTGTATGCCTGACATTACAAGTTGAGATATAAAGCCGATTTCTTTCAAATATATTTCTGTTGGTGGCGGAGAATTTATTCTTTGCTTAACACCCTTCTTTGAGACGTACGAGCTCAAAGGTTATATAGTTGAAGTTATCAGCGATATATTCCCAGTTTGGTAATGTGACATGCTGAGTGATGCTGAAATGATCATTGTGTTGATTATTTGTGATAGGATCGTTTATTTGATCGTCTATCCTTGTGATCATTGTGTTGATCATTTGTTGACCCAAAGCATGGCTTTTGTATAAAGTATGTTTTTGTGGACGTGAATTCGTCGAGCCTTACACCCCGTGAATGGTCAAAACAGGAAAGAAGCAGCAAGGTTATGAGGGGTAGCACCCTTTAGGATGTGTCCATTTCCTTCTGGAAAAGGGTGGTATCATGGTATGGAGCCCAGATACTTACTCATGTTGAAAACACTTTGTTATGATTGTGTGAATTGATTACGAGCGCTCGGTGATAAAGGTCCCAAAGGACCGGGGGATGGCATATTCGGTCAGTTGTTACTCAGTTAGGGGTAACCCGGCCTTGTGTTGGTAGAGATCCGGTTTGGTTCTCGGGGATGTCCATCCAGAGGCATTCTCATGTGGCAATGGAAAGTTCCTTGGCCTGACCATTTGTTGGAAATCCAAAGAAACAATACGAGACTTGTACGGTTTTAGTTGTAGAACCTGCCATCTAATATGGTAGCTATTAGTAGGCATAATATAATGGTACCTATGCTGGCTAAGATTTATATTCTACTTTCGAAATGAATTTTTCCTACACTATGCACTAATAATAATATCAAATGTTATTTTAATGCGTATCAAGCATCTTTGACTAACATAAGAAGAAATCTCCTCCAAGTCTGCGTTTGCATTGTGTGTGTGGCAGGAGGTCTTATGGTAGTCTCATTTTTAAAAGCATTGCGAATTGAATTTAAAAATATTCCTCTTTTTGATTTTAAAGATAAATAAACTGTTTTGAGTTCTCACACCAGTCACATGACTGACACGGAGTTTATTGTTTTCCTTCCTAAACTCCGGGTGCCCACCAATTTTTCCACACGGGCAGTCAAGAGTTAGGTTTATCAGGATATTCTGGATATTCTGGAGTTGCTGGAGGCAAGCTGGATGGCATGGCGTATTACTAGTTTATATAGTATTTCTTTTTCCGCTGCACTGTTTGTTGTTGTATGATGTTGTACACTCTGATGATATGATGTGATGTAATGAAATGTAATGTAATAACTGATATAGTTCTTTGTTTAAAGATTATTCATTTATTATTATATGTTGTTCCGCTGCGAATTGTGAGATTCTGTTGTTTCTTCTGTCCCGTTCTGTTTTCAAATTCTCTATTTTTCTATTTTCAAAAAAAAAATTGTCTATCTTCTTTCCTCTCTATTTCCTATCTCTTCTCTCTTCTTTCTTTTTCTTTTCTTTTTTTAAAACCCTCAGTGTTCGGTTTTCCGTCGTTCGGTTACTCGGCAGTCGATAAAGTGAGTATCGATGTTGAATTTTCGGAAGACGAAGAATCGGGTCCTGACACTTGGTGGATACCGTTGTGACGTAGTATCTACGGAAGAAGGACTGTGATTGGTTTAGGTGGAGTGGTACATGTTGGTGACTCTTGCATGGTGGGCATGGAATTTAATGCATTATATGTGGAAGATACTGTAGATAAGACAACTGATATGAAAGAAGATGGATGCATCTATGAATCCAATCGCGTAAAATGTTTAAATATTGAATTTTACCATTCTTTTGAAAAGTTCATTATGTAATAAGTTTGTCTGTATGCCTTTGCAGTGAAGATATACACGAAATATGATGAATTTTTTTGGTTAAGGTAGGGATTTGGGTTTTCACTTATTTTCTCTGATTGTTGTTGCTAATTTTTTACTACACAATGCTTTTACTTAGTAAATAGACTAATATAAATTGTATTCTCATAAATTTCTATATATAAACGGTCTGCTAAGTTTAACTACCATCAGCATATCGGTTAAAGGCAAAATAATTCCTGGTACACTCACTTTTCAACCCCCCCCACCCTGCTTACCCTTTGATAATGAAATTTTTCATCAACATTAGTGCAAGTGAAAGTGGATTGGAGAGGAAAACCTGCTAGCAAAAATAAACATGGAGGAGACTTCAACTCGCTGTTTATACATGGTATTGCTGCAGTAAAGCAAAACAAATTCTGACCTATCTCATATTTTATATCACACTTGAAATGATACAATGATAAACATGTACACATGCACAAGGAGCTTTATTCAGTGATATGTCAACATTTCATACTTTCACCTTTGTTAAACTGTAGGAAACAAAAGATATCTAACCAAAAGAAAGGCTAACCATATTATCCATTTTTTGCAGCACTGTATGGAATGGAAAGTTTTGCAACAATGACACTAGCCGTAAAGATAACCACATACTTCACTGATGTTATTGTTTTGGCGTCGATAAGCCACCAAAATACTCGCTAATTTCATGGAAACAAGTTACATCTTATCCATAATTGCGGTCTACATATTAGATGCATATTTGGCTAGATACAAAGTGATCATCATTTTTGCAGCTATAAAACTTCTGGTAAAATCATTATCATAAGCTTAAAATACACACCAAAAAGTCATATATTTTAAATTTAATAATTTTTTTGTTCGTTTTTCATGTGCAGGGATTTATATTACTAATAATAGATGCAAAAAATCAAAATCTAAAACCATCGGCATGCAATTCATTTGATCCTGCCTCTCCAGAATGTGCGCAAGTTCGAGGAGGTGATTTTGATTTCTTACATATATCAATTTACTTGATTGTTGTAGGCACCTCTGGCATAAAAGAATGTGTGCCTGCACATGGTGCAGATAAATTTGATGAAGAAGATGCTACATAATCAAAGAAATTACCTAGGTCAATACGGGTATTTTTCTTTCGAATAGGACAGTTTGATAAACTATGAGATGTTGTTTCTTCATTGCACCTCCATTTGTATTTTTTTTCTTTCTCCCATTGTATGTAACCTTAAGGCCCAGTATGTTTTATGCCCCTATTGGCTTCGTATATTCAACTTCCTAATATAAAGGTTAGCAAGTATTTTTTTTCCTTATATGAGATCAGTACTTACATGAACACCATGACTAATTTAAAAGCCAAAGTCATGTATTTGCACTTTCAGTAGCAGATTATTACATAACAAATAAAACATGTAGCGTATTTGTACAAGTAGTAACATAGAATGCTTTCATGAAGCCATTTATAGATGGATTCTACAACCGAAGCAATTACTTAATTAAGTTGAAAAGTAGAGCTTTTAATCTAAAATGCTAAAACTTTGACTGTAGGACCAGAGTTAATTAGGAACTTTTGTTAACTTTATCTTTCTAAATCTAAAGTAGGGATTTCATGAAATCCTATTAACTACCATTCTAAATCTAGAAGTGCATACTTTTATAACATTAAATAACTCATTAACACAAACAAAAATATATTATAATCTGAAAATTTATAGCTATGTTTTGAAGTTCAATAAAAATTAAGTAATAACTAGGATCCTCCACCTTCATAATACATGGACATTATATTAAAATGTAATACAAAGGAAAAGTTCGATAAAGATGGAAGAATAAAGTAGTTAATTCCAAGTATTAGGAACTCCTGTTAACCACCAATGTGTGCAATAATTCTAAGCAAGCCCTATAGTACTTATATAGGTGTCTATCTACTCTCAGTTGGGATAGTTCGTTAATATCCAGTAATGCTATTAGTTCTTATGTCATCTTCAATGCATTTATTACTATTTTTGTGACGACCCGGATTTTTCAATGTTTAATTCGGGATATTTAAATGGTTTTAAAAATAGAAATTAAATTATGAATTGGTTTTGAATATGGAAAACTTGGATTTATCTATTCAGAATGTAGATACAGCAATTTGTTGGATAATATAATTATTCGATTCAATAACTGAAGATTGAGTAAAATATTTAATCTTGAGTTTCGAGCCTGTTAAAAATATTTTAAAGGCTTGTAAAATTTATATTGATAATGCTTAAAGTAATAGATGGGGTAAAATTGAATTTAACAGTATTTTGTTCAATTTTAAAAATATATCGTTTAAATTGCCATTTAAAAATAGCCTTCCGAGGCATAGTCTCGGATTTCGATGAAAACAGTTCCATTGGATCCGTAATATTATATTATTATCGGATTTCAATTCTCGTAGTGTTTGAAGTTGTTATGTGAGCGTACGATATATAAACGTGCTGAATCTATATCGAAAATTTAATATAATGACCGAGTCCATAAGGGTTATCTTCTCCATACGACCGAACTAGGACTCGAAACCTTTTCCATCGCGTTCGGAATTAGGGTATAACGTTATAAACGCCTAGCAGCACGCCTCGATAGGAGTTCGCGATTTTAGGCAACGTAAATCGAGACAACTTGAATTTATATATATATATATACATATATATATATATTTAAGTCAATAGCTGAGATTCCTTTCCATCAGCCATCCTATTCCTGAGCAAGCCGGCCTACCCCTCTTTGCTTAATCACGTACACTTTGTCTTTCCTTAGAAGCTAAAATCAAATCAAAAGCTGCCTGCCGTCTGAATCAAAGCCGACAACTCCCTTCATTAAATCACGTATCCTCCTTCCTCCCCTTTATTCCCAATTCCAATCGAGAAGCCAAAACAAAGAAATAATAATGGCTGAAGCCATTTTTTCGAAATTGAATCCTATCCCTATCAATGAATCGCGAGCTGTCTTCCTCTTCATCCCCGTTCACAATTGTGGCTGAGCTCATTCGAAGAACGATTATATCCTGACATCATCGGCGCTCACGCTCGCGTGGAGAGCTTGGGGGATTCGTGGTTGTCGCACGCGCACTCGGGAAGACTCCCGGTGGAAGGCGTCGACGTGTTGGCTTGGCACGCGCAAGTGTTTGGGTCGCGACGATTTTAGGCATGGAGTCGTAATGATGTCGAGCTAGGGTTAGGGTGTCGAGCGATTTGATTTCAATTCGATTAGAGCTAGTGGAAGGAGGCAGAGGGCGAGGCCGGCGCGTGAAGGGAGGTTCCAGCTGTGGGCTTAAAGGCGAGTTCATCAGGGTGGTCGCGATGCTTGGTACAACGAGGCAGCGAGTATGTCAGGTGCTCGAACGTAGAGGCAGTGACCGTGTTCGATCGGTTCGATCTGCATTGAGGTAATTAACTAATGCTTTAAATCAGTACTGATAACTATATAGTTTAAGTCAAGTACTTTTTAATTTAAAATACACACACACACACACACATGTATAGATTGAATAAAGATAACATATTTACACATCTAGGTCAGTAAATTAGAAAAAGGGAAAATTTTTATTGACGGTAAGGAGAAAACTATATTTTAAGCAGTTTTAAAATTTTACAGTTAATTACTGTTTTTATTTTACAGATAAGAATAATAATATTTTACAGTTAGAGATATATACAAAACAATTGTGTTTTCATTTAATATGCATAGGTTTGAAGGGTTTTTATTTTATTTTATTAGAATTTAAATGTATATAGATAAGGTTTTGGAAAAAAATATAATAGGGATCTCTTATGTTTGACGAGTTTATAAAATGAGATATAGATTATTTTGTTAGTGTATACTAGTTTCAGAAAAAAGAAAAAAAATGTACCTTTTAAATTTACCTATTTATCAATATATTAAGAAAATAATTTGTTTAACTAATTTATCAATTATTTTAGTTACTAAAAGATTTAAAAAAGAATTAGTTTTAAAATAATTAATAGTTAAACTAAATAAATAAATTATTTCACTAATTCAAATATTGATAAATTATATAATGATTGTACAAGGTCTGAATCGTAAAGAAAACAAGCTGGTTGGTTTGGACTTCAAATTAAAAACAAAGGTGAGTTAATCTCACTCTTTTGGATTGATATTTAAATTTAAATGGTTAAATTTAATAATTGGTTGATTGAATTGATTTGATGTGCTATATTATATATAGTAGTATATAGTATATACTGGAGTGATTGATTTCCCGCATTATATAGCGGATGAGACCCTATGCGCCGCATAATAGCGGATGATATTACATAATCCCATATACCGCAATATTCAACCTCGAAGTAGAATTGGTATTTTATTACGCTAACATCTGTGGATGCAGGAAAACTGGTTGGAGGGATCCAACTGGATTCCTCAAAGTTATTTAGATTGTTTAATATTCTATGTCATGATTATGTGATATGCTATGGTGAATTATATTTATAATTAGATTATTGGATACTATGGTTTGATTGAATATTTCTGTACACTGAGTCATCAAAATATATATAGAATTGGATTTTTGAAAGAAATATAAGAGTAAATTTTTAAGTGAAATAATTGTAGAGAATATGAATAAAAATAAGAATGAATTGGAAAGGAATAAAAGTGATCTTTAAATCCTAAAAAATTCCGAGTATGAAAAAGGGATTTTGAATAAACAGAGAAATAATGAATTTTAAACTTAAATGATGTTACAAAGAATTTATTTTAAAATTCAAGGTTTGAATTTATTTAAAAGGATAAAGAAGGAATTTGGGGAAACTGAAATTGGTGTTTTCAGTTAAAAGATTTTAAATCATAATTAAGGAATAAAAATCCGAAGTCAATGGGTTTTGAAATAAATGAGTAAGTAAAGGAATTTATTTCAAAATGGAGTAAATTGGAAATTAATTTGGAAATTGATTTAAGTGTTTGAAACTGGAAATTTAAAGGAGAATGTGACTATGAAATTTATAAACTGGGTTTGTAAAAGTGAAGTAATATATCAGTGGATATTTGGAAGAATAAATTCACGGTGAGAATTTATTAAAGGAATGGGTAAATTTGTTTAAAAATAAATAGTGATTTATTTTTAAAAGATGTGGAAGGGAAGCGTGTTTCCCTGAATAGCCAAGTACGTTTCAAACAAATTTTAAGTGTAAGCAAAAAGTTTTAAGTTGTTTAAAAAGTATGTTTAGAAAACTTATTATTTCTAAATGTTTAAATTCTAAAGTAAGTGTTTTCTTTTAATCTATTATAGCCGTAATTATTTAAAGGTGGCTTGATATTATGTTTTAAAAGTTAGAAATTCAGTTTTATATTGTACAAAGTAGTTTTATTTAAAATATTCTTAAAGTATATATTTTGAATAAGTATTAAAGTAATTCTTAATTTAAATGTTTTAAAGGATATTTTATAATAAAGTGTTTTAAATTATTTTAAAAATCTTATTTTTTTTGTGAACTTGGTATTCTCAGTGGAAATAAATATTTGGGAATTTATTTCATGAGAAAAGTGTGGTTTGAAAACTGTTTTCAAAAGGGTTGAAAATGGGAATATATCTTGCGAGGATATTTTGAGGTTAATAAATCATTCAGGAGAAATTATTTATGTTTGATGGATGTTTGTGAATGTTAATTGATAGGTAAATAACCGACTATCCATATTGGACAATGCTTTGATCATTTCGAAGAGACCGGGATTGGGTTTGCTACGTTACAGCATGATAGGGGGTTCTCGCTTCACGTTTGGTGGCGAATGGAGACTCTTACCCCCTACATGTCCCCGGGGGTAGTATAAGGCCTTGTGGGGTTGGTTTGCTAGGTGCTTACAGTCGAGAGGCTGGCCGTAAAAGCAAACCCCAGGTATCACTGTATGCCATGGTGGGTCTGGGATGGTTGCAAAGCCTACCAGTCGCCACTGGCGTGTCCTATTACTGTGGTATTAGAGCAGAAAGTTTAAGCGAGAACCTTGGCTCTGGTGGGGAATTACTCATTAGAAATGAAGTCAGTAGTACTCTAGAAAGAGTTTGAGCGTATTAATAGATATGAGCGCGTATTTGTTAGTCAATATAAATTGTTTTAATATTGTGTTGACTTATTGGTTGAGTGGAATATGAATTCTGATCGGGTAAGTTGGCCGCTATTCGAGAAGAGTTTATAAACGCCTGACACGATAAATTGGCACAGTATTGTTTTACAAGGGGTGAATGAAATAATTTTACCCAAAGTATGTTTTGATATAAAAGAAATATTTCCTTAAATTGTTATATATCTTGAATGTTTGGATGATAATATTTTAAACAAATAAGAATTATAAAATTAGTATGACTCGTATAATCAAATGGAAAAAAAAATTGTATGAGCATAAATTATACAAATGGATTATTGTTAAAACTGGATACAAATTAAAAATTGAAGATTTAAATCTCGGGAATTTTGGAAGTGCGTTCCGAAGCATTTTGAAAGGAAAATAATAATATTATTTTGGAGATATTTTTTAGAGAAAACGGTTTTAAATAGGTTTTCGAGATGTCATAGCACTGAAATCGCTTCGGTCGCTGGGAAATAATTTCGATGATGATCACGACATCATCGGTGTTCGTTTTCGAATTTCTAAGTGATGGATTGCTGTCATGGTCATTGTTTTAGAATGTTTTGGAGAAAAACAAAGTTTGTTTTTGAAATTTCAAAGGAAATTTGTTGGGGATAAAAACCAGGATTGGTTTAAAATTTTGAGAAGTGTGATTTTGAGATATTGGAGATTTCAAAATAATTTGAAACCAAAAGCCGGGTGTTTAAAATCCTGAATCCTTATCTGAATTGAAAACCCTTATGAGATTGGTTATAAGCTTATAAATTGAGATGATTTTTTTTAAATAAGGAAGTACAATAAGAGATGTGAATGTTGTAATCAAAATTTAAAAGTGAACAAAATGAAGAGAGTTAAAATAAATTTAACTTGGATAATGGTGAAGGAATTAAATTGTTGAAAGTTTAATTGATTTCGGCTTGAATGGAAAATTTGATGGATGATTGGAAGAAATAATTAGTAAATCTTGAATGTGATTGGAATGGGAAAATTAAATTAAATTTGGATTGGGAAATAAAATTAATTAGAATTAAATTAGCTTAAGCAAGGCTAATAATAATGAGTTGGATTTGAAGTAAGTTGAAAAGAATTGAAATGAAATAAAAGTGAATTGTGTGGAATGATATTAGATGGAATTATGTCCTTGCTTAGTAAAATTCAAAAGAATGGTATGTAGCTAGATTTAACTGGAGTTGTGTTAAATAAAATTGAATTGAAATAAATTCAGTTGAGTTATACATAATATCGAATGGAATAAAATTCTTACTTAAATAAATAAGCGTAAACTAAGTAAGTATTGAATTAGGATAAATAGGCTTTGGAAGCTTATAAAAGAATTGAGAAGCATTGAAATAAATATATAATCCCTAGTTAAAAGTAAAGTGAAAATGTGGTTGACTGTAAATGGATGGAGAAGTATGAATGTTAATAAGTGAGTAGCTTATAAAAATGTAAAAAGAGAATAAATAAGCCAAAATAAAAGTGTTGGAATTTTGGAAAATGAAAGAAAATCCAAACTGGAATTATGAAGAAGAAAAAATTAAACTCAGGAAAATTTAATGAAGTGAGTTTTGTAATAAAATGGAATATTGATTTAGAAGTTGGAAGTAAGCTAATTAGCTAAATAAATTATTTGATAGAGTATGTTAATAAAATTTAACTCGGTTAAATAAAATGGATTGTAAGTTAATAATGAAGTTTGGAAATACACTCGAATTATAAATAGAATTCGACTTGGATTGATAATGAATTAAAATAAGTGGAGATGTTGTAAAAATAAAATAGAATTGGATTATAATCGAAATGATTTGAGTTGCAAATAAAATTCAGTTCATGTATAAATGAGTTAAATATGTGCTTGGATATTATTTTGATAAAATGAGAATGTGAATTAAAATTAAAGTGGATGGGCTAACTAAATTAAATAGAATTTGAATAGATAAGAATCAAATTAAATAGAAATGAACTTAAATTTGAAGTTGGAATAAATTGAAGTAAATTAACCTAAGTTAAGAATAATGAGAAGCTCGACTTCGAGTAGGAAGGGTAGACCACTAAATAAAAGCTTGGGTTGAATTAATTTGGGAATGGTTAGTACAAGCATGGAATGTGTCGAGCTAAATAAAATGGTTGTGAGTGAATTAAAATGGAAGGGATTAAATATAAATTGAGTTGGAATCAATTTAAAATGGTTATAAGCATAAGTAATTATTTATTCACATGAACATAGCCGAATTGCATAGAAATAAATTGTCGTTTGACGAAAACGAGATTTAATAAATAAAAAATTTGAGACTTGGTAAAAGGCTTTATTACTGAACCAAATCTAGGTCGGCCCGACCCATACAAATAATATTAGAAACGATATTAAACAGTTCATTTCAGACATAAAAGGAAAAAAAATAGAACTTCTTCATCTTCCTGCTCAACTCTTCACGGAGAAAACCATGGCTGCGCCGTCGTCGTCTGATTCTCGTTACTATGTGGTTCTAATCCCATCTTCTTCAATGCATTTAGTTCAGCAATTGATAGATCTATAAGTTTCCCCACTCTTTTCATGATAATTCGTACATCTCTTTTAATCATTTCACTAACTGATTGTTCATTTTTGCAATTATTTTGGAAAATTTGTAACGATCCAGAATTCATGTCATTTGAAATTCGTATATTTAATTGATTTTAAATGTTAACAAGTAAAAATTTGTAAGTCGAATAAATTTTATTTCGAGATTTAACTGGATAATTAAATCGATAATTTAATATTTAAAATTACAGAAATAAGTGGGAATTGAGTTTAATGTGATTAAATTTTATTTGTAAAGTTGTATTAAATCATATTGGAGTTAGAATGTGTAACGTCCCGGAAATTTTCGACTTTCGAAAATTCAACATCGATACTCACTTTATCAACTGCCGAGAAATCGAAGGCCGGAAACCCGAAATTCTCACTCAAAAGGATTTATTTAAATTTTAAATAGTTAGATTTAAAATTGTTAGTTGTGTTGATTGAATGCTTGAATGATGATTGTTGTGTGTGTGTGTGTGTGTGTGTGTGTGTGTGTGTATATATATATATATATATATATATATATATTGGATGTGAATAGACCCTAAACGCCGTTAGTAAGCGGAGGTTATTTATTACACACATATACCGCGATATTCCACCTTGAAGTGGAATTGGTATTATATTATATATATAGCAATATATATATATATTGGCATATGTATATATTGCAGTTGATTGATTTCCCGCCTTGTATAGCGGATGAGACCCTATTACGCCGCCTATTAAGCGGATAATATTTTATAAAATCCCATATACCGCGATATTCCACCTCGAAGTGGAATGGGTATTGTGCTAATGTCTGTGGATGCAGGGAAACAGGTTGGAGGGATCCAGCTGGATTCCTCACAAATATTTATTTGATTTTAGATATTGTGATGTTTGATTGATTATCATATTGATATATGATGTTTGAAAGTCGTGATTGACCATTTGATGTGTTGCATCATCGGATCCAATTTTTGAAGTTTAAAAATAACGATTTTGACTTTTAAGGGATTTCTAAAGTGATTTTTTGAAAGTATACGTTATAAAATATTTTTGAAATTGATGTATCGGATATTGTATTCATGTTTTATCATTGATATCATCTTTTATTTCCGCTGTGTTATTTATCATTTAATGGTGTTGCAAGCTCCCGTGAAACGAATTTGATGTTGCTTATTGGACATCAAGTTTAGGTCGTGACAAATTGGTATCAGAGCATACTTTAATTTGAAAACAGCCTGCACTTTTTAAAACTGGAAATGGCATTGCTTTTGATCCTAAATCTTCTTGCCTTGTTGAGGTATAAAGCTTCAGTTTTATAAAAAATGGAAATGCTACTTTATTATTCTCAGGTTTTCTATGTGATGAACGAATGAAGATATAAGAAGACATGTATATATAGTTATTATGTTTCTATATGCTGTATATTGATACTATTCTCTACATGCATGATTCTCATGTTGTTTGTTGAGTGATTAGTAGCTGGGGATCGCGTTTGCTTCGCATTTGGAGCTCGCTTTCGCGCTATATTAGCCGTATATGCTCGCTAATAAAATATAAGGTACATATCTCGGATTAAATACCGTACTTTTATACTTTTTTCCCTCAGGATGCCTCATTACTTGATGAGATGTATATTTGTGATATATATACTGTCATTTTTTTTTCGGATCGAGCCGCGCAAAGGAGACTATGGCGAATTTTTCCGAAAATTTAAGGCGTTAGAAAAAATTTGAGAAAATTGGAAAATTGTTTAAATTGAAAGTTAAACAATAGTAGTTTGGTTTTGAAAAGATAACTAAGTATGATTTGGAAACTTAGTAAAGTTATTATAAGAAGTTTAATTATGAATTTTTGGAAAATTAATAGATTCTGTAACTTTTCTTACTTAATAATTTCGAGGACGAAATTCTTTTAAGGGGGGAAGATTGTAACGACCCAGGATTTTTAGTAATTAAAATTTGAATATTTAATTAATTTTTAATATTAATAAGTGAATTTATAAGTCGAATAAATTTTATTTCGAATAATTGGATTTAATTGGATAATTAAATCGATAATTTAATATGTTGAATTATGGAAATAATTGAAAATTGAGTTAAATATGATTGAAAATGATTTGGGAAATTTTATTATATCATATGTGAGTTAGAATGATGTTTTAGAACTTTTAAAATCGAATTAAAAGTTTATTTGTGAAAATTGAATATTTTAATATTTAATCGACTAGTGAAAATAGTCAATTTTTGAACAGTCTCAGAATTGAACGAAACCAGTTCCATTGGATCCGTAATAGTTAGTTATTACCGGATTTCAATTTTCGTAGCAATCGGAGCTATCGTTTGATCGTGGCAGCTCGAAACGCATCGAATTATTTTTAATTTTAATTTGGCGAGTTAAAATAGTCATTTTTCAAAAAGTGTCGGATTTCGACGAAACCAGTTTCATCGGATTCGTAATGTGATATTATTGTAAGGTTTTAAATTTCGTGTCAATTGGATTTACCATTTGTCCGGTACAAATTAAAACGCCTAGAAAATCGTTTAAATCGGTTTAATTTAAATTGAACATTTATTGCCATAACTCACACAGATGTCCGAATTAGCTTTCGAAACCTATTCCATTATGTCCAGAACGCGGGGTAAACCCCAGAAACGCTGGTTACGGCGCGTAAATCGGAGTTCGGAATTTCCGGAATGAATAATGTTTCGCCGGTTCCCTATAAATAGCCCCATCTCTCTCTAAAATAAAATAAAAAAAAATCAAACCCTAACCTAATGCGCAGCCGCCTCCGCCTAAATACACGGCTGAAATCTTCTCTTCTTCTCCCTCTCTTTTCTTCGAATCCAAGCAACGATTCGTAAAACTTTCTGAAGCAAA
This sequence comes from Allium cepa, assembly GCA_030765085.1. Classification (NCBI taxonomy): domain Eukaryota; kingdom Viridiplantae; phylum Streptophyta; class Magnoliopsida; order Asparagales; family Amaryllidaceae; genus Allium; species Allium cepa. Next base: position 952,209,158 of record CM060937.1, read on the forward strand.
CTTGTAGAGCATAGAGAGTTCTATAAATCCAACGGTCAAGATCGTTTAAAACGAAGCGGATTGACGTGAATTTTCGTGCAAAGCAGGCCGGTTCGTGTAAGTCGTTCGAGGTGGGGGAATAGCCGAGTTTGGCCGTACTCAGGTCGAAGGTGGAGGGGGCCATGGCCATTCGAATGAAGTCACCTGATCATGCTAGAAATCGACGTGCTGATGGCGAAATCGAGCCCTAGGTCGGCCTTCATGGGTTCCTGCATACGTGAATATGTGCGTGAGATGGAAGAAGGGGTGGACGGGCCTGATGCAGTGAATGGAGATCCAACGTCCAATATTGAGTTAGGTTAAAAATATAGTTAATAATGTTGTAAATATTATAAATAAATTCGTGTAATCTTTAAAACCGCGTATCTTTTTCATACGAGGTCGAAAACGCGCGAAACAAGAAGCTTTGGAATCGTATGGACGAGCACTACGCGATGGAATTGGATTGGAGTCGTTTGGAGTTAGTGAGAATTTCGGGTAAAATTAAACGTCCGTTTAATTTTATTCGAAATAAATCGCTAAAACGAAATTGAAATCAAGGTGAGAACTTCTCACTCAATCGAATCAGTTTCGATTTTATTTTAAATAGTTAGATTTAAAATATTTGAATGCATGTTTGAATGAAGATTGTTCTCTATTAATTGTTATGATAGACATTATGCGCCGTTAGTAAGCGGATGTTATTTATTAAAAACATATACCGCGAATATTTCATAAACAGTGAAATTGGTATTATATATAATAGCAATATATATATATATATATTGGCATATGTATATATTGCAGTTATTGATTTCCCGCATTGTATAGCGGATGAGACCCTATTGCGCCGTCTATTAAGCGGATAATATTTTAAATCCCATATACCGCGATAATTCCGTACTGGAGCGGAATTGGTATTGTGCTAATGTTTGTGGATGAAGGAAAACAGGTTGGAGGGATCCAACTGGATTCCTCAATAGTATTTATTTGATTCAGATATTTTGATATTTGATGGACTATCATATCGATATATGATGTCGTTGTTGTCGTGATTGGCTATTTGGTATGTAGCATCATTGGACCAAATTTTGGAATTTTAAAAGGATTTCAAAGTGATTTTTTGAAAGTATACGTTTATAAAATATTTTTGGAATTGATTTATTTTAAATAAATAAACGTATAAATTTTAATGTTATAAAATTATGATTTTTGAGAAATATAGTTAAAGGTTGATTTTTGAAAATATGGGGTTAATGATTTTATAAAATAGTTAAATTGGGATTTTAGAATTTATTGTGAAAAGTTTAAATATAGGATTTATAAAATTTGATTATTTTATAAATCAGGAATGATGGAATTTCAAAGAAATTTTAAAGATGTTTTAAAATAATAGTATAAATTGATTTATATAAAAGATTTATAAATTGATAATTTGTAAATTAAAACATTTGAATTATAAAACAAGTTTTATAAGTGTTAGAAAGAAGTGTAAATGAATTTCATAAATGAATGAAATTTATAGAATTATAAACGGTGAAGTTATAAATGGAATTTTATAAGCAGTAAGTTTATAAAATTTATAAAGTTATTAAAAGAATGGTTTTGGATAAATAATTGAATCTTATAAGTTATAAGATTGATAATTATGAAGTTTAAAGGAACGATTGTGCAAACAAATAAATTCTAAGTAGTTAACTTATAACATGAACTTTTGTTTTATAATTGAGTTATAAATTGAATAGGTTAATAAAGGAGACTTATAAAGGAAGTTGTGGTAAAATAAATAGAAATGGAATTTATAAACGTTGTTTTATAAATTCGCAAACGACTTATTTTGATAAGCAAATTGTTGAAACCTATTAATGGAGTTATATTCACGTTTTTGACTGTGAATAATCCTTTAAAATGAAATGTATAGAAATGATGAAATTGTTAACGTAGTATATTCACGTTTTTGAATAGTGAATAATATGTTAAAGAAAATGTTTAGGGTGTGATATTTTAAACAAAATTAAAACGATCTAACGATGTTTTAAAATGTGTTAATATTCGAAACCATAGATTTCAACATTCATTGTTGAAATAGACGTTTTCGAGAAATAAAAGGAAATGGTGGACTATAACACTGTTGTTATAGTAAATGATTTCCGAAAGGAAATGTTTTGTATAGTATTGGGATTTATATATCTATTTTAATTTCGAATCCCTATACTAGTGATTTTGGGTTGTCGTAACGATGTTTTACGCAACATTCGTTTTGGCCCAAATAAATATGTTTAAGAGAATGATTTCCTTAAAGAATGAAATATGTACTTAATTTCGATTTAAGTATATTGAATATTTTCCAAGTGTTGAAAATAAATGGATTTGTGAATTACTTATTAAATAAGTATGGAAATGTTTTCCAATATAAAGTGAATATTTTGAGAATTTATCTTTTTGAAGATAAATTGAAACGAATAATTGAAATCGTATATGCATAGATATTTTAGAATATAAATTCACTATGGAATTTATAAAAGAAAGTGGAATCTGTTTAAAAATAAATATTGATTTATTTTTGAAGTATGAAAATTATTTATCTTGTAAAGATATTTTTGGAAAATAAATAATTTGGAAAATTATTTGGAATCTGGTGATGTTGTGCATATCCATTGATAGTTCAATAACCGGCTATCAATATTTACCTTTGAAAGGTATTTGTTGGGATTTGTTGAATTTGAATGCTACACTTGTTTTTAAATTATTGCGCTCGTTATTCGGATTACCCATTCCGAATAGTGATACGACGTAATGGATAGCATTGAAGATCGGTGTTGAAGACCTGGTATTTGCGAGAGCGATAGGATGACCTGTCGATTGACTCTGCACCGAGTAGCTACGGTATTGAGTTCTCCATATGTGATGGGAAATCCGATCAGGATTGTGGATATCCGGATTGCAAGGACTTCTTTGTAAGTGCCTTCGGTTCTGTTCGAGCCCGGAACAGACTTGTATGGATTGTATGTCTGACGTTACAGATTGAGATATAAAGCAGATTTCTTTCAAATATATTTCTGTTGGTGGCGGAGAATTTATTCTTTTAGCTTAACACCCTTCTCTGAGACGTACGAGCTCAGAGGTTATGTAGTTGAAGGTTATCAGCGATATATTCCCAATTTGGTAATGTGACATGCTGAGTGTTGCTGTTAAATGATCATTGTGTGGATTATTTGTGATAGGATCATTTATTTGATCGTCTATCTTGGTGATCATTTCTATGATCATTTGTTGACCCAAAGCATGGCTTTTGTATAAAGTATGTTTTTGTGGACGTGACTTCGTCGAGCCTCACACCTCGGGAATGGTCAAAACAGGAAAGATGCAGCAAGGTTGTGAGGGGTAGCGCCCTTTAGGGTATGTGCATTTCCTTCTGGAAAAGGGTGGTATCATGGTATGGAGCCCAGATACTTACTCATGTTGAAAACACTTTATGATTGTGTGAATTGATTACGAGCGCTCGGTTAAAGGTCCCAAAGGACCGGGGAATGACATATTCGGTCAGTTGTTACTTATTTAGGGGTAACCCGGCCTTGTGTTGGCAGAGATCCGGTTTGGTTCTCGGGGATGTCCTTCCAGAGGCATTCTCATGTGGCAATGGGAAGTTCCTTGGCCTGATCATTCGTTGGAAATCCAAAGAAACAATACGAGACTTGTACGGTTTTAGTTGTATAACCTGCCGTGGAATGTGGCGGTAACCTGCTATTGAACATGGAAGCTATAGTAGGCATAGTTCGGAATGTCTATGTTGGCTAAGATTTATATTCTACTTTCGAAATATTTCCTACACTATGCACTAGTAATAATATCAAATGTTCTTTTTAATGCGTATCAAGCATCTTTGACTATCATAAGGAGAAATCTCCTCCGATTCTGCGTTTGCATTGTGTGTGTGTGCGGGAGGCCTTATGGTAGTCTCATTTTTAAAAGCATTGCGAATTGACTTTAAAAATATTCCTCTATTTTGTTTTCAAAGATAAATAAACTGTTTTGAGTTCTCACACCAGTCACATGACTGACTCGGAGTTTATTGTTTTCCTTCCTAAACTCTGGGTGCCCACCAATTTCCACACGGGCAGTCAAGAGTTAAGGTTTATCAGGATATTATGGTATTCTGGAGTTGCTGGAGGCAAGCTGGATGGCATGGCGTACTACTAGTATATAGTATTTCTTTTTCCGCTGTTGTTGCTGTTTGTTGTTGTACACTCTGATGATGATGTAATGTAATGTAATGTTTGTAATGTAATAGCTGATATAGTTCTTTGTTTAAAGATTATTCATTTATCAATTATATGTTGTTCCGCTGCGAATTGTGAGATTCTGTTGTTGTTCTGTTGTTTTCTGTTCTAGTTCCGTTCTATTTGCTCTTCCCTCTATTTTCTATCTTTCCTCTCTTCTTCTTCCTCTTTCCTTTTCTTTCATAAATTCCATAGTGAATTTATATTTCAAAAATATCTATGCATATACGATTTTAATTATTCATTTCAATTTATCTTCAAAAAGATAAATTCTCAAAATATTCACTTTATATTGGAAAACATTTCCATACTTATTTAATAAGTAATTCACAAATCCATTTATTTTCAACACTTGGAAAATATTCAATATACTTAAATCGAAATTAAGTACATATTTCATTCTTTAAGGAAATCATTCTCTTAAACATATTTATTTGGGCCAAAACGAATGTTGCGTAAAACATCGTTACGACAACCCAAAATCACTAGTATAGGGATTCGAAATTAAAATAGATATATAAATCCCAATACTATACAAAACATTTCCTTTCGGAAATCATTTACTATAACAACAGTGTTATAGTCCACCATTTCCTTTTATTTCTCGAAAACGTCTATTTCAACAATGAATGTTGAAATCTAGGGTTTCGAATCTTAACACATTTTAAAACATCGTTAGATCGTTTTAATTTTGTTTAAAATATCACACCCTAAACATTTTCTTTAACATATTATTCACTATTCAAAAACGTGAATATACTACGTTAACAATTTCATCATTTCTATACATTTCATTTTAAAGGATTATCCACAGTCAAAAACGTGAATATAACTCCATTAATAGGTTTCAACAATTTGCTTATCAAAATAAGTCGTTTGCGAATTTATAAAACAACGTTTATAAATTCCATTTCTATTTATTTTACCACAACTTCCTTTATAAGTCTCCTTTATTAACCTATTCAATTTATAATTCAATTATAAAACAAAAGTTCATGTTATAAGTTAACTACTTAGAATTTATTTGTTTGCACAATCGTTCCTTTAAACTTCATAATTATCAATCTTATAACTTATAAGATTCAATTATTTATCCAAAACCATTCTTTTAATAACTTTATAAATTTTATAAACCTACTGCTTATAAAATTCCATTTATAACTTCACCGTTTATAATTCTATAAATTTCATTCATTTATGAAATTCATTTACACTTCTTACTAACACTTATAAAACTTGTTTTATAATTCAAATGTTTTAATTTACAAATTATCAATTTATAAATCTTTTATATAAATCAATTTATACTATTATTTTAAAACATCTTTAAAATTTCTTTGAAATTCCATCATTCCTGATTTATAAAATAATCAAATTTTATAAATCCTATATTTAAACTTTTCACAATAAATTCTAAAATCCCAATTTAACTATTTTATGAAATCATTAACCCCATATTTTCAAAAATCAACCTTTAACTATATTTCTCAAAAATCATAATTTTATAACATTAAAATTTATACGTTTATTTATTTAAAATAAATCAATTCCAAAAATATTTTATAAACGTATACTTTCAAAAAATCACTTTGAAATCCTTTTAAAATTCCAAAATTTGGTCCAATGATGCTACATACCAAATAGCCAATCACGACAACAACGAAATCATATATCGATATGATAGTCCATCAAATATCAAAATATCTGAATCAAATAAATACTGTTGAGGAATCCAGTTGGATCCCTCCAACCTGTTTTCCTTCATCCACAAACATTAGCACAATACCAATTCCACTCCAGTACGGAATTATCGCGGTATATGGGATTTAAAATATTATCCGCTTAATAGACGGCGCAATAGGGTCTCATCCGCTATACAATGCGGGAAATCAATAACTGCAATATATACATATGCCAATATATATATATATATATATATATTGCTATTATATATAATACCAATTTCACTGTTTATGAAATATTCGCGGTATATGTTTTTAATAAATAACATCCGCTTACTAACGGCGCATAATGTCTATCTTAACAATTAATAGATAACAATCTTCATTCAAACATGCATTCAAATATTTTAAATCTAACTATTTAAAATAAAATCGAAACTGATTCGATTGAGTGAGAAGTTCTCGCCTTGATTTCAATTTCGTTTTAGCGATTTATTTCGAATAAAATTAAACGGACGTTTAATTTTACCCGAAATTCTCACTAACTCCAAACGACTCCAATCCAATTCCATCGCGTAGTGCTCGTCCATACGATTCCAACGCTTCTTGTTTCGTGCGTTTTCGACCTCGTATGAAAAAGAAACGCGATTTTAAAGATTACACGAATTTATTTATAATATTTACAACATTATTAACTATATTTTTAACCTAACTCAATATTGGACGTTGGATCTCCATTCACTGCATCAGGCCCGTCCACCCCTTCTTCCATCTCACGCACATATTCACGTATGCAGGAACCCATGAAGGCCGACCTAGGGCTCGATTTCGCCATCACCACGTCGATTTCTAGCATGATCAGGTGACTTCATTCGAACGGCCATGGCCCCCTCCACCTTCGACCTGAGTACGGCCAAACTCGGCTATTCCCCCACCTCGAACGACGTACACGAACCGGCCCCCTTTGCACGAAAATTCACGTCAATCCACTTCGTTTTAAACGATCTTGACCGTTGGATTTATAGAACTCTCTATGCTCTACAAGTTTGCTTCAGAAAGTTTTACGAATCGTTGCTTGGATTCGAAGAAAAGAGAGGGAGAAGAAGAGAAGATTTCAGCCGTGTATTTAGGTGGAGGCGGCTGCGCATTAGGTTAGGGTTAGATTTTTTTTTTTTAATTTTAGAGAGAGATGGGGCTATTTATAGGGAACCGACGAAACACTATTCATTCCGGAAATTCTGAACTCCGATTTACGCGCCGTAACCAGCGTTTCTGGGGTTTACCCCGCGTTCCGGACACAATGGAATAAGTTTCGAAAGCTAATTCGGACATCTGTGTGAGTTATGGCAATAAACGTTCAATTTAAATTAAACCGATTTAAACGATTTTCTAGGCGTTTTAATTTGTACCGGACAAACGGTAAATCCAATTGACACGAAATTTAAAACCTTACAATAATATCACATTACGGATCCGATGAAACTGGTTTCGTCGAAATCCGACACTTTTTGAAAAATGACTATTTTAACTCGCCAAATTAAAATTAAAAATAATTCGATGCGTTTCGAGCTGCTACGATCAAACGATAGCTCTGATTGCTACGAAAATTGAAATCCGGTAATAACTAACTATTACGGATCCAATGGAACTGGTTTCGTTCAATTCTGAGACTGTTCAAAAATTGACTATTTTCACTAGTCGATTAAATATTAAAATATTCAATTTTCACAAATAAACTTTTAATTCGATTTTAAAAGTTCTAAAACATCATTCTAACTCACATATGATATAATAAAATTTCCCAAATCATTTTCAATCATATTTAACTCAATTTTCAATTATTTCCATAATTCAACATATTAAATTATCGATTTAATTATCCAATTAAATCCAATTATTCGAAATAAAATTTATTCGACTTATAAATTCACTTATTAGTATTTAAAATTAATTAAATATTCAAATTTTAATTACTAAAAATCCTGGGTCGTTACAGAATGATGTTATAGAACTTTTAAAATTGAATTAAAAGTTAAATTATGGAAATTGAATATTTTAATATTTAATTGACGAGCAAAAATAGTCATTTTTCAAACAGTCTCGGATTTCAATGAAACTAGTTTCATTGGGTTCATAATGTTATATTATTGTAAGATTTCAAATTTCCTGTCAATCGGATTTACGGTTTGTCTGGGGCACCTAAAACGCATAGAAATCGGTTTAAGTGAATTATAAATTTAAAATAGTCGATTTGAAAACCTATTTTCAAAAACGATCGAATTGGCTCTCGATATATATTCCATTGCGTTCGTAATGGGGGTAAAACATTATAAACGCCACGCGGCATGCTTCATTTGGAGTTCGGAAAATTTTCGGATGAATAGTGCACGTAAATTTTCTATAAAAGGACCTAGATTTTTCCCATTTGCAAACAAATCTGGCCAGGGTTTACTGCCGGCCCTAATTATTTTTGATGGCCGAAATTTTCTTATCTTCTTCCCTCAAAATCTCTCGATCCGTGAAGAATTATCAGAAGTGTTCAACTACAACTTTGACGAGTGCGTCGAGGTCTTGAAGATCAACCGTGGTGATCGAGTTATATTGTATGGATCAGCGGCAATCCTTGCTTGAACGCACCGTGTTCGAACATGATTTTCGAGAAAACTATGGGGCCGAGCTGTACGAGATTCAGGCCGATGGTGGCTTTCGAGTTGAGCTTCGAAACGAGGACCTGTGATTGTTGTCTTGATCAAGGGGTTGGTCGCGTTAATTCAAGGTGTAGAGGCGGCTATGGGTTTGTTTTCGCATGAATTAAATGGGTAGAGAAGAAGAACATAGTCATGGCCTTGATCTGATGAAGGCAAATCTAACGGCCCAGAATGCAGCAAGGTTAAAAAAATAATAAAATAATTTGTAAATTAATAAAATTCGTATAAACTTTAAAAAGCTGTAACTTGTTCATACGAGGTCGAAAAATGACGAAACGACTTGCATTGGAATCGTATTGTCGAGCACTACGCAATGGAGCTGGATTGGGATCGATTGGAGCTAGTGATAATTTTGGGTAAAATTAAACGCGTGTTTAATTTTATTCGAAATAAAACACTGCAATTGTTATTGGAAGCAATGTGAGAACTTCTCACTCAATTGAATTTTTTTCGATTTAAATTTTAAATAGTTAGATTTAAAATTTCTTGATTGTGTTGATTGTATGCTTGGATGATAAATTGCTATCCGTTGTATTTAAATAGACCATATACGCCGCATATTAAGCGGAGGTTATTTTATTAAACACATATACCGCGATATTCCACCTTAAAGTGGAATTGGTATTATATATGTACTTGGAGTTGATTTCCCGCATTATATAGCGGATGAGACCCTATTGCGCCGCATAATAGCGGATAATATTTTTTATAAACCCATGTACCGCGATTTTCCATCTTGAAACGGGTTTGGTTGTAACGACTCGCTATTTTAGACTATTCGCATCCACACATGTTGGACTTGAATAATTCAAAATTTCGAATTGTTAATTTAAATTTGGCAAAACTGAACATATACAGTAAATAAATAATCACAGAATCACAGACACAGAGTAATAATATGCAGCGGAAGCAAAAGATAGTAGTTCATGAAGCTACTATATATCTAGTAGAGTTAATAAGTTACAACAGAAGTCTCGAATACAATAGTCAAATACAAGAATCAGAATGCATCATTGAAATCAACTGAATATCTGAAAGCTGATAGATAGCTGGATCTCCAGGCGAAGCTCCAACTCGAAAGATGAGTCTCGAATGCTGAGCCACTCAGTCTGACCCGAGCGTAAAGGAAAACACAAAACACTCGAGTCAGGATTAACATTCTTATCAAAAAATCCAACTCAAATGAAATGACAATTAAAATACAATAACTCAAAGGACGTTGGGATAACCATCCTTTAAGGATCCGTTAAACTATCTACTATGTAATAGTGTATGCTAAGTAGATAATGTCTATGAGTAACATAAAATATCAAAATAGTGTTAAAGCGTTACCATTATCCCCCTTAACACATTTTATATAAGCGTTATAGTCTATACAGCACTGTAAACTCCACCGTAAACTAGTGGGATATCAGGGAGTACTCCATAGGTATAACACAAAACAAATTCGTAGTGGTCGCGTATATAGGGATACAAGTATGACATGGCACATGAGGCAATACCCAAGGTAGTGAAACTACCATTTGCCTGATCCGGACTGGTGAGAACGCATCGCCGCAATGATCTCAACACCGCGAAACAACACTTCCAAAAGTACGAGGGTGCACCAATCAATAACAAGTAATGAGCAGTATCGAAGAAGTGTGTTCGCTCGAGTTGGCTAACCCCATTAGGCCCGGCACGGCTCCTATTTTAGTCATTTCCAATTTGATACAAGTGTCAAGGCTATCCATTATCGTTCTCTTTCTTCCGTCATCACGTACATTTTGGTTTAGACAGAGAGTATGTCCATAAGCGATTCTGGTTTCTTTAATAACTTTTGTAATTATTACACCGAATGGTCGTTTTTAATATAGTTCAAAACCAAATAAATTTCAATTTCATTTAGAATTTGTAAACCCACATTTCATTTGTCTTTCTATATCAATTTCCATAATTTACGTTTTAAAATTTCCAAATTATAATTTCAAAATCTATATAATTCAATTTCAATATTTTTATTTAAAACCAGTCAAAATTGATTCAAGTTCGTATATAAATTTCATTCTGAAATCAGTTAAATAAATTTAATTTAACATTCAAATCAATTTAAATTCATTAATCGATTTCATTCAATATTTATTAAGTTACTTTATCATTCAAAACAATTTCTATTTAAATTCCTAATTCATTAAATAAATTTAAGTTCAACCTTATTATATCAAAACTAACAAATTAAATTAAATTAAATTCGTCAAATCAAATTCTTTAAATTTCAAATCTTACATTAATTCCAATAAATAACATTTTATTCCTTGTTCAAGAAATTCAATTCCACTTATTTATTTACTTTCTTTAAATAATTTTCGAAAACTTAATTAATAAAGAAACTCAATTTCACTTATTAATGAAGTTTAAATTCACTTATTTAGAAGTTCGATTTCTCTTAATAAAGAATTCGATTTAAATTAAATTATTAAACTATTCAATCTTATTAAATTCTCAAATAATTTCAAATCTTAATTATTGCTAATTTCAAAACTTAATTATTAATAATTTCAAAACATAATTATTAATCAGTTAAATTTTAAACAATGTTCTTTCGTCAATTACTACGTAAATATTTTATTTCAAATTTCAAATATTCATATTTTCCTTTCATTAAAATTTAAATTCAAATTTTATTTCAAACCTTATTATTATTCAAATAAAATCTTTATTTTATTTTAAATCAAATTATTGACCAATCGGGTTTAATTTAATTTTCTATCATAGGTCAAGTTTTATTTGGGTATTTATCATTTCAACCCGATTCCAATTCAATTCAAAAATCAAAACATAGCAAAGGGAACATGTAGTGTGATAACTGGGATGGTGTCAAAGTAAATAAACAAGCAATAACATCCATACATAACAATTACATAATTATTCAAATAATCCCGTAATAATCGTATTAATTTACATTTGTTATTTATGCAAATTAATATAATTATTCCTAGAATCTACACTATCATCATGTAGATTAAAGATTATTACATTACGGTTCTTCATTTGATATCCGTTATTCGATTTATACTACATCAATTTATACAACCTGCATTCAATGGTTCAATGTGTACTTAACCAAATTCTACATGTCGATTTAATTAACATTTAAAAGGGTCGGATTTAACTAATTAATATTCAACAGATAAATCCTTTTTAAATTGTTAACTATTCTATATCAAATTAAATTTTCATATTAGTTATCACTTTAACATTAACAATTAACATCCAATTTCAACATCACATAACAGTCATTTATCAACCAAGCTTGTATAAACAACAAATAATGGTGTTGGATGTTACACGTGAACTGATACAGGTAATAACAGTGTAAATAACTAACAGCAACATATTTCAATTGTTGTTTCAACTGAAATCATATTTAAATAATAAAAGAACATTAATCATGAGTGATTTCTCACCTTACGAGGCTAGAGAATACAGAAGATGGTACAGATGTGCACACTGATGCAGACACTGAAAAATTTGAATAACAAATCGAAGCAAAGCAACATCGGCCCGAATCAGCAATCAAAGCTGATAAAAGAATTAGTTGGAACAAATCAGAATGGGGTTGGTGAAGGTAATTGGTATAAGTGAATTCATATAACTATATATTACTATACATATCCTATATTCAAACACATTACAATTTTAGGTATATATTTATCATAAAATACATTGTTTCAAATTTAAACACACATGGGAAATCAAACATATATACATTATTTGTTTTCTAAAATAAATCTCATACACACTATATAAACTGCAACCCAATGCCTACATACGAATATATATATATATATATAATCTATAGAAAAAAATTAAATCTGCAAACCACACTTATAAAACCAACATAAATAAAACTTTCAAAAATCAACATATGCACAGAACAGAACATATGCATTCTCGGTAAAATATAAAACAAAACAAACAAGGTAGATTCCAGAGAAAAATGTATACAACTACAAGGCTTATATACAACGAAATGTATAAACTAACGCATGAAAATTTTATATACTATAATATTTTATCATAAAATATAGATATTGTGTTTATAGGGACCAGCAAACCATTATTTAGCATTTCAAAACATACCCATACATGAAATATGAGATAGTACATAAGATATCAAATATAAAATATCTTTATATCTATTAAACATTATAAACAGCAACTACACTTGGGTTTGCTTCAATGCCGTTAATCAACCGAACAGTTTTCGTCCAAAATAGCACTAACTTATATGTACAACAACATAACATATTTATATATATTATTTAAATCAATATTTATTAAACAAATATATTAACCTTTTGTTTTCTTTTTTTTGCGCTCGAATCTAACTTAGCATTAGAACAGAGATCTGAGCAACAATATATAAACTAGTACATTGCAGAGACTTACTGAAACCATATATTACAGGGCCTCCACGTTCACCTACATGCATTTCAACATCATGCACCAAAAGAACTCTAACTTTATAACACTGTATATATAATTTACATAAACCATATTATCTATAAAAAAAATATAAACAAAACTGGATACACCTCATATACCATATTCGAAAAGCTAAATTTCGATTTATAATATCTTATAGCAGCATAGATATTGGAACCATAAATAAAGACTAATATATTCTAAATGTATATATACATACTCACAGTCAAAGGCAGGCCGAGCAAGAGGGCTGAGTTCAAGGCGGCGACGAGGCACGCGTTGGCCAATGGCTCAGGTCTGACACAGAGCATGGCATGGATCTAGTGATAGAAATGGGGAAGGCGCATGAGTTAAAGGGCAAGGGTGGTTCGAGCTCGGCCGAATGACATGGAGAAGTAGGCAAGGTGGAAGGCGAGATCGACTGAGAGGTTGGGTTTGACTTGGCAAAGTGTGAGGTGGTCGGCTGGAGATACGGTGGTGTAGTTTCGGCCTCGGTTTAGCAGGGGAAGGTTCGGGCAAGGTTGATGGTCAAGGAGGTCCGGTCAAATTATGATAGAGATGATGATTGGTGGCCGCCATGGAGAGGAGGTGCGGCAAGAATTTTATGGCAGCCGGATATCATGAACAAAGGAAGAAATATAAAGAGGAAGAAAGAAATGATTTACAACGTACTGTAGTTTTTTTTCCAGAGAAGGAGATGGCTTCAAAAGGCTAGTGGTGTTGCGTGAAAGAAAACAGAGGCTAGCTGTCAGATTTCACAAATTCAAATAAGAAGGGGAAGGACCTGGTTTCAAAAAAAAAAGAATATGAATAGCCTTAAATTGAAATTGTATTTCTTAAATGCAGAAACAAATAAGACGGGAAGATGAATGCACGTACACATCTGAATGGACGCAAATAAACCAACCAATTATAATTCCAAACAATGGGAATGTTAAAAGTTAGGACTTCCAGCCGTTGGAAAAAAAATTGAATGGATGCACAATTTAAAAGTTAAAACGGATACCGATACGGTTACCATTTACGGGAATTACACCGCGTACCGGACTTCAAAACACATAGTTAAATATACCGTAGGGATCAGCACGACGAGACGATCAAAAAGGTGTACAGATATCAGTGGTGTGATTGAATTATAAAAATTCCGAATTTTCTGCAATGGAAAATGCAAGAAAAACGCAGAAGAATAAGATCGACAGAGCTAAAGAAGTCTGAATTTTGAAAAACGAAAAATGACGTCTTACTCAGATGATGATTTACAATTTTTCTATATAAAAATATTCAACTTTCGAAAACATTTTATTTTCATCGATTTTAAACTGATTAAATTGAAATAAAGTTACGCATTAAAATAAACTTCATATGTTCGGAAGAAAATTTACCAGTTGCTATGTTTAACTAGACGCATTCCAAATATTAAATTTCTATTTCAAAATTTTATCGTTTAAAATTTCACAAAATTTCAATTAATAGTGTTATTAAAACTAGTTAAATTTACGGGTCGTTACACTCTCCCCGCTCAAAACTTTTCGTCCTCGAAAAGGAAGGAGGTAGGAGAATAGAAACAACCAGAAGAAGATAGATTTGAATTTCAAAATAAAAAAGTTAATTTAAATCATATAAATTTCAGTTTAAATTAATTTTTATTCAACAATTTGTTTTTAAATTCAAGGTTTTCATTAAGTTGATTTGATTTCATGTTTATTAATCTTAGGTACAAAAGGTTTCTTTCAAATGAAATTCAATTTATACCCAATTAATTCATGATACTCCCTTAAGTTGATTTTATTCAATTTATTAACTTTCAAAAAAAAAAATTCTTCTATTAATCACACCTATAACATAGTATATAATTTTTTATATTATATTACCTATTTACATTACATCAATTACTCCGGGATAAGAGCGAACTCAAACTTTATGAGTCGGAACAGAGTAGGTAATTGATGTAATGTAAATAGGTAATATAATATAAAAAATTATATACTATGTGCTCTCAGAGAGAACATAGTATATAATTTTTTATATTATATTACCTATTTACATTACATCAATTACCTACTCTGTTCCGACTCATAAAGTTTGAGTTCGCTCTTATCCCGGAGTAATTAATAGGTAATATAATATAAAAAATTATATACTATGTGGAGCACATAATATATAATTTTTTATATTATATTACCTATTTACATTACATCAATTACTCCGGGATAAGAGCGAACTCAAACTTTATTAGTCGGAACAGAGTAGGTAAATTACCTACTCTGTTCCGAATGATAAAGTTTGAGTTCGCTCTTATCCCGCGAGCACATAGTATATAATTTTTTATATTATATTACCTATTTACATTACATCAATTACCTACTCTGTTCCGACTAATAAAGTTTGAGTTCGCCCTTATCACTCCGGGATAAGAGCGAACTCAAACTTTATTAGTCGGAACAGAGTAGGTAATTGATGTAATGTAAATAAGTAATATAATATAAAATTTTTTATACTATGTGCTCTTATTTAACTTATTATTCTATTTATCTTCATAACCATTTTGTAATTGAAATTTAAGTGAATAACATTTATTATACGCACTCACATTTTATTTATAAAGACAATTTATATTGTATATTATCCAATTTCCTTAAATTAACAATTTCAAAGATCACAAATTTGAATAGTCATTTATTATAATCATACTTTATTCGAAAATTTTATTCTTCTTAATTCCAATTTATGAAAATAATTTTACTTAATATATCTTATCACATATATATTATGTATAATTACATTTATGATAACTACTCAAATTTGTTCAAAAATTCCTTTGATATCATTTATATTGTATAATATTCAATTACATAGTTAACTTTTGAAAATTTAGGTAAGTAATATATAATGCAGTAGAGTATTATACAAGTAAATTTCTAATTCAATTCTCTCAAGTTTTAAATATTAATTTAAAATTTTGGTTTCATTTATAAATGAAATCATCTTTTACCCAAATTTTAAGAATTAAATTTCCGATTAACTTTACACATTTAGAGATAATTATGTATATATTATATATATCAAATCAAATTAAATTTAAAGTAATACACTATATATAAATCAAATTATACTTAAGAAATTTAAATTGATTTAATTTCCAAAAAACAAAACTATAGCAAAGCTACAAATTGGTCTCTCCACTTCGAAACTCGAAAATGAATGTCGATAATGCGGCCGTCATCACCGAAATTATTTTCTAGCAACAAATAGAAGAGCACTTATGTAATCATTTAAAATTCTTTGAAAACCATTTCTATTCGAAAATATTTAAATAATATACATTTTAAAACTTTAAAACCCTAGTTTGGAATTTACTGGAAATTAAACTCTCAAATTTTAGTTTAAATCTATTTAGATTCCAAATCAATTTTAACCAAGTTTTATAAATTTATTTGTTTATATTATTCAATAGTCGATGATTTACAACCATAAATGAAATAAAAAATTATTATTTCTGGCAACAAATTCATTAACAATTTAATTTCAAAAAAAAATTATATTTATATATAATATAATCATTCAAAACTATTTTATTTTACCAAATCAGAAAATACTATTGTGTCAGTTTGTTCTGTTCAAGTGTTTTGGAAATCCTATCGATAGCATTGATCAGACGAATCGATCGAAAATCCAAATCAACATCAACAACTCAAACAACACATTATATATAACATTTTTAATATTAATTCACAAATACACTTTCTCGCTCGACGATACAAGGATGGATTTCAAAATTAGTACAGAGATTAAAATTTGATGGAAATCAAATCAAAAAGAATTTTGATTCGATAATAAATTCGAAACAGAAGATAAGATAATTCAATTAACAAAATCGGGAGATGGACAAGCTTTTTTAATTCACGGGCAACCTTCCAGGTCAACCGTGATTTTAAGAATAAGATCGATGTTGAATACCGAGGTAAATCCACATTCGATCTCAAGAGAGAATCCAGTCATAGCGGAAGATAGATAGCATCGTAAACCGAGGATATAGAAATCTCCGATAAATCGATGCCTATTGTAAAAGAGTTTCACCCATTTACAAATAATTCGAAGATTGGCGAGACTGTCGATTCATTATAAAGATCATTCGAAGTGGAGTTATGGGATACTCCAGAATTAAAAGAAGGCGAATGGTGAGGGATACGAATGGATTTTGGAACCGTGGGGAATGTTCCAAAATTCAAGGGAACCGAGTCAGAAGGAAGAGATTCAAACTCGAATGAGAGAGATTCTGTAAATACATTTACTCTGTATACTAAGTTTTTCCTAGAGCTACCAAAGCTCTGATACCAACTATAACGACCCGCTATTTTAGACTATTCGCATCCACACATGTCGGATTGAATAATTCAAAATACCGAATTGTTAATTTAAATTTGACAAAACTGAACATATACAGTAAATAAATAATCATAGAATCACAGACACAGAGTAATAATATGCAGCGTAAGCAAAAGATAGTAGTTCATGAAGCTACTATATATATATATATATATATAGCAGAGTTAAATAAGTTACAACAGAAGTCTCGAATACAATAGTCAAATACAAGAATCATAATACATCACTGAAATCAACTGAATATCTGAAAGCTGATAGATAGCTGGATCTCCAGGCGAAGCTCCAACTCCAATGGTGAGTCTCGAATGCTGAGCCACTCAGTCTGACACGAGCGTAAAGGAAAACACAAAACACTCGAGTCAAGATTAACATTCTTATATCAATAAATCCAACTGATATAAATAACAATTAAAATACAATAACTCAAAGGACGTTGGAATAATAATCCTTTAAGGATCCGTTAAACTATCTACTATGTAGTAGTGTACGCTAAGTAGATAATGTCTATTAGTAACATAAAATATCAAAATGGTGTTAAGGCATTACCATTGTCCCCCTTAACACATTTTATATAAGCGTTATAGTCCATACAGCACTGTAAACTCCACCATAAACTAGTGGGATATCAGGGAGTACTCCATAGGTATAACACAAAACAAATTCGTAGTGGTTGCGTATATAGGGATACAAGTATGACAAGGCACATGAGGTAATACCCAAGGTAGTGAAACTACCATTTGCTTGATCCGGACTGGTGAGAACGCATCGCCGCAACGATCGCAACACCGTGAAACAACACTCCCAAAAGTACGAGGGTGCACCAATCAATAACAAGTAATGAGTAGTATCGAAGAAGTGTGTTCGCTCGAGGTGGCTAACCCTATTAGGCCCGGCACGCTCCTGTTTTAGTCATTTCCAATTTGACACAAGTGTCAAGGATATCCATTATCGTTCTCTTTCTTCAGTCATCACGTACATCATTCCAACCACTTCATTCTGGATCACACTTCGTGTATAGTCATTAAAGTGGTTTTCGGTTTAGACAGAGAGTATGTCCATAAGCGATTCTGATTTCTTCAATAACTTTCATAATTATTACACCGACTGGTCGTTTTTAATATAGTTCAAAACCAAATCAATTTCAATTTCATTTAGAATTTTAAACCGACATTTCATTTGGCTTTCTATATCAATTTCCATAATTTACGTTTCAAAATTTCAAGTTATAATTTCAAAATCTATATGATTCAATTTCAATTTTTTTATTTAAAACAATTCATAATTGATTCAAGTTCGTATATAAATTTCATTTTGAAATCAGTTAAATAAATTTAATTTAACATTCAAATCAATTTAAATTCATTAATCGATTTCATTCAATATTTATTAAGTTACTTTATCATTCAAAACAATTTCTATTTAAATTCCCAATTCATTAAATAAATTTAAGTTCAACCTTATTATATCAAAACTAACAAATTGAATTAAATTAAATTCGTCAAATCAAATTCTTTAAATTTCAAATCTTACATTAATTCCAATAAATCACATTTTATTCCTTGTTCAAGAAATTCAATTCCACTTATTTATTTACTTGCTTTAAATAATTTTCGAAAACTTAATTAATAAAGAAACTCAATTTCACTTATTAACGAAGTTCAAATTCACTTATTTAGAAGTTCGATTTCTCTTAATAAAGAATTTGATTTAAATTACATAATTAAACAATTCAATCTTATTAAATTCTCAAATAATTTAAAATCTTAATTATTGCTAATTTCAAAACTTAATTATTAATAATTTCAAAACTTAATTATTAATAATTTCAAAAATTAATTATTAATAATTTCAAAACTTAATTATTAATCAATTAAATTTTAAACAATGTTCTTTCGTCAATTACTACGTAAATATTTTATTTCAAATTTCAAATATTCATATTTTCCTTTCATTAAAATTTAAATTCAAATTTTATTTCAAACCTTATTATTATTCAAATAAAATCTTTATTTTATTTTAAATCAAATTATTGACCAATCGGGTTTAATTTAATTTTCTATCCTAGGTCAAGTTTTATTTGGGTATTTATCATTTCAACCTGATTCCAATTCAATTCAAAAATCAAAATATAGCAAAGGAAACTTGCAGTGTGACAACTGGGATGGTGTGAAAGTAAATAAACAAGCAATAGCATCACATAACAATTCCACAATTATTCAAATAATCCCGAAATCATCGTATTAATTTACATTTGTTATTTATGCAAATTAATATAATTATTCCTAGAATCTACACTATCATTTCATGTAGATTAAAGATTATTACATTACGGTTCTTCATTTGATATCCGTTATTCGATTTATACTACATCAATTTATACAACTTGCATTCAATGGTTCAATGTGTACTTAACCAAATTCTACATGTCGATTTAATTAACATTTAAAAGGGTCGGATTTAACTAATTAATATTCAACAGATAAATCCATTTTAAATTGTTAACTATCCTATATCAAATTAAATTTTCATATTAGTTATCACTTTAACATTAACAATTAAAATCCAATTTCAACATCACATAACAGTCATTTATCAACCAAGCTTGCATAAAAAACAAATAATGGTGTTGGATGTAACAGGTGAACCGATACAGGTAATAACAGTGTAAATAACTAACAGCAACATATTTCAATTGTTGTTTCAATTGAAATCATATTTAAATAATAAAAGAACATTAATCGTGAGTGATTTCTCACCTTTCGAGGCTAGAGAATACAGAAGATGATACAGATGTGCACACTGATGCGGACACTGAAAAATTTGAATGACAAATCGAAGCAAAGCAACATCGGCCCGAATCATCAATCAAAGCTGATAAAAGAATTAGATGGAACAAATCAAAATGGGGTTGGTGAAGGTAATTGGTATAAGTGAATTCATATAACTATATATTACTATACATATCCTATATTCAAACACATTAAAATTTTAGGTATATATTTATCATAAAATACATTGTTTCAAATTTAAACACACATGGGAAATCAAACATATATACATTATTTGTTTTCTAAAATAAATCTCATACATATTATATAAACTGCAACCCAATGCCTACATACGAATATATATATAATCTATATAAAAAAATTAAATCTGCAAACCACACTTATAAAACCGACAAAAATAAAACTTACAAAAATCAATATATGCACAAAACAGAACATATGCATTCTCGGTAAAATATAAATCAAAACAAACAAGGTAGATTGCAGAGAAAAATGTATACAACTACAAGGCTTATATACAACGAAATGTCTAAACTAACACATGAAAATTTTATATATTATAATATTTTATCATAAAATATAGATACTGTGTTTATAGGGACCAGCAAACCTTTATTTAGCATTTCAAAACACACCCATACATGAAATATAACATAGTACATAAGATATCAAATATAAAATATCTTTATATCTATTAAACTTTATAAACAGCAACGACACTTGGGTTTGCTTCAAAGCCTTCAATCAACCGAACAGTTTTCGTCCAAAATAGCACTAACTTACATGTACAACAACATAACATATTTATATATATATAATTTAAATCAATATTTATTAAACAAATATATTAACTTTTTGTTTTTTATGCTCGAATCTAACTTAGCATTAGAACAGAGATCTGAGCAACAATATATAAACTAGTACATTGCAGAGACTCACTGAAACCGTATATTACAGGGCATCCACGTACACCTACATGCATTTCAAAATCATGCACCAAAAGAACTCTAACTTTATAACACTGTATATATAATTTACATAAACCATATTATCTCTAAAAAAAATATAAACAAAACTGGATACACCTCATATACCATATTCGAAAATCTAAATTTCGATTTATAATATCTTATAACAGCATAGATATCAGAACCATAAATAAAGACCTAATACATTCTAAATGTATATATACATACTCACAGTCAAAGGCAGGCCGAGCAAGAGGGTTGGGTTCAAGGCGGCGACGAGGCGCGCGTTGGCCAGTGGCACGGGTCTGACACAGAGCACAACATGGATCTAGTGATGGAAATGGTGAAGGCGCATGAGTTAAAGGGCAAGGGTGGTTTGAGCTCGGCGGAATGACATGGAGAAGTAGGTGAAGGTGGAAGGCGAGATCAGCTGAGAGGTTGGGTTTGACTTGGCAAAGTGTGAGTTAGTCGGCTGGAGATACGGTGGTGTTGTTTCGGCCTCGGTTTAGCAGGGGAGAGTTCGGCCATGGTTGATGGTCAAGGAGGGCCGGTCAAATGATGATGGAGATGGTGATTGGTGGCCGCCATGGAGAGGAGGTGAGGCAACAATTTTATGGCAGCCGAATATCATGAACAAAGGAAGAAATATAAAGAGGAAGAAGGAAAAGATTTACAACTTATTGTATTTTTTTTCCAGAGAAGGAGATGGCTTCAACAGGGTAGAGGTGTTGCGTGAAAGAAAACAGAGGCTAGCTATCAGATTTCACAAATATAAATAAGAAGGGGAAGGACCTGGTTTCAAAAATAAAAGAATATGAATAGCCTTAAATTGAAATTGTATTTCTTAAATGCAGAAACAAATAAGGCGGGAAGATGAATACACGTACACATCTGAATGGACGCAAATAAACCAACCGTTATGATTCCAAACAATGGGAATGTTAAAAGTTAGGACTTCCAGCCGTTGGATTTTTTTTTTTTTGAATGGAGCACAATTTAAAAGTTAAAACGGATACCGATACGGTTACCGTTTCCGCGAATTACACCGCGTACCGGACTTCAAAACACATAGTTAAATATACCGTAGGGATCAGCATGACGAGACGATCAAAACGGTGTACAGATATCAGTGGTGCGATTGAATTATAAAAATTCTGAATTTTCTACTACGGAAAATGCAAGAAAAACGCAGAAGAATAAGATTGACGGAGCTAAAGAAGTCCGAATTTTGAAAAACGAAAAATGACGTCTTGCTCAGAAGATGATTTACAATTTTTCTATAAAAAACATTCAGGTTTTGAAAACATTTTATTTTCATCGATTTTTAACTGATTAAATTGAAATAAAGTTACGCACAAATATAAACTTCATATTTTCGGACGAAAATATACCAGTTGCTATGTTTAACTAGACGCATTATAAATATTAAATTTCTATTTCAAAATTTTATCGTTTAAAATTTCGTAAAATTTCAATTAATAACGTTATTAAAACCGGTTAAATTTACGGGTCGTTACATTGGTATTGTGCTAACATCTGTGGATGCAGGGAAACATGTTGGAGGGATCCCGTAATGGACTTGTATGGATGTGTGCCTGATGTTACACTTTGAGATGTAAAGCTGCTTTCTATCAAATACATTTCTGTTGGTGGCGGAGAATTTATTCCCTTAGCTTAACACCCTTCTTTGAGACGTAGGAGCTCAGAGGTTATGTAGTTGATGGTTACTAGTGATACATTTCCAATTTGGTAATGTGGCATACGAGGTGCTGCTGATCATTTTTTGATCAAAGCATAGCTTTTGTGAAAAGCGTATCTTTGTGGACGAGATTTGCTTATCTAGGTGAAACGTGAAGGGGGGTTCTCGCTTTTTGTTAGGTGGCGAGCAGGAGACTCTTACCCCTACACGTCCTCTTTAAGGGGTTGGTTAGGTGTAAGTTGTGACAGTCGAAAGGCTGGCCGTAAAAGCAAGTTTAGGGTACCATTGTGAGCCGCGGCAGGGCTGGGATGGTTGAAAAGCCTACCAGTCGAGATTAGCCGCTGTCGATGGTTGAAAAGCCTAGACCGTGACATTTGGTATTGAAAGTGCGGTGTGTATACGATTATCTGTGCTAATATAGTACACACGGATCGTGTAATATGGACTATAATATAAATGCGGAAATAGATGATAATAGCATAGTAAATAAAACTAGAAAAATCACACCAGAGATTTTTATACTGGTTCGGAGCACCGTCCTACGTCCAGTACCAGACTTCTATCTGGATTTTCACTATTAACTACCTCGCTTCACCCGGAGGAACAGGTTTACAACACCCGAGCAACCGAACGGGATTTCACGCCTCTAATACACTGAGGACTTCAACACTTGCCTCTTACAACACAGAGGACTTCAACAAAAGAAGAAATACAATTGTTGTTGACAACTTGTGCTCTTGAAAACACGGATTTGTCACTAGTAGTACACCCTTCCTATAATCTTATCCTCAAAGTATGCGAATGATGTTTTGAAAAGATTAAGGAAAGTATATTACTTATTGAATCAAAAGATATGAAATAGTTTCAACGATTCAATAAATAATTGAGAGCTTTTAGAATGCAGGAGTATGTAGAAAGTAAGATCAGAGATTAGAGTAAAAAGCATAAATTAATCATGTTATTTTAATCAACGATTTAGATGAGTTTATATAGATAAGAATGGTTGTAACTCTTTGTGAGCAGTTGCCATTAAAAGATATGATCTTTGATGAAAGGTAAGAGATGCAACCTTTGGAGAAAAGAAATGTCTTTTGGAAAAATTGCTTTCTGTTTAAAAACGGTCGACAGGTTAAAAAGTGACCAGTAGACAGGAATTCAAATATATATACGTTATGTGCATGTGTGCACGTTCAGTGTGCAAATTATGCAGGAACGGTCGACCGCATATATTGTGTCCGGTCGACCGGTCCCTGTAAAGTTGCACACTGAATGTGCAACTACAATTTATTCGTATATATATTGATTTCCTTGAAAATGCATGATTATTTGAGGATAGATTTTAACAAGTTTATCACTATTATAATATCAAATAATCAACCTACAATCTAGAGTACCATATGTAGCTCTTTATAGCCATAATGACCTTGTTTTGTCGATCGCCTTTAGTTATTTGTCAGAAATCAAAACCTTCATAAAACTTGTGACTCAACATTCTCCCCCTTTTTGATTGATGACAATATATATCTGCAAATCTGAATCTCCCCCTGAATATGTGATCTCTCTCTTTGAATTCTTATATATGTACGTTCCTGCAAACAATTGTTAGCCCTTTCTCCCCCTTTGTCATCGACAAAAAGGAGTAACAGATAGTAGAATAGTAGAATGAATATGATATGCATAGCAAAATAAAACATTAACACATCCAAAACATAACAGAGTATAATACAGACCATAATGTCAAACGAAAAATAAGAATAACGACACTATTTAGTACAAGTGTCGATGAATGTTTGTTAAAGTGCTAAACCATAATAGAATCTAAGATGAAGCAGATCGTATCTCCTCTTCATCATCATCATCGTCGTCGTCATCATCATCTTCTTCTTCTTCTTCCACATCATTGTTCCCTCTAGATGATTCTCCATGTCCATGACCACTCATACCAGTAGACTCGTCAGATGATGTCCAGGTGAAAACAGGAGCAGCAGGACGTTTTCCTGGGTCTTGTGCTTGAACAGAGGTGGATGTGGAACATGATATAGCATCCCATAGCATACCAAAGAATGACTTGACCTTATTGAAGCGCTTATCAATTTTAGAGTCCATGCGCTTGAGACGTGATTCAAGCAAAAATTGGTTACGCGCAATAGTTTCAAGTGATTCTTTTGTGGATGATTTTGATTTTAATAGTTTTACTTCATCGGAACGAGGACGAGAGGAAGTTGCTTTTTGTTTTCTTGGTCCTCTTTGTTGCCATTCTTCAAAAGGCATAATCTCAAGATAAGGTGGAGGAAGCTTCATTCGTTTGATGGTTATGGAATCAATGCATTTTGGTTTTGAGGTTGCAGAATCAGGAGGCTTTACCCCACAAGCTAACAAAAGTCGCATGATATATTCATTGTAGAAGAAATGAGGTCGTGTAGAGTTATTTACCTTGAGAATTTCATCAAAAAGCATGACCCAATTGATTTGGATTTCACCATAAATAGCATAGAGAGCTTTGAAGTTTTCTTTATATACAGCATCATAATTTCCAAGTCTAGGAAAAAGAGAATGCATCAAAACACGATGAACTAGTCTGGCTGTGGGTCGAAGTCCAATAGACTTTGTGCCATCACTATTGTCTTCTATGAACTGATGACTGGTACTATTGCGAGTAAAGACTTCGCGGAAAGTAGATGAAAATTCATCACCTCGATTTGGTATACCAAGTATAGAGGCAATTCTAGCATGAGTAAGAAAAATTTGCTTGCCACAGACGACAGACCAGATGACTCCGTTTGGATTATCAGGTTGATATTCGTCGAGATTCATGTTGGCGTAAAACAATTTGATCATCAAATGATTTATCTCCACATTATTTTCTGAAAAATCTATCAATGGAGTAATGTTGGAATTATTGGCTAACCTCCGAACTCCATAAGCCGTGAAATCATCAAATTTGATGAAAGAACCTGGATGAAACTTGTAATTTGTCATCTAATTCCATCTTGTTACAGCAATTGGACTTTGAAGCCACTTTTTGGCGGAGATGCTCAGAGATGAAGTTTCAGAGGTTGTTCCTTTCTTAGATTTCTTTTGAGGAGGAGCCATTGTTGAAAGATTTGAGATTTGGGAATTGAAAATAGGAAACTAGGGTTTGTGATTTTGGGAAAAAAAGAACAGCTTGAGTCAAAAGAGAAAGAGGGTAGAAGGAAAAATGACGCATAGATACATATAAAAAAACTGAAAATACGTCAACCGGTCGACCAAAGAATTATGGCCGATCGACCATTTTCAACCAGGGAGCAAACGGTCGACCGGCTATAAACGGGGCGGTCGACCGGTTTTGAATGTTGTGTAATAACATTTTATTTCGCAAATATATCAACCTATATATATTATATTTCATTCTTAATACAAAATATAACCGTTATTACACAAGTGATAGATAAAGATATAATAACTATATATAAATCTAATGAGAAGTGGAAGGTTCGTCATTAGAATTATCGTTGTTTCCTTCAATACGTTTTGACCATGGACTCCAGTGTTTCTGAGCACCTTCATTATTCTCATAGTTCCGATCCCAAGTGTTAGGACTTTTAGATGTTGATGGCCTAGACGGCATTGGTTCATGCACGTCATGCTTGTTGGAACCGCAGAAAAATGTTGCCAACTTTTCTAAAACGGATAATCGTGCCGATGTCCGTTGTTGCTCATGATAAAATTGACTTTGCCCATAATGGAGCTGTCTCTGAAGGTCTATTTGATGTTTCTGATAGTGGTGTATCTCATCGATTTGTGCTTTGGTACGAGGAGAACAGAACAGTGTCCTCTTCACTCGTTTTGAATTTGGAGTTTTATCAGACATACAAGAGCATTGATGATGACAACTTGGTTTTTGTTTTGGTGTTGTAGGAGAATAATATTCCTCCGACTCAGAACTCGTAATAGAAATGTATGATTCTTGAGCACATTTATCACAAATGTGAGCCATAGGGAATGTTGTATAGAATATTATGGTTAGATAAAAAAAGATGAACAAAATATGAAATTTTTGCAAGCTTATATACAAGTTTCTTATGTATAAACCTATGGATGTGAGTTAATGGAAAATTTTGACCAAGAAAACATAAGCAGAAACTTTATGTTAACTCTAAAAATAGCTCTCCTTTTAAAACTGAAATTATAAAATAAGAAAGGAAATGACGATCACTAAAAGAAAAGAATGAAAAAATGAGTAAAGATAATTAACCATTAAATCAAGCAGTGGCTTATATTTAATGTAAAAAAAATAGTTTATGCAAAAGTTATGGTTAAAGAATAACTAAAAAGAAGACGTTCTTTAGAAATTACTAAGTCAAGATTTTTTCTTGAAATTAAACCAAGCTCTCTTCGTAATCTAATAAAATTAGATTCAAGCAGAGGCTTAGTAAAAATGTCCACTAATTGATCGTCAGTATGAACATATTCAAGACATATATTTCCTTTGTCAATATTATCTCGAAGGAAATGATGACGGATATCAATATGTTTGGTTCTAGAGTGATTTACTGGTTTTTTAGAGAGATTTATAGCACTGGTGTTATCACAGTATATAATAGAACTTGATAAATGAATATCAAAATCTTGAAGTGTTTGTTGCATATATAGTACTTGAGTACAAGCGAGAGCTGCTGATATATATTCAGCTTCACATGTTGATAGTGAAACACAATTCTGTTTCTTACTGGACCAGGAGACAAGTGATTTTCCAATAAAATGGCACGTACCACTTGTACTTTTTCTATCCGTTCGTGAGCCACCGAAATCAGCATCACTATATGATCTAATTCAAATGGACATTCTTTTGGATAAAAAAGACCGAAATCTTTGGTATTATTAAGATAACGAATTATACGTTTCACTGCTCATAGATGTGATTCCTTTGGATCGGCTTGAAAACGAGCACATAAACAAACACTCATTATTATATCTGGACGACTAGCTGTAAGATAAAGAAGAGAACCAATCATGCTTCGATATAATTTCTGGTCAATACCACTTTCATCTTTTTCAAGATGTGTAGTTGTACTCATAGGAGTTGGTTTACCAGATGTATTTTCTAATCCGAAGCGTTTGATAAGGTTTTCACAGTATTTTTCTTGATGATAAAAATACCGTTTGAAAGTTGCTTTATTTGAAGTCCAAGAAAATAAGATAGTTCTCCCATATGAGACATTTCGAATTCTTTGGTCATAATACTTGCAAATTCCTTGCAGAGTTTATCGTTTGTTGAACCAAAGATGATATCGTCTACATATATCTGGATAACTAGAATATCTTTTCGAGAATGTTTAATAAACAAATTTTGATCGACTTTGCCTATTTGAAATCCTGAGTTAATAAGATAGCTACGTAGTCGTTCATACCAAGCACGAGGTGCTTGTTTTAAACCATACAGAGCTTTCTTAAGTTTGAACACGTGGTCAGGATATTTTTCATGTACGAACAAAGGAGGTTGTTCGACATAGACATTCTCTTTGATAAATCCATTGAGAAAAGCACTTTTGACATCCATCTGATAAAGTTTGAAATTATGGTGACAAGCAAAAGATAATAGGATTCTAATAGCTTCTAGTCGAGCAACTGGTGCAAAAGTTTCTTCATAATCGATACCTTCTTCCTGATTATATCCTTATGCTAATAATCTTGCTTTATTTTTGGTGATATTTCCTTGTTCGTCAGCCTTATTTTTATAGACCCATTTAGTACCAATTACTGACTGATCAGTTGGTCGTGGAACAAGTTTCCAAACGTCATTGCGCTCAAACTGATTTAGTTCTTCCTGCATGGCAATGATCCAGTAATCATCTGTAGCAGCTTCTTTTGGATTCTTAGGTTCGATATTTGAGAGAAAAGCGACATGACCCATTTGATTGAGTTGACTCCTTGTTCTGACATGTGATGTTATTTCACCGATTATATTTTGAGACGGATGGTCTCTTAATATTCTTGGTGGTGATTGTAACCCACATATTTGAGGAATATTCTCAATAATTATTTCCGAGCCAGAATCAATATTTGTGATGATTGGATTGTCAGTGACTATTGATTCGTCATCATCTGTTATAGTGTGAGGATGCTGATAGATTTCATCAAAAGAGACATGAAGTGATTCTTCAATAGTTTTGGTTCGTTTATTAAATATCCGATAGGCCTTACTTCGTTCCGAATAACCGACAAATATTCCTTCATCGGCTTTTGGATCGAATTTGCCAAGCTGGTCTTTCGTATTTAAAATAAAGCACTTGGAACCAAAAACTTTGAAGTATGAGATTTTAGGCTTCCTTTTGTTAAATAATTCATAAGGAGTATTTTTGGTAAGAGGCCTTATGGACACACGATTTAAAACATAACAGGCAGTTGCGACAGCTTCCGCCCAAAAATGTTTTGGTAAGGTGGTTCCATTCAATAATGTTCTTGCACATTCTTGTAAAGTTCGGTTCTTCCGTTCTACAACTCCGTTCTGTTGTGGAGTTCTGGGAAACGAAAAATTACGATATATACCTTTCTTTGTACAAAAATGTTCAAATTCATTATTTTCAAACTCTCCGCCATGATCACTTCTTATATTTTTAACTTTAATCCCTTTTGATTTTTGAATTCTTTTGACGAAAGATTTGAAATGATCGAAAGTGTCACTTTTATTTTTTAAGAAAATTGTCCATGTATAACGAGAGAAATCATCAACAATTACAAGCACATATTGACTGTGATTTATTGATTGAACCCTAGTAGGTCCAAATAAATCCATGTGTAGTAACTCAAGTGGTTGTAATGTTGATATGACTTTCTTGGACTTAAAAGATGATTTGGTCAATTTTCCTAATTGACATGCATCACAAATGTTGTTAACTTTAAAACTCATTTTGGGTAGTCCTCTAACTAGATTGTTTTTGGCTAGCTTGTCAATAGTTCTGAAGTTTATATGACAGAAGCGTTTGTGCCATAGCCATGGATCATTGTCATTAGCCACAAGACACATATCTGAATTATGATTAATATTCATATTCAGAATATATATATTTCTGTCTCTATAACCTTCGAAAACCAAATTATGGTCTTTATCTAAAATACTACACTTATTATTCGAAAATGAAATTATAAAACCCTTGTCACATAACTGACTAATACTAAGCAAATTATGTTTTAAATTTCTAACTAGCATGACATTAGTAATAAGAGGTAAGTTAGATGTACCGCAATTGCTCACATCGCCTTTGTCGATGATATAGCCTTTTGAATTGTCTCCAAAAGTGACGGAGCCACCATCTGAGTATGTAATATTTGTTAATAAGCTCTTGTCTCCCGTCATGTGCTTTGAGCAACCACTGTCCAATATCCACTTTCCTCTTTTCTTAAGTGGGACCTGCAAAAAATAGAATTAAGTCCATGGTACCCACTTTTTATAGGGTCCTAAGAGTTAGGTCTTAGGAGTCCAAACCCATATGGGTCCGGTATCCCCTTTATATATATAATTATTATTAAAATGCACAGTATTCATGAATTGCTGAATGTATTTGTTCCTAATCAAATTGTTATTTGTTTTAGGAACCCATATTTTGATAGTCTTGACATTTTTCCTTTGAAATTTCACAACTGGTTTTGGTTTGGAATATAATAAACTAAGATTTTTCTTAGCTTCAGTTTTTTGTACTTTCTTCTTCCTTTTATTTCCAAGATGTTTCTTGATTTCTTGTTTGTTATATCCCAATCCTTGTTTGTCTGAAATAGATTGTGAACTTTCAATGATTTTTGTCAAATTTTCTCGACCTTTGTTAAAGTTAGAAACATTTTGAGTAATGTCATCAAACTTTGTTTGTAAGCTAGCTTTTTCTAGGTCTAGAATTTTGACTTTTGCTTTAAGCTCATGATTTTCAGTAGTGAGAGCATTATTTTTCTCTTTTTGAGCTTCTATTTCTTGACTCAAAAGAGATATTTGAGAGTCAACATTAGATGATGATTCTTGAATATTTTCAAGTTCCTCTTCTAATATTTTCTTCTCATCTTTTAACATATCTCGTTCAAACTCTTCTCTACTTAAATCTGCTTTGACTACTTTTAATTGACGTTTTATGTCTTTATATTTGACTATCAATTCAGCATTAATATCAAGTATTTCATCAAATGTAGGAATTTGTACCTCATCTTCTGTTGCCATAAAACAAACATTAGCTTGTTCATTCTCTGAATCACTTTCACTTTCTGTTGAAGATGACTCTGAATCATCCCATGTTACTGAGAAAGCTCGTTTCTTAGATTTGTCCTTCTTATATTTGAATTTGTCATTTTCTGACTTCTTCTTTTGTTCTGGACAATCCTTCTGCATGTGTCCCTTTTTGTGGCAGTTGAAACATTCTATAGCAGATGAAGATGGTTTATTTGATCCAGGTTTCCTTTTATTGTAACGACTGGCTTCTCGATATTTTAGGAATTTTTTGAATCCTTTCGCAATGAATGCCAAATCTTCGTCTTCAGAATCTGATTCATTTTCATCTTTCTCAACATGAAATGCTACATTTTTCTTTTCTTCTTTCTGTTCTTTTCTAGCCTGCAAATTTGCTTCATAGGACATTAAATTTCCTATCAATTCATCTGGCTTCATGATGGAAAGGTCATTAGCTTCTTCAATTGCTAATACTTTTCCTTCCCATTCACTAGTCAGAGAATGTAGGACTGTTGAAACAACATCGAAATCAGAATACTTTTGTCCTAAGCCAATAAGTGCATGGTGAATAGTTTGAAACCGTGAATACATGTCATTGATTGTCTCATTTGGTTTCATTTTGAAATTTTGAAATTGACTTTTCAGCATGGTTATTTTGGCTTGTTTAACCTTGTTAGTACCTTCATGAGTGATTTTTAGTGTTTGCCAAATTTGATATGCAGTAGTGCAGATACTAACACGGTTATATTCATTTTGGTCTAATGCACAGAACAACATATTTATTGCTCTTGCATTTACGGCTGCTGCCGTTTTCTCAGCTGCAGTCCATTCTGAATAATCAGTTGTTGGATTCACTATTTCTCTTTGAGTGGCATTCCAAGCATCATAGCTATTTGATTGCATAAAGAATGACATACGTGTTGCCCAATAACTATAGTTAAGACCATTGAAAAATGGAGGTCTTTGTGTTGATTGACCCTCCGTGTAAGTGGTGTTTTGAGTGCTAGTACTTACGTTATTTGCCATATTACTATAATATATCAAATAACTATGTTACGGTTATATGATGACCGTGCTCTGATACCAAATGAAAGTGCGGTGTGTATACGATTATCTGTGCTAATATAGTACACACGGATCGTGTAATATGGACTATAATATAAATGCGGAAATAGATGATAATAGCATAGTAAATAAAACTAGAAAAAACACACCAGAGATTTTTATACTGGTTCGGAGCACCGTCCTACGTCCAGTCCCAGACTTCTATCTGGATTTTCACTATTAACTACCTCGCTTCACCCGGAGGAACAGGTTTACAACACCCGAGCAACCGAACGGGATTTCACGCCTCTAATACACTGAGGACTTCAACACTTGCCTCTTACAACACAGAGGACTTCAACAAAAGAAGAAATACAATTGTTGTTGACAACTTGTGCTCTTGAAAACACGGATTTGTCACTAGTAGTACACCCTTCCTATAATCTTATCCTCAAAGTATGCGAATGATGTTTTGAAAAGATTAAGGAAAGTATATTACTTATTGAATCGAAAGATATGAAATAGTTTCAATGATTCAATAAATAATTGAGAGCTTTTAGAATGCAGGAGTATGTAGAAAGTAAGATCAGAGATTAGAGTAAAAAGCATAAATTAATCATGTTATTTT
The DNA here is from genome assembly GCA_030765085.1 of Allium cepa. Classification (NCBI taxonomy): domain Eukaryota; kingdom Viridiplantae; phylum Streptophyta; class Magnoliopsida; order Asparagales; family Amaryllidaceae; genus Allium; species Allium cepa. Next base: position 952,242,018 of record CM060937.1, read on the forward strand.
AATCAACGATTTAGATGAGTATATATAGATAAGAATGGTTGTAACTCTTTGTGAGCAGTTGCCATTAAAAGATATGATCTTTGATGAAAGGTAAGAGATGCAACCTTTGGAGAAAAGAAGTGTCTTTTGGAAAAATTGCTTTCTATTTAAAAACGGTCGACAGGTTAAAAAGTGACCAGTAGACAGGAATTCAAATATATATACGTTATGTGCATGTGTGCACGTTCAGTGTGCAAATTATGCAGGAACGGTCGACCGCATATATTATGACCGGTCGACCGGTCCCTGTAAAGTTGCACACTGAATGTGCAACTACAATTTATTCGTATATATATTGATTTCCTTGAAATGCATGATTATTTGAGGATAGATTTTAACAAGTTTATCACTATTATAATATCAAATAATCAACCTACAATCTAGAGTACCATATGTAGCTCTTTATAGCCATAATGACCTTGTTTTGTCGATCGCCTTTAGTTATTTGTCAGAAATCAAAACCTTCATAAAACTTGTGACTCAACAGGTATCAGAGCATTTGGTTAAGCGACAACCTTGACTCTGTTGGGAATTAATCATTAGAGATAGAGTCAGTAGTACTCTAGAATGAGTGTAAGTGTAATAATATATATGGGTGCGTATTTGTTAGTGAATATAAACATTGTTTTATATTTTGTTGATTGGTTTGTTGAGTGGTATATGAATTCTGGTCAATACGAGTAATTAACGTTATTGATAGGAATCTCTAAACACTTGTACAGAAAAAATTCGAAACGATATCGTTTTAAAATATGGTAAATGAAATAATTTTTCCTAAATAATTTTCGTATATAAAAGAGTAAAATTTTCTGTGAATTATTATAATATATGATTGCTTGGTTGCTAGAAAGTGATGATATTAAATAATTATCATTAATGTTGAAAAAGAAATTGAAATCGTAACTCCAAAGTTAAGAAATAAATTTACATACAAATAGAATTGGAGAATATAAATTGTAAATGTGATTTGTAATTTGAAGTAAAATTCCAGAGGAATATTTGGAAATGTTTTGAAAGGGTTTGCAATTTGGAAAAGATTAAATTCCTTTTTAAGTTTGAAAATGGTTTTCAAGGGTTTGGAAAAATGTTTTTGGAGGGATAAAAGCTCTAAATTCTTTTCGGCCGCTGGAAAATAACTTCGATGATGACTGCAGCATCATCGGTGTTCATTTTCGGGTTTCCAAAAGAGGGATTGCTGCCAAGTTGTTTTAAATGGAAGTTGTTTGGAAAAATTGGGTTTGGATTTTGAAATTCAAAGGACAATTTGAATTGGTTTCAAAAATGGTTTTGAAATGTTGGAAAGACTCTGGAATCTGATAAAAATAGTTATGGAATAAAATTTATTAAGTTGAAAATAAATTTGGGTAGAAACAAATGAATTGAAATTGAGTTTGAATTATGGAATTTTTTTTATCAATGAACGAATTTACGATTGCGAGTAAATGAAATTGGAAAGTAAATGTTGAAATTCATCTTGAAATTGCAAGTAAATTGAAAATTTGTCAAGTTGGATCAAATCAAGCTAAGTATTAAAATAAAATTAGTAAGTAAAACTAATTGTAGAAATGACAAATTTAGTATGGGTTGAAATGAATTGAATTCAACATTTATAAATAAAGGGTAAATTAAATTCATATGGAATTTGAAATCCAGTTTAAATACAAGTTTTTATAAACCGAAATAGTGAATTGAATTGTGTTTGGAAACGAACAAAAGAATAAAACTGAAATTGAAAACTGAATATCGAAAACCAATTTGAATTGTGCGAGATGAAATGAGTTAGAAACTGTAATGAATTAGTAAAAGAAACTAATTTAAAGTAGCAAGATGAATCAGTTGTGAGTGAAAGATAATTGATAAAATTCAATATTCAGAAGGGTAAATTGAATCCAAATGGAATTGAAATTGTAAATTGAATTCAAATAAAATTAAAAAGGTAAGATTGAATGAAAATGGATATTATGGCTAGCAAGATATACAGGTTTATTAAAGGAAATGGAAACTGGGATTTTGATTTTAAAGATAAAAAATTTAATTGCTCGACAAAAGGTATGTATTTGAATTTCAGTATGAAATTTGATGATTTTCTTGTCCTGCCACTTGGCTTTTTCTTTTCTTTCTGAAATCTGGAGGCCGTAATGTCATTTTTGTAGTCGTACCGAGCTAGCCACGCAAAGGAGACGTTGGTGAAATTTTTCAAAAATTTAAGGCGTTAAAATATTTTTGAGAAATTGGAAATTTTTGAAAACTATAACTTTGATTTTGGAGTAAAAAGTTAAACGATATAGTTGGTTTTGAAAAGATAACTAAGTATGATTTGAAAACTTAGTAAACTTATTGTAAGAAGTTTAACTATGGATTTTGGAAAAGTTAAAATGTTTACATGAATTTGAAATTTAATTTGAACAAATGGTTTTGAAAAGTTATTGGATTTCAAGACTTTTTCTTACTTGGCAATTTCGATGACGAAATTCTTTCAAGGGGGGAAGTTTGTAACGACCCAAAATTCATGTCATTTGAAATTCGTATATTTAATTGATTTTAAATATTAACAAGTAAAAATTTGTAAGATGAATATATTTTATTTCTAATATCTAGATTTAATTGGATAATTAAATCGATAAATTAATATTAAAAATTACAGAAATAAGTGGAAATTTGGTTTAATGTGATTAAATTTGATTTGTAAAGTTGTATTAAATCATATTGGAGTTAGAATGATGTTACACAACTTTTAAAATTGAATTAAAAGTTAAATTGTAGAAATTGAATATTTTAATATTTAATTGACGGGTAAAAATAGTTATTTTTCAAACAGTCTCGGATTTCAACGAAACCAATTTCATTGGATCCATAATGTTATATTATTGTAAAATTTCAAATTTCGTGTCAGTCGGATTTACGGTTTGTCCAGTGCAAGCTAAAACGCATGGAAATCGGTTTAAGTGAATTTTAAATTTAAAATAGTCGATTTGAAAACCTATCTTTCAAATATGATCGAATTGTGTAACGACCCGCCATCCATCTTCACAGAATGGCGCATCATTAATTAGAAAGAAAGGGATAGAAAAGAGAAAGAAAGAGAAGAAGAAGAAACAACACATCAGAAAACAGCGGAACGGATAAATTTTATTAATAACATAAAATATTACATAGTATACAACAGCTATCAGAGTACACAGATAATACAACACATACTGGACAGTTATAAACACCTGTCTAGTTATTACAACTCAATACAACTCAAAGACAACACAGAGATACCAAACACAGCAGAATACTATATATGTAATGCAGAAGCCTCCTGCTCCATTGCTCCTCCAATATTCGTTAAAGTTAACCTGAATCCCTTGGCTACTCGTAAAATTTGAATACCCAAGAGTTTAAGAAAACAAACAATAAACTCCGGGTCATACATGGGTCTGGTGTGAGTAAAGGTTAAGGTTGTTTAACTTTAAAAACCCTTTTGAAAATAAAGGTATCACGTAAGAGGTCCCACACATAAATATGGAAAAGTTTTCACCTTACGCTAACCAAAACATTCGATAGGAAATCCAATGATATTATAATAGGTCTAGGGTTTTCAAGTAAATATGAAATAGCCGAAATTATTACATTTATTAAATTCCAGCTACTAGCCACAAAAGTGGGCAATACAATCAAAACCGTTGGCACTTATTGGATTTTGGATTCCATATAATGGAAGGGCTATGGGGGTACCGCCCGTCACAGTACGTGGCCTAGATCAATGTACCGAGGAGTACGCCGCTCCCCTGCAATATAGAGCCGAAACCATTCCTTACAGAACAGTTTCGAACAAGACAACCCCACAGTTGGTGCGCAATTCCAACCGCCCATTAAGCCAAATAAAAAGGGACCTCTAGACAGTGGAAAATCTCGTCCTACTTTGGCATGACCCACTTAGCCATGCTGCACCTCCCCTGTTTTAGCCATTCCCGATTGATGAGGCTTGAGGCTACGATTACCTTTAGAAACACATATCTTAGAATGCTCATCGTCCACCTGATGATGTTCTGAAAGCATTCAATCCATACAAGTTCGTTCCGGGTTCGAACTAAACCGAATGCATTATCTCGTTACACTTGTTTTGGAATCACCCTCAGAGTTAACGACGATAACCCTTGCACTCTGAATCTCCATCTCGAACCTATAAGTACTATTTCTGTAACGCCCCGGAATTTTTCATTCTTCGAAAATCCGACATCGATACTCACTTTATCGACTGCCGAGAAATCAAAGGCCGAAAACCGAGATGTTATGGGTTTTTAAAAAGAATTTGAGAAAAGAAAAAGAAAGAAGAAGATAGAAATAGAGAAAACAGAGAAAAAGAAAATTTGAAAATAGAACGGATAGAACAGAAACAACAGAACAACAACAGAATCTCACAATTCGCAGCGGAACAACATATAATAATAAATGAATAATCTTTAAACAAAGGACTATATCAGTTATTACATTATCATCATATTACATCACATCATATCATCAGAGTGTACAACAACATACATCAACAAACAGCGGAAAAAGAAATACTATATAAACTAGTAATACGCCATGCCATCCAGCTTGCCTCCAGCAACTCCAGAATATCCAGAATATCCTGATAAACCTAACTCTTAACTGCCCGTGTGGAAATTGGTGGGCACCCAGAGTTTAGGAAGGAAAACAATAAACTCCAAGTCAGTCATGTGACTGGTGTGAGAACTCAAAACAGTTTATTTATCTTTAAAATCAAAATAGAGGAATATTTTTAAATTCAATTCGCAATGCTTTTAAAAATGAGACTACCATAAGGCCTCTCGCACACACACACATGCAAACGCAGAATCGGAGGAGATTTCTCCTTATGATAGCCAAAGATGCTTGATACGCATTTAAAATAACATTTGATATTATTATTAGTGCATAGTGTATAACAAATTCATTTCGAAAGTAGAATATAAATCTTAGCCAACATACGACCATTATCGTATGCCTACTATAGCTACTATCCAAACAGTGGTGACCACCATAAGTGAATAGCAGGTTCTACAACTAATACCGTAAAAGTTTCGTATTGGGAATTGGATTTCTAACAAATGGTCAGGCCAAGGAACTTCCCATTGCCACATGAGAATGCCTCTGGATGGACATCCCCGAGAACCAAACCGGATCTCTACCAACACAAGGCCGGGTTACCCCTAACTGAGTAACAACTGACCGAATATGCCATCCCCCGGTCCTTTGGGACCTTTATCACCGAGCGCTCGTAATCAATTCACACAATCATAAAGTGTTTTCAACATGAGTAAGTATCTGGGCTCCATACCATGACACCACCCTTTTCCAGAAGGAAATGCATATATCCTAAAGGGCGCTACCCCTCATAACCTTGCTGCTTCTTTCCTGTTTTGACCATTCACGGTGTGTGAGGCTCGACGAATTCACGTCCACAAAAACATACTTTATACAAAAGCCATGCTTTGGGTCAACAAATGATCAACACACTGATCACAAGGATAGACGATCAAATAAACGATCCTATCACAAATAATCAACACAATGATCATTTCAGCATCACTCAGCATATCACATTACCAAATTGGGAATATATCGCTGATAACTTCAACTATATAACCTTTGAGCACATACGTCTCAAAGAAGGGTGTTAAGCAAAGAATAAATTCTCCGCCACCAACAGAAATATATTTGAAAGAAATCGGCTTTATATCTCAAATTGTAATGTCAGACATACAATCCATACAAGTCTGTTCCGGGCTCGAACGGAACCGAAGGCACTTACAAAGAAGTCCTTGCAATCCGGATATTCACAATCCTGATCGGATTCACCATCACATATGGAGAACTCAATACCGTAGCTACTCGGTGCAGAGTCAATCGATAGTTCATCCTATCACTCTCGCAAATACCGGTCTTCAACACCGATCTTCAAATGCGATTCACAACGACGTATCACATATTCGGAGTGGGTTATACGACCCCATGGTCCTTTCCCGGTTAACCCGAATAGTGAGCGCTTATTCAAAAATAAGTGTGCATTCAAATTCAATCAATTCACATCAAATACCCATTCAAAGGGAAATACTGATAGTCGGTTATTGAACTATCACTGGATATGCACACATCACCAGATTCCAAATAATTTTCCAAATTATTTATTTTCCAAAATATCTTTACTAGATATATAATTTCAACACTTCAAAAATAAATCAATATTTTTTTTTAACAAGTTTCACTTTCACATATAAATTCCATAATGAATTTATATTTCAAGATATCCATGCATATGCGATTTCAATAATTCATTTCAATTTATCTTCGGAAAAAGATAAATTCTAATTATTCACTTCATATTGGAAAACATTTCCATACTTATTAAATAAGTAATTCACAATCTTTTATTTTCAACACTTAGAAAATATTCAATATACTTAAACCGAATTAAGTATATATTTCTTTCTTTAAGGAAATCATTCACTTAACATATTTATTTGGGCCAAAACGAATGTTGCGTAAAACATCGTTACGACAACCCAAAATCACTAGCATAGGGATTCGAAATTAAAAATAGATATATAAATCCCAATACTATTCAAAACATTTCCTTTCGGAAATCATTTACTATAACAACAGTGTTATAGTCCACTATTTCCTTTTATTTCTCGAAAACGTCTATTTCAACAATAAATGTTGAAATCTATGGTTTCGAATCTCAACACATTTAAAACATCGTTAGATCGTTTTAATTCTGTTTAAAATATCACATTCTAAAACATTTCCTTTAACATGTTATTCACTATTCAAAATCGTGAACATACTTCGTTAACAAATTTCATCCTTTTATTCAATTTATTTTAAAGGATTATTCACTATTCAAAAATGTGAATATAACTCCATTAATAGGTTATAACAATTAACTTATCAAAATAAGTCGTTTGCGGATTTATAAAACAACGTTTATAAATTCCGTTTCTTTTTATTTATAAAAACTTCCTTTTTATAAATTCCTTTATTAACCTATTTGATTTCATATCTCAATTATAAACTAAAAGTTCATATTATAAGTCAATTGCTTATAAAACGATTATTTTACAAAATCGTTCTTTTTAAAGACTTTTCAATTTATAAACCTTATAACTTATAAGATTTATTTATTTAATCAATCTATTCTTCAAATAATTTCACCTAATTTATAAATCTTACTATTTATAAATTTCATTTATAACTTCACAGTTTATAATTCTATAAATTTCATTCTATTATGAAATTCATTTTTCACTTCATTTAAAACACTTATAAAAACTCGTTTTATAATGTCAATATTTCGATTTATAAATATCTATTTATAAATCTCTTAATATAAATCAGTTTATATTATTATTCTGAAACGTCTTTAATTTCCTTTATAGTTTAACCATTTTGATTTATAAAATAATCAAATTTTATAAATCCTATATTTAAACTTTTAATAATGAATTCAAAAAAAATCCAGTTTAAACTATTTTATAACATCATTAGTTCATTTTTCTCAAAAATCAGCTTTTAACCGTATTTCTCAAAAACTATAATTTTTTATAACTTTAAAAATTATAACGTTCATTTATTTATAATGGATCACTTCCAAAAATAAAGTATATTTTCAAAAAATCACTTTAAAAACATTTCAAAATCCCAAATCTGGGTCCAATGATGCTACACACCAAATAGTCAATCACGACTAATAACGATATCATATATCGATATGATAATCCATCAAATATCAAAATATCTGAAATCAAATAAAAACTGTTGAGGAATCCTGTTGGATCCCTCCAACATGTTTCCTGCATCCAAAAACATTAGCACAATACCAATTTCGCTCGAGTACGAAATTATCGCGGTACATGTTCTTATTAAATATTATCCGCTTAATAACGGCGTAATAGGGTCTCATTCGCTAAACAAATAAATGCGGGAAATCAATAACTCCAATATATACATATGCCAATATATATATATTGCTATTATATATATAATACCAATTTCACTGTTTATGAAATATTCGCGGTATATGTTTATATTAAATAACATCCGCTTACTAACGGCGCATAATGTCTATTTTAACAATCAATAATTTACAGTCATCATTCAAACATGCATTCAAATATTTTAAATCTAACTATTTAAAATAAAAATCGAAACCGATTCGATTGAGTGAGAAATTCTCACCTTGATTTTAATTTCCGTTTTAGCGATTTATTTCGAATAAAATTAAACGCGCGTTTAATTTTACCCGAAATTCTCGCTAACTCCAAACGACTCCAAACCAACTCCATCGCGTAGTGCTCGTCCATACGATTCCAACGCAACTGAGTTTGCATTTTTTCGACCTCGTATGAAAAGGATATGAATTTTACAAGTTACACGAGTTTTTATATAAAAATTTCAACTTAAATTAAACTTTATAAACCCACTACCCCTCATCACCCTTGGATTCTTCAGCATGCCATCTAGCCCGTCCATCCCTCACCCTCAACTTTTCGTTCTCCTTCCAGTAACTCACGAAGCAATGAACCCATCAATATCGAAATTAGGTTTACAAATCGCGAGAAAAATACTCAACGATAACTCGATCAGAGAGTTGCATGTTGTAGCCCCTAACTCCACCTATGTTCGGCCCCAAACACCCCAAGCTCGGCCTCCCAGGTTGCGTGGAAATGCGTGCGCAGGCTCCAGTGAACGCGGCCCCCTATACGCCACCACATCGCTCCGTTTTACATCACAGCCGTTGAATCTCTAGCTCTCGATGCGCTCTACCTCTTTGTAGTTGAGGGTTTTGTCTAATTGCTGATGGATTTCGAGTAATTGGAGGTGGAAGTTCATGGATTTCTGGCCCTAGATTTAATATGTGCGGCTAGGGTTTTAAAATTAGGGTTTTAGTGTTTTATTTTTATTTTTTAGAGTGAGGTTGTATTTATAGGAAAAGCAAGCGTAAACACTATTCATCCCGGGAATTCCGAACTCCGATTTAGGCGCCGTAACCAGCGTTTCTAAGGTTTACCCCGCGTTCCGGACACAATGGAACAGGTTTCGGAAGCTAATTCGGACATCTGTGCGAGTTATGGCTGTAAACGCTCAATTTGAATTAAACCGATTTAACTCGATTTCTAGGCGTTTTAATTCGTACCGGACAGACCGTAAATCCAATTGACTTGAAATTTGAAATCTTACAATAATATCGCATTACGGATCCGATGAAACTGGTTTCGTCGAAATCCGAGACTTTTTGAAAAATGGCTATTTTGACTCGCCAAATTTAAATTAAAAATAATTCGATGCGTTTCGAGCTGCCACGATCAAACAATAACTCCGATTGACACGAAAATTGAAATCCGATAATAACTAACTATTACGGATCCAATGAAACTGGTTTCGTTCAATTCTGAGACTGTTCAAAAATTGGCTATTTTACAGTCAATTATTAAATATTAAAATATTCAATTTTCACAAATTAACTTTTAATTCGATTTTAAAAGTTCTAAAATATCGTTCTAACTTCAACATGATAAAATAAAATTTTACAAATTATTTTCAATCATATTTAACTCAATTTTCAATTATTTTCATAATTTAACATATTAAATTATTGATTTAATTATCTAATTAAATCTAATAAATCAAATAAAAATTTATTTGACTTATAAATTCACTTATTAATATTTAAAATTAATTAAATATTCAAATTTTAATTAATAAAAATTCTGGGTCGTTACAATCTTTCCCCCTTAAAAGAATTTCGTCCTCGAAATTACAAGTAAGAAAATTACAGAATCTATTAATTTTCCAAAATTTATAATTAAACTTCTTTCAAATCTTTACTAAGTTTTCAAATCATACTTAGTTATCTTTTCAAAAATAACTATATCATTTAACTTTCAATTTCAAAATCAAAGTTAAAGTTTTCAAAATTTTCCCATTTTTTCTCAAATTTTTTCTAACGCCTTAAATTTTCGGAAAAATTCGCCATAGTCTCCTTTGCGCGGCTCGATCCGAAAAAAAAATGACAGTATATATATCACAAATATACATCTCATCAAGTAATGAGGCATCCCGAAGGGAAAAAAGTGTAAAAGTGCGATATTTAATCCGAGATATGTACCTTATATTTTATTAGCGAGCATATACGGCTAATATAGCGCTAAAGCGAGCTCCAAATGCGAAGCAAACGCGATCCGCACCTACTAAACTCAACAAACAACATGAGAACATGCATATATGAAAATAATCTCAATATACAACATATATCTCCATATCAACTATATATGCCAACATAGCAATGCATTCAATAGCAATATATATTCAACCATCAACCAACTAACATCCATATCCAATAAACATTCATTCATATTCTCATTCATATTTAATGAATTGGTTTTCACTCTAAATCATATTTGATTTATTAACATTGGATTTACTAACATTCATTCTCAATTCAATTAGTTTACATTTACTAATTAAATCCAATTCACTTTCAATTCTATTCAAATTTATTTACTCCTAATTTGAATTCAATTTCATAGCTTTCAATTTCACTAATTCACTTTCATTAATACTTAATGAATTGTATACAATCAACTAACAATCATATAACAACCAATGTTTATTAATTTCAACCAAATTATCTCACTTTACATTCATTTTGGTTTAACATTAAATTGATTTACATTCAATCCATTTATTCAATTCAATTACAAAAGTTGAATTTCATTTATATAACTCTTAAGTCATATTCCATTTAACATTATTTTCACTTCTTATATATATAAGTTTATTTCACAATTGTAAATCACTTTAATTATAATTCAATTCTTATAATTCTTTTACTTATACAATTATTCTTTAATTTAGATTATTCAAACAACCTAACAATCAACTTACATACAATTTAATAATTTTGAAAAATTATTTCTTTATATATAAAATATAATCAAGGCAAAATTATTTCATTTACCCAATTAAAACAATACTGTGCCGAATTGTTCTATTCAAGTGTTTAGAAACCCCTTCGGCATAGTTTGACTGACCGTGCTGACGAAGGTTCATATGCCACTCAATAAACCAATCATCACAATATAAAACAATTTCATATTCACTAACAAATACGCTCTCATAGCTATTATTACACTCAAACTCATTCTAGAGTACTACTGACTCTATCTCTAATGAGTAATACCCAACAGAACCATGGTTGTCGCTTAACCATAAGCTCTGATACCAAATGTAACGCCCCGGAATTTTTCGTTCTTCGAAAATCCGACATCGATACTCACTTTATCGACTGCCGAGAAATCAAAGGCCGAAAACCGAGATGTTATGGGTTTTTAAAAAGAATTTGAGAAAAGAAAAAGAAAGAAGAAGATAGAAATAGAGAAAACAGAGAAAAAGAAAATTTGAAAATAGAACGGATAGAACAGAAACAACAGAACAACAACAGAATCTCACAATTCACAGCGGAACAACATATAATAATAAATGAATAATCTTTAAACAAAGGACTATATCAGTTATTACATTATCATCATATTACATCACATCATATCATCAGAGTGTACAACAACATACATCAACAAACAGCGGAAAAAGAAATACTATATAAACTAGTAATACGCCATGCCATCCAGCTTGCCTCCAGCAACTCCAGAATATCCAGAATATCCTGATAAACCTAACTCTTAACTGCCCGTGTGGAAATTGGTGGGCACCCAGAGTTTAGGAAGGAAAACAATAAACTCCAAGTCAGTCATGTGACTGGTGTGAGAACTCAAAACAGTTTATTTATCTTTAAAATCAAAATAGAGGAATATTTTTAAATTCAATTCGCAATGCTTTTAAAAATGAGACTACCATAAGGCCTCCCGCACACACACACATGCAAACGCAGAATCGGAGGAGATTTCTCCTTATGATAGCCAAAGATGCTTGATACGCATTTAAAATAACATTTGATATTATTATTAGTGCATAGTGTATAACAAATTCATTTCGAAAGTAGAATATAAATCTTAGCCAACATACGACCATTATCGTATGCCTACTATAGCTACTATCCAAACAGTGGTGACCACCATAAGTGAATAGCAGGTTCTACAACTAATACCGTAAAAGTTTCGTATTGGGAATTGGATTTCCAACAAATGGTCAGGCCAAGGAACTTCCCATTGCCACATGAGAATGCCTCTGGATGGACATCCCCGAGAACCAAACCGGATCTCTACCAACACAAGGTCGGGTTACCCCTAACTGAGTAACAACTGACCGAATATGCCATCCCCCGGTCCTTTGGGACCTTTATCACCGAGCGCTCGTAATCAATTCACACAATCATAAAGTGTTTTCAACATGAGTAAGTATCTGGGCTCCATACCATGACACCACCCTTTTCCAGAAGGAAATGCACATATCCTAAAGGGCGCTACCCCTCATAACCTTGATGCTTCTTTCCTGTTTTGACCATTCACGGTGTGTGAGGCTCGACGAATTCACGTCCACAAAAACATACTTTATACAAAAGCCATGCTTTGGGTCAACAAATGATCAACACACTGATCACAAGGATAGACGATCAAATAAACGATCCTATCACAAATAATCAACACAATGATCATTTCAGCATCACTCAGCATATCACATTACCAAATTGGGAATATATCGCTGATAACTTCAACTATATAACCTTTGAGCACATACGTCTCAAAGAAGGGTGTTAAGCAAAGAATAAATTCTCCGCCACCAACAGAAATATATTTGAAAGAAATCGGCTTTATATCTCAAATTGTAATGTCAGACATACAATCCATACAAGTCTGTTCCGGGCTCGAACGGAACCGAAGGCACTTACAAAGAAGTCCTTGCAATCCGGATATTCACAATCCTGATCGGATTCACCATCACATATGGAGAACTCAATACCGTAGCTACTCGGTGCAGAGTCAATCGATAGTTCATCCTATCACTCTCGCAAATACCGGTCTTCAACACCGATCTTCAAATGCGATTCACAACGACGTATCACATATTCGGAGTGGGTTATACGACCCCATGGTCCTTTCCCGGTTAACCCGAATAGTGAGCGCTTATTCAAAAATAAGTGTGCATTCAAATTCAATCAATTCACATCAAATACCCATTCAAAGGGAAATACTGATAGTCGGTTATTGAACTATCACTGGATATGCACACATCACCAGATTCCAAATAATTTTCCAAATTATTTATTTTCCAAAATATCTTTACTAGATATATAATTTCAACACTTCAAAAATAAATCAATATTTATTTTTAACAAGTTTCACTTTCACATATAAATTCCATAATGAATTTATATTTCAAGATATCCATGCATATGCGATTTCAATAATTCATTTCAATTTATCTTCGGAAAAAGATAAATTCTAATTATTCACTTCATATTGGAAAACATTTCCATACTTATTAAATAAGTAATTCACAATCTTTTATTTTCAACACTTAGAAAATATTCAATATACTTAAACCGAATTAAGTATATATTTCTTTCTTTAAGGAAATCATTCACTTAACATATTTATTTGGGCCAAAACGAATGTTGCGTAAAGCATCGTTACGACAACCCAAAATCACTAGCATAGGGATTCGAATTAAAAATAGATATATAAATCCCAATACTATTCAAAACATTTCCTTTCGGAAATCATTTACTATAACAACAATGTTATAGTCCACTATTTCCTTTTATTTCTCGAAAACGTCTATTTCAACAATAAATGTTGAAATCTATGGTTTCGAATCTCAACACATTTAAAACATCGTTAGATCGTTTTAATTCTGTTTAAAATATCACATTCTAAAACATTTCCTTTAACATGTTATTCACTATTCAAAATCGTGAACATACTTCGTTAACAAATTTCATCCTTTTATTCAATTTATTTTAAAGGATTATTCACTATTCAAAAATGTGAATATAACTCCATTAATAGGTTATAACAATTAACTTATCAAAATAAGTCGTTTGCGGATTTATAAAACAACGTTTATAAATTCCGTTTCTTTTTATTTATAAAAACTTCCTTTTTATAAATTCCTTTATTAACCTATTTGATTTCATATCTCAATTATAAACTAAAAGTTCATATTATAAGTCAATTTCTTATAAAACGATTATTTTACAAAATCGTTCTTTTTAAAGACTTTTCAATTTATAAACCTTATAACTTATAAGATTTATTTATTTAATCAATCTATTCTTCAAATAATTTCACCTAATTTATAAATCTTACTATTTATAAATTTCATTTATAACTTCACAGTTTATAATTCTATAAATTTCATTCTATTATGAAATTCATTTTTCACTTCATTTAAAACACTTATAAAAACTCGTTTTATAATGTCAATATTTCGATTTATAAATATCTATTTATAAATCTCTTAATATAAATCAGTTTATATTATTATTCTGAAACGTCTTTAATTTCCTTTATAGTTTAACCATTTTGATTTATAAAATAATCAAATTTTATAAATCCTATATTTAAACTTTTAATAATGAATTCAAAAAAAATCCAGTTTAAACTATTTTATAACATCATTAGTTCATTTTTCTCAAAAATCAGCTTTTAACCGTATTTCTCAAAAACTATAATTTTTTATAACTTTAAAAATTATAACGTTCATTTATTTATAATGGATCACTTCCAAAAATAAAGTATATTTTCAAAAAATCACTTTAAAAACATTTCAAAATCCCAAATCTGGGTCCAATGATGCTACACACCAAATAGTCAATCACGACTAATAACGATATCATATATCGATATGATAATCCATCAAATATCAAAATATCTGAAATCAAATAAAAACTGTTGAGGAATCCTGTTGGATCCCTCCAACCTGTTTCCTGCATCCAAAAACATTAGCACAATACCAATTTCGCTCCAGTACGAAATTATCGCGGTACATGTTCTTATTAAATATTATCCGCTTAATAACGGCGTAATAGGGTCTCATCCGCTAAACAAATAAATGCGGGAAATCAATAACTCCAATATATACATATGCCAATATATATATATTGCTATTATATATATAATACCAATTTCACTGTTTATGAAATATTCGCGGTATATGTTTATATTAAATAACATCCGCTTACTAACGGCGCATAATGTCTATTTTAACAATCAATAATTTACAGTCATCATTCAAACATGCATTCAAATATTTTAAATCTAACTATTTAAAATAAAAATCGAAACCGATTCGATTGAGTGAGAAATTCTCACCTTGATTTTAATTTCCGTTTTAGCGATTTATTTCGAATAAAATTAAACGCGCGTTTAATTTTACCCGAAATTCTCACTAACTCCAAACGACTCCAAACCAACTCCATCGCGTAGTGCTCGTCCATACGATTCCAACGCAACTGAGTTTGCATTTTTTCGACCTCGTATGAAAAGGATATGAATTTTACAAGTTACACGAGTTTTTATATAAAAATTTCAACTTAAATTAAACTTTATAAACCCACTACCCCTCATCACCCTTGGATTCTTCAGCATGCCATCTAGCCCGTCCATCCCTCACCCTCAACTCTTCGTTCTCCTTCCAGTAACTCACGAAGCAATGAACCCATCAATATCGAAATTAGGTTTACAAATCGCGAGCAAAATACTCAACGATAACTCGATCAGAGAGTTGCATGTTGTAGCCCCTAACTCCACCTATGTTCGGCCCCAAACACCCCAAGCTCGGCCTCCCAAGTTGCGTGGAAATGCGTGCGCAGGCTCCAGTGAACGCGGCCCCCTATACGCCACCACATCGCTCCGTTTTACATCACAGCCGTTGAATCTCTAGCTCTCGATGCGCTCTACCTCTTTGTAGTTGAGGGTTTTGTCTAATTGCTGATGGATTTCGAGTAATTGGAGGTGGAAGTTCATGGATTTCTGGCCCTAGATTTAATATGTGCGGCTAGGGTTTTAAAATTAGGGTTTTAGTGTTTTTTTTTTTATTTTTTAGAGTGAGGTTGTATTTATAGGAAAAGCAAGCGTAAACACTATTCATCCCGGGAATTCCGAACTCCGATTTAGGCGCCGTAACCAGCGTTTCTAAGGTTTACCCCGCGTTCCGGACACAATGGAACAGGTTTCGGAAGCTAATTCGGACATCTGTGCGAGTTATGGCTGTAAACGCTCAATTTGAATTAAACCGATTTAACTCGATTACTAGGCGTTTTAATTCGTACCGGACAGACCGTAAATCCAATTGACTTGAAATTTGAAATCTTACAATAATATCACATTATGGATCCGATGAAACTGGTTTCGTCGAAATCCGAGACTTTTTGAAAAATGGCTATTTTGACTCGCCAAATTTAAATTAAAAATAATTCGATGCGTTTCGAGCTGCCACGATCAAACGATAACTCCGATTGACACGAAAATTGAAATCCGGTAATAAATAACTATTACGGATCCAATGAAACTGGTTTCGTTCAATTCTGAGACTGTTCAAAAATTGGCTATTTTACAGTCAATTATTAAATATTAAAATATTCAATTTTCACAAATTAACTTTTAATTCGATTTTAAAAGTTCTAAAATATCGTTCTAACTTCAACATGATAAAATAAAATTTTACAAATTATTTTCAATCATATTTAACTCAATTTTCAATTATTTTCATAATTTAACATATTAAATTATTGATTTAATTATCTAATTAAATCTAATAAATCAAATAAAAATTTATTTGACTTATAAATTCACTTATTAATATTTAAAATTAATTAAATATTCAAATTTTAATTAATAAAAATTCTGGGTCGTTACAATTTCTGTCAAACTCATCACGGAATCACCCCCAGAGTTATATTGACTAATAATCCTTACACCTCGAGTCTTCACTCTTCACATAAGATTCACGACCTATCGTTAATTTGGATCGATGTGGTTTTCGGATATCCAAATATGGAAACCCGATCTCGGTCTCATCGAAATCCAAAGCGTGTCTTTTAGGTTCAAGTTGTTTTAGAGTTTAAAACAATTCAATTACATTATCTATATAGACACGGATAGATAATTCACAGATCCACAACAGATAATTATCATTATCATAACCACAGATAATCCACATTATCATTATCAAAGATAATCCATATCATCGTCACAATGCAACCAATGCATCCATATTACTCAACATTACTAATCTCATGGTTGAGATTCCAAACCATTCAAGGCAACTATATCATCCATTCATAAGTAATGACCTATAATCATACCATCTATAATTAATTTAAAATGAGTTAAATTAATTACATCATCTTTAATTAATTTAAAATGAATTAAATTAATTACTTACATCAATATAAATCTTGCTTACATCATCATTAATTAATTATAAATTAACTAATTAACTAACCTCTAATTTATCATCTTAATTAATCACCCCTGATTAATTATACTTCAATTAATTTCACAAAATTAATTACTCTAAACTAAATACAGTAATTAACCTTTAATTACTTCATTAATTAATTAACTATAATTAATTACATTTAACCATAATTAATTACAATCAATTAATTACCCTTAACCATTGATTATTGATTAATTTAATCTTGATTTATCAATCTTAATTACATCATTAATTATATTAATTAACGATCCTTAATTATATTTAATTAATCAATTAAAATAATTACTTTCAGTTATTAATCTCACTTAAACCATAATTATTAATCACATTTGATTAACCACATTCTGTAATTAACTACCCATAATCACTTTATCAAATTAATTACTCCTTAGTTAATTCTTTAATTAATCCATTGATTAATTATACAAAGTAATTAAATCCAAATTACTTTTTCAATCCCAACATCATCCACTAATTACATCCAATAATTATCTCTAATTACTTCACTGAGTAATTTTACTTCATTAATTACATCAAGTAATTATTATCAAATCCAATGATTAAAATTAATTAAACTTAATTAATTAATTTAAACCAATCTCAATAAATCCATTAATTACATTAAGTAATTAATGTCTTAATTACTTTCATTTAGTAATTAAACTTAAATAATTTTCACAATTGATTATCATTAATTAATTAATCTAATTAATCATTAAAAATTAATTATATTAATTAATTACTAAACAATCCTTAGTTAGTGACCTTTATTAACTATTTATCTTTAATTACTTCCTAATTATCTCAAATTTCAAATTAATCCAAATTATTAATTATAAATTAAATAAATAAGTCATTCCTTAATTATCTTATTTATTTAGTTATTTTAACACCTTAATAATTTCTAAGATAATCCATTTCTTATTAATAATTTTATTAATATTAAAGTGTACTTAGAACATTGCATTTTTAAATTTAAATTCAAATTCCATTTTGAATCTAAAATTCAAAATGATATTTATTTAAGCATTAACCAATTTAAATTCCATTTATACTCCTTTCAAAATACATGTAAATAACATTTATTACTTATATTTAAAACTTATATAAGATAAGTCTTTAACTAATTTGCTTAATTTCATTTGAAATTTAGTTTAAAGTGCATTACCATTTAAATTGCAAATTCCAGTTAACAAATCATTTTACTTTCTTTTATAAACCTTTTATAGTGACTTCTTTCAAAAGGAAAATCAAGTTTAAATATTTGTTTGAAAATTTTTTTACCTCTAACAAACAATTTAAATTAAACTTGTTTGAAACATTCAAAATTTTGAAACTTATTCAAATATCCAGATTTTAAATTCAAGACACTTGAACCCGTTCCTTATTTAAATCATTTGATTTAGACTTGAATTAAACATTTGGTTTAAACCTTGATTTTTAAAACTCTTTATTTAAAATCCAAATTCTATTTTTTTTAAAAACCTGAAGATTCAAAGGTCTTAAGAAAAATTGAACTTAAAATTTAAATTCGAACTGCTATTTTAAATTAGGTTTCAGATTTTCAAAATGAAATTCAATTTCCAGAATAACTGTCAGGTTTTCATCCTTTTTTTTAAACTGAAAACCACTTTCAAAATTTAAAAACTTATAAGATTTCAAAACCATTTGAAACAATAATACATACTGGATTTAAACTTGTTTAGATCTTATCATAACAACTTTGAAATTCATTTAAATCTTGATTTAAATAAAAACTTCAGACAGTTTTACACAAAAACTGTAGTAACTACAAATACCCGAGCTAACCTAATAATACTTCGAGTCCTCCATCCAAAAACTTCGAGCAAAACACAGCCATCACTCGAGTAATACTCGAGTTCAAAAACACTGCAATTCCTAGAAAAAACATCAGACCCAAAAAGTGCACGGTGCACGTGCACCGTGCCTCCGACCATCATCATCCACCTCCGGTGGCTTCCCAACAACGATGATCAACCTCACGACCAACCACCACCATCAGATCCTCCTTCCAAAAGACAAAATCGAATTCAAATTTCCATTCCAAAACATGGAACAGAAGGAGCAAAACCCGGAACAGAAGGAGTGAAACCCATCATAACCTGACATCGCCAAGATCATGGCCCTCCGACCACCTAAAATCCAACAACTCCGGCCGTGCTTCCACCCACGACCAAGCTTCCATCTGTCAAATCCCCATTCAACTCGATCAAGTCTACAGGATGAATCGACCAAACCAAATTACCCAGACAAAATTAGGGCTACAGAAAGTAAAACATCATCACTGCATCCATGGTGGTTTTCATCACCTTCCCTTATTTTTCCCAGCTTCATTGGTAACTTCTCTACCCACAAAATGAACCCCGATCCCTCAATATAGATAGATCATAAGAAATCCCCTAATTCCTCTTTTTTGTTCTTTACAGAATTACACCATTTCCAATCATTTAAAATTATGATTTTAAACTTCAAAAATCATGATTTAGAGTAATAATATAGTTTACGTTCTTAAATTTATAAATTAAGATGTTTGCATTTTACTCATATCAAATTTGTTCAGTCTTCCCCCTTGATTCCCAGTGATGTTACCATCCTATTTAACTTAAAGGTATATTAACCAAGTCTTTACTGGAACACAAGATTTTCTTTTGAAACTTAAGTTTTGTAACAACCCGCATATTTATCGATTATATATTTAAATATTTTATTTAAATATTTCACCATTCATCGGATTTTGGTCCGAAAACCTACTTTTTGCAAACTATCGAATTGGGACTCGAGACCACTTCCATCGAGTTCAAAATGACGTTTGCGACCTTTTTGGGTATAAGCTTCGATATGTTTGGAGAAAGTTGATTTTTGCTACTTTTCACTTTGGGTTTGGTTTTGGGCTCAGCCCTATGTTTTAACTTATACTCCAAAACTGAACCACTCTCCCCATTCTCCCTCACTTCTTTCTCTTTTCAGTTTTCTTAGCATTAATGGTGGGAGAGATTGGAAATTAAAACTCCAAAACCCTAGCTTCCTTTGCAAATCCATGTTCTTGCTCCAAAGTTCAAGAGAACCCATTGGTAAGCTTCTTCTTCTTCTTCTCCAACTCATTCTCTCTTTGATTTCAGAAAATTCCTAAACCTAATTTGGGAAATGTTTCTCTTTTTAGCTTAGAATCAAGCTTCTTGAGTTGAGATTGAAGTGTGGTTGGTCTTCCATTGATTCAAGCTTCTCATTCATTTGATTTGGGTTCAAAGGTGAGATTTTTATCTCACATCTATGACTATAAGTATCTTTGGTTGTTAGGTATGAATTTCTAACAATTATTCATGTGCAATTGCATTTGATTTGGATTAGATTTGTAAATATTCCAATTTTTTGGTGTTTGAAGCCAAATCTTTAAGAATCATAACTTTGATGTTTGATCATGCTTTAAGAGGTGTTTCGGAGAGCTTTTAAGGCCGGGTTGTCGCTAGGCATAAATCCTTAGTCGTCGTTGC
Source organism: Allium cepa (assembly GCA_030765085.1). Taxonomy (NCBI): domain Eukaryota; kingdom Viridiplantae; phylum Streptophyta; class Magnoliopsida; order Asparagales; family Amaryllidaceae; genus Allium; species Allium cepa. The sequence goes on from CM060937.1 coordinate 952,263,023, forward strand.
TCGTCCGATCGCTCCCGATACGTTTTGGCCACTTTGGCCTAGGCAAATTGTTGCCTAGACCAGGTGACCAGACGTCTGGTGACCAAGTCCAGACGTCTGGTTTGGACCTGGAAAGTAAAAATGTATGCACGCATATTATAAAAAAAAAGCCAGAGACTATTTTCAGACGTCTGAACCATCAAACCAGACGTCTGGATAGGTCTTAGATGTCTGACTTGAGGTTTCAGACGTCTGGGTGTTCTCTGGGTTATTTCCAGAGAACAAATCCAGACGTCTGGATTCAAAACCAGACGTCTGGCCATGGCTCAGACGTCTATTTTGGCTATTCCAGACGTCTGGGTAGCTTTCTGAACTATTTTTCAGAAAACAAATCCAGACGTCTGGATTCCAAATCAGGTGTCTGGAGTTGTTTATTTTTGCCAATTCAGGCTGTTTTGTGTGAATTTCCATTGTTTATCGATTTTAGCGATCCTATTAATCGTTATCACTTATTGTCGACTTTGATGACTTCTTTTCATGGATCTTTTTGGAAATATCCATTTCTATGGATTTGGTATCGATTTCTTTGGATTTTATTCACGTCTTCGAATGTGAATTTAGTAATTGGTTGTTCTTACAATCTTCTTTGTGATTTGTCACTTTAAAAATATAAAGGTTTTCTATACTAGTAGTAAATATCAAAACTCTTTCTTCAAATGATTTCAACACTATTTTATTACAATGCTCGTTTTCTTAAACCGTTTTCCAATCTATTAGTATATGCAAACCTTTACCTCACTCGTATGAGAAATCTAATTAAACGACTTAGTAAAACAAGTGGTTTGAAACGCTTGCGTTTACTTCGTTGGTTAATTCTTGGACTTGTTCGATTGAATCTCTTGTGACAATTTTCTAGTGGAGATCTACAATTTGTTCGCAAATATTTAAGTTAAGCTAGTGGTTATGGGACATGATGCTAAACTTTTATATTTACTAGCTTAGTGTAATTGACACTTCTCGTTGATCATGACGATCATCTTTGTGATTTAGACTAGCAATGTGCGATGTCTCTTTGTTTGCGAGGTTAGGCTAGACACCACTTGTGTGATTCCATTCACACATACCTTTTCGGTTAGCCTAGCACCACTTGTGTGATTCCATTCACACATACCTTTTTGCTTTTTGGTTAGGCTAGACACCACTTGTGTGATTCCATTCACACATACCTTTTTGCTTTTTGGTTAGGCTAGACACCACTTGTGTGATTCCATTCACACATACCTTTTTGCTTTTTGGTTAGGCTAGACACCACTTGTGTGATTCCATTCACACATATTTTTTCGGTTAGCCTAGACACCACTTGTGTGATTCCACTCACACATACTTCTTTGTGATTTCTGGATTTCGTGTGTTGATTTCTGGAATTTATATCATTGACTTGTTATGAGTACAGGTTTAGGGTATGATGCCCTCTTTGGATCTTTGAGAAGATTCTTGTGATATTGATTAATCTCTTGTTGATTTTCAATTACTTATTAATCACAGCTTGGCATTGTGATTATTATAGGTTTATGTCATATCTCCTATTCTATATCATTTCTTTTGATATTTATAGCTAGACTGATCCGTTTATTATTTTCTTCTTAAATAATACTCGGGTCAAACCGAGATGTTACAGGTGCTTCTGCTTGATTTCTCATCCAGGATCATTACTCTGACTTTTGGCAAACTACTTAGATTAGTAGTTTATTTTGTTGTATACACTTGAGATATAGACTCATAGTTGTATTCCTTTGTATAGCACGTGTTGCTATTCTTTTGTATTATCGTGGATCTTTTGACCACTACTCTGATATACACTTTTATGTGTAATATTCATATCTATTTCCGCCTTTGTGATATGAATTGTCTGTGACTGATTTATGTTATGTTTATTTCTATATTTGTTTCCGAAGATATTATAGCCATTGTGTAGTAGTTTTGAGTTTGTGTCGGCATGTCGGATTTCCACTTGAAAAGAATTGCATGTTATACTATCTGACATATCGATGCTCGCACAAAGCAATTACATGGATGGTCGCTCCTCAACAACCTTATTCTCCGTGCTAGTTGACAGCATTCACAGTAGTGTTCTTGGCTAGCGTGGGTATAGAGGTGGGGCGTCACAGCTTGGTATCAGAGCCAAACTTCGGAACAATGTAGAATAATTTAACAAGGATCATCGTCCTAAGTCCATCTTAGGAGTCGTGCTTTAGGGTTTAATTCGAGTCTTCGAACCGATTCATCCTATTTTCTTTATGATTCCTTGTTTTATCAATCAAGTTTGATTGAAATTTATTCTGAGAATAACTTTTTCCTCTTCTTTCTTTCTTTCTTAAAGAAGAGAAATGGTTAGACCTGGCCGTCCCAGTGCCGGTCAATCTAGCGCTACTCCACTGGATGGAGTTTTTATGTCTGCCCAGCAGCTCTTAGATCTTGTCAAGAACGCTCAAACAGCAGGTCCCAATCAGGAGCCTACTCATCCTAGATCCGGTTTTGCACGCTTGTGCCGAGACTATACCGATTTGGGTGGAAGGCCATTCACAGGATCCGAGAGTGTTATGGAAATTCAAGCTTGGCTCAAATCATGTGATCGCATCTTTTCTCGCATGAACCTTATTGATCTACATCGAGTCCAAGTGGCTTCTAGCATGCTCCAAGAAAGAGCGTTAGATTGGTATGAGCTTTTAATTTCTGGTATTTTTGAGCTTGTCTTAGGATCTCACCTAAGCAATATCTTTTGTGTGGTGTTCAGGTCTTTTCAATTTGACTTTACCACCGGTTTTCGTTCGCTACGAGTTGCGGAAGTTAGCACCACTTACCGCATTCCGCACTCGTTATGATTCTTATGAATGACTTATTATGTCATTCTATTTGTCCAGCTCATTTCATCCATTTTATAAATCGAATATTCTATGAATATTTCGATGAGACCATTCTTGTATTTATTGATTTTGGATGAAAATAGTAATTTAAAATTTTGCAAATCTTTTTCATAAGATTTATTTATAAGTAAAACTGGATTTTTGTTCTTGAAACGAACAAAGAATATTCTTAAAACTTTTTAAGAGATTTATTTATCCTATAAAAGATGATTTTGTGATTGTATTGCCCGTTGAGTGCTTTAAGAATTTTGGTCGATGCGCTTGATCAACGTTATCGATAGGAATTTCCTAAACGCTTTGATGTGACAATCAGACATGATATATTGACTTGTAAAATGTAAATTCTTCTAGAAATATTTTTACATCGAAATAATTTTGATTTTTGAAAGTTTTAGCTTTTCGGGAAAGAGGATTATTTAAAAGAACCCTTCCTTTCAATACTCTTATTCTTGTGATTCCTGAAGGGGAACCAAGACTTTGCTATTTGTACCGATACTAGTCGTATTGGTTTGGATGCCATTCTCTTGCCATAGAGAACGTGCTATCACTTGTGCTTCTAAATCATTATAGTTTATCGAGACTAGATATGCCACTTATGATCTAGTGCTCTCGGCTATTGTTTTTGCTTTTGGAATTTGGCATCATCATATTTGGATGAGAAATTTGTTCTCTACCTCGATCATTAATCTTTGGAATATTTATGTTCTCTTAAGGAACTGCATGTTGACTCAAGTTCCTAGCTTCCTATGATCTTGATATTCTTTTTATTCCCGAAGGGGAAATCGTGTTGCCAATACGTTTAGTCGTAAGCAACAAGGGGTTGTTTCTTTGTTGATGACCGAATGAAATTATCTTTTTATCAAGTTCATCGGGCGTTTTGATGTACTTCGTTTTATTGAGTTTCATCTCATTTCTTTTATGAGCTTGCGTCCGATGTTCTTTTATTGTGTTCGGTTCATTGGACGTACCGTTTTTGTACTACGTCGGTGTTCCGAAGTCATTCGGGCTTCGGTTCATTGGATGTACCGTTTTTGTACTACGTCGGTGTTCCGAAATCATTCGGGCTTTGATTCATTGGATGTACCGTTTGTACTACATCAATGCCTTTGCTGTTTGATACATTGGATGTACCGTTTGTACTACATCAGTGTCTTTGATTCATTGGATGTACCGTTTGTACTACATCAATGCCTTTGCTGTTTGATACATTGGATGGACCGTTTGTACTACATCAGTGTCTTTGATACATTGGATGTACCGTTTGTACTACGTCAGTGTCTTTGATTCATTGGATGTACCGTTTGTACTACATCAATGCCTTTGCTGTTTGATACATTGGATGTACCGTTTGTACTACATCAGTGTCTTTGATTCATTGGATGTAGCGTTTGTACTACATCAATGTCTTTGCTTTTGATTCATTGGATGTACCGTTTGTACTACATCAATGTCTTTTCTTTTTTGATTCATTGGATGTACCGTTTGTATACATCAATGTCTTTGCTTTTGATTCATTGGATGTACCGTTTGTACTACATCAATATCTTTGATTCATTGGATGTACCGTTTGTACTACATCAGTGTCTTTGATTCATTGGATGTACCGTTTGTACTACATCAATGTCTTTGCTTTTGATTCATTGGATGTACCGTTTGTACTACATCAATGTCTTTTCTTTTTGGATTCATTGGATGTACCGTTTGTACTACATCAGTGTCTTTGATTCATTGGATGTACCGTTTGTACTACATTAATGTCTTTTCTTTTTGGATTCATTGGATGTACCGTTTGTACTACATCAGTGTCTTTGATTCATTGGATGTACCGTTTGTACTATATCAATGTCTTTGCTTTTGATTCATTGGATGTACCGTTTGTACTACATCAATGTCTTTTCTTTTTGGATTCATTGGATGTACCGTTTGTACTACATCAGTGTCTTTGATTCATTGGATGTACCGTTTGTACTACATCAATGTCTTTTCTTTTTGGATTCATTGGATGTACCGTTTGTACTACATCAGTGTCTTTGATTCATTGGATGTACCGTTTGTACTACATCAATGTCTTTGCTTTTGATTCATTGGATGTACCGTTTGTACTACATCAATATCTTTTCTTTTTGGATTCATTGGATGTACCGTTTGTACTACATCAACGTCTTCGCTTTTTGATTCATTGGATGTACCGTTTGCACTACATCAATGCTTGGCTTTTTGGTTCATTGGACGTACCGCCTTTGTACTACATCGGTGCTCCAAATTATTCGAGTTTCTAGTTTCTCGGGCGTACCGTATTTGTACTACGCCGTTGCACCGGCTCAACTTCTTGCTATTTTTGACGTTTTCCATGTCTTTTAACTATGGAAATGCTTTTATGTTTCCGGTTTTTATTCTTGAGCCCGGTATTATTGAGGGATTGAAGTTTCACCAAATTTGACTTTTGAGCACCATTCCATTCGCATCATTGCTTCGGAGGTTGAGCGCCTTCGATATAAAGATATTCTTTTTGATAGAAGTTCAATGGTTCTCAAATCCTAAGGATTGCTCATGTGAAATCTTGAGAATTCATCGAACGAAAACTTTCGGATTTACTCCTTCGTGCTCTTTATGGTGAACTTCTTGATTCAAATTTTCTTTTGTGTTAATATGCTTCTATGGTTGTTACTTCTTATATTTCCTTCTTAATTATTGCGAGGATGCAATTTCTTTAAGGAGGGAAGTCTGTAACAACCCGCATATTTATCGATTATATATTTAAATATTTCACCATTCATCGGATTTTGGTCCGAAAACCTACTTTTTGCAAACTGTCGAATTGGGACTCGAGACCACTTCCATCGAGGTCAAAATGACGTTTGCGACCTTTTTGGGTATAAGCTTCGATATGTTTGGAGAAAGTTCATTTTTACTACTTTTCACTTTGGGTTTAGTTTTGGGCTCAGCCCTATGTTTTAACTTATACTCCAAAACTGAACCACTCTCCCCATTCTCCCTCACTTCTTTCTCTTTTCAGTTTTCTTAGCATTAATGGTGGGAGAGATTGGAAATTAAAACTCCAAAACCCTAGCTTCCTTTGCAAATCCATGTTCTTGCTCCAAAGTTCAAGAGAACCCATTGGTAAGCTTCCTCTTCTTCTTCTCCAACTCATTCTCTCTTTGATTTCAGAAAATTCCTAAACCTAATTTGGGAAATGTTTCTCTTTTTAGCTTAGAATCAAGCTTCTTGAGTTGAGATTGAAGTGTGGTTGGTCTTCCATTGATTCAAGCTTCTCATTCATTTGATTTGGGTTCAAAGGTGAGATTTTTATATCACATCTATGACTATAAGTATCTTTGGTTGTTAGGTATGAATTCCTAACAATTATTCATGTGCAATTGCATTTGATTTGGATTAGATTTGTAAATATTCCAATTTTTTGGTGTTTGAAGCCAAATCTTTAAGAATCATAACTTTGATGTTTGATCATGCTTTAAGAGGTGTTTCGGAGAGCTTTTAAGGCCGGGTTGTCGCTAGGCATAAATTCTTAGTCGTCGTTGCTCGTCCGATCGCTCGCGATACGTTTTGGCCACTTTGGCCTAGGCAAATTGTTGCCTAGACCAGGTGACCAGACGTCTGGTGACCAAGTCCAGACGTTTGGTTTGGACCTGGAAAGTAAAAATATATGCACGCATATTATAAAAAAAAGCCAGAGACTATTTTCAGACGTCTGAACCATCAAACCAGACGTCTGGATAGGTCTCAGACATCTGACTTGAGGTTTCAGACGTCTGGGTGTTCTCTGGGTTATTTCCAGAGAACAAATCCAGACGTCTGGATTCAAAACCAAACGTCTGGCCATGGCTCAGACGTCTATTTTGGCTATTCCAGACGTCTGGGTAGCTTTCTGAACTATTTTTCAGAAAACAAATCCAGACGTCTGGATTCCAAATCAGACGTCTGGAGATGTTTATTTTTGCCTGTTCAGGCTGTTTTGTGTGAATTTCCATTGTTTATCGATTTTAGCGATCCTATTAATCGTTATCACTTATTTTCGACTTTGATGACTTCTTTTCATGGATCTTTTTGGAAATATCCATTTCTATGGATTTGGTATCGATTTCTTTGGATTTTATTCACGTCTTCAAATGTGAATTTAGTAATTGGTTGTTCTTACAATCTTCTTTGTGATTTGTCACTTTAAAAATATAAAGGTTTTCTATACTAGTAGTAAATATCAAAACTCTTTCTTCAAATGATTTCAACACTATTTTATTACAATGCTCGTTTTCTTAAACCGTTTTCCAATCTATTAGTATATGCAAACCTTTACCTCACTCGTATGAGAAATCTAATTAAACGACTTAGTAAAACAAGTGGTTTGAAACGCTTGCGTTTACTTCGTTGGTTAATTCTTGGACTTGTTCGATTGAATCTCTTGTGACAATTTTCTAGTGGAGATCTACAATTTGTTCGCAAATATTTAAGTTAAGCTAGTGGTTATGGGACATGATGCTAAACTTTTATATTTACTAGCTTAGTGTAATTGACACTTCTCGTTGATCATGACGATCATCTTTGTGATTTAGACTAGCAATGTGCGATGTCTCTTTGTTTGCGAGGTTAGGCTAGACACCACTTGTGTGATTCCATTCACACATACCTTTTCGGTTAGCCTAGCACCACTTGTGTGATTCCATTCACACATACCTTTTTGCTTTTTGGTTAGGCTAGACACCACTTGTGTGATTCCATTCACACATACCTTTTTGCTTTTTGGTTAGGCTAGACACCACTTGTGTGATTCCATTCACACATACTTTTTCGGTTAGCCTAGACACCACTTGTGTGATTCCACTCACACATACTTCTTTGTGATTTATGGATTTCGTGTGTTGATTTCTGGAATTTATATCATTGACTTGTTATGAGTACAGGTTTAGGGTATGATGCCCTCTTTGGATCTTTGAGAAGATTCTTGTGATATTGATTAATCTCTTGTTGATTTTCAATTACTTATTAATCACAGCTTGGCATTGTGATTATTATAGGTTTATGTCATATCTCCTATTCTATATCATTTCTTCTGATATTTATAGCTAGACTGATCCGTTTATTATTTTCTTCTTAAATAATGCTCGGGTCAGACCAAGATGTCACAGGTGCTTCTGCTTGACTTCTCATCCAGGATCATTACTCTGACTTTTGGCAAACTACTTAGATTAGTAGTTTATTTTGTTGTATACACTTGAGATATAGACTCATAGTTGTATTCCTTCGTATAGCACGTGTTGCTATTCTTTTATATTATCGTGGATCTTTTGACCACTACTCTGATATACACTTTTATGTGTAATATTCATATCTATTTCCGCCTTTGTGATATGAATTGTCTGTGACTGATTTATGTTATGTTTATTTCTATATTTGTTTCCGAAGATATTATAGCCACTATGTAGTAGTTTTGAGTTTGTGTTGGCATGTCGGATTTCCACTTGAAAAGAATTGCATGTTATACTATCTGACATATCGATGCTCGCACAAAGCAATTACATGGATGATCGCTCCTCAACAGCCTTATTCTCCGTGCTAGTTGACAGCATTCACAGTAGTGTTCTTGGCTAGCGTGGGTATAGAGGTGGGGCGTCACAAGTTTTAACATGACTAAACTAAAAGATTTGAATTTAAATTTATAAACCAGAAACTTAAAATTGGGAACAGAGATGTTCCAGATATTCAAATGCTCTCTTCATACAGTAGAATTCATCAATCATATTTGCACAAACATACTTGTAAACATACCCAATTGCTTATTTTCTACAGAAAAAATAACATGCAACCTTAATTCATTTTAGGTTAAAAAAGTTACTCACCGTAACTTGATGGACAGAGCAGTGATTTTGAAAAAGACCTTGGTGCTTTTTAAAATTGGAAATATGCAGTTCCTTTTTTTAAAGTTGAATTGCTCCTTACTTAAAACTGTATGCATGCTGCTTCCAGATTGAAATGATGCAGATTTTCTTTGACTTAATATGCAGGCTTAAAAATAGTTTTCCTTGAATGCTACAGATTTGCTTCCCAAATTATCAATATAGTTGCATGCATGCTTCATTGAGACTCCTGATAGGAGGAAATGCAGTTGCTTTTACACTTGAAAAATATGCAGGTTTGCTTGAATAAGAAATGCAGGATTTCTTGCTTTGATTTCATGCATTTGATTTTGGTATGTTTCCGATTTACAGGATCTTGAAGATGCTTCAGATTCTTATTTTTAAATGGAAGTGTTTATTTTTTTTAGATTTGTTTGTCTTCAGATTTTAGAAGAAGAAAAGAAGATGAGGGAAAGTAGTTTTATATAAACTGAAATTATTTAAAAATAAAAACAAAATTAAATGCTAAATTAAATTTTGACACTTGTCTTACAATATAACATTTGTCAAAAACCTTATTTTATCATTTAACATGTGTTATATAAGGCCTTAGGATGTTACACTTGTCTTATGAAAGTAATTAGAAATTAATTAAAAGTTAATTAGCATTTAGTTAGATGTTAATATAAGATAATTGTAAATCTTTGTTTAATTAATTAGTTAATATGTAATTATTTACATGTAGAAAATTTTAAAATGAATAAATCCAACTTTATTTATAAAATAAAGCTTATACAAATATTTAAAAATCAAAACAAATTAAAAATATTTATACTTTAAACTTTAAAGATTTGAATTCAAATTTAAATCAAGTTATATATATATATAACTACACAATTTAAATTTTGAAAAACAATTATTTTTATTTAAAACTATTTGTTAAAACAATGTATTATAATATATTTTTTTAAAATAACAATATTTGATAGCTATAAATAATTTTATAAAAGAAATTGTTTCTTTATCAATAAATTATTTATTTTATCCAACTATATTTAAAAGAAAATCAAAATAAACCTTATTGTTATTTATTTAAATTCAAATCTTGAGTTAAACATATTTTAAATCATTTAAACATTTACCTTATGCATTTAAAATCATAAAGTTATTCATTATACTTTTAAAAAAAACTTATTATCAAATAAACCAATTTAAACAAATTTAATTTTTATCTTATCAATTTAAAACCATATTTTATTTATTAATTAACCTTTTAAAAGTTTAACTTTTAAGTAAAATCATAATTCCCAATTTTTACTAAAGATGCATATTTTTTATAGAAAACGGGATTTATTTATTTATTAAATTTAAAACAATATCTATTTACAATATATACAATAATCTATATATATTATAAATATAAAACAATTATTAGATTTAAAAAGATAAAATCTATCAATTAAATATTTATTTTATTTGGATTAATTAAATTAATTCAAATCTTATCACAAAGATTATTAATTCAATTTAATTTTTATTTCAGATTATTAAATTGATATTGCTTTAAAATTCCGGGTCATCACTAATTAGCTCCCGATATATATTCCATTGCGTTCGGAATGGGGGTAAAACCTTATAAACGCCAGGCGGCACGCTTCATTTGGAGTTCGGAAAATTTTTAGATGAATAGTGCATGGAAATTTTCTATAAAAGGACCTAGATTTTTCCCATTTGCAAACAAATCTTGCAAGGTTTTACAGCCGGCCCTAATTATTTTTAATGGCAGAAATTTACTTATCTTCTTCCCTCAAAATCTCTCGATCCGTGAAGAATTATCAAAAGTGTTCAACTACAACTTTGAAGAGTGTGTCGAGGTCTTGAAGATCAACGATGGTGATCGATTTATATTGTGTGGATCGGTGGAAATCCTTGCTTGAACGCAGTGTTCGAACACGATTTTCAAGAAAACTATGGGACCGAGCTATACGAGATTCAGGCCAATGGTGGCTCTCGAGTTGAGCTTCGAAACGAGGACCTGGGATCGTCGTCTTGATCAAGGGGTTGGTCGCGTTAATTCAAGGTGTAGAGGCGGCTATGGGTTTGTTTTCGCATGAATTAACTAGGTAGAGAAGAAGAACATAGTAACGACCTTGATCTGATGAAGGCAAATCTAACGGCCCAGAATGCAGTAAGTTTAAAATGATAATAAAAGAATTTGTAAATTAATATATTAAAATTCGTATAAACTTTAAAAAGCTGTAACTTGTTCATACGAGGTCGAAAAAAGACGAAACGACTTCCTTTGGAATTGTATTGTCGTCCACTACGCAATGGAGCAGGATTGGGATCGATTGGAGCTAGTGATAATTTTGGGTAAAATTAAACGCGTGTTTAATTTTATTTGAAATAAAACACTGCAACTGTTATTGGAAGCAAGGTGAGAACTTCTCGCTTAATCGAATTTGTTCGATTTAAATTTTAAATAGTTAGATTTAAAATTTCTTGATCGTATTGATTGTATGCTTGGATGATAAATTGCTATCTGTTGTATTTAAATAGACCCTATACGCCGCATATTAAGCGGAGGTCATTTTATTAAACATGTATACCGATATATTCCACCTTGAAGTGGAATTGGTATTCTATATGTACTTGGATTTGATTTCCCGTATTATATAGCGGATGAGACCCTATTGCGCCGCATAATAGCGGATAATATTTTTTATAAACCCATGTACCATGATATTCCGCCTTGAAACGGGATTGGTATTGTGCTAAAATCTGTGGATGTAGGGAAACAGGTTGGAGGGATCCAACTGGATTCCTCAACAGTATTGATTTATTTACAGATATTTGCAATATATTCTGTTATCATATTGATATATGATGTTTTGATGCCGTGGTTGATGTATTGGTGCTGTTGCAGCATTGGGCCTATTTTTTGGAGTTTTAAAAATGTTAAAGTGCGAATTTAAAAGGATTTTCAAGTGATTTTTTTGAAAGTATACATTTTATTGAGTTTTGGAATTGATTCATTTTAAATAAATAAACGTTTTAATTTTTTTGTTATAAAAATTATGATTTTTTTGAAATATAACCGAAATGTGATTTTTGAAATAAGTAGTTGATTAATTTGTAAAATGGTTTAAATTGGGATTTTTGAATTATTATAAACGGTTTACATAAAAGATTTATAAAATTGATATTTATAAATTAAATTATTGGAATTATAAAACGAGTTTTTCTAAGTGTGAAAATGAAGTATAAATGGATTTCATAAGTGAATGAAATTTATAGATTTATAAATTGTGAAGTTATAAAATGAATAGATTTTGTAAAATAAAAGATTTATAAGTAATTAACTTATAAATTGGATTTTGGCATTTAAATGAGATATAAATAGAATTTGTTAATTAAGGGATTTTATAAGTTGAAGTTTTTATAAAATATATATACATGTGTGTGCGTGAATTTATAAATGTTGTTTTATAAATCCAAAACTAATTGAATTTGATAAGTAAATATAAAAGCTTATTAAAGGAGATATATCCATGATTTTGGACAGTGGATAAATCCTTTAAATTAAATATGCAGAAGTGTTGAATTTGGTAAATGATTTATATTCACGATTTTGCGCAGTGAATAATATATTAAAGAAATGTTTTGGGGAAGTGATATTTTAAATAGAATTAAAATGATTTAGAGTGTTTTAAAATGTATTAAGTATCGAAACCATAGATTTCAACATTCATTGTTGAAATAGACGTTTTCGAGAAACAAAAGGGAATGGTGGACTATAACACTGTTGTTACAGTAAATGATTTTTGAAAGGAAATGTTTTATATAGTATTGGGATTTATATATCTATCTTAATTTCGAATCCCTATACTAGTGATTTTGGGTTGTCGTAACGATGTTTTACGCAACATTCGTTTTGACTCAAATGAATGTGTTAAGAGAATGTTTTCCTTAAAGAATAAAATATATACTTAATTGTGACTTAAGTATATTGAATATTTTCCAAATGTTGAAAATAAATAGATTTGTGAATTATTTATTATTAAATAAGTATGCAAATGTTTTCCAATATGAAGTGAAATGTTTCGAGATTATATCTTCTAAAGATAAATTGAAAGTGAATATTTGAAATTGATTTGATAATTGTATATCAGTGGATATTTGGAAATTTAAATTCACCATGGAATTTATAAAGGAAAGGGAAATTTGTTTAAAAGTAAACATTGATTTATTTTTGAAGTGTGGAAATAAATTTACGGATTTGGAACGTAAATATAAAATAAATCGGTAAGGATTTATTTAATTGGTTTAAATAAACCATTTTGAAATGAAAGTGTATTCTCCCTGGAAAGCCGAATAAAATATATGAATACTTTGAAATATATATACGTTTATATGTATATAATTCTAGAATTGGTTTTGAAATGGATATTTTGGAGAAATTAACTTCTTAAATTGTTTTAGAAAATAGTTATTTAAATAGCTATACTCTATCTACTAATTTTATTTTGAAAATTAGTTTGGACTTAAGTTATATGTAATATTGGTATAATATTTTTATAACTAATATTTTAAGTAAAGTGTTTAAAGAAAAATAGTTTTATTTAAAAGTGTTTTCCCGATATATTGTGGGTAAGTGTTATAAATTATTTTAAAGTATATGAACTCGGCAGATTTCTAGTGAAAATGAATAAATATTTGGAAGTGTTTCCGCATAAGGAAAATGATTTGAAATTTGTTTTCAAAAGTTGTAAAGGTGAAAAGTGATTTGAAATTTTCAAATGGTTGAAGTGTGGAAAAATTTCTCGTAAAGATATTTTTGGAAGTTAAATAATTGGGAAATTATTTGGAATCTATTGATGGTGTGCATATTTATTGATAGTTAAATAACCGACTATCAATATTTACCTTTAAATGGGTATTTGTTGTGATTTGCTTGAATTTGAATGCTACGCTTATTTTAAAATAAGCGCTTGTTATTCGGTTTAGCCGGGAGAAGACCTTTGGGTCATGAATCCCATTTCGAATAGTGATACGTCGTAATGGATAGCATTTGAAGACCGGTGTTGAAGACTGGTTATTTTCGAAGACGGAAGGATTACCGTTGAATGTCTCTGCATCGGCTGATCTCCGATATAGAGATTTTATCACCCTTTGTGATGGGAATTCCGAATGTGATTAGTGAATATCCGGATTGCAAGGGCTTCTTTTGGAAGTGCCATCGGTTCCGTTCGATCCCAAATACTTAACTTATGTCGATGTCGCAAATATATATGACTTTGTGATTGTTGTTGGTTGAGGATCCTCGGATAAAGGTTATTTACAACCAGGGGATGACATACTCGTGTCAGTAGTTACCTACTTTTGCAGAGGTAACCCGACCTTGTGTTGGCAGAGATCCGGTTAGGTTCTCGGGGAGTCTTTCCAAAGGCGCACCCATGTGGCAATGGAAAGTTCCTTGGCCTGACCATTTGTTGGAAATCCAAAGAAACAATACGAGCCCTGTACAGTTTTAGTTGTATAACCTGCCATGGAATGTGGCGGTAACCTGCTATGGAACATGGTAGCTATAGTAGGCATAAGTGCGGAATGTCTATGCGGGATAAGATTTATATTATACTTTTGAAATATTTTCCTACACTTTGCACCTATAGTAATAATATCAAAGAAAGTTACGTATCAAGCATGTTTGACTATCATAAGGAGAAATCTCCTCCGATTCTGCGTTTGCATTGTGTGTGTGTGCGGGAGGCCTTATGGTAGTTTCATTTTCCAAAAGCATTGTGGATCTATCTTAAGATATTTCTTTGTTTGTTTTAAGATAAATTGTTTTAAGTTCTCACACCAGTCCCATGACTGACCTGGAGTTTATTGTTCCCTTCCTAAACTCTGGGTGCCGATCATTTTCCACACGGCAGCCTAGAGTCAGGTTATCAGGTCATTCTGGAATTCAGAAGATGCTGTGGAGATCAGGAGCGAGCTGGATGGAGGAGCATATCACTTGTATGTGATATTATCTTTTCCGTTGCGTATTCAGTTGTGAGGACAGGTTTATATAACTGTCCATTATTGTGTTGTGTTGTATATTGACTCTGATGATGTAATGTATAAAATGTACAGTTATTTTGATTTAATGATTATTCATTTATCTATTATATGTTGTTTCGTTGTGAAATGTGAGATTCTGTTATTGTTTCTGTTTTCTTCTTCTTTCTTTCTTACTTCTTCTATCTTTTTCTTCTTCTTAAACCCTAACAATTCGGTTTTCTGGCCTTCGATTGCTTGGCAGTTGATACAGTGGACGTATTAATGTCGATTTTCGGAAGTCGAAAATACCGTTCCTGACAAAATTCGCCTATTTCTTTCTCTCCATACATGCCATACAGCAGTAGTTAACAGAATAAAGGCCATTTTTCCCAACAGGATTTTGGATTTCCACCTTCGAGTCAGGTAAATCGCAATGTCTTTTAGTTGATAGTCTTGCAAATTACAGTTTAAGATTGATTTTTGGTTGTCTCAAATTTGTCTAGTAAAAGTACATTGAAAAAATACATGATTGTGATTTTCTTCCTCCCGTTGACAAAAAACACAGACAGAGTCTTGAATAATCCCCCATTTTTTGAGCCTGTCCCTTGTAGGAAGTCCGTTTAGCAGTGCTTTATAGGTTGTTTGTGACATTTTTGGAGTGCTTGCTCTACTCCACACAATTTGTGCCCAATCAATTTCTGTGCTTCTTTCCCTCATATGTTCCCAGGCAGTTTTCATAGTGAACTCTTTATTATTTGGTTGCCATATCCAAGTGTCTGATGGGTTGTCACTTAAAGGTATGCTCATTATTTCCTGTTTGATTTGGTTAACTGGGGAATCAGGTGGAATACACCATGATTTTCCTTGTATGATTTTCCTCAACATAAAATCGCTCCCTCCATATGCACTGAAATTGTCCCATCCCAGCTTGTTTATGATACATTCATTATTCAGCCAAGGATCAAACCAGATGCTCGTGCTTTCACCATTAGCAATTTTTCTGTTTACTAAGTTTTTGAGATCACATCTAGCTCTAAGAATTGTTTTCCATGTGCCTGAGGCATTTGTGTCCACTTTCTGAATCCAAAAATTTTCTTTTAAATATCTACTTCTCATCCAGTTTGCCTAGAGACCTTTCCTGTTTAAAAGTTTCCATGCCAGTTTTGTATCATATGCTTTTTTATATCCCTGGGGTTTTTGAGACCTACTCCTCCTACTTTTTTGGATTTGCATAGTGTTTGACATGATATTTTATGAATTCCCCCTCTCCAAATGAAATTTGCACAAACACTTTCAATTTTATTAATGGAAGCACTAGGAATTTGAAATGTCTATATCCAAAACGTGACCATAGATGTTATTACAGTGTAAACCAGTTCTATCCTACCAGTAAAGGATAGTATTTTAGAGCTCCAACTTTGCAGTTTTTTTCTTATTTTTGTAACACGTACTCCACACTCTCTGTCTGTGATCACATTTGTAGATAGTGGCACACCAAGGTACTTGACAGGCAGATAGCTCTCTTCATAGTTAAGGAGGGAACAATATTGTTCTTTGTTTTTGCAATGCTCATTAAAAGAACGTTTAGTCTTTTGTTCATTAACTTTCAAACTTGCAAAACTCTCCAGTTTTTGGAATATTTATTTAATCCCTCTGATTGCATCATTTAAAGCTTTATAGCAAATAATAAGGTCATCTACATATAGGAGGTGAGTTATTGGTGGCTGGATTTTATATACTGGTTGAATAATGTTATTATGAGTGTATATTTCCATTTGTAAAGAAAAATACTCCATGGCCACTGCAAATAGATATGGAGATAGGGGGTGTCCTTGCCTCAAACCTCTATTGCTTTTGGTAAAACCTTTTGGGACCCCATTTAATAATATAGAATAGGTTGGAGAGCATATACATTCTTCAATGATTCTCAGATTTTTTCCAAGAAATCCCATATTTCTTAACATGTGAATGATGAATCCTCTATTAATTTTATCATAAGCTTTTTGAAGATCCACCTTTAAGCATATTTTTCCAGCTTCCTTCTTTTTGAAATTCCTTACCAACTCATGAGCTAGTAGAGAATTCTCATATATGCTTCTTCCTTTAATAAAAGCACTTTGACATTCACTTATGCATTCATTTAAAATTGGTTTGATTCTATTTCAAATGATTTTGCTCAAGATTTTGTAAGAGACATTGCAGCACGAAATAGGTCTATAATCTTGTATCTGAGTTGGTTTCCTTTTTTTGGTATTAGACATATAAAAGTATGGTTCATTTCTTTTATGATTTTTCTAGAATCTAGTGCTTCCTGATATGCTAACCTCGGTTTACCTTGCAGATCTTCCCAGTGGGTTACATAGAAATGCGAACCCAGCCCATCTGGCCCTGGGCTGGCATCATGATGAATGGATTTCATAGCTTTCTCAATTTCCCCAGTTTCAGTATCTCTGGATAGCATATGCCTCCCACTTTCGGTCACCAAGCATCTGGTTTTAATGTGAGGTAACTTTTGAGGGTAATTGCCATGAAAAAGATCAGTAAAATAATCAACTGCATCTTTTTCAAGGCTCCCCAGATTGGATATCAGTTCACTCTTGTCATCAACTAAATTGTGAAAGTTGTTATAATTCTGTCTAATGGACATTTTGGTGTAAATTTTTTTTGAGCTTTCATCACCTTCTGTTAACCATTTTTCTTTGGCCTTTTGTTTTAGCTCCATAGCTTGAATTTGCAAAGCATATTTGAGTTCTTGTTGCACTTCAAAAATATCCCTGTTTAATTCATCATTATATGGGTCTATATCCAATTTAGATTGGATATTGCCTAGGGTTTCCTGAAGTTGGGCAACCATATTATTTTGCTTTATTCTACACTTGTTCCATTCTTTTATTCTCAGCTTAATATGTTTGAGAATCATAATGAGAACAAAAGAATTATTACCCTAAAAAATATCAAGTTTTGAAAAATCTGCAGCTTTAAAGTAGTCCTTGCATAGAGGCCGGTAAGTTGCATATCTAAAAGGCTTACCTTTCTCAATACTAAGTTGAATAAGTTCAACTAGAAGGGGGGAGTGATCACTTGTAGAGCAAGGCAGAATATTAACTTTCACTGAGGGGAATATATTAATTGCATCTGAATTTGCTAAGACTCTATCTAGTTTGTAGGCTATCTTTCTAACTTCACCACTTCTCCATGTATATTTTAGTCCAGTGTGGGCTACTTCAGTTAATCCTGCAGCAACAACACAGTCATTGAATTCCTCCAGCTAGGATGCTTTTAATGTGAGACCACCAACTTTATCTTTTGCATTCAGCATTGCATTATAGTCTCCCATTGTTATCCATGGTCCATCTATTTGATTTGAAGGTTTTTTAATTTGATTCCAGAGATATGAACGTTTTGTTGCAAGGTTGTTGGCGTATATGAAAGAGATACTAATTTTTGAACCTCCCATATTTGTAGCTTTTATTGTAATTTGCTGATCATCTTTGCTTGTCATACTACATGACAAAAAATCATTACACCAGGCAACTAAAATTCTACCTTTACAAGTATTAGCATTATTATAATATATACTCCAGCTTGCACCCAAAATAGAATGGAAATTATCTATACTATCATTATTATTTTATTTTCAAGCAAACCAAGTAATGATGGCTTGTATTTATTTCTTAAATTAAAGAGGTCTAATTGTCTCTCATCACTATTAAGACCTCTAACATTCTAGCAAATTATTGTCATTGGGAGAATGGTGCTTTATTACTCCTCAAGTTCCTAGGAGCAATGTTCTTTGGACCATGCTTACGTGCTTTCTTATTGAACTACTCTATGTATTCCTGGTTTGGTTTAGTGTAAGTTCTTGTTTTTGTATCGTCATTTATCTCCTCATCACTAGAACCCAAATTTATGTTCATTTTATTATTGTCTTCTACTGTTTCATGTTCCTCTTTAGTCTGGAATAAATATTTAAGCTCCTGTTCCTGTTCATTCTTCTGTTCTAAGTTATTCACATGCACTGATTGCTTCTCCGTGATTTCCTTTTCAAAACTTAGGCAACCAGGCGTTGTTTGATTATCAACAATATTTTGATGTATTGAATCAGTGACCGTACTGATACTGCTTTGTATATTTTGAGTGACTGGTGATGTATTGTTAATATTCTTATCTGATGTTTTTTGGAATACTTGTAATGGTTCAGGAAACTTCTCATTTTGATTATGATGTAAATTATTAATCCTTATTTCCGGGCTTCTCTCCTGATAATTAGTTTCTTGTTGTTCAACTGTCTTCTCTTTGATTCTTCATTCTTGAACACTGTTTCTAGTACATTGCATTTGTGTATGCCCAAAGCAATGACACTGTGAACATTTTGAAGGAATAAATTCGTATTCCACATCTTGAACATACTCTTTTCCAGAACTGTCTTTAGCTCTAATTTTATTTGGTAATTTTGACTCTGCTGATATCTCTACCAGTACCCTTGCAAATTTAAGATTTCTCAGATGTTTAGTGTCTTCATCCATCTTAATTGGCTTCCCTATGAGACTAGCCAAGTTGACGATCCCTCTGCTACTCCATACAGCAAGATTCAGATTCATTAATCTTATCCATATAGGATGTGAATCTAGCATATCCCTCTCCAATCTTAGATTAGCCTCCCACCTTTTGATAAATAATAACTTGCTATCCATAAACCATGGTGATTTCTCTATAACTTTTTGGCAATCAGATTTCGAATCAAATTTAACTAGGTAATATCCATTCTCTTTTGCAAAAACGCTCCATCCTCCTTGTGGTTTCCACTCACTCTTTATGTATGCATTGAAACAAATGTAATATGGTCTCTTTCCTGCCATGTAGATATAGATCGAATTCTTCCACATGCTTTTAGCTTCAGCAAAATCCTGTTCATCAATTTCTGCAAATATTCCTTTATCATCCATCGTTTTCTCATAGAATTACACATTGCTTTCTATACTTTCTCTTGCATCCTGTGGCTTTCATCTAGCTTTTATTACTTTCGTTTGCAAAGACCTGATATTTGAGCGCATCCGCATAAGTCAATCGAGTTTGATAGGGTTTGCCGCCATCTTCTGCTTTCCTTTCTCCTGACCTCTTGCTAATTTTCATCATCTACTCCTTCCTCCGAAGACAGAGTCGGATTTGAGGAATTAGGGTTGAAGGACGAAGATGTAGCCGCCATTGTAAATAAATGATTACTTAAGTTTTATAACAAATGAAGATAGAAGTGTTTGGATTAAGAATAAATTTTATGAATTGATAGAAGTGAAATAAAATTGATTTTGAAATCAATTGAGTTGAATATTAGGTTGTTTGGATTAAGAATAAATTGAATGTAAGAAATTGAAGTGTAAACCATTAAAATTGAATGAAATGGCATATGAATTGGTTGAAAGCAATTGAATTAGTTTTTAAATCATACAAATTGCTCATGGAAAGTGTTTGGTGCATGTTGCTTATGAAATGCATATGTTTAGCTATTGAAAGTAAGTGAAATGTTAATAAATTTCGTATATTTAGTACTTACACGTTTGAATTGAGTAATTACAGGTACCGGGAAGCCGTTTGGCTGGATTTGGACGCGCTAATTGCAAAAATAAGAAGCCGCTTGCTTTAAAATGCTAAATAAAGGTACGCCTACGCAATAAAAAGAGGAAATATGAACTTTTTTTCCGACCGTGTGGGTCGATGTATACATATTTACATCTCTTGTCAAATTGCAAAAGCTCCTTCGTACAAAGGAGACTCCGCTCAAATTTTCTGAAAATTTTGAGAGTTAGAAAATTTTTGGAAAACTTTTTGTTAGCAACAAAACGATTTCAAATTGGAATTGAATAAGGAACTTTGGAAATGGAAATTGGAACTAACTGTTTAGTTGGAACTAAAGGATTAGAAAAGTGAAAACGGGATTTTCACTAAGTATGTATTAGTAAGTAGTGGGGTTGGGACATTCTTCTACCTTAGTAATTTCGAAGGACAAAATTCTTTTAAGGGGGGAGGGACGTGACGACCCGGATTTTTCAATGTTTAATTCGAGATATTTAAATGGTTTTAAATATAGATATTAAATTATAAATTGGTTTTGAATATGGAAAACTAGGATTTATCTATTCAGAATGTAGATACAGCAATTTGTTGGATAATATAATTATTCAATTCAATAATTGAAGATTGACTAAAATATTTAATCTTGAATTTCGAGCCTGTTAAAAATATTTTAAAGTCCTGTAAAATTTATATTGATAATACTGAAAGTAATAGATGGGGTAAAATTGAATTTGACAGTAGTTTGTTCAATTTTAAAAATATATCGTTTAAATTGACATTTAAAAATAGCCTTCCGAGGCATAGTCTTGGATTTCGACGAAAACAGTTCCATTGGATCCGTAATATTATATCACTATCGGATTTCAATTTTTGTAGTGTTTGGAGTTGTTGTGTGAGCGTACGACATATAAACGCGTTGAATCTATATCTAAAATTTAATATAATGACTAAGTCCATAAGGGCTATCTTCTCTATACGATCTAATTAGGAATCTAATTAGGACTCGGAACCTTCTCCATCGTGTTCAGAATAGGGGTATAACATTATAAACGCCTAGCAGTATGCCTCAATAGGAGTTCATGATTTTAGGCAACGTAAATTGAGACAACTTGAATTTAAATAATATATATATATATATATATATATATATATATAAGTCAATAGCTGAGATTCCTTTCCATCAGCCATCCTATTCCTGAGCAAGCCGACCTACCCCTCTCTTCTTAATCACGTACTCTTTGTCTTCCCTCAGAAGCTAAAATAAAATCAAAAGCCGCCTATCGTCTGAATCAAAGCCGACAACTCCCTTCGTTAAATCACGTATCCTCCTTCCTCCCCTTCATTCCCAATTCCAAATCGAGAAGCCAAAACAAAGAAATAATAATGGTCGAAGCCGTTTTTTCAAAATTGAATCCTATCCCCCTTCAATGAATCGCGAGCCATCTTCCTCTTCATCCCCATTCACAATTGTGGTCAAGCTCGTTCGAAGAACGATTATATCCTAACATCATCGCGCGCTCACGCTCGCGTGGAGAGCTTGGGGGATTCATGGTTGTCGCGCACACACTCGGGAAGACTCTCGACGGAAGGTGTCGACGTGTGGGAGTAGCACGCACGAGGGCTTGGGTCGCGACGATTTTGGAAATGGGGTCGTAGTGTCGCGCTAAGGTTAGGGCGTCGAGCGATTTGATTTCGATTCGATTAGAGCTAGTGGAAGGAGGAAGAGGGCGAGGCCGGCGCGTGAAGGGAGGTTCCAACTGTGGGCTTGAAGGCGAGTTCGTCAGGGTGGTCGCGATGCTTGGTACGGCGAGGTAGCGAGTGTGTCAGGTGTTCGAACGTAGAGGCAGTGACCGTGTTCGATCGGTTCGATCTGTGTTGAGGTAATTAACTAATGCTTTAAATCAGTATAGATAACTATATTGTTTAAGTCAAATACTTTTTAATTTAAAATATATATATACATACATGTATAGATTGAACAGAGATAACATATATACACATCTAGGTCAGTAAATTAGAAAAAGGAAAAAAAATTATTGACAGTAAGGAGAAAACTATATTTTAAGTAGTTTTAAAATTTTGCAGTTAATTACTGTTTTTATTTTACAGATAAGAATAATAATATTTTACAGTTAGAGATATATACGAAACAATTGTGTTTTAATTTAATATACATAGGTTTGAAGGATTTTTGATTTATTTTATTAGAATTTAAATGTGTATAGATAAGGTTTTGGACAAAAAAAATATAATAGGGATCTTTTATGTTTGAGGAGTTTATAAAATGAGATATAGTTTATTTTGTTAATGTATACTAGTTTCAAAAAAAAAGAAAAAAATTGTATCTTTTAAATTTACCAATTTATCAATATATTAAGAAAATAATTTATTTAACTAATTTGTCAATTATTTTAGTTACTAAAAGATTTAAAAAAAAGAATTAGTTTAAAACTAATTAATAGTTAAATTAAATAAATAAATTGTTTGACTAATTCAAATATTAACAAATTATATAATGATTGTACAAGGTCTGAATCATGAAGAAAACAAGGTGGTTGGTTTGGACTGTAAATTAAAAACAAAGGTGAGTTAATCTCACTCTTCTGGATTGATATTTAAATTTAAATGGTTAAATTTAATAATTGGTTGAATGATTGAATTGATTTTATGTGCTATATTATGTTTAGTAGTATATATTGGAGTAATTGATTTCTTGCATTATATAGCGGATGAGACCCTACGCGTCGCATAATAGCGGATGATATTATATAATCTCATATACCGCGATATTCCACCTCAAAGTGGAATTGGTATTTTATCGTGCTAACATCTATAAATGCAGGGAAATGGGTTGGAGGGATCCAACTGGATTCCTCAAAAATATTTAGATTCTTTAATATTCTATGTTATGATTATGTGATATTCTGTGGTGAATTATATTGATAATTAGATTATTGGATACCACGGTTTGATTGAATATTTTCGGTACACCGAGTCATCAAAATATATATAGAATTGGATTTTTGAAAGAAATATAAGAGTAAATTTTTAAGTGAAATAATTATAGAGAATTTGAATAAAAATAAGAATGAATTTGAAAGGAATAAAAGTGATTTTTAAATCCTAATAAATTCTGGGTATGAAAAAAGGATTTTGAATAAACAGAGAAATAATGAATTTTAAACTTAAGTGATGTTATAAAGAATTTATTTTAAAATTCAAGGTTTGAATTTATTTAAAAGGATAAAGAAGGAATTTGGGAAAAATCTAAAATTGGTGTTTTCAGTTAAAAGATTTTATATCATAACTAAGGAATAAAAATCCGAAGTGAACGGGTTTTGAAATAACTAAGTAAGTAAAGGAATTTATTTCAAAATGGAGTAAATTGGAAATCAATTTGGAAATTGATTTAAGTGTTTGAAATTGGAAATTTAAAGGAGAATGTGACTATGAAATTTATAAACTGGTTTATAAAAGTGAAGTAATATATCAGTGGATATTTGGAAGAATAAATTCACGGTGGGAATTTATTAAAAGAATGGGTAAATTTGTTTAAAAATAAATAGTGATTTATTTTTAAAAGATGTGAAAGGGAAGCGTATTTCCCTGAATAGCCAAGTACATTTCAAACAAATTTTAAGTGTAAGTAAAAAGTTTTAAGTTGTTTAAAAAGTATGTTTAGAAAACTTATTATTTCTAAATGTTTAAATTCTAAAGTAAGCATTTTCTTTTAATCTATTATAGCAGTAATTATTTAAAAGTGGCTTGGTATTATGTTTTAATAGTTAGAAATTCAGTTTTATGTTGTACAAAGTTGTTTTATTTTAAATATTCTTAAATAATATATTTTGAATAAGTATTAAAGTAATTCTTAATTTAAAAATTTTAAAGGATATTTTATAATAAAGTGTTTTAAATTATTTTAAAAATCTAAAGTTTTTGTGCATGGTGTTTATAGCGGAAATAAATATTTGGGAATTTAATTCATGAGAAAGGTGTGGTTTGAAAACTGTTTTCAAAAGGGTTGAAAATGGAAATATATCTTGCAGGGATATTTTAAGGTTAATAAATAATTCAGGAGAAATTATTTATGTTTGATGGACGTTTGTGAATGTTAATTGATAGTTAAATAACCGACTATCAATATTGGATAATGCGTTGATCATTTCTAAGAGACCGAGATCGGGATTAATTTCTTGAAAACCACTTTGATCCGGTTTGTACGTTTTCGTGAAAAAATGGGTTCAGAGTCGAAGATGGAGCAGTAAAGTGCAAGGGCTAGTCGCTACTAATCCTGAGGATGATTCCAAAATAGATGTAGTAGGAGTAGTGCCTTCGGTTCCGCTCGAACCCAGGACGGACTTGTATGGATGAATGCTTTCGGAACATCGTCTGGTGGACGATGGGCATTCTAAGTAAAACGTTCTAAAAGGTAACGCTTAGCCTCGAGCCTCGTCAACCGGGAATGACTGAAAATCAGGAGATATGCAGCGAGCTAAGTGGGTAGCACCCATTAGGGTGAGGTCATCCCTGTTTAGATGTCCCTTTTATTCGGCTTAGTGGTGCGGTTACTAATCCTAACCGTGGGGTGATCTTACTCGGGATTATCCAGTAAGGGGTAGTCCTAGACTTATGTTGCAGGGGATTGGGAGTAATCCTCGATACGATGATCTAAGCCACGTACTATGACAGGTGGTACCCTAGTGCCTAGTCATTAGTTGGAAATCAATTCTCCCTATGTGCCTTTTACGGTTTTGTTTGAATTACCCACTTGTTGGCTAGTATGCTGGAATTTAATAAATGTAACAATTTCGACTATTTAAATAAGTATTTGTAAATAGACCTTATTATAATATCAGAGGATTTTAATAGAAAGTGTTTTAGCTATCGTAAGGTAAAAACCCAACATGTTTATTTGTGGCGTGGTCTTACGAAATGCTCTTGATTTTCAAAGGATTTTGAAACTTTAATAATCCAATTGGGTGTGATTTCTCATGTTGGTATTCCAAACTAACTCGGGTGTTTTTTAACTATAATGCTCGGGTCAGACCGAGTACTATAGGATATAGGAAAGGATGCTGTGGAGCTCAGGAGACGAGCTGGATGGCGATATGTACTTCTGTAATGTGTTAAATATTCCGCTATGTATTCAGATTTTGAGGATAGGTTATGATTACTATCCAGTTGTGTGTCATGTATACTCTCTTGATGTAATGTATAAACAGATTTGTTTTTGCGTAAAGTTCATTTATTATCTATTATATTTTATTCCGCTGCGATTGTTAGATTCTGATGTTTTGTTCTATTTTCTTCTTCTACCTCTTCTTCTTTAACCAAATGGTTAGTATTTACATTCATCTTGCGTTGATTGATGGAGAATAGGGTCGACTCAAGGGGTACGGGTTTGCGGGCTGTTATAATTTTTGTTCGGGTATAGGCCCTCTTGGATACTTCGACCCATTTACATGTTCTATTTGTCCAGCACATTTGCTATATGGTGACTCCCCTGTTCATTTCCATTATATAATATACAGAGTATTCATAATGAAAAATCATAATGTATATGTTGAATAAGATGAATGCATGAACATGAATATAACTTCTTCCTGATGCTTTGATGAAGAAAAGCCTTTGAAAGAAAAGTTTAGTTTACGACATCAATTTTATGTGCTTGCACTACCAAAACATGACACACTTCCCCCCTTGACAACAATAAATGTACCATACACCATACCATCATACAGAAAAAGAACATATACCATGATAACAATTTCCACATGAACAAAATAACCTACCAACTATAGCAAGAAAATAAGAAACAAAAGAGTCCATCATCAAGCCATTACAGGCTTCACAAAGCAGTACTGGAGACATTAAGACATTAAGTACTACAGTAGTTGTTTTCTGAAGTTTGCTGATGTTTCAAAAACAAGTAAAATATAATAATGGTGTGTTGTATGTTTAGTATTTTTAAGCAGTACAATGAGGAGAAAGACATAGGCTAAAGGCTAAATGAAACAAGATGAAAAGTTACAAGATCATGCAGATTCATGATTCCATGGGCCAACAAGTAATAGTAGTAAGTAGTGCATGCGTCCATGCTTATAATTCACAATATGAAGTGTTGCTTCAGCTTACCAAAGTAACATTATTTTCGGCTTAAACAAATTTCAAGTGACTCTAACTCAACTATTAAACTAAATAGGATAGGAAACATAGAAGGAAAAATAATAAGACAATGCTAATTTTCCAATTAATTTCATTTCTATTTATTACATTTTTCTACATACTGATGTAATGGTTGATTAATCTCTTTGCCCGTTTAATTATTTCCTAAAATAACTTAGTCTCATTCATGTTTTGATAAATGGTTGATTTATGCATGTTTGCACATAGAAAATGCAACATTTCGTACACATCAAATCATTTCCTAAGATTTAAAAAAAATCTAACAGATAGTGTTTTATAACACAATTCCATATGTGCACGTGCATCACACGTGCCAAGGTACTCATATTAATAATATCAGTAGAAAAAGTGTAATTATTCATAATATTTGCGAATTTTGTTGCAATTATTGCTTAGAATAATGCAAATATGGTTTATATACACATTAGGAAATGTAATAAACCAAAATTAACGTTGTAAGTTTTTTTAGAACTTATGAGGATTAAATTCTCTCTTTGCGATTATTCAGAATAGTTGCAGAAATATATGTAATTATTATGATTTATTGCATATATTTCTGTAATCATTATGAATAATTCCATTCTTATCAGCAATTATTCATATAAAATCTTTGTATAAAAATTTAAAACATCTTGCAGCTCTAGATATTATTACATTTTTTACTGCAAATGTTAATCATATTTGCAGTATTTTAAGCAAAAATTCTCAATAGTTGCAGAGCTTTCTACAATTATTAAAAATAATTACAGCAATAACTACAAATATTCAGAATCTTAACATAAAAATGAGCAAATATTGGCTGAGAAAATTCTTACATTTTTATTTATGAAATCAGATGTTTTACTGCAAATATTGACAATATTTGCAGTATTTTATGCAAGTTTTCTCAATATCTGCAGATTTTTCTGCAAATATTGAGAATATTTGCAGAAAAATGCAAATATTGTAATATCTGCAGTATTTATGCACATGGTGTGAATATTTGCATAAAAAACTTCAAACATTAAGCTGCAATCATTTCTAGTTATCATTAATGAATTTAAACATCAATACAACACCAATAATCCCTAAAAGTCAACAACAATTCATATTTTACAAAAAAGATTGATTCATCTTCAAATATTTGTAGTTTTCCATTGAAAACGAGAAAGATGATGTCGTCATTAAAGAAAAAGATAAAATCGAGAACGATGAGCTTGCTACTAAAGAAGAAGATGAAATCAAGAAAGATGAGCTCGCCATTAAAGCCAATCCTGTAAGAAGTGGAGGGGTATTTTGGGGAAGAAAATAGCCATAATTAAAAATAAGGACCCGCAAAGCATGTTTTTTTATAGGAGTAGTTTTGACGAATTAAGTTTGCTTTTAGGGACATGTGCCTATTATTCACTTTTAATAATTAAGTATATAATAATTACTCCCTAATTAATAATTAAGTTTTAATTAATTAAATAATTATAATTAACTTATTTGATTAGCACTTGAGTACTTATTACCTTTGTTAACTAATGATTAAGTATTAATTACCTTACTTAGTTAACAAATAAATAATAATTAATTAATTTTATGAATTAAATACGTTTTGAAAACATTTTAAACGATACTTTAGTTAAACACTTTTAGATTTGCAAAGAGCTTGTTTTTGCGAACAACACCTAGTTATAAAAGACGGAGTAAGCCGTTGCTATGGCCAGTTTAAGGCACCGACCAACCTTTAGTCCCATCTATAAGGCCTAGCTAGAGCACCTCCTATAGGAAGGATGGAGTAAGCCCTTGATCCCGTCACGTCACGGCCTAGTTAAGGCACTAGACAAGCCTTCTGTCTCATCTATAAGGCCTTGCTGCAGCACCTCCGGGAGGGAGGTCGGGTGAGTACTTGTCCTGCTTGTGGATAAGCTAACCAAACACACCAGACAACAATGGACTAAGATGTCCAAGAGCAAGGAGTGGCAAACAAAGCATTAACAATATACAAAGCCTAAAGGATGGCGCATATCGAAAGAGTCAGGTACCTGGAACTAGAGAGGTAACACAAAGCAAAAGATTCAAACAATCAAAATCCAAAGAGTGGTGCAGAACAAAAGGCTCAGATGAAAATTTTTATACTTCCATTATTTGAATAATGATTTCTAAACTTTCCTTCTTATTGCCAAGAACATATTTCTAATTTTCTAATATTTTCAGATGATAATTTCCGAATTAAATTTATTATTAGATATGAAGTTATAGCCTTCGACTAATTGCAAGAAGATGACTTCTGGACTTTGCCTATCAATACCCAAATCAAGGTTTCAGGTCTTCTGTTATGAATTAATGGTCTTCTATTGTATCTAGAAGATGATTTCTGGATTTCACTTATTAATACCTAAATTTGGGTTTTAGGTCTTCTACTACTGATTTCTAGACTTCGCTCATTAATGCCCGAATCTAGGTTTCGAGATTTCTGTTATTTATTTCAAGACCTCTATTATGGACTTCTGGTCTTCCACTAATTCCTAAATGATAATTTCTAGATCTCTCTCATCATTGCCAAAGTTGGATTTCAGGATTTCTATTATTGTCAGACAAGAATTTCCAGTCTTCAATTGTTCCCAACTGTAGATTTCTCATCACTTATTTTTTTCAGATGAAGATATAGTAATTTCCGTTGTTCTTGGATTTATATTTATGGAATTCTATTATCAAGAATTCTAATGCTATCTCCAATAATATGAAAAAATTGCCAAACATTTTCGTATATAACTCTCAAATTAATAATGAGAAATGTTGTCTACTTTGTAGTTTGTAAGAAAATAAAATTGATAAGGAAGACCAAATGATGCAAAAGATACAAAAACCCCATAGCCATAGTTAGCAAGAAGCAGATTCAGAAACAACGGTACAAGTACAAATAAGGACTACAAGCCAGGTGATATTTATATAGTGTACAAAATTATTTAGAAAGTATATTACACAATACATTAAGATATTGGTATTGTAATGTGACGACCCTGATTCGACTTTCGAAAATAGGTACCAAATACGACACTCGTATTCAAATGCCGCAGATCCAAACATCGAATCTGGTTCGTCGGAGCTTATAACAACATCAGATGAATATAAAATAGCGGAACACAATGAACATCATGCAT
The DNA here is from genome assembly GCA_030765085.1 of Allium cepa. Taxonomy (NCBI): domain Eukaryota; kingdom Viridiplantae; phylum Streptophyta; class Magnoliopsida; order Asparagales; family Amaryllidaceae; genus Allium; species Allium cepa. Next base: position 952,292,708 of record CM060937.1, read on the forward strand.
AAATCACAGATACAACATCGTAATATCCATTACTACATCAGAGTATCCTTATACATATATCACCACAGATCCAAAAACATCATAATAATACAACAGTGATCATATATACAAAAAGTCTTCAAAGGAATGAAGTGATAACGAAATCCCAAAAACTAAACATCCGAGATCCCAAAGGCTTCTAAAATATCTCCAAAGCAAAAGCTCCAAAATACTGCTAACACCAGAACACGGAAACCTGCTACTAGGCTGCCCGTGTAGAAATTTTGGGCAACCTGAGTTTAGAAAAGAAACAATAAACTCCGGGTCAGTCATGGGACTGGTATGAGTAAACAACAAAACAGTTGCTTTTAAATAAACTAGATTTATAAAAGAAAATCCGGTATGCTTTTGGAAAATGAAACTACCATAAGACCTCCCGCCACACACACAATGCAATCACAGAATTGGAGGAGATTTCTTCTAATGATAGTCAATATGCTTGATACGATAAAAATTATTTGATGTTATTACTAGTGCATAGTGTAGAAAGCCATTTCGAAAGTATAATATTAATCCTGGCCAGCATACAACCATTATTGTATGTCTACTAAAGCTACCATCTAAACAGTGGGGTACCACCATAAGTAAATGGCAGGTTATACAACTAAAACCGCACTGGGTTCGTATTGTTTCTTTGGATTTCCAACAAATGGTCAGGCTAAGGAACTTCCTACTGCCACATGGGTACATTTCTGGCAGGACGTCCCAAGAACCTACCCGGCTCTCTGCCAACACAAGGCCGGGTTACCTCTGTAACTAGGTAACTACTACTCGAGTACGCCACTCCCCGGTCCTTTGGGACCTTTATCCGAGGTCCCTCTATCACAAAGCAACAACCACACAGTAAATGAGATTGGAGCTACCACATAGGTAAATATCTGGGCTCCATACCATGACATCACCTTTTTCCAAAAGGAAATGACAAACCCTAAAGGGCGCGACCTCATAACCTTGCCGCATCTTTCCTGTTTCGACCATTTCCGAGTTGTGAGGTCCGATGAGGTCTCGTCTACAAAGCTACGCTTCACACGAAAGCCATGCTTTGATCACAATTGATCAACAAATGATCATCAACACACAGCAGCACTTAGCCTGCCACACTACCAAATTGGGAGTATATCGTTGATAACCTTCAACTACATAACCTCTGAGCTCGTACGTCTCAGAGAAGGGTGTTAAGCTAAGAGAATAAATTCTCCGCCACCAACAGATACGTATTTGAAAGAAATCTGCTTTATACCTCAAAGTGTAGTATCAGACATACAACCATACAAGTCTGTTCCGAGTTCGAACAGAACCGAAGGCACTTCGTCCAATAAAGGAAGAAGCCCTTGTAAATTCGAGTATACACAATCCCGATCGGACTTCCCATCACTTAGGGAATCTCTATACCGGAGCAACTCAGTGCAGAGACAATCGATAGGTTATCCTATCATTTTCGAAGACACCCGGTCTTCACCACCGGTCTTCAAATGCTGTCCATCTCGACGTATCACTATCCAAAATGGGTTATATGACACAAAGGTCCTCTCTCGGCTAAACCAAATAGTGAGCGTTTAATTTTAAAACACGTGGACATATCAATTACAAAGATTCACATTCAGGGTTCGATATGGGTTTCGGATAACCAACTGGAATCCGACTCCCTGTCACATCGAAGTTTAAATGCCGTTTTACGGGCAAAGGGGTTTTCACATTAATACAGAACAAATCACAAATCACATTGCAGTACAGAGCAATTCACATCACACAGTATTTCGATCACAACAGAAATAACAATCCAGTGCAGAACAATGGTTAATTGTTTTCCAATGTGGTTTAAGTGAATTAACGACATAATTATTTTAGTCAATGATCAGTTATTCTTAACGATAAACAAATTAATTAAATATCAAATTATTCCTCAATCAATTAACTTAATTAACTACTAATTATAATTTATTCAACTTAAAGTATTTAATTAACAATTTTTTTAAAATAATTTAGACACTTAATTATTTGCTAATCAATTTTAATTACAAATTATAAATCATTCTTCACTTAGTTAATTACAATTATAAATTTAATCAGTCTTGATTTCTTTCCAAAACAATTGATTAATGATAGTTATTCATCTGAATTAACATTAAAAAATCTTCTTTAAGCTTTACGAAATCAATTTATTTCTATTACAAAAACTTTAATGTTAATTGACTTTAATGTTTATCTTAAATTAATTATTTAGTTAAAGCATTAATTAGATTATTAAATATCCACTTAGTTAATTAAAATTTGTAATATGCCTTTAACTCAACAGAGTCAATATTAATTGCTTCATAAAACTAAAATTTGCTTAACATTAAAACTTGAATTTTATTTGGGCTAAACCCATATTTAAAGTAACTCGAGCAAACCCAGGTGTTTACTCGAGTCAAACTCGAGTTCCTCTCATCCCTTCCCCGAGTCTATCTCCTTTCTCCCCCGTGGTCTCTTCTTCTTCTTCTCCTTTTTCTTTCTTTTTTTTTCTTACTTAAGCTAAGTTTAAACTTAACCCACTGCTGAATCAACCCATTCGAACGCGAGAGAACTTCGAGTCAAAACCCATTTTTCTCGAATGCCCCCTCGAGTCTCCCTCCGAGCCAAAACTCCCTGACACGAGATCGACATCGTGCGCGTGCACGGCGTCGCACCGCCGCTACGGTGGGCATCGCGATCTTCGGTAGGTCGAAAAACTCACCCAAACATGAAATCGAACTTCGGTTCGACACAAAAAAATTCCAAATTGAAAATTAGCATTTCTCTCGTCACTGCACTCGAACACACCCAACTAAATTGTCTCGCCGCCGCTCCTCAGACCACCAGCGATGCCACGGCTTCCGCCACATCATGTCCATGCTCCATACTACCCTCCCCCATCATCACGTGCAACTCGATCGCTCTGTGGCGACGAAATCACCATTCTTCCAACTCACTGCAAACTTCGAACTTAAACCCTACTTTGGGTTCGTTCGACAAATTCGTGCATTGGAAAAATTATTTAGCAATTTTCTCATCATCACAGAAGCTCAAACAAGCTTCAAACCAAATTTCAATGTTTATAATTGAATCGTTCACCGGGAATTAGGAAAAATGCAATTTTGGTTTAAATTTGAACTGCTCTTAAACTACTTAAGTAAAAATCATCATATTGCTTTTCAAATCATAACTTGGTATGTTCACTCAAGTTATGTAATCAATTCAACGATTTAACGTACTTGAATTTATCATAAAAAATTGCTTTTACTGTAAATTATTTGGTTACAGGGTTAACTTCTTTTTGATCAAGCATAAAAAAAATTAATTCATAGATGAAGTTTTAAACTAACCTATTTGTTGCAAATTTAAATCCATCAAGGATTAGAGAAGTGAAGTTTAAAGTTTTAACTTGATTGAACCTGGTATATGTTAAAAACAGAACATAAAGATGAAAGACAATTATGTCCAGAACAAACATAATTAACATACATGAAACTTTTCATCTGTATATAGCCATATAGCATAATACTTGTTATAAGTTATCTACACAGTTTGAATCATACTTGAAACTTTGCAAAATATGTTCACTCATCTGAATTTTCCCTGGAACAAAGAACTGCCCTTGTTTTGAAACCCTGCAGATAATCTGCTTTTAATTTTTTTCTGTTTTGTTTTGTTAAATGATCTTGAGTTTGTAAAATAATGATGTTTGCTTTTATTTTCTTTCAGGCTTTGCTATATTTTTGATGAATGAATGAACTGAAACAAATATGCATGTATAAATATATAAAGAAGTTTGGGAAAGGTAGGGGTTTACTGGTGTAGGCAAGTTTTTTTTCTTTTGTATTTTTTTGTCATTTGATCAGATATTTTTTTTCCTTTCTTTATTGACTAAGCAATGCTTATTTCGGTCGATATGATTTTGATTTAGGCTTAATAATAGATAGCATTTAGTCCATGTTTCCATCCTTGTTAACATACAATCTTAATTTGATTTTTGTAAGTGCTATTTTGTTTTGTTTTACAGATTTTTTTTCTCCTTGCATATGTCTACATACTTAAATGTATGTTCTTTCTTTCCTTTTTGTCCTATCACTTTGTAATACAAATGTATTTCCATGTCATTTTATATCTGTATGATTTTATTACAATCATAAACCTTGAATTTTATTTCTATTTTAAAGTTAACTATTAACATCGAATTTTATCACATATATTTTATTTATGGTTTAAGACAATTTCTTGTTTGTTATATATTTTATTCATTATTATTGTGATTTATTTAAAACTTAAACTATCAAATATTTATTTATATCCACGTACCTTTCTTTTATTTAATATTAATAATATTTTATTTCTTTTGAAACTTCTTAATTTAAATTCTAAAAATCCGAACAAGTTACCAAATTTAAAATTCAAAATTTTGGAATGTTACAAATACCCCCCTTAAGAAAATTTCGTCCTCGAAATTTGAAAGAGAGAGGAAAGCAACAAAGAATATACGAATTCAGAAAAATAAGGAAATGGCTTACTAGTTTAAGCCGAGATATCCATTCTACAATTTGGATATGATTTCTGCATATTATCTTCAGTTTCCCAAGTGCAGTCCTTTGGATCGCCACTCCACTGTACTTTAACTAGTTTCACAACTTTGTTTCTCAATCGCCTTTCATCACTGTCTATGATCTTTATCGGTTCTCTTTTTACTGCCAAGTTGGGAGTAATCTCAAGGTCCTGCTGAGCTGCCTCTTAAATAATACTATCTAAGTCGTGCACATACTTCCGAAGACTAGAAACGTGGAACAAATTGTGCACACCAAACAACCAGCTAGGTAGCTGCACTCGATATGCTAGAGGACTGATCTTCTCCAGAATAGGAATATAATGCGGTGCTAGCTTCTGGTCTTTCCGAACCTCAATACACCCCGCATCAGAGATACTTTCAGAAATACAGAATCTCTAACTTGAAATTCCAAATCTCTTCTTCGGCGGTCATAATAGCTCTTCTGACGACTTTGAGCTGTCCTCAATTTCTTTCGTATGAAATCAACTTTTTCTATGGCTTCTTTAGTCGTATCTGGTCCAAGGATGAGTCTATCACCTGATTCGATCCAACATGCAGGTGATCGACACGGACGACCGTATAAAGCTTCAAAAGGACCCATTTCTATACTGGCCTGATAGCTGTTGTTATATGAAAATTCGACCAGATGTAAATGGTCCTCCCAAGAACCACCAAAATCAAGTATACAAGTACGCAAAAGGTCTTCCAGAATTCGGTTAATCCTTTCAGTCTGCCCATCAGACTGTGGGTGATAAGCAGTGCTGAAATTCAATCTTGTTCCCAATGCGGCTTGGAATGCCTCCCAAAATCTACTAGTGAAGATCAGGTCACGATCACTCACTATGCTGCTAGGAATACCGTGGAGACGAAATATTTCCTTTACATACAATTCGGCTAAACTTGTAGCAGTGCGGGTAGATTTTACTGGCAAGAAGTGGGCTGTCTTAGTCAAACGGTGCACAATAATCCAAATTGCTTCATTGCCTTTCCAAGTATGAGGCAACCCGTCGATGAAATCCATTGACAAAAGGCTGAAGTAAACCCGCCATTTTCTTTTGGTCGCTTTTAATTTGTTGACAAGTAGCACAGCGACTCAGATATATGGATATGTCTCTTTTCATTATCTTCCACCAGAAAGTTCTTTTAATATCTCTATACATTTTATTGATTCCTGAATGGAAGCTGAATTTAGATTTGTGGCATTCGTCTAAAACTTCACGTTTCAGATCAGGGATGTCCGAAACACAAATCCTGCCTTTTAATCTTATAATTCCATGATCATCAAGTGCAAAACTAGAATCTTCACCTGGACATATTCTTCTACGAATTTCCCGAAGAAACTTGTCTTCGTTCTGCTATCTTGCAATCTTCTTAAGAAGAGTAGGAGCGATAACAAGATATGCGAGAACATCATGTCTTCTGCTCAAAGCATCGGTAACTACATTGGCTTTTCCGGGCATATATAGAATATCTATGTCATACGATGCGAGAAATTCCAACCAACGTTGTTGTCGCAGATTTAGATCCTTCTGGGTAAAGAGATATTTCAAAGATTTATGGTCGGTGAATAATTCAAAATTTTCACCCAGAAGATAATGTCGCCATATTTTCAAAGCGAAAACAATAGCCAAAAGCTCCAAATCATGTGTTGGGTAGTTTCTCTCATGCGGATGTAATTGTATACTCGCGTAGGCAATTACTTTCCCATTTTGCATTAATACTGCACCTACCCCATCACCGCAAGCATCGGTATAAACAGACAATCCCTGATTTCCGTTGATAATAGCAAGAACAGGTGCGGTGGTTAATCTCTTCTTCAACTCCTGAAAAGCTTCGTCACATTCGGAGTCCAATTGAATTTTACATCCTTCATCGTTAGCTTAGTCAACGGACTAGCAATCTTAGAAAAGTCCTGAACAAACTTCCAATAATAGCCTGCTAAACCCAAAAAGCTTCGAACTTCTTTTAGGGTAGTGGGTTTTCTCCAATCAAGAATGGCGGAAATTTTGCTAGCATCAGCAGCAATTCCTTCTTCATTAACAATATGGCCGAGAAATTTAACTTCTTTAACCCAAAAGTGGCATTTGGAAAATTCTGCGAATAAGATGTTCCTTCTCAAAATTTCCAAAATGAACCTAAGATGTTCGGCATGCTCCTCTTCGGCCTTGGAATAGATCAGGATATCATCAATAAACACAAGCACAAATTTATTCAATACTTCCCGGAATACACGAGTCATAAGATCCACAAAGTATGCTGGAGCATTGGTTAGCCCGAAAGGCATGACTAACCATCCGTAGAACATATTACGACCCCTGAAAGAGGTCAAATGAAAACAGTCTTCGACGATTCGTAGTTGATGGGATCCCTGCGCTAGATCCATCTTTGAAAAGAAACGAGCGTCGTGCAATTGATCAAACAGATCATTAATTCTGGACAGTGGAAATTTATTCTTGAGAGTCAGCTTATTGAGATCGCGGTAGTCTACACACAATCTCAAAGATCCGTCCGATTTAGCAACGAACATAACGGCTGAACCCCATTCCGAAACACTGGGTCGAATCAACCCTTTTGCTAGTAGATCATCGATTTGCTGAACTAATTCAACCTTTTCCCTGTGTGCCATCCTACGACTTACGTGAACGACAGGATGAGCATTGGGGACTAGGTCAATTCTGAATTCTATTTCCCGATGTGGAGGTAAAGATTTCACTTCTCTGAACACGTCCGGAAAATCTCTAACAATGGGTATGGACTCCAAACTGGGTTAGGTATAACCCAAGTTATACATCAACCCTTCTCTTTTAGGACTAGGGTCCTCACAAGAAATTTTGATAAAGTCTCCAAATTCGGTTTTAATTGAAATCAACCGATTATTGCAATCCAATTTGGCTTTATATTTTGCTAGCCAATCCATTCCGAGTAAGACTTCAAATTCGTTAAAATCAAGGACAAAGAGACCAATAGGATTTGATAACAAGAATATGAGATAGGAACGTCTCTACATCGAAGACAAAGATTCGCGAGACCTCCAACTGGATTCTTTACGCATATGGGTTCATCAACAAAATCAGGTTCAAGATTCAATTCATTAATAGCTTGATGAGAGATAAAACTATGTTTGGCACCCGTGTCAAATAGAACTCTAACAATGCTATCATAAATAATGAGATTACCTTCCAGAACTCCTTTCCATTTTTCTGCTATGGAAGATGCAGGTTGGTCTTTGACTGCGTACACCTTTGCAGTTTGAGCTTGCTTCATGACTGGGCATTCTTTAACTTCACGTCCCACTTTCTGATAATAGTAACATTTCCTAGGCTTCGCTTGAATGGATTGATCTATCTTTGGCTTCTTACAAATGTTTGATTAATGGCCTTTTTCAAGACAATTATAGCAAGTGACATTCTCTGCTATATTTCCCAGGTTACTCTTCTTTTTCTCCTTGCCTTGCCATGGTTTCTTGCCTCCAAATTTCCGCTTCTTCCAATTTTGATTACCAGAATTTCCTTTCTCCACCGGGGCTTCTTGCATATCAAGTGTAGCATATCTATATCCGATATCAACTAAATCTGAAAAGGATTCTTTAACGTGGCTAGTCATTCTTTCGAGGAATTTCTTATTCATCCCACGAATAAATCTTTCGTTCTTCTTTAAAGGTGTGTTTACCAATTCGGGACCAAAACAAGACAATTCATTAAATTTGTTTAGATATTCCTCGAATGACAAACTCCCCTGCTTTAAGTCCATGAATTCCTGGTACATTCGAGAAATTCCAGATGATGGCAGATAGCGCTTCTCAAACACTTCTTTGAATTTCTCCTAAGTAAACTCGTCTTCTGGTTTATCTACAGTAACTGTCTCCCACCAGGCTAAGGCTTCCCCTTGAAGTTGCCAAGAAGCTATGAGTCACTTTTGATCGTCTTGCATCTTTAGCCCTTTGAAGATTTTCTCACATAATCTGATCCATGCTTGAGCCTCAACAATCAACTCCTTGCCGGTGAACGGCTTACCAGCAAGCCTTGAGAAATTCTTATATAAGTCAGCCAGATTCGGCTGTTGCTGAATAGGTACTGTTGTTACTGTTGTTGGGGGATCTTGGTTAGGTGCTGTAGCATTTCCTTGACCCCTAGCTCTTCCTCTTCGTCCGATCATTCTTACTATCTGTAATTAGTAAGAAAATTGATTTAAATATTCGGACGAAATATCTTAGGAATATCAGCAGTAATTAGATTAAGAAAATTTGGGGTTTCAGTCTCGGTTATACTCATTCTAGGGTATACTTCACCCTATCTCTAATAAGCCATCTAATGTGTTATACTTCGTAGCTAAAGTTCTTACTCAACCTTCAGCTCTGATACCAAATGTGACGGCCCTGACTCGACTTTCGAAAATCGGCACCAAATACGACACTCGTATTCAAATGCAGCAGATCCAAATATCGAATCTGGTTCGTCGGAGCTTATAACAACATCAGATGAATATAAAACAGCGGAACACAATGAACATCATGCATACAACACAGATACAACATCATAATATCCATTACAACATCAGAGTATCTTTATACATATATCACCACAACTCCAAATAAACATCAGAATAATACAACAGTGATCATATATCCAAAATGTCTTCAAAGGAATGAAGTGATAACAAACTCCCAAAAACTAAACATTCGAGATCCCTAAAGCTTCTAAAAAATCTCCAAAGCAAAAGCTCCAAAATACTGCTAACACCAGAACACGAAAACCTGTTACTAGGTTGCCGTGTAGAAATTTTAGGCACCCAGAGTTTAGAAAAGAAACAATAAACTCTGGGTCAGTCATAAGACTGGTATGAGTAAACAAAAAAACAGTTGCTTTTCAATAAACTAGATTTATAAAAGAAAATCTGGTATCTTTTTGGAAAATGAAACTACTATAAGACCTCCCGCCACACACACAATGCAATCGCAGAATTGGAGGAGATTTCTTCTTATGATAGTCAAATATGCTTGATACGATAAAAATTCTTTGATATTATTACTAGTGCATAGTGTAGAAAGCCATTTCGAAAGTATAATATTAATCTTAGCCACAATACAACCATTATTGTATGCCTACTATAGCTACCATCTAAACAGTGGGGCGCCACCATAAGTAAATGGTAGGATATATAACTAAAACTGGACTAGGTCCGTATTGTTTCTTTAGATTTCCAACAAATGGTCAGGCTAAGGAACTTCCTACTGCCACATGGGTACGCCTCTGTCGGGACGTCTCGAGAACCTACCCGGCTCTCTGCCAACACAAGGCCGGGTTACCTCTGTAATTAGGTAACTACAACTCGAGTACGCCACTCCCCGGTCCTTTGGGACCTTTATCCGAGGGCCCTCTGTCATAAAGCAACAACCACACAGTAAATGAGATTGGAGCTACCACATAGGTAAATATCTGGGCTCCATACCATGACATCACCTTTTTCCAAAAGGAAATGACAAACCCTAAAGGGCGCGACCTCATAACCTTGCCGCATCTTTCCTGTTTCGACCATTTCCGGACTGTGAGGTCCGATGAGGTCTCGTCTACAAAGCTACGCTTCACACGAAAGCCATGCTTTGATCACAAATGATCAACAAATGATCATCAACACACAGCAACACTTAGCATGCCCCACTACCAAATTGGAAGTATATCGCTGATGACCTTCAACTACATAACCTTTAAGCTCGTACCTCTCAGAGAAGGGTGTTAAGCTAAGAGAATAAATTCTCCGCCACCAACATATACGTATTTGAAAGAAATCTGCTTTATACCTCAAAGTGTAGTGTCAGACATACAACCATACAAGTCTGTTCCGGGTTTGAACAGAACCGAAGGCACTTCGTCCAATAAAGGAAGAAGCCCTTGCAAATCCGAGTATCCACAATCCCGATCGGACTTCCCATCACTTAGGGAATCTATATACCGGAGCAACTCAGCGCAGAGAAAATCGATAAGTTATCCTATCGTTTTCGAAGACACTCGGTCTTCACCACCGGTCTTCAAATGCTATCCATTTCGATGTAACACTATCTGGAATGGGTTATATGACACAAAGGTCCTCTCCTGGCTAAACTGAATAGTGAGCGTTCAATTGTAAAACACGTGGACATATCAATCACAAAGATTCACATTCAGGGTTCGATGTGGGTTTCGGATAACCAACTGAAATCCGACTCTCTGTCGCATCGAAGTTTAAATGCCGTTTTATAGGCAAAGGGGTTTTCACATCAATACAGAACAAATCACAAATCATAGTGCAGTACAGAGCAATTCACATCACACAGTATTTCGGTCACAACATAAATTACAATCCAGTGCAGAACAATGGTTAATTGTTTTCCAATGTGGTTTTAGTGAATTAACGACATTATTATTTTAATCAATGATAAATTATACTTAACGATAAAAAAATTAATTAAATATCAAATTATTCCACAATCAATTAACTTAATTAACTACTACTTATCTAATTAACAATTTTTTAAATAATTTAGACACTTAATTGTTTAATAATCAATTTTAGTTACAAATTATAAATCATTCTTCACTTAGTTAGTTACAATTATTAATTTAACCAGTCTTGATTTCTTTCGAAAATAATTGATTAATAATAATTATTCATCTAAATTAACATTAAAAAATCTTCTTTAAGCTTTTCGAAATCAATTTATTTCTATTACAAAAATTTTAATGTTAATTGACTTTAACGTTTATCCTAAATTAATTATTTAGTTAAAGCATTAATTAGATTATTAAGTATCCACTTAGTTAATTAAAATTTGTAATAAGCCTTTAACTCAACATAGTCAATATTAATTGCTTCATAAAACTATAATTTGCTTAACATTAAAACTTGAATTTTATTTGGGCTAAACCCATTTTTAAAGTAACCGAGCAAACCCAGGTGTTTACTCGAGTCAAACTCGAGTTCCTGTCATCCCTTCCCCGAATCTATCTCCTTTCTCCCCCGTGCTCTCTTCTTCTTCTCCTTTTTCTTTCTTTTTTTTCTTACTTAAGCTAAGTTTAAACTTAACCCACTGTGTAACAACCCGCATATTTATCGATTTTATATTTAAATATTTTATTCAAATATTTTGTCGTTAATCGGATATTGGTCCGAAAAGCTACTTTTTGCAAACGGTCAAATTAGGACTCGAGACCACTTCCATTGAGTTCGAAATGCCGTTTACAACCTTTTTAAGTATAAATATTGATAGGTTTGGAGTTAGTGGAATTTCACTAACTTTTCCCGCTTTGGACTTTGGGTTAGTTTAGCCTATTAAGCCCAAGTTCCAACCCCCTTCTCATCACTCTTCATAAATTTCCTAACTCAAGCTTTGGCATTAATGGTGAAGAGAATGGGAAATTAAAACTCCAAGCACAAATTCAATTGCAAATCCAACATTCAACTCCAAATTCAAGTAGAAGATATTGGATTCAAGCTTTGGATTGCTTCTCCTTGCTTTCAAGCTTCATTTTCATAAATTTTAGTGCGAAGGTGAGATTTTTATCCCACAAGTCTAGTCTATATCTATATTGGACTGTTGGGAATGATTCCTTATCACTTTAGCATGTACATTTGCATTTGGTTTGGATTGGATTGGCGAAAAATTCCAACTTTAAGTGTTTTTGGTGAGAATTTGCCCTTAGGTCGCTCTGCCTTTGCTAGGTCGTTCGCGTGGAAAAGTCTCGGCCTTCAAATAGCTTGTTTCCGACCTAAAATGGCCTATAACGTTAGGTCGCTTGGCGCATCGGAATTAGGTCGTGGGTCGTTGGGCTTTAGGTCGTGGGTCGTAAGCTCCTTAGGTCGTAGGTCGTTCGAATGTTAGGTCGCTCGGCCCTTATCCCCTTAGGTCGCTAAGTCGCGACGTTTTAGGTCGTAGGTCGTATGGACCTTAGGTCGTAGGTCATAGGGACCTTAGGTCGTAGGTCGTATGGACCTAGGTAGTAGGTCATGCGAATGTTAGGTCGCTCGGCCCTTATCCCCTTAGGTCGCTAGGTCACGACGTTTTAGGTCGTAGGTCGTATGGACCTAGGTCGTAGGTCATTAACTCATTAACACGTACGGCTCTTTACTACTTTAGGTCGCATGACCTATAGGTCGCTTGCTCCAGTTTGGTCGCTCGGCCACTTTGTTAAGTCGCTCGTCCTGTTGCTCTGTTAGGTCGCAACCTCTGTTAGGTCGGCCATGTTGGGTCGCGAGTCATCATTAGGTCGCGAACACCCCTAGGTCGCAACCATTAAGTCGCTTGACCCCTTAGACCCCTAGGTCGCAACCATTAGGTCGCTCGACCCTATTCCTCTTAGGTCGTTAGACCTCATTTTGTCTTCACTAGGTCGAACCCCGTAAGCGGTGGCGTTGCCCCCGCACCCCCACCTAGGGGGTTGCCACCCCCCCCCCCCCCCCCCCGGACCCCCCCTCCGTAGGGGATCTTATCTGAAAAGCATTGAGCTGATTTCCTTGGATTTTATTCACATCTCCGAATGCGATCTTTGTGATTGATTGTTTCTACAATTGCTTCTGTGTTTTGTCATTTTATAATATAAAGGTTTCAATACTAGTAGTAAATATCAAAACTCTTTTAACAAACAATTTCAACTCTATTTTTAATAACAAAGCTCTTTTCTTAAACCGTTTTCCAATCTATTAGTATATACAAACCTTTACCTCACTCGGATGAGAAATCTAATTAAACGACTTAGTAAAACAAGTGGTATGAAATGCTTGCGTTCACTTCGTCGGTTAATTCTTGGACTTGTTCGATCGAACCTCTTGTGACAATTTTATTAGTGAAGATTTACAGTTTGTTCGTAAATATTTAAGTTAAGCAAGTGGTTATGGGACATGAAGCTAAACTTATATATTTACTAGCTTAGTGTAATTGACACTTCTCGTTGATCATGACGATCATTCTGATGCTTTAGACTAGCAACTGTGCGATGTCTCTTGTTGCGAGGTTAGACCAGACACCACTTGTGTGATTCCACTCACACATACCTTTTTGCTTTTTGGTTAGTTTGGACCTCAATCTGTGTGATTCCATTCACACATGTGGGGTAGCTCCCCTTGGTCTTCGGACCGTCATGTGATAGGCCTCTTTCTCTTTTCTATGATTTCTGGACTTCTTGCATTGATTTCTAGAATTAATGTCATTGACTTGTTATGAGTACAAGTTTGGGGTATGATGCCCTTTCCGAATCTTTGAGACGATTCTTGTGATATTGATTATCTCTTATTGATTGATCTTCTGTTGATCATTATTTACATACTTATAGTGGTATGTCATTACGGATATTTTATGTTTATGCCATATCTTTTATGTTATATCATGACATCTGATATTTATAGCTAGACTGACCCGTTTATTATTTTCTTAAATAATACTCGGGTCAGACCAAGATGTTATAGGTGCTTCTGCTTGACTTCTTCCCAGGGATTCATCACTCTGACTTTTGGCTAACTATTTTGATTAGCAGTTTTTGTTGTATACACTTGAGATATAGACTCATAGTTGTATTCTTTTGTATAGCACGTGTTGCTATTATTTTGTATTATTGTGGATCTTTTGACCACTACTCTGATGTACACTTTCATGTGTTAGTTATATATTCATATCTTCTTCCGCCTTTGTGATATGGATGTCTGTGACTGATTTGCGTTATGCTTATTTCTATGTTTGTTTCCGAAGATTATTTATAGCCACCGTGTGATAAGCAATTACATGGATGGTCGCTCCTTAACAGCCTTATTCTCCGTGCTAGTTGACAGCACTACTCCGTAGTGTCTTGGCTAGCGTGGGTATAGAGGTGGGGCGTCACACACTGCTGAATAAACCCCTTCGAACGCGAGAGAACTTTGAGTCAAAACCCCTTTTTCTCGAATGCCCCCTCATATTGCTTTTAAAAATCATAACTTGGTATATTCATTCAAGTTATGTAATCAATTCAACGATTTAACATGCTTGAATTTATCATAAAAATTTGTTTTTACTGTAAATTTTTTGGTTACAGGGTTAACTTCTTCATGATCAAGCATAAAAAAAAATTAATACATAGATGATGTTTTAAACTAACCTATTTGTTGCAAATTTAAATCCATCAGGGATTAAAGAAGTGAAGTTTAAAGTTTTAACTTGATTGAACCTGGTATCTTTTAAAAACAGAACATAAAGATGACAGACAATTATGTCTAGAACAAACATAATTAACATACATGAAACTTTTCATCTGTATATAGCCATATAACATAATACTTGTTATAAGTCATCTACATAGTTTGAATCATACTTGAAACTTTCCAAAATATGTTTACTCACCTGAATTTTCCCTGAACAAAGAACTGTCTTGTTTCGAAACATTGCAGATAATCTGCTTTTAATTTTTTCTGTTTTGTTTTGTTAAATGATCTTGAGTTTGTAAAATAATGATGTTTGCTTTATTTTCTTTCAGGCTTTGCTATATTTTTTATGAACAAATGAACTGAAACAAATATGCATGTATAAATGTATAAAGAAGTTTGGGACTGGTAGGTGTTTACTGGTGTAGGCAAGTTTTTTTTCTTTTGTATTTTTTTGTCATTTGATCATATATTTTTTTTCCTTTCTTTGTTGACTAAGCAATGCTTATTTCGGTTGATATGATTTTGATTTAGGCTTAAGAATAGATAGCATTTAATGCATGTTTCCATCCTTGTTAACATACAATCTTAGTTTGATTTTTGTAAGTACTATTTTGTTTTGTTTTACAGATTTTTTTCTCCTTGCATATGTGTACATACTTGCACTTAAATGTATGTTCTTTCTTTCCTTTTTGTCTTATCACTTTGTAATACAAATGAACTTCCATGCCATTTTATATCTTTATGATTTTATTACAATCATAAACCTTGAATTTTATTTCAATTTTAAAGTTAACTATTAACATCGAATTTTATCACATATATTTTATTTATGGTTTAAAGGCAATTTCTTGTTTGTTATATATTTTATTCATTATTACTATTATTTATTAAAACATAAACTGTCAAATATTTATTTATATCCATATATCTTTCTTTTATTTAATATTAATAATATTTTATTTCTTTTGAAACTTCTCAACTTAAATTCTAAAAATCTAAACAAGTTACCGAATTTAAAATTCAAAATTTTGGGATGTTACATGTAACGACCGGGATTTTTAAGCGTTGAATCTGGGATATTTAAAAGGTTTTAAGTATAGAAATTGAATTATAAATTGGTTTTGAATATGGAAAACTTGGATTTACCTATTCGAAAGTTACATGATTTTGGCACTTGCATATTTAAATTGAGTAAGTATAGGTATCGGGAAGCCATTTGGCTGGATTTGGACATGCTAATTGCTAAAATAGTAAGCCGCTTGCTTAAAAATGCTAAATAAAGGTACGCCTACGCATTAAAAATAAGAAACATGAACTGTTTTTGTTTTTCCGACCGTGTGGGTCGATGCACATATATTTATATCTCTTGTCAAATTGCAAAAGCTCCTCCGTACAAAGGAGACTCTGCCAAAATTTTCCGAAAATTTTGGTAGTTAGAAAATTTTTGATATTTTTTTTTCATTAGCAACAAAACGATTTCAAATTGAAAATTGAAATAAATTAGTGGATGAAACTAATTTAAAATAATGATATGAATCAGTTATAAATGGAAGATAAAATTCAATATTCAGAGTTGAAGATAAATTGAATTCATATGGAAATGGAAAAACTAATTTGAATAGAAGTAGATATGAAAACTTCTGTAAGGAAATGTATAAAATGATTTTAAAAGCTATGATTGGATATTATTGCTAAATAGGATATGCAAGTATTATAAAGGGAAAGGAAAATCGGTTTTGATTTTAGAAGATAAATTTGAATTGCTCGACAAAAAGGTATGTGTTTAAATTTCTGTATGAAATTTGATTGGGTTTTTGATTTAGCCACTTGGCCTTTTGTTTTCTTTTGAAATTTGGGAGCCCGTAGAGGCATTTTGTAGTTGTACCGAGCTAGCCGCGCAAAGGAGACGCTGGCGAAATTTTTCAAAAATTTAGGGAGTTAGAAATTTTTTGAGAAATTTTGAAATTTAAAACTTGATTTTGAATTATAATTTGAATGGTTAAATCAGTTAAGTGGTTTGGAAAATACAGAAAAGTTTGGAAAGTTAGTAAGATGGATAGTGTGTCTTTAATAAAGATTGTTTGGTTGTTCTTAAAAACTGTTTGGTTTTGGGAAAATAGTAAACGGGTATTGGACCATTCTTCCTAACTAGTAATTTCGAGGACGAAATTCTTTTAAGGGAGGAAGAATGTGACGACCCAGATTTTTAAGCGTTGAATCTGGAATATTTAAATGGTTTTAAGTATAGAAATTGAATTATAATTTGGTTTTGAATATGGAAAACTTGGATTTATCTATTGGAAGATAGATACAGCAATTTGTTGAATAATATAATTATTCAATTCAATAATTGCAGATTGAGTAAAATATTTAATCTTGAGTTTCGAGCTTGTTAAAAATATTTTAAAGGCTTGTAAAATTTATATCGATAGTACTGAAGATAGTAAAAGTGTTAAAATTGAATTTGGAAGTGTTTTGTTGAGTTTTGAAATTTATATAGTTTAAATTGATATTTAAAAATAGCCATCCGAGGCACAGTCTCAGAATTCGACGAAACTAGTTTCACTGGATTCGTAATATTGTATTATTATCGGATTTCAAATTTCGTAGTCTTTGGAGTTGTCGTGTGATCGTAGGATAGGTAAACGCGCTAAAATTCATATCGAAATTTAATATTATAACTGGGTCCAAAAGGATATCTTCTCCATACGATCGAATTAGGACACGAAACCTTTTCCATTGTGTTCGGAATAGGGGTGTAACATTATAAACGCCTAGCGGCACGACTCGATAGGATGTCAAGATTTTAATCTACGTAAATAGAGACGGTTTAAATTTAAATTTAAATTTATTGTTTAACCAGTCAAATTTCCTTTCACTTCAAAACTTTTTCCCCATCGTTTCAGAACACTGTAGCTTGTTACCTCGAGCAAGCAAACATCTTCTCTTGTCTTCCCTCAGAAGCTAAAATCCAATCAACGCCATTTCTTTTCGTTTTAAATCTCGATGTTCCTTTTATTCTTTGCATAGCTCAACCGAGAGCACTTCTTTTCTTCCCTTTACATTATCGCGATTCAATGGCAAGCTTTCTTTCTTTCTTTGGAATTCAAATCTCGAATTCATTCAACCTCTCGTTCCTTTAAAAAAAATAGATTAATAATTCAAAAGAAAAAGGTGCCGAAATCAACATAAGGCTTCAAAAATGAAAATTCAATGAATTTCCTTCAAATAGCAGAACGAATGTGATTCGAACTCAAATCCCTTCAAAGCGCGACTACCTCGCGTCGAAGAACTCTAGCACGAGACAGTTAGATGCGCGCTCAAAGGCAAGAAAAGGGTGATCATGCTCTCGTTAGGGCAACTCGTTCTCGGGCTAGGATAGATCAATTGGGCGGGAGGGGAACTCGCGATGGCATCGAGATCGGTTGTTCGAAGATTCTAAGGAAGTGGAGGAAGGCGATGCTTCTCGATTGAAGACGCAATGGTGAAAATCGCGATTTTCATTTGTGTGGGTTCGGTCACGACTGGGAAGGGAGGCTGTTGGTCAGTGACGAGGTAAGAATATTTTCTTTTTGTTTTATTAATTTATATATATGTATATATGCAGAAAAAAAATATCCATAGAGAAGAAATACCAGTATGTGAAATTTTTTATACAAGTATGAATAAATATAACTGGCATGCTATAATGTACTTAGGTAAGTGAAGTTTTATGTAAATAAGAGCTTAGGAAGAAGGAAATTTTAAAGTGTTGAATATTTATATAAAATTAGATTTTTGAAAACTATAGATTAATTGTTAGTATATGGGTTTCAAAAGAAAAGAAATAATTATTTATTTTTGGAAAATTGGTTTGAATAAAATAATTGGCAAATCAAATTTGGTTAAATGGTAATTGATAATTTAATTATTTCAAGCATTAATAAAACCCATAATGTTTATACAAGGTCTGAAAATCGTGGAAACAAATCGAGAATGAAGTGGGTTGTAAAATAGGAATCAAAGTTGAGTTAAACTCACTCATCTAGGTTTTATTTAAATTTAAATAGTTAAATTTAAATAATGGTTGAATGATTGAATTGATTTGATTGCTATATTATATGTGGTAGTATATATAGTATGTACTGGAGTGATTGATTCCCCGCATTTTATAGCGGATGAGACCCTATGCGCCGCATAATAGCGGATGATATTATATAAATCCCATATACCGCGATATTCCACCTCGAAGTGGAATTGGTATTTTATATCGTGCTAATATTTGTGGATGTAGGGAAACAGGTTGGAGGGATCCAACTAGATTTCTCAAAATTTTATAGATTGTTCTAATAATTATGTATCATGATTATTTGATATTCTGTGGTGAATTTCATTGATAATTGGAATACTGAATGCTATGGTTTTCTTGAATATATATTTCAGTACACCGATTTATCAAAATATATAGAATTGGATTTTTGAAAAGAGAAAATAAAAGAGAAAATCTTTAAGTAAAATAATTATAGAGAATTTGAATAAATTTAAGAATGAATTGGAAAAGAATAAAAGTGTTTTAAAATTCTAATAAATAAGTTCCAGGTAGAAAAAAGGGATTTTCAATAAACAGAAAAATAATGAATTTTAAATTTAAGTGATGTTATATCAAAAGATGAAGAATTTATTTAAAAGGATAAAGAAGAAATTTGGGAAATACGAAATTGGTATTTTTAGTTAAAAAGGATTTTAATTATAATTAAGAAACAAAACCTGAAGTTAATGGATTTTGAAATAAATGAGTAAGTAAAGGAATTTATTTCAAATGGAGTAATTTGAAAATCAATTTGAAAATCGATTTAAGTTTTTAAAATCGGAATCTTAAAAGGGAAATGAGACTAAGGAATTTATAAACTAGGTTCATAAAAGTGAAGTGACATATCAATGGAAATTTGGAAGAATAAATACACGGTGGGAATTTATTAAGGGAAATGGGTAAGTTTGTTTAAAATAAATAGTGATTTATTTTTAAAGGATGGAAAGAGAAGAGTATTTCCCTGGATACCCAAGTATGTTTTCAAAGTAAATTTTTAAATATAAGTTAAAAGTTTTAATGTTGTTTTAAAAAGTATATTTTGGAAATTTTATTATTTTTAAATATTTAAATTCTAAGCTAAGTATTTTTTTTAAACTATTATCGTAGTAATTATTTAAAGATGACTTGGTATTTTGTTTAAAAAAGGAGAAAATCTAGTTTTATATTTTATAAAGTAACCTCATTTTCAAATATTCCTATAGTATATATTTTTAATAAAGTATTGAAGTAGTTTTCAATTCAAATATTAAAGTATATTTTATAATAAAGTGTTTTAAATTATTTTAAAAATCTTAAGCTTTGTACTTGGTATTTCCAGTGGAAATAAACAGTTGGGAATTTATCCCATGAGAAGAGTGTGGTTTGAAAACTGTTTTCAAAAGGGTTGAAAATGGAAATATATCTTGCGAAGATATTTTGAGGTTAATAAATAATTTGGCGAAATTATTTATGGTTGATGGTTGTTTGTGAATGTTAATTGATAGTTAAATAGCCGACTATCGATATTGGCCAATGCGTTGATCGTTTCGAAGAGACGGGGATCGGGATTATTTTCTCGAAAACCATTTCGATCTGATTTGTACATTTTCGTGGAAAAACGAGTTCGGAGTTGAAGATGGAGCACTGAAGTGCAAGGGCTAGTCGCTACTAATCCTTAGGATGATTCCAAAATGGATGTAGTGGGAGTAGTGCCTTCGGTTCCGTTCGAACCCGGGATGGACTTGTATGGATGAATGCTTTCGAGACATCGTCTGGTGGACGATGGGCATTCTAAGTGAAAAGTTCTAAAAGGAAACGCTTAGCCTCAACAACCGGGAATGACTAAAAATCAGGGGTTATGCAGCAAGGCTAGGTGGGTAGCGCCCATTAGGGTGAGGTCATCCCTGTCTAGATGTCCCTTTTTTTGGCTTAGTGGTGCGGTTGCTGATCCCAACTGTGAGGTGATCTTACTCGGGATTATCCAGTAAGGGGTAGTCCCGGTCTAGTGTTGCAGAGGGTCGGGAGTGATCCTCGGTATGCTGATCCAGACCATATATCGTAACAGGTGGTACCCTAATACCTAGTCATTTGCTGGAAATTCATTCTCCCTACGCGCCTGTACGGTTTTGATTGTGCCCAACTATTGCTGAAACGTGAGATGCAAGCATTTTAGCTAGATTCTATTTTACTTTCTATAGACACTATTATAATATTAGAGAATTTTAATAAAAAGTGTTTTGGCTATCCTAAGGTAAAAACCCGACATATTTATTTGTGGCGTCGTCTTACGAGCTGCTTTTGATTTCAAAGGATTTTGAAACTTTAATAATCCAATTGAGTGTGGTTTTCTCACGCTGGTATTCCAGACTGACTCGAGTGTTATTCAACTGTAATGCTCGGGTCAGACCGTGTATTATAGAATATAGGAAAGGATGATGTGAAGCTCAGGAGACGAGCTGGATAGGGATACATACTTCCGTACTTGATTATTGTTCCGCAGTGTATTCAGTTTTGTGGATAAGTTTATATGACTGTCTAGTTGTATGTCATTGATGTTGTTGAACTCTGATGATGTATTCTGATGATGTATATATATAAAACAGATATAGGTTTCTTTTGTGTAAAGATCAGTTATTATCTATTATATTTTATTCCATTGCAATGGTTAGATTCTGATGTTGGTTTCTATTTTCTTCTTCTACCTCTTCTTCTTTAACCCAAATAGTTCAGTTTCTCGGGCATCGAAAAATCGGGCTGTGACATTGTGGTATTAGAGCCAGGTTGGTGATAACCTTGGCCCTGTTGGGAATTACTCATTAGAGATAAAGTCGTAGCACTCTAGAATGAGTTTCAGCGTATTAATAGTTATGAGCGTGTATTTGTTAGTGGGTATAAAAATAGTTTTATATTATCTTGATTGATTTATTGAGTCGCATATGAACCTTTGTCGGCATAGTCTGGACAACTGTATCGAAAGGGTTACTAAACACTTCGATAGAACAATTGACACAGTATTGTTTTAAATGTGGGTGAATGAAATAATTTTACACAAAATATATTTTGATATAAAAGAAATATTTCCTTAAATTGTTATATAACTTAGATGTTTGGATGATAATATTTTTAACAAATAAGATTATAAAAAAATTTGGAATGACTTGGATAATCAAATGGAAATTTGTATGAGCATAAATTATACAAATGAATTATAGTTAAAATTTGATTTAAGTCAAGTTTTGAAATTTTAAAACCCTGGAGATTTTGGAAGTGTTTTTTGAAGTGTTTTGAAGATAAATAATAGCATTATTATTTTGGAGGTATTTCTGAAAGGAAATTGTTTCAAATAAATTTTAGGAAGGGATATAGCATTGAGCTCACTTCAGTCGTTGGAAAATAATCATAGTGATGACTGCGCAACATCATCAATTTTCATTTTGCAGCCAAATTGATTTATTCAGAAGAAGTAGTTTTTTTTTGAAACCAGGATGGGTTTAAAAATTTGAGAAGTGTAATTTTGAGATAATGGTGATTTTAAAATGATTTGAACCAAAAGACGGGTGTTTGAAATCCTGAATCCTTATTTGAATTGAAAATCCTGATGTGGTAAGTTATAAACTTGTAAAGTTGAGATGATTTTTAAATAAGGAAGGAAAATATGAACTTTGAATGTTGGAATTAAAATTTAAAGTGAAAAGTTAAATAAATTTAATTTGGAGAAACTCAATTGTGTAAAATTTGATGGATGGTTGGAATAAATAATTAGTAAATCTTGAATGTGATTGGAATGGAAAAATAGAAATTAAATTTGGATTGGGAGGTAAAATTTAATTGGATTGAAGTAAATTGAAAATAAAACCCAGTTGTATTTGAATCAAGTTGAAATTGAAATGAAATGAAATAAATTGAGATGTAGATGATATTAAGTGAAAGTATGTTCTTACTTAATTTAAATTCAATTGGATTAAGTGGATTAAAAGGAATGGTATGTAGCTAGATTTAACTGAAGTTAAGTTGAATAAAATTAAATTGAGATAAATAAGCTTTGAATGCTTATAAAAGAATTGAAAAGCATTGAAATAAAATATAATCCCTAGTTAAAAGTAAAGTGAAAATGTGATTGACTATAAATGGACGGAGAAGTATGAATACTAATAAGTGAGCAGCTTATAAAAGTGTAAAAAGGGAATAAATAAGCCGAGAAAAAAAAGTGTTGGAATTTTGGAAAATGAAGGAAAATCCAAATTGGAATCATAAAAAAAAATTGAACTCAGGAAAATTTAATGAAGTGATTTTTTTGTAATAAAATCGAATATTGATTTAAAAGTTGGAAGCAAGCTAATTAGCTAAATAAATTATTTGATAGAGTATGTTAATAAAATTTAACTCGGTTAAATAAAATGGATTGTAAAGTTAATAATGAAATTTGGAAATAAACTCGAATTATAAATAGAATTCGACTTGTATTGATAATGAATTAAATAAGTCTAGATGTTATAAAAATAAAATGAAATTGCTTAGGAGTTGAAATAAAAGGATTTTAGAATTGGAATGTTTCAAGCTTAATAGAATGGTTTCAAATAAAATGAATGCAGGTAAGAAATGAAAACTTGAGCCATAAATTAAATTTGACTTGAATTGTTAGTAAATTGAATACAATTGAAATATTGTCGAATAAAAGGAAGTTGGATTGAAACAGAAATGGTTTGAATTGCAAATTAAGTTCAAGAAGGTAGAACTAAATTGAAAATGACCTTGTAATTAATTAATTGAGTCGTGAATGAATCGAATTTGGAAATTAAAATTTATAATAACCAATCAAATAAATTTGTAGATTGAAATGAGATTTGATTGAAATAAAACCAAGTTAAATTAAAAAGGAAAATCTATTTTGCGAATGAAGTGAGCTTAAGTTTTGAAGTTGGACTAAATTAAAGTCAATAAACTTAAGTTTAAAATTTATAGAAGCCTGGCTTCGAGGAAGGGTGAAAGTTCACTAAATGAAAGTTCGGGTTAAATTAATTTGGAAAATAGTTATTAATATAAGCATCGAATGTTGTCAAGCTCAATGACATGGTTTTAAAATGAAACCAATGTGGAGACGAAAAGAAATGCAAATGTACGGTTGGTGAATAAACTAGAAATGCGATGGAATCTAAAATAAAATGAGTTGGAATCAATTGAAATAAATGAGAGTTGTTTGGGTTAAAAATGAATTGAATGTAAGCAATTGAGTTGTAAACCATTTAAATTGAATGAAGTTGTATATGAGTTGGTTGTAAACAATTAAAGTTAATGTCGGAACCCTATAAGTTGCTTATAAATATTGTTTAACTTGCATTGCTTATAGAAACTCATATGTTTGCTAGTTAAATATGTAAAATGTTGTTAAGTTACATGATTTTGGCACTTACATATTTAAATTGAGTAAGTATAGGTATCGGGATGCCATTTGGCTGGATTTGGACATGCTAATTGCTAAAATAGTAAGCCGCTTGCTTAAAAATGCTAAATAAAGGTACGCCTACGCAATAAAAATAAGAAATATGAACTGTTTTTGTTTTTCCGACCGTGTGGGTCGATGTATATATATTTATATCTCTTGTCAAATTGCAAAAGCTCCTCCTTACAAAGGAGAATCTGCCAAAATTTTCCGAAAATTTTAGGAGTTAGAAAATTTTTGAATTTTTTTTTTCATTAGCGACAAAACGATTTCAAATTGGAAATTTAAATAAATTAGTGGATGAAACTAATTTAAAATAATGATATGAATCGGTTATAAATGGAAGATAAAATTCAATATTCAGAGTTGAAGATAAATTGAATTCATATGGAAATGGAAAAACTAATTTGAATAGAAGTAGATATGAAAACTTCTGTAAGGAAATGTATAAAATGATTTTAAAAGCTTTGATTGGATATTATTGCTAAATAGGATATGCAAGTATTATAAAGGGAAAGGAAAATCGGTTTTTATTTTAGAAGATAAATTTGAATTGCTCGACAAAAAGGTATGTGTTTAAATTTCTGTATGAAATTTGATTGGGTTTTTGATTTAGCCACTTGGCCTTTTGTTTTCTTTTGAAATTTGGGAGCCCGTAGAGGCATTTTGTGGTTGTACCGAGCTAGCCGTGCAAAGGAGACGCTGGCGAAATTTTTCAAAAATTTAGGGAGTTAGAAATTTTTTAAGAAAATTTGAAATTTAAAACTTGATTTTGAATTATAATTTGAATGGTTAAATAAGTTAAGTGGTTTGGGAAATATAGAAAAGTTTGGAAAGTTAGTAAGATGGATAGTGTGTCTTTAATAAAGATTGTTTGGTTGTTCTTAAAAACTGTTTGGTTTTGGGAAAATAGTAAACGGGTATTGGACCATTCTTCCTAACTAGTAATTTCGAGGACGAAATTCTTTTAAGGGAGGAGGAATGTGACGACCCTGATTTTTAAGCGTTGAATCTGGAATATTTAAATGGTTTTAAGTATAGAAATTGAATTATAATTTGGTTTTGAATATTGAAAACTTGGATTTATCTATTGGATGGTAGATACAGCAATTTGTTGAATAATATAATTATTCAATTCAATAATTGAAGATTGAGTAAAATATTTAATCCTGAGTTTGGAGCTTGTTAAAAATATTTTAAAGGCTTGTAAAATTTATATCGATAGTACTGAAGATGGTAAAAGTGTTAAAATTGAATTTGGAAGTGTTTTGTTGAGTTTTGAAATTTATAGTTTAAATTGATATTTAAAAATAGCCATCTGGGGCACAGTCTCAGAATTTGACGAAACTAGTTTCACTGGATCCGTAATATTGTATTATTATCAGATTTCAAATTTTGTAGTCTTTGGAGTTGTCGTGTGATCGTATGATATTGAAACGCACTAAAATTCATGTCAAAATTTAATATTATAACTGGGTCCAAAAAGATATCTTCTATATACGATCGAATTAGGACTCGAAACCTTTTCCATTGTGTATGGAATAGGGGTATAACATTATAAACGCCTAGCGTCATGACTCGATAAGATGTCAAGATTTTAAGCTACGTAAATCGAGAAGGTTTAAATTTAAATTTAAATATAATGTTCGACCAGTCAAATTTCCTTTCACTTCAAAACTTTTCCCCATCGTTTCAGAACACTGTCGCTTGTTAACTCGAGCAAGCTAACATCTTCTCTTGTCTTCCCTCAGAAGCTAAAATCAAATCAACGCCGTTTCTTTTCATTTTAATTCTCCATGTTCCTTTCATTCTTTACATAACTCAACCGAGAACACTTCTTTTATTCCCTCTTCACTATCGCGATTCAATGGCGAGCTTTCTTTCTTTCTCTGGAATTCGAATCTCGAATTCATTCCACCTCTCATTCCTTTAAAATAAAATCGATCGATAAATCAAAAGAAAAAGGGGCCGAAATCAACAGAAGGCTTCAAAAGTGAAAATTCAATGAATTTCCTTCGATTGGCAGAACGAATGCGAATCGAACTCAAATCCCTTCGAATCGCGACTACCTCGCGTCGAAGAACTCTAGCACGAGACGGTTAGATGCACGCTCAAGGGTAGGAAAAGGGTGATCGTGCTCTCGTTAGGGCAGCTCGTTCTCGTGCTAGGGCAGATCAATTGGACAGGAGGGGAACTCGCGATGGCATCGAGACCGGTTGTTCGAAGAGTTTAAGGAAGTGGGAGAAGGCGATGTGTAACGACCCGCCATTTCGTACCATTCAAATCGACAATAATCCACACATGTTAGACTTGAACGATGCAAAATAACAGATTGTAAATAAATTTGGAGCAAATGAAATCAAATACACAGAATCGCAGAAACAGAACAATCAGAATAACTCACAGCGGAATATAAAAATAACATAGTAGTTCATGAAGCTACTAAAACAGAGTCTCAACCCAAATACATAATAACAGTCTGAAACAACATAATAGAAATCCCAAGTACATAGAAGTTCACTAATACATGAGATAAACTAGAACAGCTGAAACAGAAATAGATATATAAATCGATAGGCAGAATCTCCAGCAAAGACCAGCTCCAGAAAGAGAATCCAAAGCTGTGAATACTCAGACTGACCCGAGCGTAAAGCAGGACACAACACACTCGAGTCAGGACAATATATACTTATATAATGTAAACCAACTCAAGTGAACTATAATAAGGTACAAGTAACTTAAAGGATGCCTGGGACCGTCCATCCTCTAAAGATCCGTTGAACTATTTACTATATAGTAATATTTCTCTATTATAATAATGTCTACAGTAAAATAAACTTACTTTTAAATAGCTTTCCGGGCTACCCATATCACCCTTCACACATAATAGTCCCAGTAGTCCATCCAATATCATGATATCTCCAGATCAGGAAACTAGCAGAAGATACCACACGGGCTACGGGAGAAAACAAACTCGTAGTTAAGGCTCGGTATGGTAGGTGACACGACACATAAGGCAATACCAGGGTAGATATACCAATTACGCACATGGGATGGTCGTAACGCAGCAGCCACATACGCCCACCTCAGAACACACTCCCATATTCAAATCGGAGGATGGCCATCTAATCAATCACAAGTAAGAGTATAGTATCGAACGAATGTGTCCGACCAAAAGAGCTATCCCTTTTGGCCCGAGATCGCTCCTGTTTTAGCCACCTTAAGCCAACCCACGGGAGTCGGTCCACGTAATATACCTCAAGAACGACGCCACCATCCTACTTCATTCTGGAATCTCCATCGCGTACACAGTTGTTAAAGTAGTTTTCGGTATCGACAGAGAGTATGTCCATATCTGATCCCGGTCTCTTTAACAACCAATCGTTATTATAACCCGTAGTTATAATTTAAAAATCATAGTTTATACTTCAAAATAAAGTATCATTTCAAATTCAAATCTTTATCAAAATAAAGATCTAATCATTTCCGAACCATTTCAATATATCAAAATATCATATCTTTCAAAATTCATTTCAATTAATTATTTAAATTCAAATCCAAATATACGCATTTAAATATCTTTTTTAATTCAAAAAAATCATTCATTTATTATCATTTTTAATTCAAAGATATCATTCATTTATTATCATTTCAAATCACCTTTTAAATAGTTTATATTTAAATCAAAACAATTCAATTAAACCGTTTAAAAGTGAAGTCATTATATTTAAATCAAATATTTAGTTCCCAAAATTTTAGACAAATTCTGAGCTCCTTTATTGAAATCAAACCCTCAAACATTCATTTCAGCCTACCGCAACACTTATCAAGTGCTACTGTAGCCCTTTATTTAGTTTCAGATTTTAATTATCTTTCTGTTATCGCTGCACTTACCAAGTGTTGTAATACCACTTAGTTATAATTTATATATAGTGCATTTGTATCAACCACAGCACTTACAAAGCGCTGTAATATCATTTACGTTAGAAATAATAGCATTTAAAAATACTGTTAATTAAATTTCCAATATTCAATATAATTTCACAAACAATTACATTTTTATTTAAAACATTTTTAACTTATAAAATCACATATTTTCACTTTTAAAACAATCATTTAATTTTCCTTAAATTCATGATTTTATAAGGTTAACTTTCCATTCAAAAATCAATATTTAATAATAATTCACTTATTAAATTCCAACATTCAAATTTAAATTCATCAAAATAAATTTTAACTTAACATTTATGTTTAAATTTTCAAATATAACTTATTTTCATTTTATTTACTTAACTTCAAAATTCACTTTTAAAACAAAATTCATAAATTCCAATTTAAGTTATATTTCCAAATTTCAACTTAAATATTCATTCATTTGACATTTTAACTTTATTCAAAATCATTAATATATTATAAAAATCATTTTAAATTCATTTTAATTCAAATTATCATAAATTTATAATATTTCCATTTTTACTTTAAATTCCATTTATCACAAATTATAATTTCCAAAATAACTTACATTTCAAATTTTCTACTTTACCATTAATTTATTTCACTTATAAATTCTCATAAAATCAATAATACTTTACAAAAATCATTTTTAATTAAGTTTTAAATCAAAATATTATAATATTTCCATTTCAAACATATTTTAAAAAATTTAGAAAAAATATATTTTAACTACGGTTTTGTATATAATTTTCTAGCCTAAGTAAAGTGATACGGGTAATATATCATTTCAACCCGTAATTTACAAAGAAAATCTGGGTTTTATCATTTCAAACCCGTAGTCCCAAGTAAATGAAAATAATTGAAAATCCTTAAGGGGTATCATTTCAGTCCATAACGATTTTCCCCTATTCTAAAGTCCGCTCGGGTATGTATCATTTCAACCCATAGTGATTCTAATCTAAAGGGAACTTGTAGTGTGATAAACTGATAAAAAATACAAAATAGCATAATATAATAGTAACAGATGATATAATAGGTGTTTAAGCATGGATGAACATCATATGATCATAATATAGCAGATATAATATGTTGATGCGTTTTACAGATTCAAATGAAATTAGTTTACAAGTTATATAAGTACATAACCGTCTGGTGAGACTAACTCACTGGTATAAGCTGGAGATGACAACTGGAACACACAAACTGAGATCTTCAAAGCATGATAGCACGATAATGATTCGATTTTGAGAGAGCCAAAAATTAATTGCCTTGAACACATTCAAATAAGACAATACAAACAACATAAGTTTTCAACTCAAAATACGATTAAACAGTGGTAGAAATGAATGCATAAATCATTTCGAAACCACTTGCACTTTCCTTCTACAACTTATGCTTTAGCCATAGGTCTGGTTTGCATGGCCAAAGTGTGTGTTAGGGTCAGGTTTGGGTTCAATTGGGTCGGCCAAACATGCATGGTGATGGAGAAAAAGTAGTGCAAAGAAATATGTGCATGGACAACAACTACAAAGGCAAACTACAAGGACTCAATGCAACATTGGGCTCAGCCCAAGCAAGACCAGGCACGGCCATCTCTGATTGTACTAGAGGATGGTGTGGCAGAGGGTTTCAGGTCGTCTATGGGTGGTGGTGGTGGAGTAGGTGGCGGCCAAGGGGTGGTTGAAGGCGATGGTGATGAATGGTGCTCGGCTATAGGGTACGGGAGAAAGTTTTGCGCATTTTTGTTGGATTTGGTCACATGGGTGCACGGCCATAGGCTTTGGCAAAGGGCTGGAGGAGGTGGTGGGTGGTTCAGGTGGTGGTGGTGGCAGCCATGGTGAAGGAGGAGCTAAGGCCGAGCCTATATGTGAAGCACATGCAAGTGGAAATCAACAAACAAGAAGAAAACAATGGAAAAGAAATAAAAATTTGCCAAACTTTTTGCTTCAGGAATGGAGGCCAAATATTTTAGAGATGAGAAATGTTTCTTACGTGAAAATGAAGGAGGGAAACGGCTGAAGCAATGAGAAAAAGTCGGCAAAATAAAAGCAAATGTTGGTTGAAAATGAAAAGGTGAGAATGTGAAAAGTCAAGGGATATAAAAGGTTTCAGAAACTATTCAAATTACCATATTCTTTTTTTAAATTTTATAAACTGAAAAATATATATAAATTCGGATAAAAATACAAAATTTAGTAAATAAACAAAAATAAATAAATAAATATTAATTATATTTAATTAAATTAAGAAAATAACAAAGAAAATGTAAACTAGTCTTGAAAATTTGAAAATAAATGGAACAAACTTTGAGAAAATTTTACGGACTTGGAAAATATTTATAAATAAAGATAAGAACACAAAATAAAAATTCATTCACAAAATAAATAAATAAATTTTAATTAAATATAATTTAAATGGAGAAAACAGCAGAAAAATAGAAATTAGCCTTAAAAAATAGAAAATAATTACGATAAGCTTTGGAAAAATTTAAACATCACTTTAAAAATATTTAAAAGACAAAAATATATGTAACATAACATATAATACAAATTTGAATAAGATATGACAAATAAAAAGATTATTTATATAATTTAAAATAAACAATATTGTTAAATAAAACAATTTACACCCAATATTGAAAAAAAATAACTTTCACAATATAACTCCGATTTCAATGAAAAGAAAAGCAGTATTCTTAAAATTTAATCTATTTTCATAATAAAAGATAAAATTCAAAAATTTAAATATTTAAATTTAAAATTTAAAAGTCAAAGTTTGACCATATTGACCAAAAATTCACTTTCTAAAAAAATATTCAATTTTATTCTAGTTTGGAAATATAATTCACATAATAATCAAAATTTATATTTTAAATAACAAATTTTTTTATTTTTAATAAATAAAATAAAGTTTTAAATCAGAAAATTCAAATTAACAGAAATAAAATATACAATAAAATAATCCCAAAATATAGGGTTGTTACACTCTCCCCCACTCAAAAATTTTTATCCCCGAAAAAGAATGAAGTACGGGAAACGCAGAAAAATAGAATAATTGAATGACAAGGAAAATAAAAAGAAAAGAAAGAAAGATTTCCATTAATTGCGGCGATCATGACTGAATCAATAGAAATTCCATTGCTAGAAACAATATGCCCAAGAAATCGGACTTCATCTTTCCAACAATGGCATTTAATAAATTTATTTAGCATAGCCCGACAACAAGATTCATCAAATCAACAAAGAAAGCAAGAGCATTAGTCAAACCAAAAGGCACGACTAACCATTTAGAGAACCCATTCCCAGAGCTCCAGGAATAAGATCTGTACGAAAAGAAATTTCCTACTTAGGAGGTAAAGCAGTGACTTTACCAATATATCGGGATAGAATATGACTACAAGAGTCAAATGAAGATCACCACTAAAGCAATGATCAGAATAGAATAGTTGCACATGCTTACAAATCCTATTAAGGTTTGCGGAGCCCCAATTGGATTTGAAACATATAAAAGAACAGAAGCAAAATCAGGAGAAAGGAGATACTCAAACTTATCACACAAATCAACAGAAATAAGACTATGGAAAACTCTAGTATCAAATAAAACACGAATATGATACAAAAATAAAGAAAGGTTGCACTGAAGAGTACTTTGGTCATCACTAAGAGTAGGAGCAGTTGGAGGAACTGGAGAAGATGCAGATGAGACAGCAAATATACCAGAAGGTTTAATATCAGTAGGAGGAGGAACAGCTGCACCAGCTAAGGTAGGACAGCTATTGGCATAGTGTCCCTTCTGATCACATCTAAAGCAAGTGATGGCAGAAAGGTCAACAGGTTGCCTATGAGAAGGAGGAGATGAAAAAGATCCCAAATCCGAATTCTTGAGCCAAATCTGCTTCTACTGCTGGAAATTAGGCTTTCTCTTCTTAGAATTGGCAGAGGAAGACTGAGATGAAGGAGTACCAGCAGGAGTAGGACCCTTAGAAGTAGGGTTCTCATAATGGATAGCCATAACCATAAGTTGGGTGAAAGTGCCATGGACATGAGAAATGAGACGACCATAATACTCGGGACGAGCACTAGACATGAACTTCTCATTCTTCTTGAGAGGAGTGTCAATCAGGCTAGGACCGAACTTAGAAAGTTCGTTGAACTTCCACTCATACTCAGCAAAAGACATAGTACCCTACTTGAGATCCATAAATTCACGATAAAGCTGAGATTTCCTGGCTTTGGGTATCCATTTTTCCACAAAAGCCGCTCTGGAAAGATGATAACATACTTAGAAAAGCACAAAAGATAGAAAAACAGAATTCAAAGAAACACGAGAAGATACCTAAATTGCTCCCGAGTAATATCAGCTTCGACGGTGTTAGCCGTGACAGACTCCCACCAATATAGAGCAGACTCATGCAACTGTCAAGCTGCTAACTGACACTTCTGGGCATCAGTAATCTCAAGACCGGTAAATATCCTATCAAGACTCCGCAACCCTTGCTGAGCCTCGGTGATGCTCTCTGAAACGGTGAATGGGGTTCCACCAAGTTGAGAGAATTCCTTACAAAGAACAGTGAATCTAACATGAGCAATAGGCTGAGGAGCTAGGACAATACCACGACCCCTACCTCTGGCATTTCCTCGATTCATTCTGAAAATTATCAAGAATGAATTTAGGACAAGATAAAGACAAGCCAAAGATAAATTAAGATAAGACAAGATAATACACTTGGACGAATATCCTAAAGAAAGAAAGATCTAACAAGGTCGGTACGAAAGGAAGGAAGTTGGAAAAAATTTGAAAATCCTTTAAAACAAGAAAATTTATATATAAATCAAAATAATCTATGAAAAATCTTTTGAAAACATTTTGAAAAATCATTTTATACTTTGAAAATACGTCTCTCACAAAGAAAATGATTCTGAGATTGATTTCACTCATTCTAGGGTATTTCTACCTATCTCTAATGGGTTTTTGCTCCCAAGCAATGGTTTGCCAAAAACCAAAGCTCTGATGCCAAATGTAACGACCCGCCATTTCGTATCATTCAAATCAACAATAATCCACACATGTCAGCCTTGAATGATGCAAAATATCAGATTGTAAATAAATTTGGAGCAAATGAAATCAAATACACAGAATCACAGAAATAGAACAATCAGAATAACTCGTAGCAGAATATAAAAATAACATAGTAGTTCATGAAGCTACTAAAACAGAGTCTCAACCCAAATACATAATAACACTCTGAAACAACATAATAGAAATCCCAAGTACATAGAAGTTCACTAGTACATGAGATAAACTAGAACAGCTGAAATAGAAATAGATATATAAATAGATAGTCAGAATCTCCAGCAAAGACCAGCTCCAGAAAGAGAATCCAAAGCTGTGAATACTCAGACTGACCCGAGCGTAAAGCAGAACACAAAACACTCGAGTCAGGACAATATATACTTATATAATGTAAACCAACTCAAGTGAACTGTAATAAGGTACAAGTAACTTAAAGGATGCCTAAGACCGCCCATCCTCTAAGGATCCGTTAAACTATTTACTATATAATAATATTTCGCTATTATAATAATGTCTATAGTAAAATAAACTTACTTTTAAATACGTTTCGGGCTACCCATATCACTCTTCACACATAATAGTCCCAGTAGTCCATCCAATATCATGATATCTCCGGATCAGAAAACTATCAGAGGATACCACACGGGCTATGGGAGAAAAACAAACTCGTAGTAAAGGCTCGTTATGGTAGGTGACACGGCACACAAGAAAATGCCATGGTAGATATACCAATTACGCACACGGGCTGGTGGTAACGCAGCAGCCACATACGCCCATCTCGGAACACATTCTCATATCAAATCGGAGGATTGCCATCTAATCAATCACAAGTAAGAGTATAGTATCGAAGGAATGTGTCCGACCAGAGGAGCTAACCCTTTTGGCCCGAGATTGCTCCTGTTTTAGCCACCTTAAGCCAACTCACGGGAGTCCAGTCCACATAATATACCTCAAGAACGACGCCACCACCCTTCTTCATTCTGGAATCTCCACCGCCTGCACAATTGTTAATGTGGTTTTCGGTATCGACAGAGTGTATGTCCATATCCGATCCCGGTCTCTTTAACAACCAATCGTTATTATAACCCGTAGTTATAATTTAAAAATCA
This sequence comes from Allium cepa, assembly GCA_030765085.1. Taxonomy (NCBI): domain Eukaryota; kingdom Viridiplantae; phylum Streptophyta; class Magnoliopsida; order Asparagales; family Amaryllidaceae; genus Allium; species Allium cepa. The sequence goes on from CM060937.1 coordinate 952,327,075, forward strand.
TAATTTATACTTCAAAATAAAGTATCATTTCAAATTCATATCTTTATCAAAATAAAGATCTAATCATTTCCAAACCATTTCAATATATCAAAATAGCATATCATTCAAAATTCATTTCAATCCATTACTTGAATTCAAATCCAAATATACACATTTAAATATCCTTTTTAATTCAAAGATATCATTCATTTATTATCATTTTTTATTCAAATATATCATTCATTTATTATCATTTCAAATCACCTTTCAAATAGTTTATATTTAAATCAAAACAATTCAATTAAACCATTTAAAAGTGAAGTCATTATATTTAAATCAAATATTCAGTTCCCAAAATTTTAGAGAAATTCTGAGCTCGTTTATTTAAATCAAAACCTTAAACATTCATTTCAGCCTGCCGCAATACTTATCAAGTGCTACTGTAGCCCTTTGTTTAGTTTCAGATTTTAATTATCTTTCTGCTATCGCAGCACTTACCAAGTGTTGTAATACCACTTAGTTATAATTTATACATAGTTCATTTGTATCAACCACAGCACTTAAAAAGCACTGTAATATCATTTACGTTAGAAATAATAGCATTTAAAAATACTGTTAATTACATTTCCAATATCGAAAACAATTATATTTTTATTTAAATCATTTTTAACTTATAAAATCACATATTTTCACTTTTAAAACAATCATTTAATTTTCCTTAAATTCATGATTTTATAAGGTTAACTTTCCATTCTAAAATCAATATTTAATAATAATTCACTTATTAAATTCCAATATTCAAATTTAAATTCATCAAATTAAATTTTAACTTAACACTTAAGTTTAAATTTCAAATATAACTTATTTTCATTTATTTACTTAACTTCAAAATTCACTTTTAAAACAAAATTCGTAAATTCCAATTTAAGTTATATTTCCAAATTTCAGCTTAAATATTCATTCATATAACTTTTTAACTTTATTAAAAAATCAATAATATATTATAAAAATCATTTTAAATTCATTTTAATTCAAATTATCATAAATTTATCATATTTCCATATTTACTTTAAATTCCATTTATCATAAATTATAATTTCCAAAATAACTTACATTTCAAATTTTCTACTTTACCATTAATTTGTTTCACTTATAAATTCTCAGAAAATCAATAATACTTTACAAAAATCACTTTTAATTAAGTTTAAATCAAAATATTATAATATTTCCATTTCAAATATGTTTTAAATTTTTTAGAAAAAACTATATTTAACTACGGGTCTGTATATAACTTTCTAGCCTAGGTAAAGTGATACGGGTAATATATCATTTCAACCCGTAATTTACAAAGAAAATCCAGGTTTTATCATTTCAAACCCGCAGTCCTAAGTAAATGAAAATAATTGAAAATCGTTTAGGCCTATCATTTCAGTCCATAATGATTTTCCCCTATTCTAAAGTCCGTTTGGGTATGTATCATTTCAACCCATAGTGATTCTAATCTAAAGGGAACTTGCAGTGTGATAAACTGATGAAAATACCGAATAGCATAATATAACAATAACAAATGATATAATAGGTGTTTAAGAATGGGTGAACATCATATGGTCATAATATAGCAGATATAATATGGTGATGCATTTTACAGATTCAAATGAAATCAGTTTACAATTTATATAACTACAAAACCGTTTGGTGAGGATAACTCACTCGTATAAGCTGGAGATGACAACCGAAACACACAAAATAAGATCTTCAAAGCACGATAGCACGATAATGATTCGAGTTTGATAGAGACAAAGATTAATTGCCTTGAACACATTCAAACAAGACAATATAAACAACATAAGTTTTCAACTCAAAATACGATTATACAATGGTAGAAATGAATGCATAAGTCATTTCCAAACCACTTGCACTTGCCTTCTACAACATATGCTTCAGTCATAGGTCAGGTTTTCACGGCCAAAGTGTGTGTTAGGGTCTGGTTTGGGTTCAATTGGGTCTGCCAAACATGCATGGTGATGGAGCAAAAGTAGTGCAAAGAGATATGTGCATGGACAACAACTACAATGGCAAACTACATGGATTCAATGCAACATTGGGCTCAGCCCAAGAAAGACCAAGCACGACCATCTCTATATTGTGCTGAAGGATGGTGTGGCAGAGGGTTTCAGGTCATCTATGGGTGGTGGAGGTGGAGTAGGTGGCGGCCAAGGGGTGGTTGAAAGTGATGGTGATGAATGGTGCTCGGCTATGGGTTACAGGGTGAAGTTTTGTGCATTTTTGTTGGATTTTCTCACATGGGTGCATGGCCATAGGCTTTGGAAGAGCATTGAAGGAGGTGGTGGGTGGTTCAGGTGGTGGTGGTGGCAGCCATGATGTAGGAGGAGCTAAGGCCGAGCCTATATGTGAAGCACATGCAAGTGGAAATCAACAAATAAGAAGAAAACAACGGAAAAGAAATAAAAATTTACCAAACTTTTTGCTTCAGGAATGGAGGCCAAATATTTTGAAGATGAGAAATGTTTTCTCACGTGAAAATGAAGGAGAGAAACGGATGAAGCAATGAGAAAAATTAGGCAAAATACAAGCAAATGTTGGTTGAAAATGAAAAGGTGAGAAGGTGAAAAGTCAAGGGATATAGAAGGTTTCAGAAACTATTCAAATTACCATATTCTTCTTTTAAACTTTTTAAACTGAAATATATATATAAATTCAGATAAAGATACGAAAATTTAGTAAGTAAACAAAAATAAATAAATAAATATTAATTATACATAATTAAATTAAGAAAATAACAAAGAAAATGTAAACTAGTCTTGAAAATTTGAAAATAAATGGAACAAACTTTGAGAAAAGTTTATGGTCTTGGAAAATATATATAAATAAAGATAAGAACACAAAATAAAAATGCATTCAAAAATAAATAAATAAATTTTAACTAAATATATAATTTAAATGGAGAAAACAGAAGAAAAATAGAAACTAGCCTTAAAAAATAGAAAATAAATGCAATAAGCTTTGGAAAAATTTAAACATCACTTTAAAAATATTTAAAAGACAAAAATATATGTAACATAACATATAATACAAATTTGAATAGGATATGACACATAAAAAGATTATTTATATTATTTAAAATAAGCAATATTGTTAAATAAAACAATTTACACCCAATATTGAAAAAACATAACTTTCACAATATAACTCCGATTTCAACGAAACGAAAAGTAGTATTCTTAAAATTTAATCTATTTTCATAATAAAGATAAAATTAAAAAATTTAAATATTTAAATTTAAAATTTAAAAGTCAAAATTTGACCATATTGACCAAAAATTCACTTTCTAGAAAAATATTCAATTTTATTCTAGTTTGGAAATATAATTCACATAATAATCAAAATTTATATTTTAAATAAAATTTTTTATTCTTTTTAATAAATAAAATAAAGTTTTAAATCAGGAAATTCAAATTAAAATAAATAAAACATACAATAAAATAATCCCAAATTATAGGATTGTTACATGATGCTTCTCGAGTGAAGGCGCAATGGTGTAAATCGTGATTTTCGTTTGCGTGGGTTCGGTCGCGACTAGGAAGGGCGGCTGTTGCTCAGTGACGAGGTAAGAATATTTTCTTTTTTTTTTATTAATTTATATATATTTATATACGCATAAAAAAAATCCACGGAGAAGACATACCAGTATGTGAAATTTTTATACAAGTATGAATAAATATAACTGGCATGCTGCAATATACTTAGGTAAGTGAAGTTTTATGTAGATAAGAGCTTAGGAAGAAGGAAATTTTAAAATGTTGAATATTTATATAAAATTAGATTTTTGAAAACTATAGATTAATTGTCGGTATATGGGTTTCAAAAGAAAAGAAATAATTATCTATTTTTAGAAAATTCGTTTGAACAAAATAATTGGTAAATCAAATTTTATTAAATGGCAATTGATAATTTAATTATTTCAAGTATTAATAAAACCCATAATGTTTATACAAGGTCTGAAAATCGTGGAAACAAATCGAGAATGAAGTGGGTTGAAGAACAGGAATCAAAGGTGAGTTAATCTCACTCATCTGGGTTTTATTTAAATTTAAATGGTTAAATTTAAATAATTGGTTAAATGATTGAATTGATTTGATTGCTATATTACATATAGTAGTTTATATATAGTATATATTGGAGTGATTGATTTCCCGCATTTTATAGCGGATGAGACCCTATGCGCCTCATAATAGCGGATGATATTATATAAATCCCATATACCGCGATATTCCACCTCGAAATGGAATTGGTATTTTATATTGTGCTAACAACTGTGGATGCAAGGAAACAGGTTGGAGGGATTCAACTGGATTCCTCAAAATTTTATAGATTATTCTAATAATTCTATATCATGATTATTTGATATTCTGTGGTGAATTTCATTGATAATTGGAATTTTGAATGTTGTGGTTTGCTTGAATATATATTTCGATACAATGAGTTATAAAAATATATAGAATTGGATTTTTGAAAAGAGAAAATAAAAGAGAAAATCTTTAAGTAAAATAATTATAGAGAATAAATTTAAGAATGAATTGCAAAAGAATAAAAGTGATTTTAAAATTCTAATAAATAAGTTTCGGGTATTAAAAAAAGTGATTTTGAATAAACAGAGAAATAATGAATTTTAAATTTAAGTGATGTTATATCAAAAGATGAAGAATTTATTTAAAAGGATAAAGAAGAAATTTGGGAAATATGAAATTGGTATTTTCAGTTAAAAAGGATTTTAATTATAATTAAGAAATAAAACCTGAAGTTAATGGATTTCGAAATAAATGAGTAAGTAAAGGAATTTATTTCAAGTGGAGTAATTTGGAAATCAATTTGAAAATCGATTTAAGTGTTTAAAATCGGAATCTTAAAAGGGAAATGAGACTAAGGAATTTATAATCTGGGTTTATAAAAGTGAAGTGATATATCAATGGGTATTTGGAAGAACAAATGCACGGTGGAAATTTATTAAGGGAAATGGATAAGTTTGTTTAAAAATAAATAGTCATTTATTTTTAAAGGATGGAAAGAGAAGAGTATTTCCTTGGATAGCCAAGTACGTTTTCAAAGTAAATTTTTAAATATAAGTTAAAAGTTTTAATGTTGTTTTAAAATGCATATTTAGAAAAATTCATTATTTCTAAATATTTAAATTCTAAAGTAAGTATTTTTTTTAAATCTATTATCGTACTAATTATTTAAAGATGACTTGGTATTTTGTTTAAAAAAAGGAGAAAATCTAGTTTTATATTTTATGAAGTAACCTCATTTTCAAATATTCCTATAGTATATATTTTTAATAAAGTATTGAAGTAGTTTTCAATTTAAATGTTAAAGTATATTTTATAATAAAGTGTTTTAAATTATTTTAAAAATCTTAAGCTTTGTACTTGGTATTTTCAGTGGAAATAAATAGTTGGGAATTTATCCCATGAGAAGAGTGTGGTTTGAAAACTGTTTTCAAAAGGGTTGAAAATGGAAATATATCTTGCGAAGATATTTTGAGGTTAGTAAATAATTTAGTGAAATTATTTATGGTTGATGGTTGTTTGTGAATGTTAATTGATAGTTAAATAACCGACTATCGATATTGACCAATGTGCTGATCGTTTCGAAGAGACCGGGATTGGGATTAAATTCTTGAAAACCACTTCGATCCGGTTTGTACGTTTTTGTGGAAAAACGAGTTCGGATTCGAAGATGGAGCAGTGTAGTGCAAGGGCTAGTCGCTACTAATCCTGAGGATGATTCCAAAATGGATGTAGTAGGAGTAGTGCCTTCGGTTCCGTTTGAACCCTGGACGGACTTGTACGGATGAATGCTTTCAGGACATCGTCAGGTGGACGATGGGCATTCTAAGTGAAACGTTCTAAAAGGTAACACTTAGCTTCAAGCCTCAACAATCAAGAATGACTGAAAATCAGGGGTTATGCAGCAAGGCTAGGTGGATAGCCCCCATTAGGGTGAGGTCATCCCTGTCTAGATGTCCCTTTTTTCCGGCTCAGTGGTGCGGTGGCTGATCCCAACCGTAGGGTGATCTTACTTGGGATTATCCAGTAAGGGGTAGTCCCAGTCTTGTGTTACAGGGGGTCGGGAGTGATCCTCGGTATGCTGTTCTAGAATAGGTACCGTGACAGGTGGTACCCCAGTGCCTAGTCATTTGTTGGAAATCTATTCTCCCTACGCACGTGTACGGTTTTGATTGTGCCCAACTATTGCTGAAACGTGAAATGCAAGCATTTCAGCTAGATTCTATTTTACTTTCTATAGACACTTTTATAATATCAGAGAATTTTAATAAAAAGTGTTTTGGCTATCGTAAGGTAAAAACCCGACATATTTATTTGTGGCGTGGTCTTACAAGATTCTTTTTATTTCAAAGGATTTTGAAACTTTAATAATCAAATTGAGTTTGGTTTTCTCATGCTGGTAATCCAGACTGACTTGGGTGTTATTTAACTATAATGCTCGGGTCAGACCGAGTATTATAGAATAAAGGAAAGGATGCTATGAAGCTCAGGAGACGAGCTAGATGGCGATACGTACTTTCGTACTTGAGTATTGTTCCGCTGTGTATTCAGTTTTGGGGATAAGTTTATATGACTGTCCAGTTGTATGTTATTGATGTTGTTGAACTCTGATGATGTATTCTGATGATGAATATGTATAAAATAGATATAGTTTTCTTTTGTGTAAAGATCAGTTATTGTCTATTATATTTTATTCCGCTGCGATGGTTAGATTCTGATGTTGGCTTCTATTTTCTTCTTATACCTCTTCTTTTTCAACCCAAATAGTTCGGTTTTTCAGAGTATATATAACTATTTGTTCTCTTTCCTTCATTTGTTTTCTTTTTATCATCTTCTTTCTCAAAAGTTAAAAACAAATTTGAAAATCAAAAGCCTGTAATTCAACTTCATTTCCAAATTGCCTCAAACCATAAATCATATTCAAATCAAAAATCTGAAAATTCCTCCTCAAATGAAATGTAAATCAAAAGCCTGCATTTTTCAATCCTGTACATTTTCAAAGATCAAACAAATATGCAAAACATCTTCCTCAAAACCTGTAAATCATTTTCCAAATCAAATGATCAACCTGTAAACAAATGCTCAAATCAAAATGCAAACCAAAACCTGTAGTTCATTTTCTTCAATCTGTTCAAGCCTGTGCATTCTTTTTCAACTTAAGATCTAAATCAAGTAAAATCTAGAACAAGCCTGCATTTTCTTTTCAAATTTGGAAGCATGCATGCAGTGTGTAAATCAAGGAGCAAAAGCATTTAAGGAAAACAAGTTTTAAAGAGATTCAAAAAGTTTTCAAAGGCTTTTCAAAATAAAAATGGAAGCTCTGTTCTTCATCCTCAAAACTGATGAGTAACATCATAATTTAAGTAGTTTAAGTAATAATTCTGTTGCATGCTTATCTCAGAAAAATAGTATGTTTGTGAATATATTTTTAAGTAAATCTCTGTGTATGTGTATATATATAGATATGTTGGTGTGTGCATGCTGTGTATTTGGATTTTCTGTTCTCTAATTCTAGTTCCCAGGCTCAAATTCTAATCAAAATTCACTTGCTCTTGATCCAATCTTTATTAGTACTTAAGTCTTGAACAAAATATGTTTGTTGTATCATAGATTTAAGTTTAAAAATTTTGTTTAAGTTAAAACAAATTTGTATTGTCTTTGGAAATTAAAAACAACAGAGCAACCTTAAAATAAGTCAAAATTAAATTATCATGATTCATGAGTTCAGGGATATGAATCAAATACTTAAACTAAAATTTGATTTTTAAAACTAAAATTATGATTTTTAGTAGAGTGATTTAAGTGCATTTCTAGTTTGACCAGAAATTGGTATTTGAGGGGTTTTTGATGATCTCGATGGTCTGGGAGGTCGTGGATCTTTCTGGAGGAAGAAGAGTCGTCGGTGAGTTGGGGAAAAATGGAAGAAGTGATGGCAAATCACGGTGGAGGCGTCGGCAACGATCTAAGTTTATAAACCTAGTTTTGGTTAATTCTGGAGTTTGTGACCATCTCGTCATCTCTAGTTGATTGAGTGTAACTAGTTTCAAGGAGATGGAAGCTTGGATGTTGAAGAAGGTTTGGCCGAAGTCACATAATTTTTTTGGTCGGGGGATCGTGGACGAGGCATTTTCATGTTTAAGGTGTGTCATTCCAGTTTTGGTTCTAGGTTTGGATGTGAAGCTCGAATTCGATTTCGAGTTGTTCTGGGATTTCTGATGATCAAGGTTGTGAGATTGGATGATCGACGACTTGTAGAAGCCTTCGGCGATAATAGGAGATGGACGGCGCCGCCGTGCATGTCTACGGTGCACTTCCATTGTTTCTGATGAGTTTGGTTTGAGGGGTTTGTATACTCGAGTTTTTCTCGAGTAATTGGGTGATTTGCTCGAAGCACTTTAGGATTTGGCTCGAAGTAGTTGAGGACATGGCTCCGGTTAATGTTGTGTTACAGGTTTTAAAAGGAAACCTGTTCTGTTTTAAAATTTTAAAACTGAATTTTTAAAATGTAAAGCAAAGATTTAAATAAGTTTTAAATGAAAGTTTTAAATCTGGATTCAAATCTAAATTTGTATCCTAGTTTCGAATTAAAAGAAAGTTTTTAAATTTAAAATGTTTTAAACAACTTTGAATGTTTTAAGTATAATTAAATGGTTTGAATTTAAAAGGAATTTGGGTTAAACACTTTTAAACTTCTTTTATAAAATAAGTATTTCTTTAACAGGAGATTTAAAAGGATTTTAATTTTCTTTAAAAATTTGTTAAAGTTAAATTTGTATTCATTTTTAAATCTTAAATTTAAAATGAAATTTGTAAGTAAATATAAAAGTAAATTGTTTTTTTAAATGCTTTGTTAATGATGACTTAAGCATTAATAAGAATTAATTTTTATCTTAAAGATAATTAAAATTTAATGATTTATGATTCATTAGATTATTAAGGTAATTAAAATGAATAATTTATTTATTTAATTAATGATTTGAATTTATTAATTAATAATTAAGAGTTTAAAAGAATTAATTAAGGTTTGAATTAATTATTTAAGTAATAATTAATTTGTAATTAAGGATCATTAATTAAATAAGATTAGATTTTAAATGATGATTAGGAAATTATTAATCAAGTAATTTAAATTAATTAAGTTACAGTTAAGCACTTAATCAATTAAATAATTAGTGATTAATTAAATGGTTATTAAAGATTAACTAATTTGTGATTAATAATAATTAATTTAAGTTTAATTACTTAAGTGAAGTAATTAAAGAATTGTTAATAGTTAACATTAAATTGAGATTATTAAGTAATTAATTAATATAATTAATTTTAATAGTTAATTATATTAATTAATTAAGGGTAATCATTTATGGAATTGTTTAAGTAAAATTACTTAATAAAAGTAATTAAAGGAATTAATTACTTAATGTAATTAATTAAAGTATGTGAGTGGTTTAAGTTAATTAATTAAGTTAGTTAATTTAAGATAATCACTGGATGATTGGTTAAGCATAATTACTTAATGTAATTAATGAAGTGTAATCACTTAGTGAAGTAATTAGTAATGATAATTACTAGATGTAATTAATTGAATGATGATTCGTTAATGAAAGTAATTTGAGTTTAATTGCTTTGTGTAATTAATCAAGGGATTAATTGACAATAATTAATTAAGGAGCAATTAATTTATTTGATGAAGTAATTAAGGGAAGTTAATTACTGGATGGGATTAATCAAGAGTGATTAATAAATGTGGTTTAATTAAAGATTAATTACTTAATGTAATTAATTTAATTAATTAAAAAAGTAATTAGGTATCACTAGTTAATATAATTAATGATGTAATTAAAGGTTGATTAATTAAGATTAATTAATCAAAAATGAAGTAATTAACTTATGTAATTAACTAAAGATTAATGTAATTAATTATAGGTAATTAATGAATGAAGTAATTAAAGGTTAATTACTACAAGTGGTTAAGGATAATTAATTTGTGAAATTAATTAAAGGATAATTACTTGAATGTAATTAAAGGATAATTAATCAGGGATGATTAATTAAGGTGGGTAATTAGAGGATAATTAATTAACTGATTTGTAATTAATTAATCGTTATGTAAGCAAGTTTTATAATGATGAAAGTAATTAATTTAATTTACTTTAAATTAATTAGAGATGAAGTAATTAATTTAATTCATTTTAAATTAATTATACTGTGATACATTAATCCTTGCTTATAAATGAACGGATGATATTGATTGCTTTGAATGGTTTGAGATCTCAGATATGAGATAAATAATGCTGTGTGATATGGCTGCTTTGGTTGAAGTGTGATGATAATATGAATTATCTATTTGTGATGATAATGTGGATTATCTGTTTGTGATGATAATGTGAGTTATCTATTTGTGATGATAATGTAGTGTCGTAACCCATTTTTCCGTACCGATTTAAACCGACATTAAACACTCTTGTCAGTTGAACCATTCGGAAAAACGGATAATGAAAGAAAGAAGGTAGGAATAGAAAGAAGATAGAAGAAAAGAGAACAAATTAGAATCTCACAGCGGATCGACTAAATTATAATATAACAAAACTTTACATGACACCCAAAACTGTTACCTTTATACATAACATATACAGGTTTTACATCAGAGTTACAACCATACAACTCGGACAGTTATATCAATCTTGTCCTTACAATCATAATCACAAGACCAAAAGATTACATATAAACATTTGCGAGAATACGTCTCCTGATCCAGCTCCTTCTCCTGAAGCTTCCACTCTTCCTGCTAACCTGGAAATATGCTCGGTCTGACCCGAACATGTAGGAAAAACACCAAGCCCGGGTCAGTCTGGTATACCAGCGTGAGAAACACAATCAACTTGATTATTAAATTTTGAAAATTCCTTTTGAAAACAAAAGCATCTCGTAAGACCACGCCACAAATAAAATGTCGGGTTTTTACCTTACGATAGCTAAAACATTTCTTATGAAATCCTCTGATATTATAATAGGGTCTATATACAAATACTTATAAAAATAGCCGAAACTGTTACATTATTAAATTCCAGCTACTAGCCACAGAGTGGGTAATATAAACAAAACTTGTACAAGGCGCGTAGGGAGAATGGATATCCAACTAATGACTAGGCACCGGGGTACCAACTGTCACGGTACGTGGCCTAGATCACAGCACCGAGGATCACTCCCGACCCCCTGCGACAAACCGGGACTATCCCTTACTGGATAATCCCGAGTAAGATCACCCCACGGTTGAGATCAGAAACCGCACCACTAAGCCAAAATAAAAGTACATCTAGACAGGGATGACCTCACCCTGAAATGGGTGTTACCCACCTAGCCTTGCTGCAAAACCCCTGATTTTCAGTCATTCTCGATTGATGAGCCTTGAAGCTAAGCGTTACCTTTTTATAACATATCCTTTAGAATTCTCATCGTCCACATGACGATTTCTAAAAGCATTCGTCCATACAAGTCCGTTCTAGGTTCAAACGGAACCGAAGGCACTATTCCTACTACATCCATTTTGGAATCACCCTTAGGATTTGTAACGAGTTACCCTTGCACTTCACTGCTCCATCTCCAACACCAAGCTCTTGTCTTCATTCCGAAAACGTATCGTTGGATCGAAGTGGTTTTCGGATTTCAAATCCGATCTCGGTCTCTTCGAAACAACGTTCGTATTTTTCGATAAACTCAACCGTGGTTCTTTAGGAAATACTCTGACGAAATACAAGACCGGAGTTCACCTCCTAACCATTAGTGTACGGGTTTCCTTATAATTCGTCCTAGAGAACAAACGAGTATATAAATACGGTTTAGCACCTCGATCGGTAACTGTACCATATAATTCTCGAGTCTCCTCTAGATATTTGCAAAGTCATGTTTTGTCCAATTTATTTTAGTCGGTTATTTAACTATCAAAGCAATCAATCAATACAACAAGATTTATTTCCCATTGCAACCGTTAAACCTTATTCACCTTTAAAAATCCAAACGAATTACTATTTATTAAGAAAGCTTATTTCATTTGAAATATATATAAAACTATTTCTTTTCAAATCATACTTATAAATTTCCAAATATTATTTCAAGTTTAATAAATAAATTAATATTTATAATAGTTATTATAAATTATTATTTAAACAACTTTTATTAAAGAGATTTTAATTTGAAGAAAATATGCTTAAATATAATAAAAATTATCCTTTAAAGTGTCATTACAAAATGAGTTAATACTTGATACAATTTAAAATTTAATTTATTTATAAAAACTATAACTTAAAAAGATTTTCAAAGGTAGAAATAAATAACTACTTTCAATATTCCAAAATATTGATCAATCTTAAAAACATTTCTAAAGATAATATTATTATTATATTTTTTTTAAAACAAAACTAATTTCACAAATCAATCCAAATTGAACGAGGCTTATCAGTCCAAACGGTACTTATCAATTCACATTTCATAATTCACAATCACAGATATTCAAATCAATGAGCTTCCATAGATCGATTCACAATATATTCTCAATATAACTAATAGGCACATAGCAGATATATGCAAGAACAACAAATCCGAGATTATCATTGCTAGAAACAATTTTACATATATAATCAGATCAATGCTTTACTCTATCCACAGAAATTTAGATTAACTATACAACGGAATGGTGTCAGTTTTCGCTGTCCAAATGCCATCCAGTTTAAATAATCTAAATAAATACAACTAATCAATTGGGAACACTTCGCTCCAGCCCTCATCCTCTTTCCCCCCTGATCCTTTCTCGCCGTTCCTTTCTCGCCTCCTCCCCGATTCTTATGACCGTTTCGCCTCCGTCTCCTATCGTTTCCATCCCCTATTTTTCATCGACTCGGTCTGGCCGATTATTCAAGCCGATGATGCAAATGTCCGTTCGTCCCCCTGCCCTCCTCTCGCCAACCGAGTTTCCTCCTTTGATTTCTTCACCAGTTCGCCCATGTGCTTTGGTTGAGACTGTGTCATTGCGTGCTGACCTAGCTGCTGTGCCATGCCATGTTGCGAGTGCGCAGGACCTGAGTGACCAGATACAGCTGAGTTGTGATGTGGGAAAGAATTACTTGTTGGATGATCACGTTTCCAGTAAGGTTTTTGGTGAGTCTGACCTAGCTCAGGGGAGTGGTTCTGCTGATTTTACTTGTTGTGGTTTAGGCACACCACGTGTTTGTGTTATTTCCCCTGAGAAGTCTGATCCTAATGTCCCTGCTTTTAGCCCTGTTGCTACTTTTCCCACTGCCCCCAGAGTTGTTGATAGCCATGTTCCTAATGGTATGAAGCAGCACACAAAATCGTGGTCTTCTCTTTTCTCGTCCTTGCCCTACAATGCGGGTGCCTACATCTCGATTGATTTCGAATTGGTTGAGGAAAATGGGGTGATGATTCCTCCCCCGTGTGTTATGCAAGCCGGTGTGGAATTTTGGTCAGACTATTTGGTTGGTTTTTTTCTGGACCCACATCACCGACTTACAAATGCGGCAACGGTGCTTCGCAGGGCATGGAAGGTTCGTGGTAATTTGCATGTGAAACTGATTGATACGATGTATTTCTTAAAGTTTTCCTCCTCTGAAGATCGTCGGTGTGTTTTGGATGCTGAGCCTTGCATCGTCGATGGAAGGCCCTTCATTGTTACCCTCGGTCTCCTACTGTGGCGTGTGCTCGTGAGCAAGTCTGTTCCATCCCTGTTTGGGTATATTTTTCTCAGATTCCCTCAGTTCTTCAGCCTCTTATTGGATTGAATTGGTTAGCTTGTAATGTTGGTAAGCTGAAATGTTTTGAATCTAACACGGTGGAGCGTGATAAGTTGATGTATGCGAAGGCCCTAATCGAGATTTCCCCTTCTAAGCCTCTCCCTTCATCCATTCCTGTCCAGCTTGCTGTCGGTCATATTGTGGAAGTCAGGGTTCGCTATGGCTGGGTTCCAGATATTTGTACCTGCTGTCACTCCTTTGGACACCTTGCTACCGATTGCCTTCATTCTGAAGCTACCGCGCTGCTCCAAAGTTACCTTTGTCGCGCCCCCGTCGTAGGATCTGGGTCCCCAAAGGTCCCGCCCCTCCCTCTCACCTTTCTCCTACTCCTGAGCTGCGTTGCCAGGTCTGAGAGTACCTTCATTGCCCATAGTTATGCATGTTTCTCCGCCTGGTTCTGTGGTTCCTGGTGCTGCTCCTGTCATCCCTCTTGTTGCTCCTGACCCTTCCTCGCTCCTGCCTCCTGTTGCTTGGGATGAGGCCGAAGGGTGTTGGATTGATCCCATTTCTGATATGAGATATAACCCGGTTAATGAATCCTTCTTCCGGTTTGTATCTGATAATCAACTGGACCTTAGATGCCTTCGCTACAAACAATCTGGTGATTCTATAGTTCTTGATATGGAAGGTTTGGATGCGGCTGCAAATTCTGACATGCTTGCTGATCCATCCTGGGAACGATCTTTTATCTACTGTTCTGACGATGAGGTTTATGACCCTTGTCTTGCTCTCCGGTTTCGCCCGTATGCTGGTCTTTCTGGGTCTGTTCCTTTGAGATCCTCTTTGGGGACTTCGGTTGTTGGTGATTCTCCCTCCACGGAGGAGTGCTAGTTTTACTATGATACTTTTAGTTACCGTAGCATTGCCATCACGTACCTGTGCTGTATTTTCTGTTTCTCTTTTAGTAGTTAAGGTGCTTTTACTTTGCTCCTGTACTTCAATTTTATTACGTTCGTAATAAAAAGTGTACGGTCCACTATAAAACAGGCTTGCCTTGCAAAAAAAAACACTTCAATAGTTTGGCCGTAAAATTATTCAGTGGCATTCATTTCCAATTAATAATTAGATCCTATCTAAACAAGCTTATACAATTTCACATATCTAACTTCACAATGTATCATACGACGACGTAACATTCATCGATACGAACCATTCATTCCATAACACTTTATTTTATGAAACGATTATAATATAATATCACTTAAAGACTCGAATTCACTTCAAAGTATAAGCATCTATTTCCCTTTATTATTTCAATTACATTTCACTTTTTTTTAATTAATCATCCTTGATTAATTATTTCCTAATTACATTAAGTAATTAACCTTTATCTAATTACACAAATTAATTATTCTTAACCATTTATAGTAATTAACCTTTAATTGCTTTATTAATTAATCGATTATAATTAATTACATTAGCCCTCAAATAATTTTAATTAATTATTTGATAATCATTATATGGATTAATTATTCTTTAATCAATCAATCAATCCCTTAATCATCTTATTCATTGTTATAAATTTAAAAATTTCTTAAGCACTTGATTAATACAAAAACTTAATTATGATCATCTTCTTAATCATCTTTACTTACTTAAATTATTCCAAATAAACCTAAGTAAAAGAATTTTATCCTTTAAGTTAAATCAAATACTGATGACAATTTTCTTAAATAACCATAATTAAGTATTAATATAAACAAATTTATTACTATTAAAACCCATTGTTTTTAATTAAACCTTAAATAATATTTAAGATCAAAGATGTTGTTTAAAGGATTCACTTATGTCATTATACTTGTTAAAATGTGGGAAACAATATGAATTTAAAACTTTTTATATACCAAATTCTTTAAAACACTAAACTTTGCTTCTAAACAAACCAAACCCTTAAGCACAGCCCAAAGTAACAGGCTCGACTCAACAATTTAAACCTATACAAAAATCCAGGCCCGATATAAACTCAAGCCCGATACGAAAAAAACCAAATCAATAATGCAAACCAGATAGGCCGAAGCCCAACATCCAAACTCCTTCTTCTCCTCTTCAAAACAGCCTACCTACAGAACCAATGACCATCTCCAACCAGGAACGAAAACAAACAGCAAACAACATCACTCATTTGAGAAGAAACAATCTCCGGCCAATACGCAAACAAATCCTCTCGAACAAGAACAAATTACTAACGCAACACGCCCTACATCAATTCCTTTCACCTTTCCTAACCCAAAACTGCCATGCCGGGTAGCTCGTGCATACGATGCACATGCACGCCATCGCTAGTGGCCACCTCTCTGCTTTAGCACCGCAACCAAATCCTGATCTACCACCAGATTCCAAATGCCGCATCATCAGTCTCAAAAACCCCATCGATCGAAATATGACCCTCAGTCACGCCAAAATCCCAAAACCATAAAGCAACATCACCACCAAAAACTGCCTACTACACTCACGGCCGTCTACTATTCCTTTCGTCACTAACCCCGATCGAAAGCCTACTCCAACAACTATCTCCATGCCAAAATTCACGAACTTCGATCGCGCCTTCGTCTTCCAAAAACATCGCGTTCGCCTACCATTCCAAAGACATCCTTAAACCCTAAACTCCTCGCTAAATCAAAACCAAACCTAAATCCGACAAATGGACATGGTCAAACTTGTTACCCCACCCGAGTGCATCTTCCAGCGCTGCCGCATTGCTTCTCGATGACGAAGTCGCCGGAAAAGAATTCTTTTGTGAAAATGGATCACACTTCAAATTCTCAAGCTACAGATTGCTAAAAATTTCAGTATTCTTACTAAAATTCATAATTTTACACATACAACACAATTGCATGCTTGAAATCGTAGTTTTAAAAGCATTAAATTTTCACAAAAATGGATTTTTACTGTAAATCTCAACATTTCTTAACTACACATCATAAATACTTCATTAACTAATTTTAACTTAAACAATTCTAGAAAATAAGCATATTCTTAGTTCACAAAATTTTCAAATTCAAACTTGGTCAAAAGATATGAGTTTTAGAAGTGAAGATAGACATGATAAACACTGTCAACAAAGCATGCATGTTATTTTCAATTTGAAACCAACTGTTTCTCACCTTGAACATCTTGGTTCCAGATAATTTTTAAAACTTGATGTTGAAGTCCTTGATTCGAAAAGTTGAAATCTTGTTTTGAATTCCCTGAGCTTGAATCTAACAGAGGATGCCTCTGTCTTCTTACTTGCAGAGTACCAGAGTGCTGTTATTTTTTTTATTTACTGATGCTTAAAAATGTTAATAGAGGTATTTCCTTTAGCTACAGATTTTAGAACCTATATAGTTATAAACTTTACAACATCGATGTTGGACAGGAAATGATTTTTGGAGGCTGAGGTGATATTTTCTAAGTAGAAAGAATTTTGAAAAGAAACTTGAATAATTATGTTGGATTTCCTCAGATTTTTCGGTGCCAAATGTTAGTTTGTTTTACCGATACAATTTCTTACTCATTTACCCATTGTTTACATTTGTTAAAAACTGTTTTCAGGTTTTGGTTAACCTGTTCTTTGTCTACTTCCAGTAAATGTTTTGCAATCTTTCTACTACTATATACATTATATAAACTATAAAATGTTCAAAGTAAATTTAATTATGAGGTTAGATATCCATAGTTATTTTTACAGACCAACTACCCTTGTTTTAATTAGATTAACTTAGTTTACTTGCTCCTTTTGTTAACCTGCATTTGCATTTAACAGTAAAAAATTTGAGGTCCATTATTTATTGTATTGTTTATATATACCATACAATATTAATACACATGCGAATATATTTAAGATTTCAACAACCCATACTTAATGTTGATCAAGTAGAAATGTAATTTTCACTTTTACATTTTAAACAAAATTAGAACTTAATTAAATAAGACTTAAGGCATGTATTCTCATATGTTTTAAAATAAAGGTGAGGAATTAATCAATTAAAATAACACCCTTTTTGATTAATACACTTTAATAAATATATTGTTACTTTAAACAAAATGAAATAAAATAACATTTATATTTTCATATAATTTATACCAAATGAAACTTTGATAAAAATAAAACCTATACCATAGATTAAATTTCTAAATAAATCAAGTCACTTCCCTCTTTTGTAATATAAAAATATATGACTTCAAACAAACTAAGTTTCATAAATATTTATGTAAAAATAGTTTCTCTTATTTATTTAAGTAATTTTTTATACACATTTTTTTTCAGATTAAATATTATAAATTTCCCTTTTAACTTATCATAACATATATATAAAAATTTCCTTATCCAAAGTATATATTTTTTTTTCAGAAACTTAAAATTATTTTACATTCAATATAAACAACATTGTTTGTATATACCAAATCAAAGTATAACACTTTTTCTTCATTAAGATTTTCCATCTACTTCCATTACATATAAATTTATCATCGTATATGTAAGATATTTGGTTCTAATAAATTTTAGATTTTCTATTATATATTTAACCTTAGAATAAATATATATATTTTTTATTTTTAAAACAAAATCTATATATAAATCCAAAACAATATAAACATATTTTATCTTAAAACAAATATACAATTAAGAAATTTTATTTAAATCAAATTAGTAATTTAATATAGTTTTGAAAGCCCAAGTTATATTGATTTAGAAAAAATTTATATAATGATTAATCATTGATTAATGGAGATATTGTATATTAAAATACGATATCATTGAATATTATAAATAATATTCACAACTCGGAATGTCCAAAATCCCAGGTCGTTACATTCCTTCCCCCTTAAAAAGAATTTCGTCCTCGAAATTCCATAGTTAAGCTAGTAAAAATTATCTACTCACGATAAAATTGATCAATAACAACTCAAATTACACTGTTAAACATAAAGATTCACAACGTATATCAAAATATACATTACATTAAGCACTATCCAAAATATTCCTACAGATGTTATCACCATCCATCAACCCTACATATATACACAGACATGTAACTACCCTACCAAACACTTAACATCCATGACATCCATGGATCAAAACACATACAAAAACTATATATACATCCTAGAGAAAACAACCCAACTCCTACTACGGATTCCCACTATCGGAGTGCTCCCTCTCAGGCCCTGACAACACCCTGACCTCTCTATCATTATCAAGAACCCGAACCTCCTCTGGATTAGGTACTCCATGAATGAAACCTTCACCTACATCTGGTCCCTCAATAACTTCACCTATATCCCAATTGATAGCATCATCGTTTTCAGATTCAGGATCTTCTTCCACCTTAAATTCCTCCACCTCGTCGGACTCCTCTTCTTCTTTGACCTCAAATTCTTCTTCGTCGTCGAACTCCTCTTCTTCTTCGACCTTAAATTCTTCTTTGTTGTCGAACTCCTCTTCTTCTTCGATCTGATGAGGTTGAGGCTGAGGCTGGGGCTGGGGCTGGGGCTGGGGCTGGGGCTGGGGCTGAGGCTGGGGCTAAGGCTGCTCAACCGGCTCTTTAGGTGCCTCCGGCTCTTCTTCATACAAGGATGGCTCATTAAGTTCCACCCTGATCCTTCTGACTTCGTCCAAGTCACCTTCTCTTCTAGCTCGGGCCAAAGCTCCACCACGATGAATAATACGGGTTCTCTATAATCAAAACCAAGTCCCAAAAAAATGAGATCCCAAGGTTTAGAATTCTACAAGTTAAGGAGTTCATTAAAGTTTATACTTCAAATTCATTCTACCACTTTGAATTCTCATTATCAAAGATTTTATAAAACCATATTTTCAAAATAATCCAAGTATATATATATATATATATATATATATATATATATATATATTTGAAAAGTAATTATAGGTAGAAAAATACACACACATATATATAGTAAGTTTTTTAATAAACAACTTATTTCTTCAATCTGTAGATCCATGCATATATTTATATAACAAATAAATTGTTATAAGGTTTTAAAATTTCAAACATTCCCAATTAGTTAACTTAATTAATAATTCAAATTAATCACATTAATCAATCATCATATAATCCCTAGTTAATGACCTTCACATTAACTATTAACAATTCTTTTGATTACTTTTCAAAGTAATTATGCTTTAATTAACCAGTTTTAATTTCAAATAAATAAATAAATTTTTTTATTTTTTTATTTTTAATTACCAATTAATTTATCCCTAACCACTAAGCTAATTAAGTGTTAACTGTAACCTAATTAATCTTTAATTACTTGGTTAATTAATTTTATCTTTAAAGAGTGGAAAATTTCTCAAAAATTTACTAATTTAAAAGCTTTTCAAATATCAATTTTAAGAGTTTTCCAAATTTCTCTTGTAAATAAAACTTAATAAGAATATTTTTTTTTGAAAGATTCAAATTCTAAAGGGCTCAATTTCTAAGGGTATATTCTAGTCAAAAGGGCAAAAATGAATATACATAAGGTTGATGGCTAAATTACTCAAAACCTAGATGATAAATTACTATCATCACAACCAATCATTTTAAATATCATACTTATTTAAAAATCATACTTCTTATATTGAAAATATATTTGGGTAAGATTATTTCATCTAACCCTTTTTAAAACGATATTATGTCCGTTGGCCTGGTCTAAGTGTTTAGAGATCCCTATCAACAACGTTAGCTACTCGTATTGACCAGAATCCATATGCCACTTAACCAATCAATTAACACAATATAAAACCATTTTTATATAACTAACAAATACGTACTTTCATATATATATATATATATATATATATATATATATATATATATATATATATATATATACTCAGACTCAACAGGTTGCTATAGACTCTATTTCTAACGAGCAACCCACTCGAACCTAGGTATCCACTCAACCTAGGCTCTGATACCACAATGTCACAGCCCATTTTTCCATACCGATTTAAACTGACATTAAACATTCTTGTCAGCTGAACCATTCAAAAAGAAGGATAATGAAAGAAAAAAAGAAGGTAGGAATAGAAAGAAGATAGAAGAAAAGAGAACAAATCAGAATCTCACAGCGGATCGACTAAATTATAATATAACAAAACTTTACATGAAACCCAAAACTGTTACCTTTATACATAACATGTACAGGTTTTACATCAGAGTTACAACCATACAAATCGGACAGTTATATCAATCCTGTCCTTACAATCATAATCACAAGACCAAAAGATTACATATAAACATTTACGAGAATACATCTCCTGATCCAGCTCCTTCTCCTGAAGCTTCCACTCTTCCAGCTAACCTAGAAATATGCTCGGCCCGACCCGAGCATATAGAAAAAACACCAAGCCCGGCTCAGTCTGGTATACTAGCGTGAGAAACACAATCAACTTGATTATTAAATTTTGAAAATTCCTTTTGAAAACAAAAGCATCTCGTAAGACCACGCCATAAATAAATATGTCGGGTTTTTACCTTACGATAGCTAAAACTTTTCTTATGAAATCCTCTGATAATATTATAGGGTCTATATACAAATACTTATTAAAATAGCCGAAATTGTTACATTATTAAATTCCATCTACTAGCCACAGAGTGGGTAATACAAACAAAACTCGTACAAGGCGCGTAGGGAGAATGGATTTCCAACTAATGACTAGGCACTGGGGTACCACCTGTCACGGTACATGGCCTAGATCACAGTACCGAGGATCACTTCCGACCCCCTGCAACACAAGACCGGGACTATCCCTTACTAGATAATCCCGAGTAAGATCACCCCACGGTTGGGATCAGCAACCACACCACTAAGCCGAAATAAAAGGGACATCTAGACAGGGATGACCTCAACCTGAAATGGGTGCTACCCACCTAGCTTTGCTGCATAATCCCTGATTTTCAGCCATTCCTAGTTGATGGGGCTTGAAGCTAAGCGCTACCTTTTTAGAACATATCCCTTAGAATGCTCATCGTCCACCTGACGATGTTCTGAAAGCATTCGTCCATACAAGTCCGTTCCGGGTTCGAACGGAACCGAAGACACTATTCCTACTACATCCATTTTGGAATCACCCTTAGGATTAGTAGCGATTAGCCCTTGCACTTCATTGCTCCATCTTCGACTCCAAGCTCTTGTCTTCATCCCGAAAAAGTATCCCTGGATCGAAGTGGTTTTCGGATTTCAAATCTGATCCCGGTCACTTCGAAACAACATTCGTTATTTTCCGGTAAACTCAACCCCGACTCTTTAGGAAATACTCCGACGAAATACAAGATCGGAGTTCACCTCCTAACCATTAGTGTACGGGTTTCCTTATAATTCGTCCTATATAACAAATGAGTATATACATACGGTATAGCACCTCGATCGGTAACCGTACCATATAATTCTCGAGTCTCCTCTAGATATTTCCAAAGTCAGGTTTCGTCCAATTTTTTTAGTCGGTTATTTAACTATCAAAGCAATCAATCAATACAACAAGATTTATTTCCCATTGCAACCGTTAAACCTTGTTCACCTTTAAAAATCCAAACGGATTACTATTTATTTAAGAAAGCTTATTTCATTTGAAATATATATAAAACTATTTCCTTTCAAACCATACTTATAAATTTCCAAATATTATTTCAAGTTTAGTAAATAAATTAATATTTATAATAGTTATTATAAATTATATTTAAACAACTTTTATTAAAGAGATTTTAATTTGAAGAAAATATGCTAAAATATAATAAAAATTATCCTTTAAAGTGTCATTACAAAATGTGTTAATACTTGATACAATTTAAAATTTTATTTATTTATAAAAATTAAAACTTAAAAAGATTTTCAAAGGTAGAAATACATAACTACTTTCAATATTCCAAAATATTGATCAATCTTAAAAACATTTCTAAAAATAATATTATTATTATATTTTTTTTAAAACAAAACTAATTTCGCAAATCAATCCAAATCGAACAAGGCTTATCAGTCCAAACGGTACTTATCAATTCACATTTCATAATTCACAATCACAGATATTCAAATCAATCAACTTCCATAGATCGATTCATAATATATTCTCAATATAATTAATAGGCACATAGAAGATATACGCAAGAACAACAAATCCGAGATTATCATTGCTAGAAACAATTTTACATATATAATCAGATCAATAGTTTACTCTATCCACAGAAATTTAGATTAACTATACAGCGGAATGGTGTCAGTTTTCGCTGTACAGATGTCATCCAGTTTAAACAATCTAAATAAATACAACTAATCAATTGGGAAAACTTCAATAGTTTGGCCGTAAAATTATTCAGTGGCATTCATTTCCAATTGATAATTAGATCCTATCTAAACAAGCTTATACAATTTCACATATTTAACTTCACAATGGATCATACGACGACGTAACATTCGTTGATACGAACCATTCATTCCATAACACTTTATTTTATGAAACGATTATAATATAATATCACTTAAAGACTCGAATTCACTTCAAAGTATAAGCATCTATTTCCCTTTATTATTTCAATTTTTTTAATTAATCATCCTTGATTAATTATTTCCTAATCACATTAAGTAATTAACCATTATTTAATTACACAAATTAATTATTCTTAACCATTTACAGCAATTAACCTTTAATTGCTTTATTAATTAATCGATTACAATTAATTACATTAGCCCTCAAATAATTTTAATTAATTATTCGTTAATCATTATATTGATTAATTATTCTTTAATAAATCAATCAATCCCTTAATCATCTTATTAATTATTATAAATTTAAAAATTTCTTAAGCACTTGATTAATAAAAAAAATTAATTATAACAATCTTCTTAATCATCTTTACTTACTCAAATTATTCCAAATAAACTTAAGTAAAAGAATTTTATCCTTTAAGTTAAATCAAATACTGATAACAATTTTCTTAAATAACCATAATTAAGTATTAATATAAACAAATTTATTATTATTAAAACCCATTGTTTTTAATTAAACCTTAAATAATATTTAAGATCAAAGATGTTGTTTAAAGGATTCACTTATGTCATTATACTTGTTAAAATGTGGGAAACAATATGAATTTAAAACTTTTTATATACCAAATTCTTTAAAATACTAAACTTTGCTTCTAAACAAACCAAACCCTTAAGCACAGCCCAAAGTAATAGGCTCGACTCAACAATTTAAACCTATACAAAAATCCAGGCCCGATATAAACTCAAGCCCGATACCAAAAAACAAATCAATAATGCAAACCAGTTGGGCCGAATCCCAACACCCAAACTCCCTTCTTCTCCTCTTCAAAACAGCCTACCTACAGAACCAATGACTATCTCCAACCAGGAATGAAAACAAACAGCAAACAACATCACTCATTTGAGAAGAAACAATCTCCGGCCAATATGCAAACAAATCCCCTCGAACAAGAACAAATTACTAACGCAACACGCCCTACATCAATTCCTTTCACCTTTCCTAACCCAAAACTACCACGCCCAGTAGCTCGTGCACACGGTGCACATGCACGCCATCGCTAGTGGCCACCTCTCTGCTTTAGCGCCGCAACCAAATCCTGATCTACCCCCAGATTCCAAATGCCGAAACATCAATCTCAAATACCACATCGATCGAAATATGACCCTCAGTCACGCCAAAATCCCAAAACCAGAAATCAACATCACCACCAAAAACTGCCTACTGCACCTACGGCCGTCTAATACTCAATCGTCACTAACCCCGATCGAAAGCCTACTCCAACAACTATCTCCATGCCAAAATTCAGGAACTCCGATCATGCCTTCATCTTCCATAAACATCGCGTTCGCCCACCGTTCCAAACCCATCCTTAAACCCTAAACTCCTTGCCAAATCAAAACCAAACCTAAATCCGACAAATGGCCATGGTCAAACTTGTTACCCCACCCGAGTGCATCTTCTAGCGCTGCCGCATTGCTTCTCGACAACAAAGTCGTCGGAAAAGAATTGTTTTGTGAAAACAGATCACACTTCAAATTCTCAAGCTACAGATTGCTAAAAATTTCAGTATTCCTACTAAAATTCATAATTTTACACATGCAACATGCTTGAAATCGTAGTTTTAAAAGTATTTAATTTTCACAAAAATGGATTTTTACTGTAAATCTCAACATTTCTTTACTACACGGCATAAATAATTCATTAACTAATTTTAACTTAAACTATTCTAGAAAATAAGCATATTCTTAGTTCACAAAATTTTCAAATTCAAACTAGATCAAAAGATATGAGATTTAGAAGTGAAGATAGACATGATAAACACTGTCAACAGAGCATGCATGTTATTTTCAATTTGATACCAACTGTTTCTTACCTTAAACATCTTGGTTCCAGATACTTTTTAAAACTTGATGTTGAAGTCCTTGATTCGAAAAGTTAAATCTTGTTTTAAATTCCCTGAGCTTGAATCTAACAGAGGATGCCTCTGTCTTCTTACTTGCAGAGTACCAGAGTGCTGTTATTTTTCTTCTTTTTTTATTTACCGATGCTTAAAAATGTTAACTAAGATATTTCCTTTAGCTACGGATTTTAGAACCTATATAGTTATGAACTTTACAACATCAATGTTGGACAGGAAATGATTTTTGGTGGCTGAGGTGATATTTTCTAAGCAGAGAGAATTTTGAAAAGAAACTTGAATAATTATGTTGGATTTCCTCAGATTTTTCGATGCCAAATGTTAGTTTGTTTTATCGATACAATTTCTTACTCATTTACCCATTGTTTACATTTGTTAAAAACTATTTTCAGGTTTTGGTTAACCTGTTCTTTGTCTACTTCCAATAAATGTTTTGAAATCTTTCTATTACTATATACATTATATAAACTATAAAATGTTCAAAGTAAATATAACTATGAGGTTAGATATCCATAGTTATTTTTACAGACCAGCTACCCTTGTTTTAATTAGATTAATTTAGTTTACTTGCTCCTTTTGTTAACCTGCATTTGCACTTAGCAGTAAAAATTTTGAGGTCCATTATTCATTGTATTGTTTATATATACCACACAATATTAATACACATGCAAATATATTTGAGATTTCAACAGCCCATACTTAATGTTGATCAAGTAGGAATGTAATTGTCACTTTTACATTTTAAACAAAAATAAGAACTTAATTAAATAAGACTTAAGGCATGTATTCTCATATGTTTTAAAATAAAGGTGAGGAATTAATCAATTAAAATAACACCCTTTTTGATTAATACACTTTAATAAATATATTGTTACTTTAAACAAAATGAAATAAAATAACAATTATATTTTCATATAATTTATAACAAATGAAACTTTGATAAAAATAAAACCTATATCATAGATTAAATTTCAAAATAAATCAAGTCACTTCCCTCTTTTATAATATAAAAATATATGACTTCAAACAAACTAAGTTTCATAAATATTTATGTAAAAATAGTTTCTCTTATTTATTTAAGTAATTTTTTATACACATTATTTTTTCAGATTAAATATTATAAATTTCCCTTTTAACTTATCATAACATATATATAAAAATTTCCTTATCCAAAGTGTGTATGTGTATATATATATATATATATATATATATATATTTTTAAGAAACTTAAAATTATTTTATATTCAATATAAACAACATTGTTTGTATATACCAAATCAAAGTATAACACTTTTCCCTCATTAAGAATTTCCATCTACTTCCATTACATATAAATTTATCATCCTATATGTAAGAATATTTGATTTCCAATAAATTTTAGATTTTCTATTATATATTTAACCTTAGAATAAATATATTATTTTATTTTTAAAACAAAATTTATATATTAAATCCAAAACAATATATACATATTTTATCTTAAAACAAATAAACAATTAAGAAATTTTATTTAAATCAAATTAATAATTTAATATAGTTTTGAAAACCTAAGTTATATTGATTTAGAAATTTTTTATATAATGATTAACCATTGATTAATGGAGATATTGTATATTAAAATACAATATCATTGAATACTATGCATAATATTCACAACTCGGGATGTCCAAAATCTCGAGTAGTTACATGTAGATTATCTATTGTGATATGTGAATTATCTATCTGTGTGTGTGTGTATAATGAATTGAATTATTTTAAACTTTAAAACAACTTGGACATAAAAGATGGTGTTTTGGATTTCAATGAGTCCGGGATCGGGTTTCAATATTTGGATATCCGAAACCACATCGATCCAAATTAACGATAGGTCGTGAATCTTAAGTGAAGATGAAGATTCAGAGTGCAAGGCTTGTCGTCGTTAACTCTGAGGGTGATTCCAAAATGAGTGTAACGAGATAATGCCTTCGGTTTCGTTCAAACCCGGAATGAACTTGTACGAGTTGAATGCTTTCAGAACATTGTCATGTGGATGATGAGCATTCTAAGAGATGTGTTCTCTAAAGGTAATTGTAGCCTCAAGCCTCATCAACCGAAAATGGCTAAAACAGGGAAGGTGAAGCAAGGCTAAGTGGGTCATGCCCAAGTAGGACAAGATTTCCCCCTGTCTAGAAGTCCCTTTTATTTCGGCTGTGTGGGCAGTTGGCTCACGGCCAACTACGGGGTTGTCTTGTTCGGGACTATCCAGTAAAGGATGGTTTCGACCTTGTGTTGCAGGGGATTAGGAGTAATCCTCGGTACGGTGATCTAGGCCCCGTACTGTGACGGGCGGTACCCCGGTAACCCTACCATTGTATAGAATCCAAACTCCAATAAGTACCGTACGTTTTAGTTGTGCCCAACTATGTTAGAACGTGAGATGTAAGCATTCCAGCTATTTCTGTATTTTACCTGAAAACCCTAGACCCTATTATAATATCACTGGATTTCCTATCAAATCTTTTAGTTAGCGTAAGGTAAAAACTTACCCATGTTTATGTGTGGGAAGTCTTACGTGATACGTCATTCTGTGGAATGAATGGCGGGTCATGACAGTTGGTATCAGAGCACTAGTTTGAGTGAATATCTAGGCTTTGAAGTGATTTCTTTCTTGAGAGAGCGTATTTGTAATTTTGATATATATATGTATGTATGTATGTATATATATACACACACACACCTATTTATTGGGTTACCTGTTCGGATTTTCCAATATGAGTTCTAAAGGTAGATGGTGTAGTGGTGTGTGTAGCACAACTACCAATGGATGGAGTTTGAGTGTTGAGGTTGGAAGTATCTATCGAGACTGTAGACCTAATACCGTCACAAGTTAGCATTTGCAGTGGTGTAAGGATTTCACCAATCTTTGAAGGAAACCTATTAAGGTTCATAGTCCATCTAGGTAGTGCAAGTTTGGATGAATAGAGTTTGGATATGTCGGCTGAGCAGAAGCGAGTAATGGTATCTTGGAAACCTCAGGAAGTAGTAGCTGTGTGTGAGACGCAGTGACTATGGATTTTTTTCAAAGATGTTTCTTTGGAATAAGTTTAAGGAAGTATGTCTGCTTCGGTGTTGTGGATGAGTTCAGCAAGGTGTTTCTGTATGGTTTAAGGTCCGAGTTTCTCGAAGAGGTTTGGATTAGGAAGTCTTTGGCATTTGTGTCAACGGTGCAGCTCGGAGTGTTCTGTGTGCCAACAGGAAGGTCTTTTGGCTTAGCAGTTTTCTAGAGGTGGAGTTCAAAAGCAGCAAAGTGGATCCATTTCTTCATTGGATTGGCTAGATAAGCATAAGCTTTCTGATTGGTTAAAAGAGAACAGTTTTCTTTGGAATTAGGCTGGGTTGATCACAAAAGTGACTTGCGATAGATTGAGTGTTCTTTTGATTTATTGAAGATTTTTCTAGATGTCTTCAGGGAAGTCAGAGGTTTGTCCGCATCTGGAAATTGAGTTCCGTATGAGCTAGGATTTCCTACTGGTGGTTCAGCTAGTTGAAGGATGGTTCCTAGAGAGATGGTTTAGTGAAGCAACTCAGGATCTCTGGGTGCTTCTGAGCTTTTCTTTTATGGATATGAGGAACCTTATTTCTGAAATGTGTTGTCCAGCTTGTGCTTGTGTTCATCATCAGCGTTTTCAGCTACTCCGGGTCAGAGTTGTGCAGCAGAAGCAGTTTGGGAATGCATCTGTTTGTCTTTTCTGGATAAGGAGAAGTAATGTGACGCCCCACCTCAATACCCACGCTAGCCAAGAACACTACGGTGTAATGCTGTCAACTAGCACGAAGAATAAGGCTGTTGAGGAGCGACCATCCATGTAATTGCTTTGCGCGAGCACCGATATGTCAAATAGTATAACATGCATTTTATTTCAAGAGGAAATCCGACATACCGATACAAATACAAAGCTACTACATAGTGGCTATAATAATCTTCGGAAACAAATATAGAAATAAGCATAACACAAATCAGTAACAGATAATTCATATCACAAAGGCGGAAGAAGATATGAATATATAACTAACACACGAAAGTGTATATCAGAGTAGTGGTCAAAAAGATCCACCATAATACAAAAGAATAGCAACACGTGCTATACAAAAGAATACATCTATGAGTCCATATCTCAAGTATATACAATAAAATAAATTACTAATCTAAGTAGTTAGCCAAAAGATCATATGATAACCCCAGAAGAGAAGTCAAGCAGAAGCATCTGTAACATCTCGGTCCGACCCGAGTATTATTTAAGAAGAAAATAATAAACGGATCAGTCTAGCTATAAATATCAGAAGAAATGATATAGAACAAGAGATATGACTAAACGTATAATAATCACAATGCCAAGCTGTGATAAACAAATAATTGAAAAAATCAATAAGAGATTAATCAATATCGCAAAGATCTTCTCAAAGATAAAAAGGAATGTCATACTCCTAATTTCATTCACCAAGCCACAATAAATGACATATATATCAATGCCAATCGTAAAAGTTGGTGAAATATAAATTCTAGAATTCAACACACAAAATCCAAAAATCACAAGAAAAGGATGGCCAATCCCAGAAAAATGAGCCGGAGCTCCTCCAGACAGGGTATAGTCCCCCAATGCGGACTTTGAGCCGAAGCTCCTCCTGGTGAGTCAAAACTCCTCCTGACAGGGTATAGTCCCCCATTGTAGACTTTGAGCCGAAGCTCCTCCTGGTGAGTCAAAACTCCTACTGACAGGGTATAGTCCCTTATTGCGGACTTTGAGTCGAAGCTCCTCCTGGTGAGTCAAAACTCCTCCTGACAGGGTATAGTCCCCCATTGCGGACTTTAAGCCGAAGCTCCTCCTGGTGAGTCAAAACTCCTCCTGACAGGGTATAGTCACCCATTGCGGACTTTGAGCTGAAGCTCCTCCTGGTGAGTCAAAACTCCTCCTGACAGGGTATAGTCCCCCATGGCGGACTTTGAGCCGAAGCTCCTCCTGGTGAACCGAAGTTCCTCATGACAGGGTATAGTCCCCCATTGCGGACATTGAGCCGAAGCTCCTCCTGGTGAGCCGAAGCTCAATAAAAACGACGTACAGTCCTCCACGTGGACAAAGAGACATCGCACAATGCTAGTCTAAAACATAAAATGATCGTCATGATCACCGAGAAGTGTCAATTACAGTAAGCTTTTAAATATATGAGCTTAGCTTCATGTCCCATAACCACTAGCTTAACTTAAATATTTACGAGCAAATTGTAGATCTCCACTAGAAAATTGTCACAAGAGTTTCAATCGAACAAGTCCAAGAATTAACCGACGAAGTAAACGCAAGCGTTTCATACCACTTGTTTTACTAAGCCGTTTAACTAGATTTCTCATACGAGTGAGGTAAAGGTTTGTATATACTAATAGATTGGAAATCTGTTTGAGAAAACGAGCTTTGTAATAAAATAGTGTTGAAATCATTTGAAGAAAGAGTTTTGACATTTACTACTAGTATAGAAAACCTTTATATTTTTAAGTGACAAACATAGAAGTGATTTTAGAAACAATCAATCATAAAAATTCACATTTGAAGAAGTGAATAAAATCCAAGAAATCGATACCGAATCCATCAAAGTGGATATATCCTAAATTCCCAAAAAAAATGTCATCAAAGTCGATAATAAATGATAGCAACAAATAGGAAACAACACGAATCGATTAAAGTTGGAAATTCAAGCAACTAGGCAAAAAAGCATAGCAGGCAGATAGGAGCAGGTCGGTCAACCGGACTCCCTGAGTCGGTTGACCGAACCAGAGGTTGGAAGTGCTCGGGCAGCAGGTCGGTCGACCGGCCCAGGGGCTCGGTCGGCCGAAGCCTGTAACCAGCACTTCCAAAACAGAGGCAGGAAGTGCCTGCGTAGCAGGTCGGTCGACCGGACCCTGAGCTCGGTCGGTCGAACATGTATACTTGCACTTCCTACTCTATTTCAAAAGAGGTGCAAACTCTCTCAATTTGCAAACCGTCGAGCAACGGCAGTAAGGGTTTACGCCAATCGACTACCCGGCCATAGAAGATCTTTGGTTCATCACCAAAAACATGATCAAAACATCAAAGTTATGATTTTTAAAGAATTGAACCCAAAACACCAAAAATTGGAATGTTCACAAAACCAATCCAAATCAAAGTCAAATGCGCATGAATAAGTGTTAGGAATTCATACTTAACAATCGAAGATAAATATAGACTAAGATGTGAGATAAAAATCTCACCTTTGAACCCAAAAACAATGAATGAGAAGCTTGAAGACAAGGGAAGATCAACCACACTTCAATCTCAACACTAGAAGCTTGAATCTAAGCTTAAAAGAAGAACATTCCCTAAGTTAGGTTTAGGAAATTTCTGAAATCAAAGAGAGAATTAGTTGGGGAAGATGAAGAGAAGGCTTACCAATGGGTTCTCTTGAATTTGGAGCTAAAGCTTGGATTTTGCAAATGAACTAGGGCTTAGAAATTCTAATTTCCAATCTTTTCCCCCATCATTCTCTTGAACTTGAGAGAGTTAGGAAATGAGGAGTGAATGAAGAGGAGAGGGGGTTGGGACTGAGTTAGTAAGTGGTTAATGGGTTCAGCCCAAACCAAAGCCCTAAGTGATAAAGGTCAAAATTCTACTATCTCCAAACATATAGAAGTTTATACTCAAAAAGGTTGCAAACGTCATTTTGAACTCAATGGGGGTGGTCTCGAGTCCCAATTCGACTGTTTGCAAAAAGTAGCTTTTCGGACCAAAATCCGACGAACGATAAAATATTTAAATATAAAATTGATAAATATGCGGGTTGTTACAGACTCCCCTCCTTAAATAAATTGCGTCCTCCCAATACTTAAGAAGAAAATAAAGAGTAACAACCATAAAAGCATATCAACACAAAAGAAAATTGAGATAAGAAGTTCATCATAAAGAGCATGAAAGAGTTAGCATGAACGGGATCGCTCGATGAATTCTCTAGATTCCCAAGAGTAATCCTTAGGATTTGAGAACCATTGAACTCTCACAAGAAGAACTTCTTTATTCCGAAGGCGCTCAACCCCCGAAGCAATGATGCGAATGGGATGTTGCTCATAAATCAAATCTGGAGAAACTTCAATTTCTACAATATCACCGGGCTCAAGAATAAAAACCGGAATCCCTAAGGCATTTCCGTAGATAACAGATGTGGAGAACGTCAAGAATAGCAGAAAATTGAGCTGGTGCAACGACGTAGTATAATAATAGTACGCCCGAGGAACTAGAAACTCAAATAATTTGGAATATCAGCTTAGTACAAAAACGGTACGCCCAATGAACCAAAGCCCGAATAATTTCGGAACACCGACGTAGTACAAAAACGGTACGTCCAATGAACCGATAAACCGGAACAACGATGTAGTAAAATAATGGTACACCCATTAATCCAGATAAGACGGAACATCGATGTAGTATAATAACAATATCTCCGATGAACCGAACACCATAAAAGAACATCGGACGCTAGTCCATAAAAGAGATGAGATGAAACTCAATAAAACGAAGTACGTCAAAACGCCCGATGAACTTGATAAAACGATTATAAGATACAAGGTATCTCGAGCCAACGAGGTTGATGCAAATTAAGTTCCTTATGAGAAATAAATATTCTAAAGATTTATGATCGAGGTGGAGAACAAATTTCTTCCCCAAAAATGGTGATGCCAAATTTTAAAAGTAAAAACAATAGCCGCGAGCACTAGATCATGAGTGGCATATCTAGTCTCGATAAGCTATAATAATTTAGAAGCACAAGTGATAGCACGTTCACCTTTGCAAGAGAACGGCATCCAAACCAATACGACAAGTATCGGTACAAATAGCAAAGTCTTGGTTCCCCTTGAGGAATCACAAGAATAAGAGTATCGAAAGGAAGAGTTCTTTTAAATAATCCTCTTTCCCGAAAAGTTAAAACTTTCAAAATTACAATTAACTTATGCAATCATATTTTTAGAAAATTTTACTTATTTGAAGTGAATTTTACTGTGTTTGATTGTCTCATCAAAGCGTTTAGGAAATTCCTATCGATAACGTTGATCAAGCGCATCGACCAAAATTCTTAAAGCACTCAATGGGCAATACAATCACAAAACCATCTTTTATATGATAAACATGTTTCTAAAAACTTTTAAGAATATTCTTTGTTCATTTTAAGAACAAAAAATCAAATTGTACTTATAAATAAATCTTATGAAAAAGATTTTCAAAATTTTAAATTTCTATTTTCATCCAAAATCAATAAATACAAGAATGGACTTATCGAGATATTCATAGAATACTCGATACCTAAAATGGATGAAATAAGCTGGACAAACTGAATGACATAATAATTCATTCATAGGAATCATAACAAGTGCGGAATGCGGTAAGTGGAATGCTAACTTCCGCAACTCGTAGCAAATGAAAATCGGTGGCAAGGTCGGACTAGAAAGACCTTAACACCACACAAAAGATTTCTTAGGAGATAATTCTAAGACAAACTCAAAATTACCGGAAAATTCTCAAACTACACGAATGAGAGAAACAACACTTTCTTCCTCATGCGGGCTTAAAGAATAAAATGATGTCATCAAGTTGGAATCGAAATCACAAAGGAAAAAAAATAGAAATCTGCTTAACAGATTGAAAATGTCAAAGATGAATAGTCCACACGGGACAAAGGATGTGGCTTCAAAATGAAAAAGCCAATCCTTTAACACAAATCAATTCCGAAGCCTAAGTAAAAAATATCGGCTCGGAAAGAAAAATCACATAAAATAATTTCGACATCAATAGAAAGCAAATTGAGTGTTGCGGATCTACCATCCCGATTCGCAATTCTCAAGGAAGACATCAAGCCCAAAATTGTTTAAAGAAAAAGAATCAACAAGTTCTTTTGATATAAAATAGTGAGATGGAACCCATATCAAAAAGAACACGAACAAGATAATCACAAAGCAAATGTCATCAAGGATTGAATGAGAAATACCTTGACCACGAGAAGTGTTACCAGGAGCTTGCACAATATTCAGCTCTCCCTCTCTCCTATTTTGAAGAATGGGACATGTAGATATAAGATGACCCGAACTTTTGCAATAACGGCAAAAGAGAGGTTTCAGGCACTCCCTTGCATAGTGGTCCATGGAACCACAATTGTAGCATCGTCCACGATTAGAGATAGGAGACTTTGCTACCGGAGTTTGTTGCTTCCCCTCTCTCTTGTTAGGAAGCCTAGGACACGAAGATAAAAGATGACCCGGTTTCTTGCAATAGCGACAAGAATGGGGTTTTGGACACATATTCGCATAGTGTTCCTTAGAATTACAATTGTAGCATCCTCCACGATTAGGGATTGGAGTCTTTGCTACAAAAGTAGTTTGCTTCACTCTCTTATTGGGATTAAGGCTCTTGAACTTAATATGCCTCTTCTTGGAAGTCCCAATATCACAAACACTTCCTTTACCAACCTCTCCACGAAGAAGAGTAACATCCACCAGCTGATTGAAAGAAACTTCAAGTTTCAAAGGTAGAACCATTTCGGGGTTCTTACTCAAAGCATAGATAAACTCTTGATTCTTTACAAGATCCAAAAGTTGTTGAGCAGACATGAATACTCCATCCAGGGGAGTAGCACTAGAATGACCGACGCTGGGACGGCCTGGTGTAACCATTTCTCTTCTTTAAGAAAGAAAGAAAGAAGAGGAAAAAAGTTATTCTCAAAATGAATATCAAGCAATCTTGATAGATAAAACAAGGAATCATAAAGAAAATAGGATGAATCGGTACGAAGACTCAAATAAAATCCTAAAGCACGACTCCTAAGATTGACTTAGGACGATGATCCTTGTTAAATTATTCTACATTGTTCCGAAGTTTGGCTTTGATACCAAACTGTGACGCCCCACCTCAATACCTACGCTAGCCAAGAACACTACAGTGTAATACTGTCAACTAGCACGGAGAATAAGGCTGTTCAAGAGCGACCATCCGTGTAATTGCTTTGCGTGATAACATGCATTTTATTTCAAGAGGAAATCCGACATTCTGATACAAACACTAAACTACTACACAGTGGCTATAATAATCTCCGAAACAAATATAGAAATAAGCATAACACAAATCAGTTACAGATAATTCATATCACAAAGGCGGAAGAAGATATGAATATATAACTAACACATGAAAGTGTATATCAGAGTAGTGGTCAAAAAGATCCACCATAATACAAAAGAATAGCAACACAAGCTATACAAAAGAATACATCTATGAGTCCATATCTCAAGTGTATACAACAAAATAAACTACTAATCTAAGTAGTTAGCCAAAAGATCATATGATAACCCCAGAAGAGAAGTCAAGCAGAAGCACCTGTAACATCTCGGTCTGACCCGAGTATTATTTAAGAAGAAAATAATAAACGGATCAGTCTAGCTATAAATATCAGAAGAAATGATATAGAATAAGAGATATGACTAAACGTATAATAATCACAATGCCAAGCTGTGATAAATAAATAATTGAAAAAATCAACAAGAGATTAATCAATATCGCAAAGATCTTCTCAAAGATAAAAAGGAATGTCATACTCCTAATTTCATTCACCAAGCCACAATAAATGACATATATATCAATGCCAATCGTAAAAGTTGGTGAAACATAAATTCCACAATTCAACACACAAAATCCAGAAATCACAAGAAAAGGAAGGCCAATCCCAGAAAAATGAGCCGGAGCTCCTCCAGACAGGGTATAGTCCCCCATTGCGGACTTTGAGCCGAAGCTCCTCCTGGTGAGTCAAAACTCCTCCTGACAGGGTATAGTCCCCATTGCGGACTTTGAGCCGAAGCTCCTCCTGTTGAGTCAAAACTCCTCCTGACAGGTTATAGTCCCTCATTGCGGACTTTGAGCCGAAGCTCCTCCGGGTGAGTCAAAACTCCTCCTGACAGGGTATAGTCCCCCATTGCGGACTTTGAGCCGAAGCTCCTCCTGGTGAGTCAAAACTCCTCCTGACAGGGTATAGTCCCTTATTGCGGACTTTGAGCCGAAGCTCCTCCTGGTGAGTCAAAACTCTTCCTGACAGGGTATAGTCCCCCATTGCGGACTTTGAGCCGAAGCTCCTCCTGGTGAGTGAAAACTCCTCATGATAGGGTATAGTCCCCCATTGCGGACTTTGAGCCGAAGCTCCTCCTGGTGAACCGAAGTTCCTCATGACAGGGTATAGTCCCCCATTGCGGACATTGAGCCGAAGCTCCTCCTGGTGAACCGAAGTTCCTCATGACAGGGTAAAGTCCCCCATTGCGGACATTGAGCCGAAGCTCCTCCTAGTGAGCTGAAGCTCAATAAAAACGACGTACAGTCCTCCACGTGGACAAAGAGACATCGCACAATGCTAGTCTAAACCATAAAATGATCATCATGATCACCGAGAAGTGTCAATTACAGTAAGCTAGTAAATATATGAGCTTAGCTTCATGTCCCATAACCACTAGCTTAACTTAAATATTTACGAACAAATTGTAGATCTCCACTAGAAAATTGTCACAAGAGTTTCAATCGAACAAGTCCAAGAATTAACCGACGAAGTAAACGCAAGCGTTTCATACCACTTGTTTTACTAAGCCATTTAATTAGATTTCTTATACGAGTGAGGTAAAGGTTTGTATATACTAAAAGATTGGAAATTGGTTTGAGAAAACGAGATTTGTAATAAAATACTGTTGAAATCATTTGAAGAAAGAGTTTTGATATTTACTACTAGTATAGAAAACCTTTATATTTTTAAGTGACAAATCATAGAAGTGATTGTAGAAACAATCAATTCATAAAAATTCACATTCGAAGAAGTGAATAAAATCCAAGAAATCGATACCGAATCCATCAAAGTGGATATATCCTAAATTCTCGAAGAAAATGTCATCAAAGTCGATAATAAATGATAGCAACAAATAGGAAACAACACGAATCGATTAAAGTTGGAAATTCAAGCAACTAGGCAAAAAAAGCATAGTAGGCAGATAGGAGCAGGTCGGTCCACCGGACTCCCTGAGTCGGTTGACCGAACCAGAGGTTGGAAGTGCTCGGGCACCAGGTCGGTCGACCAGCCCAGGGGCTCGGTCGGCCGAAGCCTGTAACCAGCACTTCCAAAACAGAGGCAGGAAGTGCCTGGGTAGCAGGTCGGTCGAGCGGACCCTGAGCTCAGTCGGCCGAACCTGTATACTTGCACTTCCTACCCTATTTTAAAAGAGCTGCAAACTCCCTCAATTTGCAAACCGTCGAGCAACGGCACTAAGGGTTTACGCCAATCGACTACCCGGCAATAGAAGATCTTTGGTTCATCACCAAAAACATGATCTAAACATCAAAGTTATTATTTTTAAAGAATTGAACCCAAAACACCAAAATTGGAATGTTCACAAAAACAATCCAAATCAAAGTCAAATGCACATGAATAAGTGTTAGGAATTCATACCTAACAATCGAAGATAAATATAGACTAAGATGTGAGATAAAAATCTCACCTTTGAACCCAAAAACAATGAATTAGAAGCTTGAAGACAAGGGAAGATCAACCACACTTCAATCTCAACACTAGAAGCTTGAATCTATGCTTAAAAGAAGAACATTCCCTAAGTTAGGTTTAGGAAATTTCTGAAATCAAAGAGAGAATTAGTTGGGGAAGATGAAGAGAAGGCTTACCAATGGGTTCTCTTGAATTTGGAGCTAAAGCTTGGATTTTGCAAATGAACTAGGGCTTAGGAATTCTAATTTCCAATTTTTTCCCCCATTATTCTCTTGAACTTGAGAGAGTTAGGAAATGAGGAGTGAATGAAGAGGAGAGGGGGTTGGGACTGAGTTAGTAAGTGGTTAATGGGTTTAGCCCAAACCAAAGCCCTAAGTGAAAAAGGTCAAAATTCTACTATCTCCAAACATATAGAAGTTTATACTCAAATAGGTCGCAAACGTCATTTTGAACTCAATGGGGGTGGTCTCGAGTCCAAATTCGACTGTTGGCAAAAAGTAGATTTTCGGACCAAAATCCGACGAATAATAAAATATTTAAATAAAATATTTAAATATAAAATCGATAAATATGCGGGTTGTTACAAGTAAGATCAGTCTTCTAATGTTTATGGAGTACAGTTTGTGTTCATGATCTTGGTTGATCATGAGAGGATCATTGTGTTGGGTTGTTTTTGGTCTAGTTTGTTTCTAGAGGCATCAGCGAAGGTTAAGCTGATCAGGAAGCATATAGGCAGCCCAGGATCGTCCGAAGAGTTTTGAGGATAAGAGACGAAGGAATTTGGATTCTGTAATCGAAGATTTGATATAGGATAAGTTTTCTCCGGTTATAGGAGCTATAAGATGGGGTAAGGCTGGGAGCTAGCTCCAAGGATATTGGATCTTTTCGGTATTCTTTTGAGGATAGATGCTTTGGTTTTCAGGAGTTGAATTGCCAGTTTGGATAACTGGGATTCGATGTGTTTCATGTATCTATGAGGGAGTACGTGTATGATCCATCTCTGGTTGTAGAATCAGCAGTTCATGAGGATTTGGTAGTTGAGTCAGACTTGTTTGTGGTCTGATATCCTATTCAGCTGTAGATCTAGATGAGTCGGAGCTCTGTAGCTTAGGAGTATAGCTAGTTTGGATTCTATAGAGCGAGTATTCCGGTATTTATACTTGGGAAACTCTAGGAAATTCTATCCAGAATTATGTCTGGATAGTTAGATTTGTTTGATTGAGTGAATTGGTTGCTATGGTTGTTAGCATATGATTGATAATAGATGCTTGTGATTTAAAATTATAATCTTTAATGAGATTATTAATTATCTTTGCTTTTAAATTTCAGGGATGAAATTTTTTTAAGGGGGGAGGAATGTGATGACCTAGAATTTTGGGCAATACAAATTTAATAATCTATGGAAATAATTTAATTGATTTGATAATCTTTGAATTAATTTAATAATCTTCTTTTAATAAATTTAATTGGTGAATTTTATCTTTTAAAAAGTTGATAAAATATTTTCTATTTATAATGTATATATTTGTATATATTGTAAATAGAAAGCTCAGGTTGTATTTAATAAATAAATAAAATCAGGTTTTCATATTCTAATACATTTTAATAATTTGGAAATTATGATTAAATTTAATATAAAGCTTTTCAAAGCTATTTAATAAATAACTATATAATTTTAAATACTTACTGTAAATGTTTATTTGTTCAAAATTATTTTAGCTCAAGTTTAAATTAATAAAAAGGTTTATTTTATTTTCTTTTTAAATATTACTTGATAAATATGATTTGAAATTTTATATATAAGTTTAAAATACCATATAGCATATGAAACATTTACTCATTTAAGTAAGATAAGTAATAAGTAATTTATAATCTCTTTTATAAATTATTTATAATTGATAAATTTGTTATTTTCAAATAATAATTATAACGTATAGATATAGATAGATTTTTAAGTAAATAGAAGGGTTTAAATTTGATATATTGTTATATATATATATATATATATAAATTGATTTTTTTATAATTGGATTTTTAAATTTAAGTTGGATTTGAATTTGAATAAGTTGAAATTCAAAATATAGATGTTTAAAATATTTTGGATTTTATAGATATTTATATAAGCTTTTATATGAATGTGATTGGTTTTATTTCTTTTAAAATTTTATATACATATAAATATGTACTTATAAACTAATTTATTAAGTATAACCTTATATTAACTTTTACAAATAAATATTTATTAACTTAAAAGACATGTATTATTTTCCTAAGGCTTCATATAACATGTGTTAATTGATAAGTATATTAAAATGACAAATGTTGAGTATTTTAACAAGTGGCATTTCAAAATTTAGTTTTTCTTTTATTTTTATTTATAAATCATTTTAGCATATATATAACTATTTGTTCTCTTCCCTTCATTTTCATTTTGTCATCTTCTTACTCAAAAGTTAATAACAAATCTGAAAATTAGAAGCCTGTAATTCATCTTCATTTCCAAATTGCCTCAAACCAGAAATCATATTCAAATCAAAAATTTGAGAATTCCTGCTTAAACCAAATGTAAATCAAAATCCTACATTTTTCAATCATGTGCATTTTCAAAGATAAAAAACAAATATGCAAAACATCTTCCTCAAGACCTGTAAATCATTTTCCAAATCAAATGATCAACCTATAAACAAATCCTCAAATCAAAATGCAAACCAAAACCTTTATTTCATTTACTTCAATCTGTTCAAGCCTATGCATTCGTTTTCAACTTAAGATCTAAAGCAAGTAAAATCTGGAACAAGCCTGCATTTTCTTTTCAAATCTGGAAGCATGCATGTAGTTTGTAAATCAAGGAGCAAAAGCATTTCAGCAAAACAAGTTTTAAAGAGATTCAAAAAGTTTTCAATGGCTTTTCAAAATAAAAATGAAAGCTCTGTTCATCATCCTCAAAACTGGTGAGTAACATCACAATTTAAGTATTTTAAGTAATAATTCTATTGCATGCTTATCTCAGAAAAATAGTATGTTTGTGAATATATTTTTAAGTAAATCTCTATGTGTATATATATATGGATATGTTGGTGTGTGCATGCTGTGTGTTTGGATTTTCTTTTCTCTGATTCTAGTTCCCAGGCTCAAATTCTAATCAAAATTCATTTGCTCTTGATCTGATCTATGTTAGTCCTTAAGTCTTGAACAAAATATGTTTGTTGTATCATAGATTTAAGTTTAATTTTTTTTAAGTTAAAACAAATTTGTATTGTCTCCGGAAATTAAAAACAACAGAGCAACCTTAAAATAAGTCAAAATTAAATTATCATGATCCATGAATTCAGGGATATGAATCAAATACTTAAACTAAAATCTGATTTTTAAAATTAAAAATTACGAATTTTAGTAGAGTGATTTGAGTGCATTTCTGGTTTAACTAGAAATTGGTATTTGAGGGGTTTCTGATGATCTCGATGGTCTAGGAGGTCGTGGATCTTTCTGGAGGAAGAAGAGTAGTCGATGACTTAGGGAAAATGGTAGAAGTGATGGCAGGTCACGATAGAGGCGGCGGCGACCGATCTGAGTTTAAAAACCTAGTTTTGGTTAATTCTGGAGTTTGTGACCATCTTGTCATCTCTAGTCGATCGAGTGTAACTAGTTTTAGGTTGATGGAAGCTTGGACATTGAAGAAGGTTTGGCCGAAGTTGTAGAACTTCTGGTGATCGGAGGATCGTGGACGAGGAATTTTCATGTTTGAGGTGTGTCGTTCCAGTTTTGGTTCCAGGTTTGGATGTGAAGCTCGAATTCGATTTCGAGTTATTCTGGGATTTCTGATGATCAAGGTTGTGAGATTGGATGATCAGCGACTTGCAGAAGCCTTCGACGATGATAGGAGATGGACGGTGCCACCGTGCATGTGCACGGTGCACTTCCATTTTTTGATGAGTTTGGTTTGAGAGGTTCGTATACTCGAGTTTTTCTCGAGTAATTGGGTGATTTGCTCAAAGCACTTTGGGATTTGGCTCGAAGTAGTTGAGGACATAGCCCGGATTAATGTTGTGTTACAGGTTTTAAAAGAAACCTGTTCTGTTTTACAATTTTAAAACTAAAATTTAAAATGTAAAGCAAAGATTTTAGTAAGTTTTAAATGGAAGTTTTAAATATGGATTCAAATCTAAATTTGTATCCTAGTTTTGAAATAAAAGAAAGTTTTTAAAATTTAATATGTTTTAAACAACTTTGAATGTTTTAAGTATAATTTAAATGGTTTGAATTTAAAAGGAATTTGGGTTAAACTCTTTTATACTTCTTTTATAAAATAAGTATTTCTTTAACATGAGATTTAAAAGGATTTTAAATTGCTTTAAAAACTTGTTAAAGTTAAATTTGTATTCATTTTTAAATCTCAAATTTAAAATGAATTTTGTAAGTAAATTTTAAATTAAATTGTTTTTTAAATGCTTTCTTAATGATGATTTAATCATTAATAAGAATTTAGTTTTATCTTAAAGATAATTAAAATCTGATGATTTATGATTCATTAGATTATTAAGGTAATTAAAATGAATAATTAATTTATTTAATTAATGATTTGAATTTATTAATTAATAATTAAGAGCTTAAATGAATTAATTAAGGTTTAAGATTAATTATTTAAGTAATATTTAATTTGTAATTAAGGATCATTAATTAAATAAAATTAGATTTTAATTAATGATTAGGAATTAATTAATCAAGTAATTTAGATTAATTAAGTTACAGTTAAGCACTTAATTAATTAAATAATTAGTGATTAGTTAAATGGTTATTACAGATTAATTAATTTGTAATTAATAATAATTAATTTAAGTTTAATTACTTAAGAGAAGTAATTAAAGAATTGTTAATAGTTAATGACAATCATTAACTTGAGATTATTAAGCAATTAATTAATGTGATTAATTTTAATAATTAATTATATTAATTAATTAAGGATAATCATTTATGGAATTATTTAAGTAAAATTACTTAATGAAAGTAATTAAAGGAATTAATTACTCCATGTAATTAATTAAAGTAATGTGATTGGTTTAAGTTAATTAATTAAGTTAATTAATTTAAGATAATCACTGGATGATTGGCTAAGCATAATTACTTAATGTAAATTAATGAAGTTTAATTACTTAGTGAAGTAATTAGTAATGATAATTACTGGATGTAATTAATTGAATGGTGATTCGTTCATGAAAGTAATTTGAGTTTAATTACTTTGTGTAATTAATCAAGGGATTAATTGAAGATAATTAATTAAGGAGCAATTAATTTATTTGATGAAGTAATTAAGGGAAGTTAATTACTGGATGGGATTAATCAATAGTGATTAATAAATGTGGCTTAATTAAAGATTAATTACTTAATGCAATTAATTTAATTAATTAAAAGTAATTAGGGATCATTAATTAATATAACTAATGATGTAATCAAGGGTTGATTAATGAAGATTAATTAATCAAAAGTGAAGTAATTAACTAATGTAATTAACTAAAGATTAATGTAATTAATTATAGTTAATTAATGAATGAAGTAATTAAAGGTTAATTACTATAAGTGGTTAAGGATAATTAATTTGTGAAATTAATTAAAGGATAATTACTTGAATGTAATTAAAGGATAATTAATCGGGGATGATTAATTAAGGTGGGTAGAGGATAATTAATTAACTGATTTGTAATTAATTAATGGTTATGTAAGCAAGTTTTATAATGACGAAAGTAATTAATTTACTTCAAATTAATTAGAAAAGAAGTAATTAACTTAATTCATTTTAAATTAACTATAGTGTGATAAATTAATCCTTGCATATGAATGAACAGATGATATCGATTGCCTTGAATGGTTTGAGATCTCGGATATGAGATAAGTAATGTTGTGTGATATGGCTGCTTTGGTTGAAGTGCGATGATAGTGTGAATTATCTATTTGTGATGATAATGTGGTTTATCTGTTTGTGATGATAATGTGAATTATCTATTTGTGATGATAATGTAGATAATCTATTATGATATGTGATTTATCTATTTGTATGTATATAGATAATGAATTAAATTGTTTTAACTTTAAAACAACTTGGACCTAAAAGATGGAATTTAGGATTCCAATGAGACCGGGACCGGGTTTCCAGATTTGGATATCCGAAACCACATCGATCCAAATTAATGATAGGTCGTGAATCTCAAGTGAAGATGAAGATTCAAAGTGCAAGGTAATCGTCGTTAACTTTGAGGGTGACTCCAAAATGAGTGTAACGAGATAATGCCTTCAGTTTTGTTCGAACCCGAAACGAACTTGTATGGATTGAATGCTTTCAGAACATCGTCAAATGGACGATAAGCATTCTAAGAGATGTGTTCTCTAAAGGTAATTGTAGCCTCAAGCCTCATCAACCGGAAATGGCTAAAACAGGGGAGGTGCAGCAAGGCTAAGTGGGTCGTGCCCAAGTAGGACAAGATTTTCCCCTGTCTAGAAGTCCTTTTTATTTCGGCTGTGTAGGCAGTTGAGTCGCCGCCAACTGCAGGGGTTGTCTTGTTCGGGACTATCCAGTAAGGGATGGTTCCACCCTTGTGTTGCATAGGATTGGGAGTAATCCTCGGTATGGTGATCTAGGCCCCGTACTCTGACAGGCGTTACCCCGGTATCCCTGCCATTGTATGGAATCCAAACTCCAATAAGCGTCATACGTTTTAGTTGTGCCCGACTATGTTAGAACGTGAGATGTAAGCATTCCAGCTATTTCTGTATTTTACCTGAAAACCCTAGACCCTATTATAATATCACTGGATTTCCTATCAAATATTTTGGTTAGCGTAAGGTAAAAACTTACCCATGTTTATGTGTGGGAAGTATTACGTGATACCTTTTGTTTTTAAAGG
This sequence comes from Allium cepa, assembly GCA_030765085.1. NCBI lineage: Eukaryota > Viridiplantae > Streptophyta > Magnoliopsida > Asparagales > Amaryllidaceae > Allium > Allium cepa. The sequence goes on from CM060937.1 coordinate 952,371,783, forward strand.
TTTTTTTGAAGTTAAGCAACTTTAACCTGTTACTCACACCAGAGCCATGTTTGACCCAGAGTTTATCTTCTGTTTTCTTAAACTCTAGGGTACTCAAATTTTTACGAGTAGCCAAGGGATTCTGGTTAGCTTTGACGAATTTTGGAGGAGCAATGGAGCAGGAGGCTTCAGCGTTGTAGATATTTATAGTGTTCCGCTATGATTGGTAGCTCTGTTTTGTATTGAGATGTAATAACTAGAGTGTTTATAAATGTCTAGTACGAGATGTATAATCTGTGTAATTCTGATAATAGTTGTATACTATGTAATACTTATGTTATTAATATAATTTATTCGTTCTGCTGTTGAGATTCTGATGTTGTTTCTTCTTTATTCTCTATCTTTTCTCTTTTCTATCCCTTTCTTTCTTATTCATGATGCGTCATTCTGTGGAATGAATGGCGGGTCGTGACAGTGGCGTATTGCCACACAAAGAGTTTCTTTAAGTTTCTTTTCGTTCTTTCTAATCTCTTCAACATCATTGGTAGACTCGATACGAGTCTCTGAAGCGCAACTAAAAGCGTTATTTGCAACTTCAAAGCTCGTGTTATGTCTTTCTAATTCAGGAATATGTTTCTGAAGAAGATATCTTTCACGTTGAAATTTTAGCCACGTACTCATCGATACATTTGGAGTATCTTTCTTTTTGTTGATTGCCAAAATATTTCATCATTTCAAATTTGACTTTTCTAAACCATTCACCGCCACTTTTTCATCCAAACCCGAAGGAGGGTTTGCTGTAGTGGGGAATTTTTGTATGTGTAACGATTTCAAACTTGTCGTTTGATCGTACTTATCATTTGATCGTACTTATTGTTTGTTACAGTGAGGAGGGTTTGAGAAGGAGGATTTAAAGTTTTGTAGTGATCAGACTTGTCGTTTAATCTTATGTGCTCGAAACGCATAGAAGTCAGTTTAATCAAATTCAATTGAAATAAGCTAATTTGAAAAGCTAGCTTCTTCATAAGATAGAATTAGGACTTGAAACCTATTCCGTTGAGTTTAAAAATATCAAAAACATCTATTTTAATATATGGGATGACCTATTTTTGTTTCAAGGTCAGAACGGGCTTTTTGAGTCGCGTAATCATTTCGATCAATCCAATCTGGTCCATTCATTTCTTTTTCAGATCTGCCTATATATGCGATGTTATAAACCCTAATTGATTCTCATTCTTATTTCTACATGTACTATTATTTCTATTGGTTCCTTCTTCTCAAACGACAGATTATGAAACCTTAAATCCCAATTCAATTTCAAATCCAAATCAATATCAAAAATTTCAAACTCTCCAAACAATATTAAATTATATGTCGTTGTGAAGCTCTCACCGAATTGAGTCAACAGGTGTTGTTCGTTCATCGAAACAGTGCTTGAGTCAACAAGGATTCATGGTCAAAGCTCTGATTGGCGAAATCCTAGAGCTTGATTTGGGGATTTTTGATTTGTTCTCTTAATCGTGAAATTCAATATGCTAACAGGTGGAGCTAATTGAGGGGAGGCTAATGGTGGTGGTTGCCTCACTACGACAGTGGAAATTGGCAGATTAGGATTCGAAAACCCTAATCTTTGAGGCGATGGTACAGCTGCTTTCGGCCTATGAAACAACGAGATGCATCGAGGGATACCACTACCGAAGGGGGCGGTGTTCTGGGTGGAGATGCGGCATTGCAAGGCGATCCTGATGGAGTTGGTCGAAGGGCTGATTGTGGTAAGAGTAGGATGAATTCGATGGTTAAAGTAGTCAGAGTGGGCAGTAATTTAGGTGTCTGAACGTGAATAGGAGCGAGAAGAGATGTATATGTTTATTATTTTATTATTATTATTTAATTTTTAAATTAAATTTTCTAACGTGAATATCTTTTACGTATGAGGTCTGATTCATGCGCAGTTTGCTCCACTGCGATCGTATCGAAATTTCGGACATTATGAAACTTGTTTGGATTAATTCTGAGACTATTGGATTTTGTGCCTTATTTTAGATTTCAAATTGATTTGAAATCAAAGGTGAGTGTTTTTACCCACTCACCACTACTAAATTTTCTTACGTTAGTTAAATTAAATTTATGATGTGGTTAGAAAAGTGCAGTCAAATGTTATATGTAAAATAGCTTCATGAACTATTTATTTGATTATTATATTTTATCATTCCGCTGTGAGATTCAGTTTTTTTTCTTTCTTCCACTGTTTTTTTATTTACCCCACAATAATCCTCCTTTTTGAATGGTTTGCGTCTGACGTGAGTGGTTTATCGTTGATTTAAACGGTCTAAAAAGGTGGGTTATCACATTTGGTATCAGAGCTTTGGTTTAGCGATGACCTTGGCTTGATGGGGTCTGACTCATATAAGATAGGGTAGTAATGCCCTAGAATGAGCCATTGAGTTTATATATATGAGAGCGCGTATTTGTTAGTGTTATAAAAATATTTTATATTGTGTTAATTTGTTCTCTTTAGCATTTATTAATTATGGTCGGTACATAGGACATTATGGCATCGATAGGGAGATTTTTAAACACTTAGTAGGGCAGACCAAAATATTGGTTTTGAAATATGGGTAAATGAAATAATTTTACCTAGTATATATTGTATATATATAAACGATATAGTTGGATGTAATATGTTTTTTTTAGGTAGTGAAATTTTATAAATATTGATTGTAAAATAGGATTTACAAATAAATATAAATTGGAATTTGAGAACTTAAGTTTCGGGATTTTGAATATTTCTTTCAAAAGATTTTGGAATATAATATTAGTATTATTTGAAAGTATTTTCCGATATATGATTAGAAAGGAATGTTTTAAAGGAATCTTTAAAGGAAATAAATTATGTACTCCACTCTCTGTTTGTTTCAATGATGAGTGCACGCATCATGGACGTTCATTTTCGAGTTTCAAAGTGGGAAGACTGCTATAATGTTTTACTACACATCTGTTTTGATGAATAAATCTAAATTTTTAATTCCTAAGTACGATTTGATCTATAAGGGATATAATATATATATATACGTTATTTCAAATTTACTGAAATGAATCCGGAATTCAGTTCTTAAACTCTCCGATAATTAGTGGTTTTCAGTTATTGTAATAAAATGAAATCTTAACTATTTTAATAATTGAAAATTTCTAAATTTTGTAATTAGAAACTAAATGCTAAGTAATTAATGAAATATATAAGAAATTGGAAACTTGTAAATTAAAGAATAATGAAAATTTAGAAGATGTAATTATTGAACATTTTGTTAACTAAAGTGAATGAGATAAATTTGTGTAACATTCAATTGCACTCTTAACATATATATATATATATATATATATATATATATATAACTTACCAAAATAATAAAGTTGAAATGTTAATAAGAATATGTAATAGAATATTATGCAAGTAAAACTTAAGTAATGAAGGTGTTCAATGGAATTACTTTAATAAATAAGAATTCCAATGTTATAAATTGTTATAAACTTAATAATTTAACATGCTACTAATTAAATATAATAAAAAATGAACACTGTAAGTAAAGAATTATAAACTTAAGTAATGTTTGAAGCCAGTTAGAATTAAAGTAAATAGTAAAAGTGAATACTATATATGAAAGAAACAAAAGTGGAAGAATTTTTCTTATGTAAGTATGAGTTGCTTCACAAATAAATATTGATGTTAAAAAGAAATAAGTAATAGTGGTGAATTAATGTTGCAAAAGAAATGTACATATTATTTCAAGTGTTAATTTTTGACAGTATAAGCAATTGAAATGGAAATAACTTATGTAAGCAATGGATGTAAAGTAATGAAAAGAAAAATGACATCGTATAAATGAATGGGAATGAATTTTGTAAGTAATGAATGTAAATTAAAGAGAATAATCATTGTATGAAAAGAAAAAATGAACAGTAAATAATTTGAAAGGAGATTAACAAGAATAAATTGAAACGATATTTGAAATTTTTGTTTGTTTCAGCTTGTGGGATGTATGAGGAGGTGAAACTTTAAATCGTTTAGGATGTATGAATAATCTATTAAGTTTTATCTAAGAATGTTGAGTGTTTGGTATACTTAGTAGTTAATTTATCATTCTATACGATTAAAGGTTTCTAAACTCGAACAGACCATTTATTTGGTAGTTATGGATGGATAGTTTAGTACTTCGATTGCATGTGATGATCGTATGGTTTTGTTGCAGTGACTATTTTTATGTTGTGTTGATTGTTTTGTTATGAATCGGAACAGCTTAAATTTCTCTTTTATATAATTATTAACTTCTTTGGATTATATAAGGGAAATACCAGTTTATGAAAGAAATAGCTGCTGCTTTTGGTTTAGTTAATAAGCGTTGTTTGCCGGACAAATAAGTACGTTTTCGGATTACTGTTTTATAGGATATTATATTATTTTCCCATGGTTTGGAATATATTATTTTGAAATATGTGATATATATTGTTATTATCGTTATTATTATTTCTCCCGGACCTCTCCATACAAAGGAGACTCTATCGAAAATTTTCGTGAAATTTGGACTTAGAATAATTTTGTGAATGTAAAAATGTTTTTCAAACTTTTGTTGGACTTGAATATAAAAGGATTTAATTGTTTTAAATTGATATATTTCATTTAGATTATTTAATTATGTAAATTAATTATTTATAAATTGAATACTTCGAATAAGATATACTAATCCTTCAATTTCTTCTTTTCCCTTTCCGAGGACGAAAAGTTTTGAGTGGAGGAGAGTGTAACGACCCGTAATTTTCGTTAATTAAATTTATTAATTAAATAAGTTTTGGAATTCAATGTTGTGAAGAGTAAAGATATAAGATTTAAGATCTAATAATGAGAATGTAACTAGAATGAAATGTCATAATGTTGATTAAGGTAATTGATGACTATTGTAATGTAATTTCAATTACTTGAAATGATTGTAAACATGAAATTTGGTTATATATTGTAAATAAGGGAATAAACCAAATGTTGTATTAATTGGTGAAATAATATGTAATAAATTGTAATTGGATAAAATCAGCATTGTGTAAGTAGTTATAACATTTGTTTATAGATAATAAACTTATAAATGTGATAAAATTAAGTAAAAGGTGACAATTGTTATTTGTTACCTATTTATTTAATCTGTTGAATTAAATTGAAAATCGATTGCAACTAAATATTATGTTAATATGAGTAGGACGATAACTGTAAAATGTGAATGTAATAAAATGAATACTAATGTCAATTATATTCATAAGGTAATAATTAATTTAATAATAAGAGTGAAATCAAGATAAATGAATTTATTGGGATTTTAAATTATAATAATGAATTTACAGTTGAAACTGAACACTATAATTAGTGTAATATTCAACATTGAATTGGTATGGAAATTTGTTTTAAAGGATTATAAATTACTAAGTAATCAAAAATGATAAAAAAAATTAATTATAAAATTTGAATTGAAAAGGTGATTTAATTAATTTAATAATAATTTTTTCATTTAATGTGAAAATGGCCATTTTGCCCACTGTCTCAGATTTCGACGAAACTAGCTTCATAGGATCCATAACGATGAATTATTGTAGGATTTCAAATTTCGCAGCGGTCGAACTTGTCGTTTGATCGTACAGGCTCGAAACACGCAAAAATCAATTTAATTGAATTCAAGTGAAATAAGCTGACTTTAAAAGCTAACTTCTTCATACAATGGAATTAGGACTTGAAACATGTTCCATTGAGTTTAAAAATATCAAACACATCTATTTTGATATATGGGATGACCTATTTTCATTTCGGGGTCAGAACGGGCTTTTTAGGTCGCATGGTCATTTCAATCAATCCAATGTGGTCCATTCATTTCTAATTTAGATCTTCCTATATATAGGCTGTTATAAACCCTAATTATTTCTCATTCTTATTTCTACCACATACTATTACTTCTACCAGTTCCTCCTTCTCAGACGACATAATATGAAACTCTAAATCCCAATTCGTATTCAAATCAAAATCAATGTTAAAAATTTCAAACTCTCCAAACCATAATAAATTATACGTCATTGCGAAGCTCTCAACGAATGGAGTCGGCAGGTGTAGTTCATTCGTCGAAATAGTGCTTGAGTCAACAAGAATTCATGGTCAAAGCTCTGATTGGTGAAACCCTAGAGCTTTAATTGGGGTTTTTTTGATTCATGCTCTTAATCGTGAAATTCAAGATGCTAACAAGTGGGGAAGCTAATGGTGGTGATTTCCTGACTTGAATCGACCTACGGTGGCAGAAATTGGTAGAATAAGGTTTGAAAACCCCAATCTTTGAGGCAATGGCACGACTGCTTTCAGCCACCGAAGGGGGCAGCGTTCTGGGTGGAGTTGCGGCATTGCAAGGCGGTCCCGATGGAGTTGGATGAATTTGATGGTCAAAGTGGTGAGTGCGGGCGGCAGTTTGGGTTTACTAGAGGTGAAGAGAAACGGGAGGAGATGTACATGTTTATTATTTTATTATTATTTAAATTTTAAATTTAAATGTTCTAACATGAATATCTTTTACGTGTGAGATCCGATCCACGTGCGGTTTGCTCTACTGCGATCATATCGAAATTCCCAACATTATGAAACTAGTTTGGACTAATTCTGAGACTGTTGGGTTTTGGACATTATTTTAGATTTCAAATCGATTTGAAATCAAAGAAGTGTGTTTTAACCCACTCAAGACCACTAAATTTTCTTATGTTAGTTAAATTAAATTTATGATGTGATTAGAAATTTATTGGATGACGTTTGGTATATTTAGAGTGTCATTCCCGTTAAATATGACTTCTTTTGCATTTAATCGTCATTTAATTTAATATTGAATCAAATTGTCAATTGAATACCTGTTGATGAAAATCAGTTAATTGATGTTATTTATTGGTTGATTGAATGATGATTGTGATAGGATGTTTGAATGTCGATATCGGATGGCTGAATGTTATATTTTTATATTGTTACAACACTACAAGTTCCCTATGGGTTGAAATGATAGACACCTGCACAATCTGATAGATTAGGGAGAAATAGTTATGAGTTGAAATGATAGACTTAAGCGATTTCATGGACATAAAGTTAAATTTGGGATTACGGGTTGAAATAATATATAAACCCGTAAATTTAATATTTGCGGATTGAAGTGATAAATATCTGTATCACTTGACCATAGGGTAGAAAATTATATACGGATAACGGATTAGTTAAATTAAATGATTTTAAATCTGTAAACTTTCAATTTAGTTAAATGATATTTTGAAGTGGAATTTGATTTATATAAACTAAATTTTTAAATGGATAGTTTTAAGATTTAAATTGAAATTTTGGAATCGTTTAAGTGAATGGCTTAAGAATTTAAGTTGAAATTCTAAAGTTGAATTTAAATTAAGTTGAATTTAAAGTATAAACAAAATTTATTGAAATTGAGTTAGTGAAACGTTTAAAATTTCAACTTTTGAAATTAGAATAGCTTAAATTGATATTTTAAGATTTGAAATTGGGTTTTGATTTGAAATCTAGATATGGTCCAGATTTGTTGAAAGAGATGAAATAGTTAAGTTTGATGTTAACTATTATTTAATATAAATGGTTTAAAAATTATCTTTTGAAAAACCCCAACTATTAATATTTTCAACTATTAAACAAATTTAAACCCTTTTAAACTATTTTAATCAATTTAAATTATTTTAAATGTAATTTAATCTATTATAATCTATTTAATCCAATTAATCTAATTTACATATTTTAAACTAATTAATTCATTTTAATCTATTTTAAATCTTTGTTAAATATATTTAACCTATTTTAAATCTATTTAATCTATTTTAAATCAATTTGATCTATTTTTATATCTATTTTAAACGATTTTAAATCTATTAAACTATCTTAGATCCCTTTAAATTATTTTAATCTATTATTAAACTATTTTAGAGTATTCTAAATATTTAAAAATTTATTTTAAACTATGCTAAACTATTTGAAACTATTTATAACTATCTAAACTATTTTCTAAATTTCAGACTATGTATAGTGGAGTGTATATTTAAATCCTTGATTTGAAAGCGAATGGTTAAATGTATGTTGGAAATTGAAATTATATTTTCTAGTGAAATGACATATTCAAGTAGATATGATGATTTTGAAATGAAGATTTAACATATTTGTAAATATGATTTCGAAAGTAATATGGTTTGAATTGAATATGATATTTTGATGTCAATTATGAATGGTTTTGGAAATTCAAAAGAACCACCCGGTGTGAAATAAGCTTTTAGTTGTTAAAGAGACCGGGATCAGATATTGTCATACTCCATGCCAATATCGAAAACCACTTTAATAACTATGTACGTGGTGGAGATTCCAGAATGAAGTAGGATCATTTGGCGAACGATTCTGTATGAGGTACTTACGTAGCCCTGGCACTTGTGAGACAGCTTGATGTGGCTAAAATAGAGCTATGTCGGGCCAAGTGAGGTCGCACCTCCAATCGGACACATTTCTTCGATACTATATTATGACTTTATGATTGATTTGGTGGCCACCCATCAATTTGATTTGGGAGTGTGTTCCGAGGTGGGTAGTAGTAGCTGTTATGCATTACCACTAGTCCGGATCTGCAAAATGGTAGTATCTTACTCTGGACATTGCCTTGCGTGCCTTCTCACATGCATTATCGTGTCCACTATGAGTTTGTTTTGTACCGTACCTATGGAGTGCCCTCTGGATAAACCACCGGTTTGGTAGAGCCTGCAGTACTGTATAGACTACGGGAACATATAAAATGTGTTAAGGGGGATGTAGGTAATGCCTTAATGCTATTTTAATATTTTACTTTACTGCAGACACTATTATAATAGTGTATTGTACTATGTATGTAGATAGTTTAACGGATCCTTAGGAGATGGAAATTCTGAACATCTCTTAATTTACTGCACTCACGTCAGACACTGGATAGGAGATGTCAAACTCCGTAAACATCTCTAACGCCACTACACTCATATTTATTTTCTATTGATTTAACAAACATAAGATCCTTTAGTTCTGACTCGAGTGTTTTGTCTTTTCAATTCACTCAGGTCGGTGTGAGCTTTTCATTGTATCGAAGAATACTTTTAGAGGATGAAGACAAAGATTTAGTACCATTGTTATTTACTCTGCTGCATCATGTTGTTCCACTGCATTTTTATTTATTTCTGTTGTATGTAACTCTTATATGTATTATACAAGTGCAATCAAATTTAATTTGTAAAACAACTTCATGAACTATTTATTTGATTATTATTTTTCATTCTGCTGTGGGATTCTGTATTTGTTTTTCTTTCTTCCTCTATTTTTCTTATTTACCCCATAACAATCCCTTTTTGAATGGTTTGAGTCTGACGTGTGTGGCTCATCGTCGATTTAAACCGTCTAAAATGGTGGGTTGTTATAGTATGGCTAAGGAACAAGACCTTATCGATTTCTCAACAGTTGGGGTGATTAGAAAAATCGATAAATTAATATTCGAAATATCACCTTCCATGATAAATTCTAAATATTTACATTGTGCTTGACAACACTTCTGTTTTATCTCCAAATCACTTACCTATAGTTAAAGATTGGACATCTCATGATCGAAGTCAATCAAAGGATTTGATTTAATTTGACGCTTCAGTTAAGAAACCATTTCATCTTTCTTTTTAGTATATTCCTCGAGACTAGTAATTGCTCGTTAAGACCTCTGATGATCGCCCTTTAAAGTAAAAATTTCTTATGTCGTTCTAGTGCTTGAGTATTTCTTTGGAGTTTGGTAGATAAAGGATCTTTAGATAAGCCCCTCTTTTCAAGATGTACAATCAATATATCCCTAAGACTAATGAAATGAGATGAAGGATCTAACAACAGTGACGTAGTCGCTAACTGTGTTTCCTATTCATATAAATGAAAAAGAAAACAATACCCAAAGAACAAATTTCTTTTATTACAATAGTAAGGGTTATAATTTAAGAACAAAAAAGGCAGAGGGTACAACATCATTATTATAATCAAGTTTTCTCTTTTCCCTTTCATACTTAAATTCTAGAAACAACAATTTTAACTTTGTCTAAAGAGTTGGTAGAAAGAGTAATTCTTGATTCAAAAGTGCGTTATTTCTTCTGAGGCAGCTTGAGGCATTTTCCATAATCTTATTCCCCAACCGGTGGACTATCATGACCACAAATTAGTTTTGTATGATATTTCCAAATTTCCTCAAGAAGTTTTTTCTTTTCCTCTCCTAGAAAATCAAAGTGAAATTAGGGATATTGCATGTAAAAGTTTACAGGTCTTTAAGAAAGAAATATCTGACCAATCTGGAGGATTTCAAGAGCGGCGACTTTTATAAGTTATCTCTTCTTAACTTGACAAATTTTCCTAAGCAATCCCTAGTAATAGGGTTCCTTGAGAGATGTTTACTCTATAATAATGTAATAAAATAAAACTAAGGATAAAAATACTAATACGGTAAGGTCCATAGATCAACATAGTTACATGAATGTAAATTTTCTTCTGGTTTATACAAGATTGATTTTTCAGTGTCTCAAAAATGAACTTATCCTTACAATGTTTGAGTTTTTCTTGAGGCAATGTATGAAGAATTGAGTAAACACGTAGTAAGTTCCAGTAAGCCCCGGGTAGGGATCAGATACATGTTTGTTCAAGTATCTCTTATGTAGATATCTAAGCAGGCCCCACCGAAATCACTCAAGTATGAGTAATCCACAGTTGGATGTCTACAATAAGCTTTATACAAAAATTCTACCAAGATATCACTGCCTTCAACTAACATCCAAAAGAGTGTCATCAATTCTTTGTTCTCCTCCAAAAGCTTGTTATAAGGAAGACGTGCCCTTTGCAGTCAAAGGGTCGATTCTTGATCTTTGAAAGACATTAATGTTGTAGCACTTTTATTAAGCTTACAGTACTTATCAGATAGTGCGTTGTATTCTTTTAAATATTTATTTAACTCCATATATAGGCCATTTATTTTTGCATGCTTCTTTTCAAGCTTTGTCTTATAATGGTTTATAGTTTTCTTTATTATCTAAAATAGCATGATATTAGCTAGGGTCATCTTGGAAATGAGAGCCATTTTGATCAAAGAATCCATATTTGAGAAACTGGAATCGAGGTCTGTAAAGTTTGCTTCTTCTCTTTTTCTTTGACACAAAAATTAGCATATTTTCTTTAGAGGCCAGAGGAGTCGAGGAATTCAGTCTGATCCTCTTTATGGATAGTATGATTAGGGTTATCATTTCTTGATCCATCTTCATTATCTGGAGACCTCAAAGTGTCACCACCATCCCCTCCAGGAGTATCATCACGACCGCCCTCATTATCGCCAACACCCTGAACTTTGTCGTCGTCATTACGGTTATCATCACCATTATCATTGTTTATGTCACCTTCATCAACGATGATTTCATTGCCGCCTTTGTCTTCCTCCTTATTTGAGTCAGAATCCTCTTCCATAAGAGGAACCTCAAAAGATAAGAGTTGGCTAGCATTAATTTCCTCTCTGTCAGGAACCTCAACACATTGCTGCATTTTCTTAATCTTAGCCATGAATCTTTTGATTAGCATGGGGTCAAGAGATATAAAACTTAAATCCGAGCACTTTCTATGTTATCGAAATCAACTAACATGAGCACATCCTCATGTGTATTTACAATAATAATTTTCCAAAGAAGTGCTCAGAAACTGAGACGCTTTTTGCTTAGCCTCGGATATGGTGTTGATATCTTAGGATAAAGAATCCTTTTTTCTTCTCTAACCACTTTTAACATAAGTACACCTCTTCTTAAGTGAAATATATTTAGCATTAACCTTTCCTTTTTCATCCTCGGACTCTTTCAAACTCATTTTCAAATCCAAAACTTCATCAAATAAAATCAGCTTAGCCTTCATCTCCTCATAAATTGTAGACTCTGCCTAAGTAAGAGAAGCACTCAACCTTTCTTCTTCCCTCATTGCGTTATCTTTGGCAGTAGTTAGGGTAGCGATCTGATTGTTTAAAGTTGAGACTTCTTCCCTAAGCTTAGATGTTTCCATAGAGGACATAGAAACATCTTCCTGAAGAGAGTACCAGCTTTTGGTGATCTAACAGGAAAATTAAGATATGAGTCAAAATTCGGTATAAAAATAGTAATAAGAAAATCAAGCGATATAGAATATTCCAAAAGTTGTTGTTCGATAAGAGATTGATGATAACTCATTGCATCTGGTATAGAGGTGGGTGGCATAATAGAAAAAACAATAAAGAGTGCATAATCAACTAAACAACATTCCCAAATTCAGTAGGAGGCACTAGTGGCGAAGGTCTTGAGAGATTCAAATCCTAGAAAGGAGTTAAAGTGCCTATATCCTTCTATATTTTATCAATAACGCTAGGAGAATCAGATACAACAATATGAGATATAAAGTCTCTTTCGAAGGAACTATTTTAGTTTTATCAGCAGTTGCAGAAGGTAAGCCATCCACAGAAATAGTGGGATCAAGGTTAGGACCCTCTAAAGCCTTGTTAGCACCAACAAGTTCACCCTCTTTTTGGATAAGAGAAGACTGGATATCAGTAGTCTTGGCTTTCTTAAGAGCAGAGCCTGTGGCAGTTGGTCCCCTTAATTTCATTTTTGTAATCATTCGAGATTTAGCCATGGCTTGTGTCAGAGCCGGAGCATCAGATTTCGAAGATTGAGAGGGTGGATCATTTGTAATTAATTCAGCTAGAGGAGCGGCTGGTTAAATCAAAAGGCATATATTAGAAAAAGTGGAAAATAAGCACTAGGACAAACTTTGAATACAATTAGGCTGAAGAACAACAAATTTCGTTTCTGGGCTGAAGGACGAACTTTGACAAAAAATTAGGCTGAAGAACAATACTAATTATAGTTAGCATTTTGTATAGTGTAAAAATGAATATAATGCTAGTTGTAATTAGCATTTTGTATAGTGTAAAAATTGAATATAATGCTAGTTGTAATAACATGACGGTTGGTTATAAACAACACATTTAAGTTTTACCGAGTAGATCTGGACAAATTGGGGAAAAGATGAAAAAATTTAGGCGTCACCCGAAGATAAAAGTAGTTTGCTTTTCAAATGTATTAGACAAGAGGAGGTTGTCCAAGAATCTTTTGGCCATTTAGTATAAGGGAATTTTCTGGAGGTTGCTAGGAGTCAGCTACGTAAATCTATTCCCAATATGATTTGAAGCTACAGTCATCAATTATATGATTCCATTGACTTCTTGATCTAGATCCTTAGGAACAGGGCCTAATAAGAAAACATTATTCAACAAAAGAAAACAAGTTAATAGAAATAATGACAATGATCTACTTATAGAGAGAATAAAAGGTTCCACTAATGTTTTAGAAAGCATTCAACATAGAAGAAACGTGTTTCCAATCATTAAATCTGTTTATTCTCATGGAAACTGACTTTTTTGGAGGGATTAGTCTAGAAAATTTGGTTGTTCAAATTACTAAGTTTAACAAGGCATGCTAAATAGTTAAGAACTTTAGCACTCAGAGAAGGAATTCCCGACTCTAGGGCCATGAGCTCCAAAGAGACAAAGTATGTGTATAAATTGGGTGATAGCTGGATAGGGAGCAATGCCATGATGACTTAAGAATCTTGACAAGAACTCTGAAAACAAAACCTCTATGTCAAACATGAATGACTGTATAAGCAAAGTATCCCTCAGAAGGATTTCGAATTGTGTTGTTATTGCTAGGAGGGATAGCTTCAACCCCTGTTATCCCAAAATCATTGAGAATCGCATCTACTTCATCTTGAGAAGTTATGAAAGAGTGCCTTGAAATTGCCTCAACCTTTTTTTAGATAAGGTTCTAATTTTGGAACGATTTCCTTGTTAGATTTCTTAAAGGTTCTTCTAATACCCATTATCCTACCAAGTGATATAATTTCACCAAAGTTATGATTTATTCAACGATTAATACCTTTCGAATATATCGAAAGCCTATTACAATGGCTCAAGTACCTATCGTAGCACTTGGTTCCTCGTCTTTAAAAGGGTCAAAGCTAATTAGGATGGCGTGAATCATTGAGCATTCGAAAGTTTCGAAACCATTATCAATATCCCCTATTTTATGGCATACATTTAGCTAGACTTACCCTTCGACAATATCGAAGCCCATGGCTTTTACTATATTTATAATAAGTATAGCTATCCATGAAATACTATTTAAAAATATGCATTGTCTAAACGCCATACTCATATTAAATCGAAAGACTTGAAACAAAGTGGCGTTGACACGAATGAAAGGACATTGAGACGTTTCGACAATGTTTGTGTTGGAAAAGTGATAATAGCTACATTCCTATTGACTATTGTGCATTTTGAATGAGTCGAAAAGGCATAATAGTGTTTCAAAAGTGTCAATACTAAATTGAAATAATGCAAACATCTGTGCTTATCTTAGTTTTGGGGTTTCAACAATGAAAAAAAGTATATTTTTCTTAACTTAATTTATAATAAGGGCCATTAATTTTCAACTCTTATATCCTTCAAGATAACTTAAAATTAGGCATAATGAGTTTCAAGTTTGAATCTACATCCAACAGTGGCAAATAACCCCAAATTAAGCAAATTCACATTCGAACATGAATTGATGACATGGATTAATCAAAATTAGTATGAAATTCATGTCTAGGATCATCTTACACAGCTGATTGACTTGAATCGTTTTGAAAATTCAAAATAGTAACACGGACTTAAACCCTTGAAATTGGAATTTAAAATTGAGAAAAAAAACTAGTTTCTAATTCGAAATCATAACAACTCACCTAAAATCCGAGAGTTAGGCCTTTTAAATTTTGAGATTGATGGAAATTTGAAGAATATAATTCTTGCTTTAGAAATTTTCAATTGCAGGCGAAGAGAGAGGAAAAAAGAGGAGTGCAATTATAAGTTGAATGGATAGGAGGACGGCTACTCAATCGGATTCAAGTAAACGAGTGAAATCAGCTCAGGAATACCAATATGCGGGAAAATTCTATGCCAAAGCAATTGAAAGTGCCGAATCAAAATGTAACGACCCATAAATTTCGACCCCGAAAATTCCAGATAGTTATGGAAAGAAGAAGAAATAGAAGAAACACCAGAACACAGATCAGAAACCTCACATTCGTAGCGAATCAAAATATAATATCACATAAATAATAGTTATACAAAGGAAAACTGTACTTGTCAAATTACACTTCAATGTATCAGAGTTACAACATATTTACAACCATAGGACAGATAAATAATCTGTTTCAGATACTATAATATAACACAGTGGAAACTCTCCATACGTTCCTGCTCTCCAGCTCATCTCCTGAGCTCCAGAACGTCCTAACCTGGAAATCTGTAATACTCGGTCTGACCCGAGCATTACATCAAAGTAACACCCGGGTCAGGCTGGAAACCAGCGTGAGTAAACCCAAAAAGCATGAATTACAAAATCATATAGCTTATATATAACCCGGGGTAACTTATATCAATTTATAACTTCACAAGTTGTTACAGACATCACTTATTTCACACATCGATGGATAACCACATCATCACTTTTTAAAATCAATCATCCTTAATCCTGCTTATTTAACATTACTTAATCACAATCCCAATTGATTAATCGTCTCTTAATTCATCAATCTCAATTAATCATCCTTGACTAATTAATCTTTAATTACATTAAGTAATTAATCTTAATTAAACCATATTATTAATCACCCTTGATTAATCGCATTCAGTAATTAACTACCCTTAATTACTTATTAAATTAATTACTCCGTAATTAATTTCTTTAATTAATCCCTTGATTAATTTATACAAAGTAATTTAATCTAAATTACTTCCACCATTCCATCATTATCCACTAATTACATCCAGTAATTATCATTAATTATTACACTGAGTAATTATACTTCATTAATTACATTAAGTAATTATTTCCAACCAATAAGTGGTTAAAATTAATTAAACTTAATTAATCTAAACCAATCACATTAAACTCCATTAATTACATCAAGTAATTAATTTCCTAATTACTTCCATTAAGTAATAAATTTCACCACTGATTATCATTAATTAATTATTTAAAATCAAATTTCAATTTTCATTTTAAGTTCAAACTTTAAAATGAAACTAAATTATCTTTAACTAATATAAAACTTGAAATTCATATGTTAAAGAATACTCCCTAAAGAAATTTAAAGATTTTAAACTAATTTCCTTTTTAATCTCAGATTATTAATGTATACTTTAACCTTTCAACTTATTTACAATTTTTAAATTTATAAACATTATTTCCAAAACTTAAGATTCAAATCAAATTTGAATTTAAATTTAAAATTCTGATTTACCTCTGTTTAAATCCTCTACTACATTTCAACCTCATTTAAATTCAATTTCTTTAATTACACTTTAACTTCTTAAACACTTTAATAATACTAAGTCAATTTGAATTTAAAAACTCATTTTTTTCCAACTAGATTCAAATTCAACTTGAATCTATTTTTAAACTTGGGTTTAAATTTAAATTCAGGTTGAAAACTAAGTTTAAAACTTTACTTCCATTTAAATACGGGGTTTTAAATTTTATTTTAAAATTTTAAACAAAATCTACATGTTTCAGAACCAAAACCTGTACCATACTTTAACCCGAGCAAGGACCAAATCTACTTCGAGTGGAAACCCAGACTCCTTCGTATTAAAATCCGAGTATTTCCTCTTCTCTCTGTTTTTTTTTGTTTCCATTCAAAAACAGACCTAACAAACAAACCCACCCCAAGTTCCTACACGAGCCAATGCCCAAAATCTTCTGAGTTGACTTCGAGCCACTACAATCCTCATCACGAAAGCATCCTGTCATCAAGAGACCTGTGCACCGTGCACACCAGCTCATTCACCGCCGATCATCACTTAGACCATCAACCGGTCAGCTACGCTTCCCTCTAACCTATCAGCCACCCAGAAATTCAAACCTCCTTGAAAATCAAATTCGAACCATCGGCCACAACCTGAAACAAAAACAATCACCAAAATCCACGCCGTACCTTCAACTCTGACATCGGAGAATCCTCAAATCCGTCCAGTCACTTGCCATGCCCTTCTACCTCCTTTCCCACGGCTTTGATTCAACTCGATACAGTAATGAGGCCGCATTGGTCAAGAATCATCATCGCCCTAAAACTCGAACAAAACCCTAAATCCTCCTCTATAGATTACCCCGATGATTTGAAAAATCACCGCTGATTTTTCCCCAAACTCCTATACTATGCAACTACCGCTTGACCAACGGCCAACCCTATTCGATGACTACTTCGCCAGTAGAAGCCTCAGAACTGGAGGTTGACCATTTCCAAATATCTTGCCAAAAATCCACCTAAAAATCTAAATTCTATCACAAAAATTCATCAATTCATAGTTTGAATCCAGATATCATATCAAAACTTGAAATCTTGACATTTGATTTTATGATGGGAAAGGATTTCCACAGTGACTTTATTGATTTCCATAAACTTATTTATTAATTAAGCTTAAAAATGTTCTTAAAAATCAATTCTTGCTGTTACTAGCAATTCAACTTAGAGGATCATAACCTCAAATTGAGCATAGGGGAGGAATTGAATTGTTTGAATGAGTATGCATCTGTTATTCAAACAGGGACTTATATTTTCATTTATACTGGCATGCAGTGATTATAACTTATCAATATATACACACAAACACTTAATCTATCCATGCTAACATAACTACAATTTATAATCACAAGCACAAATTAAAATAGAAGATTGTTTACTTTTTAAATTTCACTTAATGATAATTACCCATAAAACATAATTTATTCAGAGTTAAGATCTAGAAATCATCTAGTTAAATGTTTTGAATTCTTAAAACAGGTTTAAAACCTGTAATGTTTAAACAGAGGAATACTGTTGCTTGTACCAAATTATGAACCCAGATACTACACTCATATGTATACAAAAATAAATTTTATCAACATGCACAACAAAATTCATGGCAGACTTCAATGATTTATTCCATGCTAAAACAACATATTCAGGGTCTAAGAGTTTACTCACATTTTTAAGAACAGAGCTTGTTTCCTGAAAGCTTATGTTGCTTGGTACCGAATTGTTTTAAAACTGGAATCATGATGATCAAGACTTTTGAAAGTTTGTTGTTTCCAGGTTCTTGATAGTAGAAAATTCTCTAGCTTCTTTTTTTCCTTTTTCTATCTTTTTTTTTTGCTTCTACAGATTTTAAACTAATTCTGGTTTCAGGCTTATCTTGATTTGCAAAGAATTTTAGGTAATGATTTGAAGAGGCTACAGGCGATTGATTTCTGGTTTTGAAAGGAGATTTGAGTACAGTTTTAGTTACAGAAAACAGATTTTAGATTTGTATTTTTGAGGGGAATTTACAGGAATTTGTTTTTGAGCAAATTTTGTGCTTTGAAGAAGATTTGAACTTAGCCTTTTAAAAAGAAAAGAGAAAAAAAACTGAAGGAAAGAAATCTGTAAACATATAGGCTGAAATGTTTTTTTAAAAAAATAATAATAATAGAAGAAACACTAAATTTAATTTTGACACTTGTCCTATATACTCACATTTGTCATACAAGTATGCTTATCAATCTAACACATGTCTCTTTTAAGGTTAATTAGTTAAAATTTAAATGTTAATGAAAGATTTATTACAAGATCAAGTTTAATGAATTAGTTAACTATTATAGATATATATGTGTAGATAATTTTAAAAGAAACAAAAACCAATTATATTTATAAATAAAAGTTTATACACATATATTTTAAAAAAAAAACTAAAACAATTTAAAATATATGCTTTGAACTTCAAAACTTTAAATTCAAAGCCAAATCAAATTCTAAATTCGATTTAGAAATCAAGTTATACGTATATACATATATAACTACTTATTCAATTTAAAATAACAGTTCTATTCCTAAAAAAAATCTATTTATATCTATATATATATAAATCATTATTATTTGTTTGAAAACATCAATTTTGCCAATTTAATTAGTTATACTAGAAAGATTATCAAACCGATACTTATTCAGATATATACTTTCGTTACCCGAATTATTTATTTAACTTATAAATCAGTATTTCCATTAACTAATCTATAAATTACAGGTGTTATAAAAATCTGGGTTATTACACAAAACAGCTGACTTGAAAAGTTAAGAGCTTCTGTTCACGGGGGATGGGGAAAATGTTACTACCAAAAATCTCTTCAACCCCATCGGAGCCCAAAAGATTATGAGAGAGAGCTTCATGAGGAACAATAGTGATAGAAAGGTCTTTTGAAAGAGTGAAGGGATGCTTTTGCAAGTATTAGATAAATTGTGGGCTTCAAAGAAGTTGAAAGGGTCAAGACTACCCATACGGTTCAATTAATCTCTTCCGTAATAGTTGGTTCCACATGCATTAAAGAGCTTCGCATGTGTTAAAATGCATTTCAAAGGTATCAAATAATAAGCCTATGCAATAATCGAGGCATGATACCTTCGATCAGAAACAACTACTTTAGTAAAAGCTACCTTTCGCATGCGTCTAAAGATGGGCTTCCATATTAATCGAGGGGATTGCCATCGAAAGCCATCTTCTACTACCAACTAAGTAGATATTTTCAAGCAGTTGATCCTTCGCAGGAGTCACATCATGATTTAACATTCCATCCTCAATGAATGCTTTCGAAACCATAAGAATAAAAGCTTTCGAAAGCATCATCACCTTTCACAAGTATTATTTATATGCCTTCCGCACCCTTTCATGCATATCCAAGACACCTACAACAACATAAGTATTGCTTCTATACCTACTAATGGAGTCGAAGGCTTCTAGATCTTGTGCGAAAGAAACATTAGAGAGGCACTTTAGAGTCAACAGTGGTGGAAGGTCATAGACATCATTTCGATTAAGTCGAAAGGACGGATGTGAAGCGGTCCAGCCTGCGCCTATAAATAGGGCCCTAGGAGTGTTGTTTGGGGGATTCGATTTCATTCCTTCCGCACTTGCACTTTTCTTGAGTTTGTAAATCCTAGTTTCTAAATCAAATTGGAGATTTCACTTCATTGTAATACCTAAGCCCTTGTATTCATAAAAATTATCAATAAAGTAAATATATGGCACTTTCGAATGCATGGAGTTTGATTTGCTACTTATACGAGGTTTAATTTATGGAACGTGCACATCTATACCTTTCAAAGTGGTTCCTTTCGAAGGAATGTGATACTTTCAACTCATTTAATATCTTTTGTTCCCACCAGGTTACGACCATGGATTACTCCAAAAAATTCAAAAGGGGTTTTGAAGGGGTCATTCACTTCTTTAACCTTGCTTTGGGGTGTTGATAAGATTTCTTATTAACATGTTTTTATGTAAAATAAAATAACTAAATTACTAAATTAACCTTAAGTACATAACCTCCACTCTAAGCTTGCCACCTCACCACCCTTGTCTCTTCTACTTTGCTCTCGCTTGGAGCATGTCCCCCTCCTTGTTTAAGCCAACATGCATTTATAATTCATGTACTTTGTGTTTTTGGGAAACTGACATATTATGACAACTTTTCCATTTGTTTTAAAATTCTTTTAATCTATTTCATAAAAAGTCAAATCAAAATTTTATTAACATAAATATATATTTTTATTTCTAAAATGTATTCTAGCTTATATATAAACGTGTGTATATATTAACTCAAATGCGCACAACTTTTTCCAACAACTTTTAGACACCGAAAAGTTAAAAATTCAAAGAACGATTTTCGGTCACATTTTATACTTTTCTTCAAACTAAATATTTTTTAAACAGATTTTGAAAACCATTTCACTATCAGTAGTTATGAATAGAAAGAGTTTTATTTGAGTCATAAAATCCATAAATTAATTATTTAAAAATATATTAAAATATCTATATTTAAAGTGATTAACTGTTGGGTCGTTACACTCTCTCCCCTTATAAAGTTTCCTCTCAAAATTAGTAAACAAGAAGATAACTCAAGATTACACCAAAAGGCGTATATTAGTAATCATAATGATGAAATTATACAAAAGGATACAAGCAAAGTGACTATATCACTAGTCATGGATACACTAACTATACAATACATACAATCTACTTATCTAATAGTGACTTAGGACAAATCACTCTTATGATATACTCCGACACCACATGTCTGTGGAGTCTTACTTAAGATAGCCCAAAATGGCACTTATAAAATTTAGCCTTCAAGTCATGCCTCTTTAATGTTACCAACACGCCCTCCAAGGGGCGCTTCTGTTTAGAATAAATAAGGATATCATCTGCTGATACCAACACAAATTTATTTACTGAATCTCTAAAAACCCAATCCATGATGACTACAAAATAAGCGGGTGCATTGATTAGCCCATAAGGTAAAACCAACCACTAAAAGAAACCATCTGGTCCTCTTAAAGCTATCACGGGTATACTATCTTCAAATATCCTTAGCTGGTGAAATCCTATGTCTAAATCCATTTTTGAGAATACACTAGCATCCTGAAGTTTTTTGAACATGTCGTCTATGTTGGGTAAGGGATATTTGTTCCTCATAATCTGCTTGTTTAATTCACGGTAGTCCATATAAAGCCTTGGCACACCATCTGACTTAGGAACAAAACTTGTCATTGCTCCCCAATTCCAGTAACTTGGCCTAATCAGATCCTTACCGAACAATTCCTCTATTTGATTTATTAACTCCCTTCTTTCGCTTGGAGCACTCTCACTCCCAGGTCGGATAAAAGATTCCCGTCCAGAGGTTGATTTATACTGAACTCGATCTTATAATGAGGGGTAAGCTGTTGATGTCTTTAAAGATGTTCGGGAAATCTCTAACAGCCAATAACGATTCCAACTTTTCCTAGGGTGATCTAGTGCAAAAAGGAAACCATTCGTTAACTTGTTCAGCTCATCACGCAACACCTTAATATTCTCCTCTATCATGTTTTGTAAAACAATAGTCCATTTATCATAATCAAGTATATCTTTATACTTTGATCACCAATTTATACCAACCAAAACATGAAAATCAATAAATTATAGAACAAACATGTCACGTGGAAAGTGGTGGATAACGTATGAAATTCGTATATCTTCACAAACCATCATAAATTAGTCATACCCCCCATGAGATTGGTCACACAAATAAGCGTTTCTAAATTTTTTGGAGTAAGTCCTATTCTACCGACTAACTCTTTAGAAATAAATCTATGGACGGCTTTGGTATTAAACAACACTTGAACCACAATACCATTTACAAATAAAGTGCCTTCCAGAATTCCTTTCCCCTTCTTATGACCTGAAGTTAATGGTTTATTCTTAATAGCATAAACGTTGGCTTGCTGATAACTTTGCACTAATAGACAATCTTTTTACAATGTCCAGTTTGGTGGCAATTAAAGCACGATATCTTTTGGACCATCGTAGAAATAGGTTATGTTTGCTAATTTCATGCATTGGAATTCTTATAGAACTTCGAAATGTGGCCCTTATGCTTACAAATATTGCACATATAATCCTTGAACTTATTCCCTTGATCTCCTCTTGATTTCCCCTTCCACCGCTTCTTCATTTTTGGTTGAACTTTCTTTTGTTCGGGTTGTTGTCACCAGTTAGGGCTTCTAACAACTTCTTTTTCTCAAGGACTTCAAAATGCGAAGCCATGTGCACTAGGTTTACGAAAGATCCTTTTAGGTAAGCAGTCATTTTCTCTTGAAACTTCTTCCTCATTCCCATTACAAACATCTCATTCTTCTTTAGAGGTGTATCAATGAGTTTTGGTCCAAAACGCGATAACTCGTTGGACTTGGTTTCATATTCCGATACAGACTCGCCTCCTTGCTTAAGATCTAAGAAACTTATATATAATGGGCCTTTCTTGCAAAGGGCATGAACTAGTCTTCAAACACTTCGCTAAATCTAGCCCAGATAAAATCTTCTTACAGAACCCTAGTTGTAATGGAATCTCACCATGTTACTGCTCCATCTTGTAACTTCCAAGATGCTAAGAAATGCTTCTACTCATCTGAGACATCCAATCCCTTGAAAATATTTTCGCAAGAATGGACCCTCTCATGGACTCGAAAAATGGATTCCATACCCTTAAACGACTTTCCTCCCAGATTAGAAACATCTTTGCACAAAATTACAAAGTCTACAAGGGGCTCAACCCTTAGTGATCGAAGTATTTCCATTTCCCCTTCCTTGTCTTATTTAGAGCTCATTTCTTACTATCTGATAATAATAAGATATCCACATAATACACTTTGAGGCAAAATTTATATTCTCATCTATAAATAATATTAAATAAACATATTCATCCCTCCAACCGACACCCAAACAAATGTAGAAAATTTTGAAATTTATTTTGTATAAGAATATAACCTTAGGTAAAAATATTTCATTTACCCATTTTAAAACTATATTGTGTCTACTTGTCTTATTTAAGTGTTTAGGAACCCCTCCCAAGGACGTTGATCTGGCGCATCGACTAGAATTCATAATCCACTCAACAGATCAACCAACAAAATATAAAGCATTATAGAGAACTAATAAATACGTGCTCATATATATACTACACTCAAACTCATTCTAAGATATTTTTAATCCTATCTCTAATGAGTTACTCATTCTTGGGCATTACTAACCCTACCTATAATGAGTTTACCCCACCAAAGCCTAGGTGTGTTCACTCAACTTAAGCTACGATACCACGTATAACGATCTGCCTTTCTTATACCTAAAAACAACACTTAATACATCCTCGGTATTTGTGTACATTTCATTTAAGTGTCCGAAAGACAGGTCATTTGAGGTTAAAGAAAGAAAAGACAGAATAGAATCTCACATTCGTGGAGATAAATTTATAATATACGCAAGATCTTTACAACGAAAAACTTGTATTATATATATACACACGCACGCACACACATGACACAGCTAGAGTGCTAACCTATCATTAGTCTGGACAGTCATAACAATATGTCCTAACAAATGATGATAAATACAAACATTAGGATACGACGGAAGTAAAAGTATGTGAATGCATCTTTGAGGCATCCAACTCGTCTCCTAGAGCTCCAAAGCATCCAGGTAAAATTGAAAAATATGCTCACGCTAACCCGAGCATTATAAGAAAATAACACCCAGATCAATTTGGTAAACCAATGTGAGTAAACTCAAATCAAAACATACGGATTTCTTATTCTTGAGAAACATTTTCAAGAGTAATCATAAGATCATGTTCAACATAAACATGGAGGATTTTTATCTTACGATAACCAAAACATTTTTATTATAAATGCAATGATATTATAATAATGTCTTAGGGATTAAAGTATTTAATAATTAAGTAGCTGTGATGCGTGTATATCATAACAATAATGGGTATACAATCAAAAGCCAAAGGCGCTTAGTGGAGAATGGATTCCAACGGTGGCAAGGTAAGGGACAACCTTCCGTACAGTACTCCTCTAAATAAATGTACGGAAAGATTGGAAACCTTTCAACCTCAGCATGAAAAAACCGACCTACCCCATACTTGATAGTACCATATATGTCATCATCTCGGTTGCTTCCAACTTTTATAGAGAGCTCTCATGCACAACCAGGTCGATAATATAATGGTTTAGAAAGGTGATGACACACCCTAATGGAAGCAAACCATATAGCCTTGCACATACCATGTTTTAGCCATTCCCCGATTGTAAGGCTTGAAAGGCTCTGCTCTTTCCATTTCCTCATAGGAATTCTTTCATGGAATTCTAACACTTCTTTCCAGGTAGGAATTGGAATGGCGGCATTCATTCTACAATTCCATTCTAGATCTGAACGAAACTGAAGGCACTACCTCTACTACATCCATTTTGGAATCACCATCAAGATTAGTAGCAAGTATCCCTTGCACCTCAAATAACTCCATCTTCAAACATCTTCAAGTTGTCTTCCATTCGTGAAGATAAATCTCACTTTCCTTATTTAAGACAAATCTTCTTTAATAAATGTAACATACGCGATTTTTCGTTGCCGAAAAACCGAATAGTTATGGGTTTAAGAAAAAGAAAAAGAAAGAAGAAGAGAGAAGAGAAAACAGAAAATAGATGGAGAGGAAAGAGAATAGAAAACAAAGAAAACATAGAACGGAATGGAAAACAATAGAACAATAACAGAATCTCACAATTCGCAGCGGAACAACATATAATAATAAATGAATAATCTTTAAACAAAGAACTATATCAGTTATTACATTTTATACATTACATTTCATTACATCATATCATCAGAGTGTACAACAACAGACAACATCAATAGTGCAGCGGAAAAAGAAATACTATATACAAGTAATTACGCCATGCCATCCAGCTTGCCTCCAGCAACTCCAGAATATCCAGAATATCCTGATAAACCTAACTCTTGACTGCCCGTGTGGAAATTGGTGGGCACCCAGAGTTTAGGAAGGAAAACAATAAACTCCAAGTCAGTCATGTGACTGGTGTGGGAACTCAAAACAGTTTATTTATCTTTAAAATCAAAATAGAGGAATATTTTTAAAGTCAATTCGCAATGCTTTTAAAAATGAGACTACCATAAGGCCTCCCGCACGCACACACACGCAAACGCAGAATCGGAGGAGATTTCTCCTTATGATAGTCAAAGATGCTTGATACGCATTTAAAAGAACATTTGATATTATTACTAGTGCATAGTGTAGGAAAAATTCATTTCGAAAGTAGAATATAAATCTTAGCCAACATACGACCATTATCGTATGCCTACTATAGCTAACTATGTTCAATAGCAGGTTACCGCCACATTCCATAGCAGGTTATACAACTAAAACCGTACAAGTCTCGTATTGTTTCTTTGGATTTCCAACGAATGATCAGGCCAAGGAACTTCCCATTGCCACATGAGAATGCCTCTGGATGGACATCCCCGAGAACCAAACCGGATCTCTACCAACACAAGGCCGGGTTACCCCTAACTGA
Source organism: Allium cepa (assembly GCA_030765085.1). NCBI lineage: Eukaryota > Viridiplantae > Streptophyta > Magnoliopsida > Asparagales > Amaryllidaceae > Allium > Allium cepa. The sequence continues at coordinate 952,397,887 of CM060937.1, forward strand.
GTAACAACTGACCGAATATGCCATCCCCCGGTCCTTTGGGACCTTTCACCGAGCGCTCGTAATCAATTCACACAATCATAACAAAGTGTTTTCAACATGAGTAAGTATCTAGGCTCCATACCATGATACTACCCTTTTCCAGAAGGAAATGCACACATCCTAAAGGGCGCTACCCCTCATAACCTTGCTGCATCTTTCCTGTTTTGACCATTCACGGGGTGTGAGGCTCGACGAAGTCACGTCAACAAAAACATACTTTATACAAAAGCCATGCTTTGGGTCAACAAATGATCATAGAAATGATCACCAAGATAGACGATCAAACAAATGATCCTATCATAAATAATCAACACAATGATCATTTCACACCAACACTCAGCATGTCACATTACCAAATTGGGAATATATCGCTGATAACATTCAACTACATAACCTCTGAGCTCGTACGTCTCAGAGAAGGGTGTTAAGCTAAAAGAATAAATTCTTCGCCACCAACAGAAATATATTTGAAAGAAATCGGCTTTATATCTCAATTTGTAATGTCAGACATACAATCCATACAAGTCTGTTTCGGGCTCGAACAAAACCGAAGGCACTTACAAAGAAGTCCTTGCAATCCGGATATTCACAATCCTGATCGGATTTCCCATCACTTAGGGAGTCTCTATACCGTTGCAACTCAGTGCAGAGACAATCGACAGGTCATCCTATCGCTCTCGCAAATACCGGGTCTTCAACACCGATCTTCAATGCTATCACAACGACGTATCACATATTCGGAATGGGTTATACGACCCCATGGTCCTTTCTCGGTTAACCCGAATAGTGAGTGCTTATTCAAAAATAAGTGTGGCATTCAAATTCAAACAAATCACATCAATTACCCATTCAAAGGGAAATATTGATAGTCGGCTATTGAACTATCAATGGATATGCACAACATCACCAGATTCCAAATAATTTTCCAAATTATTTATTTTCCAAAAATATCTTTACTAGATATATAATTTCACACTTCAAAAATAAATCAATATTTATTTTTAGACAAATTCCTCTTTCCTTTATAAATTCCATAGTGAATTTATATTTCACAATATCCATGCATATACGATTTCAATTATTCATTTCAATTTATCTTCAAAAAGATAAATTCTCAAAATATTCACTTTATATTGGAAAACATTTCCATACTTATTAAATAAGTAATTCACGAATCTATTTATTTTCAACACTTGGAAATTATTCAATATACTTAAATCGAAATTAAGTATATATTTCATTCTTTAAGGAAATCATTCTCTTAAACATATTTATTTGGGCCAAAACGAATGTTGCGTAAAACATCGTTACGACAACCCAAAATCACTAGTATAGGGATTCGAAATTAAAATAGATATATAAATCCCAATACTATACAAACCATTTCCTTTCGGAAATCATTTACTATAACAACAGTGTTATAGTCCACTATTTCCTTTTATTTCTCGAAAACGTCTATTTCAACAATAAATGTTGAAATCTATGGTTTCGAATCTCAACACATTTTAAAACATCGTTAGATCGTTTTAATTCAATTTAAAATATCACATTCTAAACAATTTCTTTAACATATTATTCACTATTCAAAAACGTGAATATACTACATTTAACAAATTTCATCCTTTTATTCATTTTATTTCAAAGGATTATTCACAGTCAAAAACGTGAATATAACTCCACTAATAAGTTTCAACAATTTTGCTTATCAGAATAAGTCGTTTGCGAATTTATAAAACAACGTTTATAAATTCCATTTCTAATTATTTATAACAACTTCCTTTTACAAATTTCCGTCATTAACCTATTCCAGTTTATATCTCAATTATGAACCAAAAGTCCATATTATAAGTTAAATGCTTATAAAACGATTATTTTACAAAATTGTTCTTTTAAACTTCCCCAAATTATAAACTAAAGGTTCATATTATAATTTTACTTATAATTTATTTGTTTGAAAAATCGTTCCTTTGAACTTCATAATTATAAACCTTATAACTTATAAGATTCGATTATTTATCCAAAACCATTCTTTTAATGACTTTATAAATTTTATAAAACTACTGCTTATAAAATTCCATTTATAACTTCACCATTTATAATTGTATAAATTCCATTCACTTATGCAATCTATTTTCACTTCATTCAAACACTTATAAAAACTTGTTTTATAATGTCAATATTTCAATTTATAAATATCCATTTATAAATCTCTTAATATAAATCAATTTATATTATTCTTTAAAACGTCTTTAGTCTCCTTTATTATTTCACCATTTTGATTCATAAAATAATTAAATTTTATAAATCATATATTTAAACTTTTCACAATAAATTCTAAAATCCCGATTAAACTATTTTATAAAATCATTAGTACCATATTTTCAAAAAATCAACTTTTAACTATATTTCTAAAAAAAATCATAATTTTTATAACATTAAAAATTATAACGTTTATTTATTTAAAATGGATCAATTCCAAAAATATAGTATACTTCAAAAATCACTTAAAAAAATCATTTTTAAAAATTCCAAAATTTGGCCTAATGATGCTACACACCAAATAGCCAATCACGACAACAACGATATCATATATCGATATGATAATCCATCAAATATCAAAATATCTGAAATCAAATAAAAACTGTTGAGGAATCCAGTTGGATCCCTCCAACCTGTTTTCCTGCATCCACAAACATTAGCACAATACCAATTCCGCTCAGTACGGAATTATCGCGGTATATGGGATTTAAAATATTATCCGCTTAATAGACGGCGCAATAGGGTCTCATCCGCTAAAAAATGCGGGAAATCAATAACTCCAATATATACATATGCCAATATATATATATATTGCTATTATATATAATACCAATTTCACTGTTTATGAAATATTCGCGGTATATGTTTTTAATAAATAACATCCGCTTACTAACGGCGTATAATGTCTATTTTAACAATCAATAGATAACAATTCATCATTCCAACATGCATTCAAATATTTTAAATCTACTATTTAAAATAAAATCGAAACTGATTCGATTGAGTGAGAAGTTCTCACCTTGATTTCAATTTCGTTTTAGCGATTTATTTCGAATAAAATTAAACGGACGTTTAATTTTACCCAAAATTCTCACTAACTCCAAACGACTCCAATCCAATTCCATCGCGTAGTGCTCGTCCATACGATTCCAACGCAACTGGTTTCGGCAATTTCCGACCTTGCAGCAAAACGATATGCATTCTTGAAGTTACACGATCTTTATAAAAATTAAATTTACTTCATTTTTATACCATTTGAAATCTAGGCCACTCATCTCAGCTGGAGGCATCAGGGACCGCACGCACTTGAACCACTCGCCTCCCTCTCTTCTCGTGTGAAACACTTCCCAGGTTATAAACGCGCAAGAGAACCCATGAAGCACGAACTAGGGTTTCGATTCACCACCTCCTCGCTCCACATGAAGGCGATCAGGATGTGCCATCGGAATGCTCGTGACAAGAGCTACCCACGCCTGCAAGGATGTTGAACTCGGCCACCTCCTGCTCCTCGTTTTGCGTGCGCAACCGGCCCCCTTTCCACTCATTTTCTGGCCACCACGTCGCTCCAAAACCCATCTCCACCGTTGGATATGTTCGCCTCGCCATGCTCTACAAGTTTCGTGTTGAACTTTTCTCGATTCGATGTATGGATTTTGAGATTTTGAGAGGAGAAGACGAGACGATTTCAGCCATTAAAGCTATAAGAGGCGGCTGGTGCATTTTGACTAGGGTTTAGTGAAAATATCAATATATATGTGTGTTATTAATATTATTTTAATAATAAAATTCACAATTTAACACTTATGCAAACGATCTCCAATCTACGCGTGCCAACAGGCTATCTTGGGGTTTTTCCGCGTTCCGGACGCAATGGAACAGGTTTTGGAAGCTAATTCGAACATATGTGTGAGATATGGCAATAAACGATCAATTTAAATTAAACCGATTTAAACCGATTTCGATGCGTTTTAATTTGTACCGGTCAAACGGTAAATCCGATGACTTGAAATTTGAAATCTTACAATAATATCACATTACGGATCCGATGAAACTGGTTTCGTCGAAATCCGAGACTTTTTGAAAAATGGCTATTTTAACTCGCCGAATTAAAATTAAAAATAATTCGATGCGTTTCGAGCTGCCACGATCAAACGATAGCTCCGATTGACATGAAAATTGAAATCCGGTAATAACTAACTATTACGGATCCAATGGAACTGGTTTCATTCAATTCTGAGACTGTTCAAAAATTGGCTATTTTCACTAGTCGATTAAATATTAAAATATTCAATTTTCACAAATAAACTTTTAATTCGATTTTAAAAGTTCTAAAATATTGTTCTAACTTCAATATGATAAAATAAAATTTTACAAATCATTTACAATCATATTTAACTCAATTTTCAATTATTTCCATAATTTAACATATTAAATTATCGATTTAATTATTCAATTAAATCCAATTATTCGAAATAAAATTTATTCAACTTATAAATTCACTTATAAATATTTAAAATTAATTAAATATTCAAATTTTAATTATCAAAAATTCTGGGTCGTTACAATAAATCTTATTTAATCAAGTTCCTTTTAAATAAACAACTAATTATTTAAAACAACTTTTAAATAACAAGTTATTATAAATCAAACTAACTTCAAGACTTAAAATAAAATAGTTAATGAACTATATTTAAAATAACATATTGAAATGGTGATAAACCTTAAACATTTCAATTAAATGATAAATTAACTTCAAACCACAACTATTATTTTTAAATATTTATTTAGAAAGGAATAAGATTAAGGGAATAATTTCCAAAATTTCGAAGAGGCTTAGCGACAGCAATGTTTCTTATTTAATTTAGTGTAACTTTCCAAGTTATGCCATCGGTATTTACATAACAAATAGATATGTAAAAGGGATCAACAAATAACCACCAATCAATATATAAGTAAATGTCCAAATTATTATAATAGCAAAATAGTGTTTAGTTCTACTAGACAGATGTCATTTGGTTTTATAATCATTTGAGGTTACTTAAGGGTAATCGACAAAGAAATTCCTTAATTTAAAACACTTTTGAAAAAAACTGTTTTAAAACGAACTGATATTTAGAACCAAAGCGATTGCTAAAATTTAAAACTGTTACTAATTAATTAAATTATAAATTTATCCTTATTATATAATAAATTTAATCTTAATTATGTCTTTAATTAAAATTTTAATTAATTAACTAATTATAGTTAACTTATTTGATTTACACTCAAGTACTAGTTACCTTTGTTAATTGATGACTAAGTACAAATTATCTTAATTAGTAATAGAAAAAATCTTAAATAACTAAGTAATTGCTTTATATTAATTAAATATATTTTTAAAACTTTTTTCAAAATATACTTAAGTTGAAACACTTTTAAATTTGCAAAAGAGTTCGTTTTTGCGAACTACACCTATAGCGACTATTGCTATATGACCTGCAAATTTCAAAACTTAAAACTTTTTTTTAAGTCTTGCTTTAAAACTTTACTTCTTTGTAAAATATAAAGTATGTTCTTGGAATTAAACAAGTTTTAAACTTTAAAATTTAAAACCAAAGATCATAGATTTTACACAAGGGATTCTATGTCGCTTAAACTAGTTAGGTGCTAACTTTCACATCATACCATCATGTATTCACGACCATTACATACATGATCACATCACAACCACAATACAAACATATATGCATGCCATAACCAATATATACAAGCAAAAATTACAACTTTTAACTAACTTAGCTTTTAACTTTCAAATTTAAATCTATACCTCATGACATCCAAGCACTTATACACACATTATGATGACCCAGAATTTTTGAATATTTGAAATTGAAATATTTAATTGATTTTAAATATTTGAAAGTTAGTTTAACTTGAATTTCAAACAAATGTTTGTTTGGTAATTAAATTATTAAATTTGATAGTATGAAATTGGGTAAAATATTGTATCTTTAGTTTTAAGCCTAATAAAAATAATTTGAAGGCTTGTAAAATTTATATTGATGATACTGGAGATAGTAGAACTTTTAAAAGTTGAATTTAAAACTGTTTTGTTCGGTTTGAAATTTTATCGTTTAAATCGATATTTAAAATAGCCTTCCGAGGCACAGTTTCGGATTTCAAAGAAACCAGTTCCATTAGATCCGTAATATTGTATTGTGATCGAATTTCAGTTTTTGTAGCGCTTAGAGTTGTCATGTAATCGTATGGTTAATAAAAGCGCTGAATTCATATCAAAAATTTAATATTATAACTGGTCCAAAAAGCTATCTTCTCTATACAATCGAATTTGGACTCGAAACATTTTCCATTGCGTTCGAAATAGGGGTTTAACATAATAAACGCCTGGCAGCATGCCTTAATAGGAAACCGAGATTTTTAGCTTGATTTCGAGGCATTTGAATTCAAATTTGGATTTAAGTTCTACAATTATGACCAGTTAAAAGCAAAACATTTTGATTCAACACATAGTGCCTTTTTTAACACCTGTCAAGCATGCAAAGGAATTTAAGGCACGTAATAGTTTTAGAATAAAAAATATATATATAATTAAGCGCAAGTAGAAAAAATAAATAAAAAGGAAATCAAAATCGTTAAAGCCCATCGAACTGCCACTTCGTTCCTTCCCTCTTATGTAAATCCAAATCAAAATATATGGACGAGCTCGAAAGATAATAAAGAACCGAATCGAGTCCCTCGAACGAAAATGGCTACTCGCGATGGTGGCTCGGCGGCGACGTCAATAGCAGGATGGTGTCGATCGAGGTAGGAGCGCAATTTGGGATCATAAGGCATCTGACAGTCACGACTTAGCTCGCGTAGTCGGATGGGCGGCATTTGTGAAGACAAGGCGGCGACGACAATGGCGGCGAGGGTTTTGGGTGTGCAGCTCTATCTGCAAGTTCAAGAGCTTTGCGAGACGTGCGCGATGTCGAGCGGCGATTAGGGGAAGCTCAGCTTGGTCGCTACATCTAGGTCGCGATGCCCGGGGTTCGGCTAGGGTTTGGCGATGTCGCAGTGTTTGGTAGGGTGATGGTGCCCGCAATCGTTTCGGTACAGTAAGGTATTTAGCTTTTTAATTTTTCAATTTGATTAAATATGGAAGTATATAAATTTTATGCACAGTAGATATGTATACAAATTGGGAAAAATTTATATAGTTTCGAAAACAGGAAAAAAAAATAACAGAAAGTAGAAATTTATTTTTGCTATTTACTGAAATTGTATAATGTATATACATATATGGATGTATCTAAAAATTAGATTTTTAAAATCTATATAGATTATTTCTACAAATATATATATATAGTTTCAAAACTAAAACTAAATAAATTTTAAATGTACCGGTTTATTTTGAAAATAATTTACTAAAGTGATTAATTTGTTTAATTAACTCACTTGATTATTTCAGTTACTAAGAGATTTTATAAAAAGGAATTATTTTAAAAAAATCAAATTTATTTGTTTTAAATAAAATTGTTAGTTAATTAAAAAAATTATCGAAAGGAAAATTTTTATTTTAAAATAAATTATTAGTAATTAAATTTTAAAATGATGATTAATTGTTCGATTCATTCGAATATTGATAAATTGTATAAATATTTATAAAAGGTTTAATACAGTGAAGAAAACAAGTCAGGATTGAAATGGATTGCAAAATAAAAGCAAAGGTGAAATCTTCTCACTCAATTGAAATAATTAGAATTTAAATTATTGACTGATTGTTTGGATGTGATGGTGTATATGACAGTATATATGTAGGATCGATTTCACCCAAGAGGGGGTGAATAGGGTGATACTATTAATTATAAAAATTTATTATGGAAGTTTATAAAATATTTTCAATACAGATATATCAGAATAATAGCAGCATAGTTGATAGCAGAATAATTAATGCAGAAATAGAACGACACAGAGTTTACCCAGCTTTGGCAAAACCCTGCCAACGTGCTGCCCCCAAGTTTTCTACTAGAAATTAAGCAGTCAGAAGCTTACACACGTAAATTCGCGACACTCGCTATCGACTAGCCTTAACTCTATGCTCAAAACTGTAACATTCCTGTTTTTAAATCAAATTCAAATTGGAAATCAATTTAATTTTTAAATTAAATTGTGAATTAAATTGAATGTTTTTAAATTAAATAAATTATTTTTTGTTTATTCATTTATAAATACAAATTAATTGTATATTAATTTTGAAGTTTGAAATTTAAAAATAAAAGTTTTGAATATAAATTGGATTTGGAAAAAATCTATAATTTAATAATAGAAAATTTTATTTTTATTTACAATGATTTGAAAATTTTACTTTTAATTGATATAAGTATAATTTTCTTAAGTTAATAAAAAAGTTTAAGAAACTTTTTCTTTATACTTGAAATAAATTAGTTGTACATATTTAAATTTGTCTTGGGTTTGAAAACATTACATTTTAAAATTTGTTATATATATATGTGAAAGAAAATGGATTATATTTAAATTGAAATATAAATAAGAAATATCATATAAAGTTATATTTAAATATTATAAACATAAACATTTAATGTTTAAAATATAATACATATGTAAATAACATGTTTATAAAAACATGATTTATAAATAAATTAATAAGGGTTTAAAATGTAAACAAATTTAAAGTTTAACAAGGATTCAAACACAAATTATAAATAAATTAAATGAAAGGGGTTTAAACACAATTTAGTCACAAAAGACATTTGTAACATTAATTAATACAAGTGTAACTTAATTGGATTCATAAATGAACAAGTGGAGAAAGATAAATTTCTCTTTTAATTAAAATTTATAAACATGCATGAAAAGAAACATAACTAGGCTGTTCAATTTTTCAGTTCAAAGAAGAAAAAAAAACTATCCTCTCATCTTCTACAAACCAAAAGCAAAAAACGAACAAGATCAAAGATCTAAACAAAATAATTTCAAAATTCACCCTCAAATTTGCAAAGCTGTGAAGACCCGAAAATTTTGAATATTTGAAATTAGAATGTTTAATTGATTTTAAGTATTTAAACGTTAATTTTTAACTTGAATTCAAATATCACTATTTATTTGATAATTAAATTTATTGAGTTAAATAATTTGAAGTTAGATAAAATGTTGAATCTGGAGTTTTAAGCCTGTTAAAATATAATTTGTAGGCTTGTAAAATTTCTATTGATAGTGTTGAGGATAATAAAAGTTTTAAAATTGAATTTAACCATGATTTGTTCAGTTTTGAAAATATATCGTTCAAATTGATATTTAAAAATAGCCTTTCGAGGCCGGTCTCGAAATTTGATGAAACCAGTTCCATTGGATCCGTGATATTGTATTATTATCGGATTTCAATTTTTGTAGTGATCGGAGTTGTTGTGTGAGCGTACGACATATAAACGCCTGGGAAATAATTAATTAAATTTTAATAGTCAATCCAAAATGCTATCTTCTCCATATGATCGAATTAGGTCTCGACACCATTTCCATTGAGTTCGGAATAGGGGTATAACATTATAAACGCCAAGCGACATGCCTCCTTAGAGGTTCAAAATTTTGTGATGTAATGTAAGATAATTTAATTATAAGACATAAAAAATATATGGTCAAATCCATCTCTTTACCTTCTGAAATACGCTAACCATTTATCTTTAAATCACGTTGTTCCTTATTCTCCTCCATCGGTTCAAATTGAATGAAAACTTAAAAGGAAAAAAAAGAGAAATATAAATCAAATTCGATTTAAAAATCAAAAATCTCGAGTTATAAAAAAAGATGCAAACACGGTCGCGAGGTGACCTGGAGATCACTGGAGGGGCACGTTTGTAGTGGAGTTATAGGCAGCATGGTCGCGACGTCGGAGGTGGTGACCAGATTGCTCGAGCGGCGATTGGCGATGGAGTTTGGGGTTTGGGGACGCGGCAGTTCGTTCATGCGCACGTGCGCCTGAGGCGAGCAGGGAACTAGAGGGTGGCGCAATATAGGGGGTCTCGGCGACGCCGATGGTGTTGCTACATCGAATGGCGTGGGTGCACGAAAAGGTTCGCAGGGGAGGAATCGACAGTGTCGACGCAAGGGTTTGGCATCGATCTGGACCCACATGAGTTCATCGTCGAGGCCACTATGGGTGACGAGGCATTGGAATGCCCGTGCCGTGTTGGTGAGTTTAGCTTTTCGGGGAGTTCGCGAAGCTGTAGGAGGTCGAGGATGTTTTGGTGGCGTTCGATGTTAGGGGCTGTGATCTGGTGGCTTCAGCAGTAAGGTATAGCTGCGGGTTATCTTCTTTTTTTCCAATTTAATATATATATGAAAATATACAGACAAGATTTTGAAAAATAAATATAAAGTCTAGAAACAAGAATTTTTATGGTTGAAAGGAATAAAAATAAAATAAAGTTAGATACTGTTTATGCAATCAGGGTTAGATCGGCATATAACATAGATAAGATTTGTGAAACAGGGATTTTAAAATGTTTAAATCGAAAGGTTACATAAAAATTAGATTTTTGAAATCGTATAGATCATTTTATATATCGAATGTGATTTTAAGGTAAATTTTAATTGGTTATAACAATTTAAAATTTGTAAGTCAGCTTTAATTTAAAACAAAAATTTAACTACCTTAGTGATTAATAAAGATATGTAATTTGGTTATACAAGGTCTGAAAAAGGGATGGAAACAAGCCGTTTGAAGTGGACTGCAAACAAATTTAAAGGTGAGTTAATCTCACTCATCTGGTTTTTAATTTAAATTTAAATGGTTAAATTTAAATAATTAGTTGAATGATTGAATTGATTTGATGTGCTATATTATATATAGCAGTATATAGTATATATTGGATGATTGATTTCCCGCATTATATAGCAGATGAGACCCTGTGCGCTGCATAATAACGGATGATATTTTATAAACCCATATACCGCGATATTCCACCTCGAAGTGGAATTGGTATTATGCTAACATCTGTGGATGCAGGGAAACAGGTTGGAGGGATCCAACCGGATTCCTCAAATTTATTTAGGTTGTTTAATATTCCACGATATGGTTTATGTGAAAATCTGTGATAAATTATATTGGTAATTCAAATGTCGGATGCTATGGTTTGATTGAATATATTCGGATATTCTAAGTTATCAAAAATGTATAGAATTGGGTTTTGAAAGGAAAATAAGAGAGTGAATTTTTGAGTAAAATAATTATAGAGAATTTGAAATAAATTTAAGAATGAACTGGAAAAGAATAAAAGTGATTTTAAAATTCTAATAAATAAATTCCCAGTATGGAAAAAGAGATTTTGAATAAACAGAGAAATAATGAATTTTAAAACTTAAGTGACATTATTTAAAGGAATAAAGAATTATTTTAAAATTCAAGGTTTAAATATATTTAAAAGGATAAAGAAGGAATTTGGGAAATCTGAAATTGGTATTTTCAGTTAAAAATATTTTAAATCATAATTAAGAAACAAAATCTGAAGTTAATGGGTTTTGAATAAATTGAGTAAGTAAAAGGAATTTATATAAAAATGGAATAATTTGGAATCAATTTGAAAATTGATTTAAGTGTTTAAAATTGGAATTTTAAAAGGGAAACGAGACTAAGAAATTTATAAACCGGGTTTATAAAAGTGAAGTATTATATTAGTGGATATTTGGAAGAATAAATTCACGGTGGGAATTTATTAAAGGAATGCGTAAATTTGTTTAAAAATAAATAGTGATTTAATTTTAAAGGATGTGAAAGAGATGTTTATTTCACTAGATAGCCAAGTACGTTTTCGAACCAAATTTTTAAGTATAAGTTAAAAGTTTTAAAGTTGTTTTAAAAGCATGTGTTAGAAAATTTATTATTTTTAAATGTTTAAATTTTAAAGTAAGTATTTTTCAAATTTATCTTAGTAGTAATTGCTTAGAGGTCGCTTGGTACTATGTTTCTAAAAGAGAAAATTTAGTTTTATATTTTATGAAGTAGCTTTATTTTAAATATTCTTAAAGTATATATTTTTTTAGAATAAGTAGTATAGTTGTTTTAACCTAAATGTCTTTAAGGATATTTTATTAAAATAAGAGTTTGAAATTATTCTAAAATCTAAGTCTTTGTACTTGGTGTTTTCAGTGGAAATAAATATTTGGGGAATTTATTCCGTGAGAGGAAGATGGTTTGAAAACTGTTTTCAAAGTGTTGAAAAGTGGAAATATATCTTGTAAAGATATTTTGAGATTAATAAATAATTTGGAGAAATTATTTATGTTTGATGGTTGTTTGTGAATGTTAATTGATAGTTAAATAACCGACTATCAATATTGGCCAATGCGCTGATCGTTTCGAAGAGACCGGGATCGGGATTTATTTTCTGAAAACCACTTCGATCCGGTTTGAACGTTTTCATATGGGAAACAAGAGTTTGGATTCAAAGGTGGAGCAGTGAAGTGCAAGGGCTAGTCGCTACTAATCCTGAGGTGATTCCAAAATGGATGTAGTAGGAGTAGTGCCTTCGGTCCTGTTTGAACCCGGAACGGACTTGTATGGATGAATGCTTTAAGAACATCGTCGGGTGGACAATGAGCATTCTAAGTGATATGTTCTAAAAAGGTAACGCTTAGCCTCGAGCTTCATCAACCGGGAATGACAAAAATCAGGGGTTATGCAACAAGACTAAGTGGGTAGCACCCATTAGGATGAGGTCATCCTTGTCTAGATGTCCCTTTTATTCGGCTTAGTGGTGCGGTTGTTGATCCCAACCGTGGGGTAATCTTACTCGGGATTATCCATTAAGGGGTAGTCCCGGTCTTATGTTGCAGGGGATTGGGAGTAATCCTCGGTACGGTGATCTAGGCCACGTACTGTGACAGGTGGTACCCCAGTGCCTGGTCATTAGTTGGAAATCCATTCTCCCTTCGCGCCTTTTACGATTTTTGTTTGTATAACCCACTTTATGGCTAGTATGCTGGAATTTAATTGTGTAACAATTTCAGCTATTTTAATAAGTATTTGTATATAGACACTATTATATTATCAGATGATTTTGATAAAAATTGTTTTGGCTATCGTAAGGTAAAAACCCGACATGTTTATTGGTGGCGTGGTTCTACGAGATGATTTTGTTTTCAAAAGAATTTTGAAACTTTAATAATCAATTTGAGTGTGGTTTTCTCACGCTGGTATTCCAGACTGACTCGGGTGTTATTTAACTATAATGCTCGGGTCAGACCGAGTATTATAGGATACAGAAAAGGATGTTGTGGAGCATAGAAGACGAGCTGGATGGCAATACACACGTATTTGTGTTAAATATTCCACTGTGTATTTAGTTTGTGAGGAAATGTTATGATTACTGTCCAATTGTGTGTTATGTATACTCTAATGATGTAATGTATAAACAGATTTGTTTTTGTGTAAAGATCATTTATTATCTATTATATTTTATTCCACTGCGATGGTTAGATTCTGATGTTCTTTTCTATTCTCTTCTTTTACCTCTTCTTCTTTACCCTAATGGTTTGATTTTTCGAGCATCGAAAAATCGGGTCGTTACAGTTGGTATCAAAGCTTAGTTTGGTGATAACCTTGGCTCTGGTGGGAATTACTCATAGAATAGAGTCTGCAGTACTCTAGAATGAGTTTGAGTGTAATAATAGATATGAGCGCGTATTTGTTAGCGAATATAAAAATTGTTTTATATTGTGTTGACTTTTCGGTTGAGTGTTTATGTATTCTGGTCGATATGTGGGCGCCATGTCATCGATAGGGGTTTCTAAACTCTTAAACAAGATAAACCGACACAGTATTTTTTTAAATAGGGTAAATGAAATAATGTTACCCAAATTATTTTTGTATATAGAGGAAATAATTTTTCGTAAATTATTAAAGTTATATATGGATGCTTGGTTATTAGGAATGATAATATTAAATTATTATCATTGTCGTGTAAAATTGAATAAGATATTGAAATTATAACTAAAGCTAAGGAATAGATTCATATACAAAGGAAGTTTGTAAATGTAAACTGTAAATGTGATTTATAAATTGAAATAAGATTCTAAAATAATATTTGAATATGAATTGAAAGAATTTTGAACTTGGAATTTTAGGGAAGTTTAATTCCTTTGGGTTGAAAATGATTTTCAAAGATTTTAGGGAGGAATAGTAGGAGTATTATTCGAAAATATTTTGAATTGGATTTGAAATCTGGCGAGACTTGAAATTAAGAATATTTGAAAATGTTTTTAAAGTGATAAAAGCATTGAACTCTTTCGGTCGCTAGAAAATAACTTCGGTAATGGCTGTAGCATCATTGATGCTCATTTTCGAGTTTCCAAGAGAGGAATTGCTACCAAATTGTTTTGAATTGAAATTGTTTGCAAAAGTTAGGTTGATTTTAGAAATGCAAAGGATTTGGAGAAATGAATAAAAAATCCAGAAACTTGAATTATAAAATAGATTGAACTCGAGATAATTAAGTGAAGTGATTTTTGGAAAGTAAAAATCAAATATTGAATTAAAGGTGGGAAATGAACTAATTTGAATAAATTGGTTAAGTGAGTATGTTAATGGAATTTTAAATTGGTTAAATAAAAGTTGAATTGTGAGTTAATACAATTGGTTTGTGAATTAAATGATAGAAACAGAACTTGAGCATAAATAATATTCATCGCATATTGTAAGTGGATTAATTATGAATCGAAGTTGTCAAATGAATATCGAATTGGATTATAATAGAAATGATTTGAGTTGCAAATAAAATCCAATTCGGGTATAAATGAGTTAAATATGTGCTTGGATATTATTTTAACAAATTGAGAATGGGATTAAAATTAAAATGGATAAAGAGAAAGGGGTAGTTGAATTTGATGAGAATCAAATTAAATAGAAGTGAACTTAAGTTATGAAGTTGAAAAAGTTAGAAGAAAGTAAATTAACTTAAGTTTAAAAATAATAGAAGCTTGGCTTTGAGTAAGGGTGAAGGCCCATTAAATAAAAGTTTGGATTAAATTAATTTGGGAAATGGTTATTAATATTAGCATGGAATGTTATCAAGCTTAATGGAACGGGTTTAAATGAAACCAACGCGGGAATGAATGAAGTGCAAGTAAATGGTTTGTAAATAAGTTAGAATGGAATGAAATTTAATATTAATTGTATTGGAATCAATTTAAAATGATTATAAGCTTAAGTAATTACTTATTCACATAAATATCATCGAATTTGCATAGAAATAATTATCGTTTGACGAAAATGAGATTAAATAAAATTCTATGAATTAATAGAAGTAAATAAAATTGATTTTTGAATCAATTGAAATGAATATGAGTTTGTTTGGTTTAAAAATGAATCGTATGCAAGCTAGTGAGTTGTAAATCACTTAAATTGAATAGTATGGGTTGAGAGTTGATTGAAAGCAATTGAAATAAGTGTCAAAACCTTACATATGTGCTTATGAAAGTATATAACCTGCATTGTTATAGAATCCATGTTTTAGCTATTTAAATATAAGTGAAATTCAATAAACTTCTTATATATAGTGCTTATATGTTTAAATTGAGTAAGTACAGGTACCTGAAGGGCGTTTGGCAGGATTTTGGTCGCGCTAATTGCTAAATAATAAGCCGCTTGCTTAAAAATGCTAAATAGAGGTACGCCTACGCAATAAAAGTTAGGAAATATGAACTATTGTTTGTTTTTTTTGTTTTTCCGACTGGGTAGGTCGATGTATATATATTTATATCTCTTGTCAAATTGCAAAAGCTCCTCCGTACAAAGGAGACTCAGCCAAAAAAATTTAAAAACTTTGGGAGTTAGAAAAAATTTTGTTAGCGACACAATGATTTCAAATTGGAAATTAAAATAAATTAGTAGATGAAAATAATTTAAAATAATGATATGAATCAGTTATAAATGGAAGATAAAATTCAATATTCAGAGTTGAAGATAAATTGAATTAATATGGAAATGGGAGAACCAATTTGAATAGAAATAGATATAAACTAAAGTGGTGAAGTGAAAATAAATATAAGAAGCGTATCAAATACTTATGTTGAACTTAAGAAGAAATGGTAGAATTCTTAAGTAATATGGGTGTCGGGAAAATATATTGAATAAGCATTTGAGTGAAGATTTAATAAAAATATGTGAAATGATAAGCGTTGATAAGTGAATAGAAATCAAAATGAATGTGAATAAAAGAGAATGATATAAATACGTAAGATGTATGTATATTATTTATCCGCATAGCAATTTGATCCAGATTCGAGCATAGAATTTTGAGATAGTTATATCGATCCGAGTTAGGATTTTTTTACTCGATTTTCGATGGCGAACCCTGAATATGGAATTTGATTAATTCTGGAAATTCTCTGTCATAGTTATGACTATGCAAGGAGAATGACGGTTTCTGATCAAGAAACCAGAACTGAGTCCGCACTAGGAAGTCGAGTGGACAATACTAGTTCGGAAATGAAATT
The DNA here is from genome assembly GCA_030765085.1 of Allium cepa. Lineage (NCBI taxonomy): Eukaryota > Viridiplantae > Streptophyta > Magnoliopsida > Asparagales > Amaryllidaceae > Allium > Allium cepa. The sequence continues at coordinate 952,414,456 of CM060937.1, forward strand.
GTGTGATCGAGTAAGCGATTGGATTGGGTATTGCGTACAGATGATATAGATGCATCGTACGGATGTGAATAAAATAGATATGAAAACCTTTGTAAAGGAATATGTAAAGCGATTTGGAATGTTGTAATTGAACATTATTGCTAAGTAGGATGTTCAGGTACTAAAAAGAAATTGAGGATTGGGATTTTTGATTTTTGAAGATAAATTGAAATTTGCTCGGCAATGGTAAGTATTTAAATTTCTGTATGAAATTTGATGATTTTTTAGTCTAATCACTTGGCTTTTGTTTTCTCTTGAAACCTGGGGCCCGTAGAGGCATTTTGTAGTTGTACCGATCTAGCCGCGCAAAGGAGACGCTGGCGAAATTTTTCGAAAAGTTAGAGAGTTAGAAAAATTTTGAGAAAATTTTGATAATTTGAATTTGGTTTTAAATTTAAATTTAAAATGATTGAGTAAGTAATATTGTTTGGAGGTTATGGAGGAATTTAGGAAGTTAATAAGAGTGTAGTGTCTTTAATGACAAGGTTGTTTGGGTTGATGTTAAAACAGTTTGGTTTTGGGAAAATAGTAAACGGGTATTGGACCATTCTTCCTAATCAGTAATTTCGGGGCTGAAATTCTTTTAAAGGGGAAGGAATGTGACAACCCAAAAATTTTGAATATTTGAAATTAGAATGTTTAATTGATTTTAAATATTTAAAAAGTTAATTTTTAACTTGAATTCAAATATCACTATTTATTTGATAATTAAATTTATTGAATTAAATAATTTGAAGTTGGGTAAAATGTTGAATCATGGGTTTTAAGCCTATTAAAGTATAATTTATAGGCTTGTAAAATTTATATTTATAGTGTCGACGAAAATAAAAGTTTTAAAATTGAATTTAAAAGTGATTTGTTCAGTTTTAAAAATATATCGTTTAAATCGACATTTGAAAATAGCCTTCCAAGGCACAGTCTCAGAATTCAATGAAACCAGTTCCATTGGATCCGTAATATTGTATTATTATCAGATTTCAATTTTCGGAGTGATCGGAGTTATTCTGTGAGCGTACGAGATATAACTGCCTGGAAAATAATTAATTAAATTTTAATAGTCAATCCAAAAGGCTATCTTTTCCATACGATCGAATTAGGTCTCGAAACCTTTTCCATTGAGTTCAGAATAGGGGTATAACATTATAAATGCCAAGCAACATGCCTCTGTTGGGGTTCAAATTTCGTGATATGTAATGTAAGATAATTTAATTATAAGATATAAAAAAAATATGGTCAAATCCATCTCCTTACCTTCTGAAATACGCTACCCATTTACCTTTAAATCACGTTATTCATTTTTCTCCTCCATCAGTTCAAATCGAACGAAAACTCAAAAGAAAAAAAAAGAGAAATATAAATCAAATTCATTTGATTTAGAAATCAAAAATCTCAAGTTATAAAAAAAGTTGCAAACACGCGAGGTGACCTGGAGATCACTGGAGGGGCACGTTTGGAGTGGAGCTATAGGCAGCGTGGTTGCGGCGTCGGAGGTGGTGGCCAGATTACTTGAGCGGCGATTGGCGATGGAGTTTGGGGTTTGGGGATGCGGCAGTTCGCTCACGCGCGCGTGCGCCTGAGGCAACCTGGGAATTAGACGGTAGCGCAATGGAGGAGGTCTCAGCGAGACCAATGGCGTTGCTACATCGAGTGGCGTAGGTGCACGAAAGGGTTAGCAGGGGAGGAATCAGCAGCGTCGACGCAAGGGTTTGGCATCGATCTAGACCCACGTGAGTTCATCGTCCAGACCATTATGGGTGACGATGCATTGGGAGGCTCGTGCCATGTTGGTGAGTTTAGATTTTCGGGGAGTTCGCGAAGCTGGAGGAGGTCGAGGAGGTTACGGTGGTGGCGTTCGGTGTTAGGGGCTGCGATCTGGTGGCTTCGGCTGTAAGGTATAGCTACAGGTTATTTTTTTTTCTAATTTAATATATATATGATAATATACTGACAAGATTTTTAAAAATATATATATAAAGTCTAGAAACAAGAATTTTTCTGGTTGAAAAGAATAAAAATAAAATAAAATTAGATATTGTTTATGTAATCAGGGTTAGGCCGAAATATAACATAGATAAGATTTGTGAAACAGGAATTTTAAAATGTTTAAATCGAAAGGTTACATAAAAATTAGATTTTTGAAATCGTATAGATCATTTTATATATCGAATGTGATTTTCAAGGTAAATTTTAATTGGTAATAACAATTTAAAATTTGCAAGTCAGCTTTAATTTAAAACAAAAATTTAATTACCTTAGTGATTAATAAAGGTATGTAATTTGGTTATACAAGGTCTGAAATCGGGAAGGAAACAAGCCGTTTGAAGTGGACTGCAAAAAAATTTAAAGCTGAGTTAATCTCACTCATCTGGGTTTTAATTTAAATTTAAATAATTGGTTGAATGATTGAATTGATTTGATGTGTTATACTATATACAGTAGTATATAGTATATATTGGATGATTGATTTATTGCATTATATAGCGGATAAGACCCTATACGCCGCATAATAGCGGATGATATTTTATAAACCCATATACCGCGATATTCCACCACGAAGTGGTATTGGTATTGAGCTAACATCTGTGGATGCAGAAAAACAGGTTGGAGGGATACAACTGGATTCCTCAAATTTATTTAGATTGTTTCATATTCTGTGATATGGTTTATGTGATAATCTGTGATAAATTATATTGGAAATTCAAATGTTGGATGCTATAGTTTGACTGAACATATTTGGATATTCTGAGTTATCAAAAATGTATAGAATTGGATTTTGAAAGGAAAATAAAAGAGTGAAATTTTAAGTAAAATAATTATAGAGAATTTGAATGAATTTAAGAATGAACTGGAAAAGAATAAAAGTGATTTTAAACTTCTAATAAATAAATTTCGAGTATGGAAAAAGGGATTTTGAATTAACGGAGAAATAATTAATTTTAAAACTTAAGTGACATTATTTAAAGTAATAAAGAATTATTTTAAAATTCAAGGTTTAAATTTATTTAAAAGGATAAAGAAGGAATTTGGGAAATCTGAAATTTGTATTTTCAGTTAAAAAGATTTTAAATCATAATTAAGAAATAAAATCTGAAGTTAATGGGTTTTGAATAAATTGAGTAAGTAAAAGGGATTCATATCAAAATGGTGTAATTTGGAATCAATTTGAAAATTGATTTAAGTGTTTAAAATTGGAATTTTAAAAGGGAAATGAGGCTAAGAAATTTATAAACTGGGTTTATAAAAGTGAAGTAATATATCAGTGGATATTTGGAAGAATAAATTCACGGTGGGAATTTATTAAAGGAATGGGTAAATTTGTTTAAAAATAAATAGTGATTTATTTTTAAAGGATGTGAAAGAGATGTGTATTTCCTTGGATAGCCAAGTACGTTTTCGAAGCAAATTTTTAAGTATAAGTTAAAAGTTTAAAAGTTGTTTTAAAATCATGTTTTAGAAACTTTATTATTTTTAAATGTTTAAATTTTGAAGTAAGTATTTTCCAATTTTAACTTAGTAGTAATTACTTAAAGGTGGCTTGGTACTAAGTTTCTAAAAGAGAAAATTTAATTTTATATTTTATAAAGTAGCTTTATCTTAAATATTCTTAAAGTATTTTTTTTTTTTTTGAATAAGTAGTAAAGCAGTTTTAACCTAAATATCTTAAAGGATATTTTATAATAATGAGTTTTAAATTATTCTAAAATCTATGTCTTTGTATTTGGTGCTTTCAGTGGAAGTAAATATTTGGAGAATTTATTCCGTGAGAGGAAGATGGTTTGAAAACTGTTTTCAAAGGGTTTAAAAGTGAAAATATATCTTGTAAAGATATTTTAAGGTTAATAAATAATTTGGAGAAATTATTTATGTCTGATGGTTGTTTGTGAATGTTAACTGATAGTTAAATAACCGACTATCAATATTGGCCAATGCGCTGATCGTTTCGAAGTGACCGGGATTGGGATTTATTTTTTGAAAACCACTTCGATCCGGTTTGAACGTTTTCGTGTGGAAAACAAGAGTTTGGATTCGAAAGGGGAGCAGTGAAGTGAAAGGGCTAGTTGCTACTAATTCTGAGGTAATTTCAAAATGGATGTAGTACGAGTAGTGCCTTCGGTTCCGTTCGAACCCGGAACGGACTTGTATGGATGAATGCTTTCAGAACATCATCAGGTGGACGGTGAGCATTCTAAGTGATATTTTCTAAAAAGGTAACGCTTAGCCTCGAGCCTCATCAACCGGGAATGACTGAAAATCAGGGGTTATGCAGCAAGGCTAAGTGGGTAGCACCCATTAGGGTGAGGTCATCCCTTTCTAGATGTCCTTTTTTTGGCATAGTGGTGCCTAGTCATTAGTTGGAAATCCAATCTCCCTACACGCCTTTTGCGATTTTTGTTTGTATAACCCACTTTGTGGGTAGTATGCTGGAATTTAATCATTTTACAATTTCAGCTATTTTAATAAGTATTTGTACATAGACACTATTATAATATCAGATAATTTTGATAAAAATTGTTTTGGCTATCATAAGGTAAAAACCCGACATGTTTATTTGTGGCATGATTGTACGAGATACTTTTGTTTTCAAAAGAATTTTGAAACTTTAATTATCAATTTGAGTGTGGTTTTCTCACACTGGTATTCCAGACTGACTCGGGTGTTATTTAACTATAATGCTCGGATCAGACCGAGTATTATAGGATAAAAGAAAGGATGTTGTAAAGCTCAGGAGACGAGCTGGATGGCAATGCGTACTTCCGTATTTGTGTTAAATATTCCACTGTGTATTCAGCTTGTGAGGACAGGTTATGATTACTGTCCAGTTGTGTGTTATGTATACTCTTATGATGTAATGTACAAACAGATTTGTTTTTGTGTAAAGATCATTTATTATCTATTATATCATAATCCGCTGCGATGGTTAGATTCTGATGTTGTTTTCTATTTTCTTCTTCTACCTCTTCTTCTTTACCCTAATGGTTCGATTTTTCGAGCATACAAAAATCGGGTCGTTACAAAAGCATGTTTCAGATTAAAATTCAAAGGATTAAAGCAATGCAAAGCTTCAGTTCAAAAACTTGGAAACTCAGAACCAAAAAAAATCAAGCAAAGGAAAATAATAAAACCAGAAATAAATAAAATCAAACAGCTCGATCTTCAACCTGATCAAGCATGCAAATTCAAATATAAAACTTAATATGGAAATCAGATTAAAACCAGAGATTATATGTAAAGCATTTCAAAGCAAACAAAATCTGTTTCCAATTCTTCAACCTGGAAGCTAAGATTCAAAAAAAAGCATCTCCGACTCAATTCAAAGATAAGTCCAGATGCAACTCAAAATTTTCAACCTGAAAACCAGAAAAAAAAAGCAAGATGAATTAAAAAATCAAAGTCCATATCATTTGAAAAGGGCTTAAGCAGTTTCTCTGTTACTCTCTATTCTTCAAAGCAAGGTGAGCAAATCACCCTTATAATTTTTTTTTTAAAACTTGATATATCTGATTCACATGTAATGATCTTTTTAGTATGATGTGCATGTTGATCTTGTATATATGTGTGTTAATACCTATGCATATGTTTGGAAATAGGCAAGTAAACTTGCCTCTTCTCATCATCTCAAGGTTTTAAAATCTGAACTAAAACTTAAATCATCCCAACCCAACCACATTATGCTTTGATGGCTGTATGAAAAATGTTTATATGAGTATAATATTACTTATAAAAATGTAATTGAGTGTATTTAACCAATGAACTACTGGAAATTGAAGAATTACTGTGATAATGCTCTAAAGTCAGAAAATCAAATTTCTTAATTTTTAAGTTTTGAATATACGAGTATGATCGTAATCGAAAATGATGATTTTTAACATTAATATCATAATTTTTAGTTTCAATTTGTAATAGAATTTTCAAGATGAACAGAAAAACCATTTTCGTCATTATCCGTTGGGCAGCAACGTATGGTGGGTCGAGATTGCTGTTGAGGGAAGCTTGAGTGTTGAAGATCACCAGAAAAATAATAGTAGCATTTATTAATAAGCAAGGGGATTTTGTGGCTGATTCTAGGGTTTTTGACCCAGTTTTTGTTCAACGTGGATGAAGCGGTGATTTCATCATCGATGTCACGTCAAAAAGCATCGTACCGGGGGGTAAGGTTTGAGGGTGAGTGACGAAGCTCCAGCCATGATGGCATGGATGATCGTGGATGAGATCGTCGGCGATGCTTGGTTTAATCTTGGCATTTAGTTCCAGGGAAACACGTGATGGTTTGTTTTGTGATTCTGAAGCAAATCAATGAAGGTTGGGTGATCAAGGTGCTAGGGTAGGTCGCCGATGACCAATCAACGTCGATAGGATAGGCCAGAGCAATAACGAACTCGCGTGCACATGCACGGGTTTGTTTAGTGTATCTGTTGGAATGAATTATGGAAGAAAATGAGTGGCTCGAAGCCATGTTCGGGGGAGAAGGGTCTGAGCTCGAGTCTGCTTTCTAGTCGCATCGTGTGTAGCAGCAATTTATACGAGGAAGAAAAATGGTGGGCTGGGTGTTGTGATGATATCAGGTTTGGGTAAAAAGAAATAATAAGTTTTTTTAGTTTAAAGCTAAATCAAGTTTGAACAGATTGTTAACTACTACTCTTAAAAAATTAATCTTATTTAAGTTGAAATTAATTAAAGGTTTGAAAGTAAAATTATTTTTTGAGTTTAAAATTATCTCAATATATTATTTTTAATAAATTCAATAAGACAATTAAGGAATTAATTAATAAGAGTAAATGTTTTAAAGATCAATTATTTCAATGAATATATTTAGTGATTGATTAATGAAATTAATCATAGATTGATTTAGCAATGTAAGTAATTGAGATCATATGGATGCGTGCTTATGGCAACTGTCGAACGCATGTTTAAGCCATTTAAAAGAAAGGTTTTGGGTTTTAAGTTGTGACTTAATTGAGATCATAATATCCATATGATTTTAAATTATGCGATCATTATTTGGTTTAGCCGGAAGAGGACCTTTGTGTCATATAACCCATTTCGAATAATGATACGACGTTATGGATAGCATTTGAAGACCGGTGCTGAAGACCGGTGCTGAAGACTGGATATTTTCGAAAGAGAAATGATAACTTGTCGAATGTCTCTGCACCGAATGGCCTCTGTATAGAGATCTCCATATGTGATGGGAAGTCCGAACGTGATTAGGGATTATCCGGATTTGCAAGGGCTTCTTTTGAAGTGCCTTCGGTTCTGTTCGAACCCGGAACAGACTTGTATGGATGTGTGTCTGACATTACACTTTGAGATGTAAAGATGGTTTTCGTTAAATACATTTCTGTTTGGTGGCGGAGATTTATTCTCTTAGCTTAACACCCTTCTTTGAGACGTACGAGCTCAGAGGTTATGTAGTTGATGGTTACTAGTGGTGCATTCCCAACTTGATAATGTGGCGTACGAAGTGCTGCTGATCATTTGTTGATCGAAGCCTCGCTTTGTGGACGAGACTGCCTCAGGACCTCACAACCCGGTAATGGTCGAAACAGGAAAGATGTGGCAAGGTTGCAGGGGTCGCGCCCCTAGATTATGTCCATTCCTTCTGGAAAAGGGTGGTATCATGGTATGGAGCCCAGATACTTAACTCATGTGGACACTGTAAATTTTATTACTGTGTGATGTTTCTTTGTGATTGAGGTATATCGGATAAAGGTCGCAAACGACCGGGGTGGCGTATCTTTAGGTATTACTCTCGGGCTAGGAGGAAACCGGCCTTGTGTTGGCAGAGAGCTAGGTAAGTTCTCGGGGCCTCCCTCCAGAGGCGTACCCACGTGGCAATGGAAAGGTCCTTGGCCTGACCATTTGTTGGAAATCCAATCATCCAATATGCGCCTTGTACGGTTTTAATTGTAGAACCTGCCATTTAATATGGTAGCTATAGTAGGCATACTATAATGGTACGTATGCTAGCTAAGATTAATATTATACTTGCAAATGTTTTCTGCACTATGCACTAATAATAATATCAAATGGATTTCTCATAGTAAGCATTTTTTACTATCATAAGGAAAAATCTCCCCCAAGTGTGCGATTTCATAGTGTGTGTGCTGGGAGGCCTTATGGTAGTTTCATTTTCCAAAAATGCATTGCGGATTTCAACTTTTAAAGTCTTTTGTTATTTATTTTAAAGATAAACTGTTTTTGTTTGCCCATACCAGTCCCATGACTAACCCGGAGTTTATTGTTCTCTTCCTAAACTCTGGATGCCTACAATTTTCCACACGGACAGTCTAGAGTTGGGTTTTTCAGATAATCAAACAGTAGGTGTAGATTCGATAGCCATTAGCCTTTGGTTTGGTAGCTTTTGGATATCGTTGGAGTCTTTGGATTTTTGGGATCGAGTTTGCTACAAGTTCTACTTGATGGGGGTTCAAGCTAGCTTTGGAATGGAGATGGATTTTTGGAGTTTGGCATTGAAGACATTGTATTTCCGCTGTTGTTGTCTCCGTTATTGTCTTGTATCTATCTTTGATATATTGATAGTCAGTTGTATCAAATGTGTTGTATCAAATACTGTTGTATACCAATGATATTGTTCTTTTTCTTCCCCTGTGCTATTGTACTTAATGTGTTATAAGCTTCGGTGAACCAGATTCGACGTTTGGATATGCTGCATTCGAATACGGGTGAAGTATTCAGTGCCGATTTTCGAAGGTCGAGTCAGGATCGTTATAATTGGTATCAGAGCTGAAGATTAAAACTTTAGCTCAGGAGTATAACACATTAGGCAACTCATTAGAGATAGGGTGAAGTATACCCTAGAATGAGTGTCCCTAAGATATCCATCCGTTTGCCTCAGTAAATTCTCATACTATCCACTGATAGTAAGTATGAGTGCAAGAAGAGGACGAGATAGGGGACAGGGGAATACCAGTACAAATGGTCGATAACCTACAACAACAAGGAAACAATCTTTTCTCTATCAACCTCTTTTGATCATCACTCGATTTCAAATTCTTTGATGGCTTCGTGGCAACTCCAGAAGAAGCTTTGGCATGATGATGGCCTTGCAAATCGTTATAGAAAACTCATATTTCGCATTTCTTCATTGGTTCGTCATCGGCTTTTCGTTTTAAACTTTAATGAATCTGAAATTTTATAAATTGAAATAAATTGGTAAACAAGAATATAAAGCTGAATTGGGTTGTGTCGATAAAACGATTTCGGTCAAAACTAAAATTTGAAATTCTATTGTGATTTCTTGTGAAGATTAAAGTCCAAGGAGGGACAAGCTAGTGTAAATATGGGTATTCCGACTTGAGTTTGGAATCCATACCTAGTGTTTGAGAATTGTGGGAAATTGAATCCATTTATCTATTGTTTGGGTCTCGATATATTCTACGAATGGTTAGTTATTCCTTCGAACTAACCGATACCTTTATATATTCGTAGACCAGGTGATCCAAGTACCCTGTGTAATATCGAATGAGTTTGTTCTCATATTGTTGATATTCTGATTTGGTAAGCCAAATGCAGAATAGATATTCAGTTTGGTCTGGAAAGATATTTCTTTATCTTTCATCTATCTTTGTGTATCCATCCTTTGTTGTCTCCCTAGCAAATTTCGAGGACGAAATTTTCTTAAGAGGGAATCTGTGACATTCCTGTTTTAAAATCAAATTCAAATAGGAAATCAATTTAATTTTTAAATTAAATTGTGAATTAAATTGAATTTTTTTAAATTAAATAAATTATTTGTTTTTTATTCATTTATAAATACAAATTAATTGTATATTAATTTTGAAGTTTGAAATTTAAAAATAAAAGTTTTGAATATATATTTGATTTGGAAAAAAATCTATAATTTAATAATAGAAAATTTTGTTTTGTATTTATAATGGTTTGAAAATTTTATTTTTAATTGATATAAGTATAATTTGCTTAAGTTAATAAAAAAGTTTTAAAAACTTTTTCTTTATACTTGAAATAAATTAGTTGTACATATTTAAATTTGTCTTGGGTTTGAAAACATTACATTTTAAAATTGGTTATATATATATATGTGTGTGTGTGTGTGTGTGTGAAAGAAAATGGATTTTATTTAAATTGAAACTATAAATAGGAAATATAATATAAAGTTATATTTAAATATTATAAACATAAAGATTTAAAATGTTTAAAATATATTACATATGTAAATAACATGTTTATAAAAACATGATTTATAAATAAATTAACATAAGGGTTTAAAATGTAAACAAATTTAAAGTTTAACAAGGATTTAAACACAAATTATAAATAAATTAAATGAAAGGGGTTTAAACACAATTTAGTCACAAAAGACATTTGTAACATGAATTAATACAAGTGTAACTTAATTGGATTCATAAATGAACAAGTGGTAAAAGATAAATTTCACTTTTAATTAAAATTTATAAACAAGCATGAAAAGGAAAATAACTAGACTGTTCAATTTTTTAGTTCAAAGAAGAAGAAAAATCTATTCTCTCATCTTCTACAAACCAAAAGAAAAAACAAACAAGATCAAAGATCTGAAATAAAATCATTTCAAAACTCACCCTCAAATCCGAAAAGCAAGTTTTAGATTTAAATTCAAAGGATTAAAGCAATGCAAAGCTTCAGTTCAAAAACTTGGAAACTCAGAATAAAAGAATTCAAGCAGAGGAAAATAATAAAACCAGAAAGAAATAAAATCAAACAGCTCGATCTTCAACCTGATCAAGCATGCAATTTCAAATCAAAATCTTAATATGGAAATCAGATCAAAACCAGAGATTAAATGTAAAGCATTTCAAAGCAAACAAAATCTATTTCCAATTCATCAACCTGGAAGCTAAGATTCAAAAAAAGGCATCTCCAACTCAATTCAAAGCTAAGAACGGATGCAACTCAAAATTTTCAACCTGAAAACCAGAAAACAAAAGCAAGATGAATTAAAAAATCCAAGTCCAGATCATTTGAAAAAGGCTTAAGCAGTTTCTATGTTCCTCTCTGTTCTTCAAAGCAAGGTGAGCAAAACACCCTTATAAAAAAAATTTAAAACTTGATATATCTGATTCACATGTAATTATCTTTGTAGTATGTTGTGCATGTTGATCTTGTATATATGAGTATTAATACCTATGTATAAGGCAAGAAAACTAGGCTCTGCTCATCATCTCCTGGTTTTAAAATCTGTATTAAAACTTAAATCATCCCAACCCAACCACATTATGCTTTGATCGTTGAATGAAAAATGTTTACATGAGTATAATATTGCTTATAAAAATGTAATTCAGTGTATTTAACCAATGAACTACTGGAAATTGAAGAATTACAGTGATAATGCTCTATAGTCAGAAAATCAAATTTCTTATTTTTTAAGTTTTGAATATACGAGTATAATCGTAATCGAAAATGATGATTATTAACATTACTATCACATTTTTTAGTTTCGATTTGTAATAGAATTTTCAAGATGAACAGAAAACCCATTTTCATCATTATCCATTAAACAACAACATGTGGTGGGTTGAGATTGCTATTGATGGAAGCTTGAGTGCTGAAGATCACCAGAAAAATAACAGTAGCATTTATTAATAAGCAAGGGGATTGTGCGGCGTGATTTTAGAGTTTTTGACCCAGTTTTTGTTCCGCATGGATGATGCGACGATTTCATCGTCGATGTCGCGTCAGAAGGCATCGCACCGGGGGGAAATGTTTGGGGGTGAGTGACGAAGCTCCAACCAGGATGGCGTGGATGGTCTGGATGAGATCATCGGCGATGCTTGGTTTTATCCTTGGTGTTTGGTTCCAGGGAAAAACATGATGGTTTGTTTTGGGATTTTGAAGTGAATCAATGAAGGTTGGGCGATGAGGTGCTAGGGTAGGTCGCCGAAGACCTATCGACGTCGATAGGATAGGCCGGAGAAATGAAGAACTCGCATGCACGTGCACGGGTTCGTTTGGTGTATCTGTTGGAATGAATTGTGGAAGAAAAGGTGTGGCTCAAAGCCGTGTTCGAGGCATAAGGGTCTGAGCTCGAGTCTGCTTTCGAGTCGCATCGTGTGTAGCAGCAATTTATACGAGAAAGAAAAATGGTGGGCTGGGTGTTGTGATGATATCAGGTTTGGGTAAAAAGAAATAATAATTTTTTTTAGTTTAAAGCTAAATCAAGTTTGAAAAAATTGTTAACTACTACTCTTAAAATATTTAATCTTATTTAAGTTGAAATTAATTAAAGGTTTGAAAGTAAAATTATTTTTTGAGTTTAAAATTATTTCAATATATTATCTTTAATAAATTCAATAAGATAGCTAAGGAATTAATTAAGAAGGTTAAATGTTTTAAAGGTCAATTGTTTCGATGAATATATTTAGTGATTAATTAATGAAATTAATCAAAGATTGATTTAGTAATGTAAGTAATTAAAGTTAAATTATTTAATGTGATTACTTAAATGTTAATTACTTTAATGAAATTAAACGGTGATTAGTTTATGTAATTAATTTAAGATTAATTAAGGTTTAATTAAATTTATAAATTAATTAATTAAGGTGATTTATTAATGGATAATTATTGAATGTGATTAAAGTGAAAAAAATAAAAGGTTAATTAATTTTGGATAATTAATTAAAAGATAATTAATTAAGAGTTAGTTAATTAATTAATGAGATTAATTTAAGATAATTAATTAATAATTAAGGATAATTAATTAAGGGTAATTTAATAATTTAGATTTATTCTCTAATAATTAAGTGTTGATTAATTTAGGTTAATTAATAATTAATTAAAGGATAATTAATTAACATAAATTGTAATTAACTAATGTTAATCAACCAGGATTAGTGATTAATCTGGTTTCAATTAATCAGATGATCAATTAACCTTGCTTATGGATGACTGTGTTCTATTGAATATTGTGAATTGTTTGATATCTCTACTATGTGATGCTTTGTGAAATGAGTTGTTTTAATTCAAGCTGTGATGAATGTAATTTATTTTTTTCTGTTATTTATCTATGAATCTGTGAATGAAGATAAGCGTTATAGATCATACCGCTTATCAATATTGATGTGCTTGAATATGTGATGTGATGATTGATGATGTTGCACTATTGTGTAAAACACCTAGACTACACCATACACACACAAATATGGATTGCACGAGGAAATTGGTTAAGTCATAGATTTTTTTTGAAATAGTTTTAAAGTTGATTTTTGAATCCAAATGATTTTGGAAATGGAATTGGGTTAAATATGAAAAGCTTTTGAAAAAGGATTTCAGAGATAAAGTAATTTGAATAACTTGATAAAGTTTGGAATTTAAATAATTTGATTTGAATTTAAATTCAAATCAAATTCAAAATTGAATGGTATGTTTGGAAATTATGGTTTAAAAAGGTTATTCAAGTTATAAATGTGTTTATATGGGTTTTAAACCATTTTAAAAGTATTGTTTTGGGAATTTAAATTTAACCTGAATTTTATACTTGAAGAGCTTTAACTCGTGCAAATGTAATTGGATTTTTCCAAAATGAAAATTATTAGTTTTCTAGTAATAATAGCTTTCATTTGAAAGAAAGGATTTCCAAATTGTTGAAAAGATTTCAATTTTGAAATAAAATTGTTTTGAAAGCTATGAATGAATCTTTGTTAAAGATTAGTGAACTTTGTTTTCAAATTGAAGAGGATCTTAAAGGCGTATCTTTTGTATAAAAGATTTAGAATTGAAATTGTTTTGAAAGCTATGAATGAATCTTTGTGAAAGATTGGTGAAACTTGTTTCAATTTGAAAGTGATGTTAAAAGGGTGAATTTTTTTTAAAAGATTTGAAATGGAATTTGTTTTATCCATTTAAAAGAAAGGTTTTGGGGTTTTAAGTTGTGACTTAGTTGAGACCTAATATCCATATGATTTTAAATTATGCGCTCATTATTCGGTTTAGCCAGGAGAGGACCTTGTGTCATATAACCCATTTTGAATAATGATATGACGTTATGGATAGCACTTGAAGACCGGTGGTGAAGACCAGATATTTTCGAAAGCGAAAGGATAACTCGTCGAATGTCTCTGCACCGAATGGCCCCAGTATGGAGATCTCCATATGTGATGGGAAGTACGAACGTGATTAGCAATTATCCGGATTTGCAAGGGCTTCTTTTGAAGCGCCTTCGGTTCTGTTCGAACCCAAAACAAACTTGTATGGATGTGTATGTGACATTATACTTTGAGATGTAAAGCTGGTTTCTTTCATATACATTTCTGTTTGATGGCGGAGATTTATTCTCTTAGTTTAACACTCTTCTCTGAGACGTATAAGCTCAGAGGTTATGTAGTTGATGGTTACTAGTGATACATTCTCAATTTGGTAATGTGGCATACGAAGTGCTACTGATCATTTGTTGATCGAACCATGGCTTTGTGAAAAAGCATAGCTTTGTGGATGAGACTGCATCAGGACCTCACAACCCTGTAATGGTCGAAACGGGAAAGATGCGGCAAGGTTGCAGGGGTCGCGCCCCTAGGGTATGTCCATTCCTTTTGGAAAAGGGTGGTATCATGGTATGGAGCCCAGATACTTAACTCATGTGGACACTATAAATTTTATTACTGTGTGATGTTGCTTTTTGATTGAGTTACCTTAATAAAGGTCGCAAACGACTGGGGGTGGCATATCTTTAGGTATTACTCCCGGGCAGGGAGGAAAGCGGCCTTGTGTTGGCAGAGAGTTGGGTAAGTTCTCGGGGCGTACCCGTGTGGCAATGGGAAGTTCCTTGGCCTGACCATTTGTTGGAAATCCAATCATCTAATATGCACCTTGTACGGTTTTAATTGTAAAACGTGCCATTTAACATGGTAGCTATAGTAGGCATACTATAATGGTACGTATGCTGGCTAAGATTAATATTATGCTTGTAAATGTTTTCTGCGCTATGCACTAATAATAATATCAAATGGATTTCGCATAGTAAGGATTTTTGACTATCATAAGGAGAAATCTCCCCCAACTGTGCGATTGCATGGTGTGTGTGCCGGGAGGCCTTATGGTAGTTTCATTTTCCAAAAAAGCATTGTGGATTTCAACTTTTAAAATCTTTTGTTATTTTCTCTAAAGATAAACTGTTTTTGTTTGCTCATACCAATCGCATGACTGACCCGGAATTTATTGTTTCCTTCCTAAACTCTGGGTGCCCACAATTTTCCATACGGGCAGTCTAGAGTTGGGTTTTTCAGATAATCAAACAGTAGGTGTAGATTCGATAGCCATCAGCCTTCGGTATGGTAGCTGTTGGATATCGTTGGAGTCCTAAATTTTTGGGATCGTGTTTGCTATAAGTTCTACTTGATGGGGGTTCGAGCTAGCTTTGGATTGGAGATGGAGTTTTTGGAGTTTGGCATTGAAGACATTGTCTTTCCTCTAATGTTGTCTCTGTTATTGTCTTGTATCTATCTTTGATGTATTGATAGTCAGTTGTATCGAATGTGTTGTGTCAAATACTGTTGTATATCAATGATATTATTCTTTTTCTTCCGTTATGTTGTTGTAATTAATGTGTTATAAGCTCCGACAAACTACATTCGACGTTTGGATCTGCGGCATTCGAATACGGGTGAAGTATTCAGTGCTAATTTTCGAAGGTCGAGTCAAGATCGTTTGAAAAACCCAGCCACAACTCAGCCACTGAGTTGCGTATTCTCGAACTACACCATCGTAGCTCGTCCCCTAGTCACACGACTAGAAATTACAATTTTTTAAAAGAGAAAAATACAAATTTAAAAACAATTATAAAATAAAACCCAAGTTTTCAATATTTAAGCACAAATATTATAGAGCCGGACTAAAACACTAAAATTAATCTCCTATTCTCTTTTATTTGTTCGGCTCGTTCTTTCTTCGTTTATGAAAATGGCTTCTTGCTTTTCTTTCTTCTGTGCGAAAACTAGGGCTTTGCTGAATTGAAGAAGCCGACTTTTATTGATCGATTACAATGGCTGTTCTTCTGATTTGCTTCGGCAATCGATCGTCTCCTCAAGTTGCACTCGGCTGCTTCAATTCCATCGAGGTGAATGATGCTTTGAATTTGGTATGTTTGTCCCCTTTTCGATTTATATTACCCTCGACTTTGATTCGAGTTCCTAATTGATTTATGCGCTGTGATATTGCTGGAACTCGAATAATCAATTTGCCGATGATGTTCATCATTTATATAAGATTTGAAACCCTCGATTTTCGTTCCTATATTTTATACGAATTCGTCAAATAATTTAGCTTGAATTCGTCTCGGCCACTGATTTCGTATGGATGATGGTGATGATTTCTGACTTTTTCATTCGTATATTTTTTATTTTACTTGATACTCACGGCTTTGAATTTCCTTGCTCACCACAATTTCGATTTTTTTGGTTCGACTTTGGTACTGACTTGTTCAATATCGGCTTTGACTTGAATTTTGTCATTTACCTAACTTCGGCACTATCACTGTTCAAGTTGAATTTATGTTAACTTCGGCTTGTATCTTATTTACTTGCGGCCTTGACTTTGTTTTATTTTGCATATACTCTCTGATGTTGTCACTGCATACATATATACTTGTTCGATTTCAGCCATGACATGGTTGTTGATGTTTCCTGACTTCGGTCATTTTCTCACTGATGCACATGTCATTGTTTCGGCTTTGATTTAGCTGGTGTGTTTCACTGTCATGTGTTTGTGGTTGACTTCATTCTTTGTGCTCAACTTTGGCCATTGAATTTTTCTCTGCGACTTTAACATTGAAATGAAAATGACTTGGTTATTTTGAAAATGTTACCTGCAGTGCACTGACTGCTGCCTTGTGCATTTCTATGACTTCAGTCACTTGATACTGCTTCCATGTTGTCTGAGTACATGTACAGCTCTGTATATATGTATGGTTGTATGTGGAAGTCAGTCGAGTTATTGTCTTGGAGTTATTGCGGTTATCACTCTTGTTCATGCACTATATAAATTCCAGTGTGCCTTTGTATATGACTTGTATACTTGTCTCTTTCTCTTACCAGTCTAGGTTTGTCTGCGTACTTGAGTCATTTGCATGTTGCCACCATTGTTGTATATGTCTGCTCTTGCATTTTCCACTGTTGCATTCATGTGTACTTTAGTCTCTCTGGTGTTGTTTGATTCTATATAAAGTCACATATGTACCATGGTTTCTTCATGAGCATTGCAGCCCTTTGTACATGCGTAGTCTGGTTAGCTTATCACTATGTTGCACTTGTTTTGGTTGCTGCATTTCAACTTGTAACTTGAATTACACTGTTTGTTGTAGTTTGCACTGTGCATTCGTACTTGAATCTGTAACCTTCATCATGTATGCACATGCATATGTGTGTATATGCTTGTGTTGGATGTTGTGCACTACATATGTTTGCATATTTGATGTGAGTCATTCGCTTGTTGTTCATTAGCTTGGTCTTGTCAGAGTTCAAATGCACTTGAATATGCATGTACATATGTCTGTGTTTATTTGATGTTGTGTCTGTCGTCTTCCACTGTTGACTGTTGCATTGCTCTATGTATTCGTGTAGTCTAGTCTGGTCATCATGTTCACTTGGTGGCATTTGTTCATTTTTGTTCTTATTGGTTGTGGGTCTGGTTCGCCTTTGATTCATGCTGTACATATTGAGTCTAAGTTGCTCTCGACCGTTATTTCATTTGTACATTTGGATTTTTTGGTCGAGGCTTGTTTTAGTTATCCTGACCATTTTCATGAACTTGCACTTGTGTTGAATCCAGCTTATAGCTCGGGTTTGACCATGTGCTGATATTGTGACATTATTTGTATTGCACTTGAGTTGAACCCGACTTTTGATTTGGGTTTGACCTTGTGCTCACTTGTCTCTATTACTTTATCAAGTGTATATCGGTGTGCACGACCTTATGGCATGTACAGTGATACACTGTGTATGTCATAAGTTGTTCGTGTTTGATGAATTCAAATTTAAATGATGACAAACAACCCAAATAACCGAGGCAAATATTATTTTCAAAATCCATATTTTATTTTATACTGGAAAAATATTTTATTTTCAATTTTACTGTGTCAGTGTATATTTTTTCAGATTGCTCAAATGCTGAATTCATTCTGGAATAAAGTTGAATATAAATACAAGTGAATGAGCGATATGTAGTGAGGACAGTTATATATTAGAAATTATGATGTAATCAAATTTGTATTGTAATTGAAATTATGTATATATATATAGTGAGAGCTTGAATTTGTACTACTCAAAATTGTAATAAATATTTGTTTGAATAAAATATCCATTTGAATTCAAACTCTATGTTATTTATTTTATTCGGTAATTATTTATTTAATTATGTGAAAAGTATAATAGTACATTAACAAATACATTTAAATGAATATATATATATGTTTATTATCATCAAACAAAAATCATATACTCGCATATTCAACAATATACACACACATACATTGGATTGATTGATTTCCCGCATTATATAGCGGATGAGACCTTATGCACCGCATAATAGCGGATGAGATGATCTAATCCCATATACCGCGATATTCCACCTCGAAGTGGAATTGGTATTTAATTATTGTGCTAACATCTGTGGATGCAGGGAAACAGGTTGGAGGGGTCTAACTGAATTCCTCAAATTGTTGAATTTATTTTATATGTTGTGATGTGATTTATTGATAATCTGTGAATGATTATATTGGTGATTGAAATCAAGGCTATGGTTTGGCTGAATATATTTTTGGTATCATAGAATGCTAGAAATATATAGTTGGATTTTTGGAAATTAAAGTAGAAAATTTTAAGTAAATTAATTTTAGAGAATTGGATAAATTTAAAAGAAGGAATTTTAAAAAAGGTAAAGATTGATTTTTGTAATCCTATCGAATTAATTCCAAAATATGGAAAAAAGATTTTAATAAATGGATTTTGAGTTATATTTTTTAAAAGTTGGAGAATTTATTTAAAATTCGAATTTTAAATGGTTTGGGAGAAATAAAAGGGTGAAATTTAAAATTAAATATGAAATTAATATTTTAGATTTTTAAATAAGATTTTTAAATAAGATTTTTAAATAAGATTTTTAAATTTACTAAAAGGAGTGAGCTTGGAATTTATAGACTTTAAAATAAATTTGGATAAGTAAAGGGGTACCTTTTAAATGGAAATAAATTTTTGGAAATCAATTTGGAAATTGATTTGGTGTTTAAAAGTAAATTTTTTGAAATCGATTTGGAAATCGATTTGGTGTTTAAAAATAAATTTTTGGAAATCAATTTTGAAATTGATTTGGTGTTTGAAAGTAATTTTGGAAATGGATTTGAAAATTGTATATCTGGATATTTGAAAATATAAATTCACAAATGGAATTTATAAAGGAATGGGTGATTTGTTTAAAAATAAATATTGGTTTATTTTTAGAAGTGTGGAAAGAAATTTTACAATTTTGGGATATAAATTGAAATAAATCAAGAAGGATTTATTAATTGTTTTAAATGGACTATTTTGAAAAGGAAAGTGTATTTTCCCTGGAAAGCCGAGTATGTTTTCAAAGTAGCTTTTTAATGTAAATTAAAAGTTCTAAAGATTGTTTTTAAAAGAATGTTTCGGAGAAATTATTTTCTTAAATTATTTTTAGTTCTTTTAAAGTAAATATTTACCAAGTTAATTATAGAGGTGATTATTTTAAAGATTTAACTAGTAGTTGATTTAGAAGATGGTTATTTAAATAATTATACTCTATGTAATAATTTCATTTTTACAATTAGTTTGAGCTTAAGTTTTATATGAAATATTAGTATAAAAATCTCATAACTAATATTTTAAATGAAGTGTTTAAAGTAGTTTTTATTTTAAATGTCTCCAAGTATATATTTTTGGATAAGTAATTTAAATTATTTTAAAATGTTCGGACTCGAAAATTTTCAATGGAAATAAATAATATTTGGAAATTTATTCTGCAAAAGGAAAGTGACTTGAAATTTGTTTTCAAAGGGTTGAAGTGTGAAAATATATCTTGCGAAGATATTTTGAGAAAAATAATTTGGGGAAATTATTTAAGTCTAATGGTTGTTGTGAATGTTGTTTGATAGTTAAAAAACAGACTATCAATATTGGCCTTTAAACAACATTTGAATTTCGATGCGACCGAGGGTCGTATTCCAAATGGTTATCCAAAAACTACATCGAATCCTAGTGATGGATCATTTGTTTAAAAGATCAAATTGGAAATTTGTTGTGACTTACTTGAAATCTGAATGTAACCACTTATTTTTTTAAAATAAGCGCTCATTATTCGGATTAGCCAGGAGAGGACATTGAGTCATAAAACCCATTCTGGACAATGATACGACGAAATAGGATTGCATTTGAAGATGGTGTTGAAGACCAGGTATTTTTGAAAATGAAAGGATTACATGTCGAATGTCTCTACACCGAGTTGCTCCAGTATGGAGATTTATATCACCTTATGTGATGGGGAGTCCGGACGTGATTAGGGAATATCCGGATTTGCAAGGGCTTCTTTCCTAAATTGGAGGAAGTGCCTTCGGTTCCATTCAAACCCAGAATGGACTTGTATGGATGTATGTCTGATGTTACGGTTTGAGATGTAAAGCTGATTTCTATCAAATACATTTCTGTTGGTGGCGAAGAATTTATTCTCTTAGCTTAGCACCCTTCTTTAAGACGTACGAGATCAGAGGTTATGTGGTTGATATTTACTAGTGATATATTCCTAATTTGGTAATGTGGCATGCTAAGTGTTGATCATTTTTGATCGAGGCATGGCTTTTGTGAAAAGAGTAGCTTTGTGGACGAGACTTCGTCGAACCACACACCCGGAAATGGTTGAAACAGGAAAAGATGCTGCAAGGTTATGGGGGTCGCGCCCCTTAGGGTATGTGCATTTCCTTCGGGATAAAAAGTGGTATCTAGTATGGAGCCCAGATATTTAACTTGTGTGGATAAAAAGTGGTATTCTAGTATGGAGCCCAGATTATTTACTTATGTGGTTGTTGGTAGTTAAGGCGGCTCGAAAAAAGTCGATCTAGACCGAGGGGTGGCATACTCATGACAGTTAGTTACCTAGTTACAGAGGTAACCTGGCCTTGTGTTGGCAGAGAGCTGGTTAAGTTCCTAGGGCATCCCTCCAGAGGCGTACCCATTCATTGAAGGAAGCCTT
The DNA here is from genome assembly GCA_030765085.1 of Allium cepa. NCBI lineage: Eukaryota > Viridiplantae > Streptophyta > Magnoliopsida > Asparagales > Amaryllidaceae > Allium > Allium cepa. The sequence continues at coordinate 952,435,696 of CM060937.1, forward strand.
GACCATTTGTTGGAAATCCGATCACCCAATACGAGCCCTTTACGATTATAGTTGTATAACCTGCCATTCTTAAATGGTAACAATAACAGGCATAATATAATGGTACCTATGCTGGCTAAGATTAATATTATACTTTCGAAATGTTTTCCACACTATGCACTAATAATAATATTAAAATGATTTTGCATAGCAAGCATATTTGACTATTATAAGGAGAAATCTACCCCAAGTGTGCGATTGCATTGTGTGTGTGCCGAGAGGCCTTATGTTAGTTTCGTCTTCCAAAAGCATGAACAGATTTCTTTTTCCTTTTCCTTTATGCAAATAATTGTTTTAAGATCTCACATCAGTCCCATGACTGACTTGGAGTTTATTGTTCCCTTTCTAAACTCTGGGTGCCCATAATTTTCAACACGAGCAACTTATAGTTAGGTTATCAGTTGTTCTAGAGCAAAGTCAGGAAAGCATGCTGTGGAGATCAGGAGACAAGCTGGATGGCGAGATGAATCACTTATATTATGTAGTATCTGCTGCGTATGCTTTGCTGCAAATTCGGTTGTCATAAATGCCTAGTGTCGCGCTTTGTTGTAATACTCTGATGATGTAATGTATAAACAGATATAGTTCTTTTGTTTAAAGATTATTCATTTATTTATTATATATCGTTCCACTGGGAAATGTGAGATTCTGATACTGTTTCTATTTCTTCTTCTATTTTCTTCTTCTTTAACCCTAAGGGTTCGGTTTTTGGGCATTCGATTGTTTGGCATTTAATACATTGGACGTATTGATGTCGACTTTCGAAAGTCGAAAAATTGGGGCATTACATTTTTGGTATCAAAGAAATTGGTTAAGCGATAACTTTGGCTCTGGTGAGGATTACTTATTAGAGATAGAGTCTGTAGTACTCTAATATAAGTTTGAGTGTAATAATAGATATGAGCGCGTATTTGTTAGTGGATATAAATTTTTTTTATATTGTGTTGATTGGTTTGTTGAGTGGGATATGGACTCTGGTCAATACGAGTAATTAACGTTATTGATAGGGATCTCTAAACACTTATACAGAACAATTCGACACGATATTGTTTTAAAATAGGGTAAATGAAATCATTTTACCCAAATTATTTTTGGTATATAAAAGAAATAATTTTTGTAAATTATTATAGTTATATATGGTTTGTTTGATTATTAGGAAGTGATAAAATTAAATTATTATCATTTAAGTGTGAAAGCTGAATAAAAATTGAAATCATAACTAAAGATAAAGAAATAAATTCATGTATAAATGGGATTTGTAAATGTAAATTGTAAATGTGATTTATAATTTAAATAAAATTCTGGAGAAATATTAGAAAATGTTTTTGAATGGTTTGGGGTTTGAGATTTGGGAAATTAAATTCCTTTTTAGTTTAAAAATTATTTCCAAAGGGTTTTGAAAAATGGTGAAATTATTTGGGATATATTTTTTAATTGGATTTGAAATCTGGTAAAATTTGGAATTTAAAAAATATTTGTTTGAAGGAATGAAAGCACAAAACTCTTTTCGGTCGCTGGAAAATAATTCCAATGATGATCGCAACATCATCGGTGTTCATTTTTGAGTTTCCAGGAAAGGAATTGCTGCCAAAATGTGTTAAATTTGAATTGTTTGCAAAAGTTGGGTTTGATTTAGAAATTCAAAAGGTTTTGGATATAACTAATTTCAAAATGTTTTTTGAAAATACTTAAGTGATTATTTAAACTCTGAAATCTTATTTAAAATGGTTATGGAATATGATTGAGCTTGATAACTTATAAAATTTGAAATTTGTTAGAATAAAATCTTACTTGAAGAAAAGTTAAATTAAATAAGTGTAAAATAAATTTGTGAACGAATAAATGAATTTAAAATTGCAAGTAAATGAAATTGAAACTAAATGTTGAAATTCATTTTGAATTTGTAAGTAAATGGAAATTAGTCAAGCGGACTAAGCAAAACAAAGGACCGATGAGTAAGCAAATGAATTTAAATTGAATATGGTTGGAGTTAAAGGTAAATAGAATTAAATATCTATAATGAAGGTAAATTGAGTTCATATGGAATTGGAGATCCCGTTTAAATATAAAAAGTATATAGAATATTTATATTGAACTTAAGGAGAAATGATGAAATTCTTAAGTAAATTTTGAACTGAGAAAATATTCTAAGTTAAAGATTGAATGAAGGTTAAACTGGAAGTTGTAAAATGGTGATAGTGAATAAGTGGATAGAAATCAAAATAAATGTGAATAAAAGAAAAGAGAATTGATACAGCTGATAATCAATTAGAATGAATATGTGGAATCTACATATATTATTTTATTCGCATAATGATTCGATCCAGAATTCGAGCACAGAAATTTGAGGTTGCGATACCGATCCGAGTTAGGATTTTTCATTCGATTTTTGACGACGAACCTGGATATGGATTATTGGTTGATTATGGAAATTCTCTGTCATAGTTTGTGGCTATGGAAGGAGAATGACGGTTTCTAATCAAGAAACTAGATCTGAGTCCGCACTAGGAAGTCGAGTGGACGATACTAGTTTGGAAGTAAAACTGTGTGATTGAGTGAGCGATCGAATTCGGTATTGCGAACGAATGATATGCATGCATCGTATGTACTTGAATAAAATGATTTTGAATATTGTAGTTAGACATTATTGCTAGTAGGATATACAGGTGTTATAAAGGAAAAGGAGATTGGGATTTTTAATTTCATAAGATAAATGAAATTTCTCGTCAAAAAGTATGTATTTAAATTTCTATATGAAATTTGATGATTTTCTTGTCTAGCCACTTGGTTTTTTGTTTTCTTTTCGAAATATGGAGGCCCTGGTGGCATTTTATAGTCATACTGAGCTAGCCGCGCAAAGGAGACGCTGACGAAATTTTTCGAAAAATTAGGGAGTTAGAAAAAAAATTGAGAAATTTTAAAAATTAAAAATTTGAATTTGAATTTAAATTTGAATTATGGAGTAAATAATGCTGCTTGGAAATTGTAAAAGATTTTGGAAAGTTAATTGAAGCGATAAGGGGTCTTTAATAAAAAGATTTGTTTTGGCAAGTTGTTTTAGGAAAATGATAAACGGGTTATGGATCATTCTTCTTAACTCGTAATTTCGGAACGAAATTATTTTAAGGGGGAAGAATGTGAAGACCCAGAATTTTTGAATATTTGAAATTGAAATATTTAATTAATTTTAAATATTTGAAAGTTATTTTAACTTGAATTTCAAACATTACTTTGGTAATGAAATTATTAAATTTCATAATATGAAATTGGGTAAAATACTGTATCTTCAGTTTTAAGCCTGATAAAAATAATTTGAAGGCTATAAAAGTTATATTGGTAATACTGGAGATAATAGAACTTTTAAAAGTTGAGTTTAAAATTGTTTTGTTCAGTTTGAAATTTTATCGTTTAAATCGATATTTAAAATATCCTTCCAAGGCACAGTCTCGGATTTCAACGAAACCAGTTCCATTGGATCTGTAATATTGTATTATTATCGGATTTCAATATTCATAGCATTTGGAGTTGTCATGTGATCGTATGGTTAATAAACGCGCTGAATTCATATCAAAAATTTAATATTATAACTGGTCGAAAAGCTACCTTCTCCATACGATCGAATTTGGACTCAAAACCTTTTCCATTGCGTTCAAAATAGGTGTTTAACATTATAAATGCCTGGCAGCACGCCTCGATAGAAAACTGAGATTTTTAGCTCGATTTCGAGATGTTTGAATTCAAATTTGGATTTAAATTCTATAATTATGAACAATCAAAAGCAAAACATATTGATTCAACACGTAATGCCCTTTCTAAAACCTGTCAAGCAAGCATAGGAATTAAAGGCATGCAATAGTTTTAAAATAAAAAATACATATATGATTAAACGCAAGCAGTAAAAATAAAAAGGAAATCGAAATCGTTAAAACCCATTGAATTGCCTCTTCGTTCCTTCCCTCTTCTGTAAATCCAACTCAAAATTTATGGCTGAGTTCAAAAGATAAAATAAAAAAATCCAATCGTGTCGCTCAAACGAAAATGACTGCCCGCGATGGTGGCTTGGCGGCGACGTCAATAGCAGGATGGCGTCGATCGAGGTGGGAGCGCAATTTGGGATTGTGGGGCATCTGACAGCCGCGACCTAGATTGCGTGGCCACGATGGGCGGCATTTGTGTAGAAAAGGCTGCGACGACGAAGGCGGCGAGGGTTGTGGGTGTGCGGCTCTAGCTGGAAGTTCGCGAGCTTTGCGAGACGTGCGCAATGTCGAGTGGTGATTAGGGGAAGCCCGGATTAGTCGCTGCATCTAGGTCGCGATTCCCGGGGTTCGACTTGGGTTTGGTGATGCCATAGTGTTTGGTAGGGCGATAGTGCTCGTAATTGTTTCAGTACAGTAAGGTATTTAGCTTTTTAATTTTTCAATTTGATTAAATCTGGAAATATATAATTTTTATTTACAGTAGATATATATACAGATTGGGAAAATTTTATATAGTTTTAAAAATTGAAAAATAAATAAATAATTAACAAAAAGTACAAATTTATTTTTGCTATTTATAGAAATAATATAATGTATATACATATATAGGGATGTATCTTAAAATTAGGTTTTTAAAATCTATATAGATTATTTCTACAAATATATATATAGATATAGTTTCAAAATTAAAAATAAATACTTTTAAATCTATTAGTTTATTTTGAAAATAATTTATTAAGGTGAACAATTTGTTTAATTAACTCACTTGATTATTTCAGTTACTGAGAGATTTTATAAAAAGGAATTAGTTTAAAAAAATCAAATTTATTTTCTTTAAATAAAATTGTTGGTTAATTAAAAAAATTATCGAAAGGAAAATTTTTGGATTAAAATAAATTATTAGTAATTAAATTTTAAAATGATGATTAATTGTTCAATTCATTCGAATATTGATAAACTGTATAAATGTTTATACAAGGTCTGGTACAATAAAGAAAACAAGTCGGGATTGAAAATGATTGCAAAATAAAAGCAAAGGTGAGATCTTCTCACTCAATTGAAATAATTAGATTTTATTTCCACACTTCAAAAATAAATCAATGTTTATTTTTTTCCATAACCGTAAATTTATTTCCACACTTCAAAAATAAATTAATGTTTATTTTTTTTCCACATCCGTAAATTTATTTCCACACTTCAAAAATAAATCAATGTTTATTTTTTTTAAAACAATTTCCCCTTTCCTTTATAAATTCCATGGTGAATTCACAATTCCAAAATATCTATTAATATACAATTCTCAAATCGATTTCAAATAATCACTTTCAGTTTATCTTTAAAAGATATAATCTCAAAACATTTCACTTCATATTGGAAAACATTTCCATACTTATTTAATAATAAGTAATTCACAAATCTTTTTTTTTCAACATTTGGAAAATATTCAATATACTTAAATTACAATTAAGTATATAATTTATTCTTTAAGGAAAACATTCTCTTAAACACATTTATTTGAGTCAAAACGAATGTTGCGTAAAACATCATTACGACAACCCAAAATCACTAGTATAGGGATTCGAAATTAAGAGAGATATATAAATCCCAATACTGTAACGACCCAGAATTTTTAGAAATTAAAATATGAATATTTAATTAATTTTAAATATTAATAAGTGAATTTATAAGTCAAATAAATTTTTATTTGAATTATTGGAATTAATTGAATAATTAAATCGATAATTTAATACGTTAAATTATGGAAATAATTGAAAATATAGTTAAATATGATTGAAAATGATTTGTAAAATTTTATTTTATCATATGGAAGTTAGAACGATATTTTAGAACTTTTAAAATCGAATTAAAAGTTAAATTGTGAAAATTGAATATTTTAATATTAAAATCGACTAGTAAAAATAGTCAATTTTTGAACAGTCTCAGAATTGAACGAAACTAGTTCCATTGGATCCGTAATAGTTAGTTATTACCGGATTTTAAATTTCGTGTCAATCGGAGCTATCGTTTGAGCGTGGCAGCTCGAAACGCATCGATTTATTTTTAATTTAAATTTGACGAGTGAAAATAGACATTTTTCAAAAAGTCTCGGATTTCGACGAAACCAGTTTCATCGGATCCGTAATGTGATATTATTGTAAGGTTTCAAATTTCAAGTCAATTGGATTTACCGTTTGTCCTGTACAAATTAAAACGCCTAGAAATCGACTTGAATCGGTTTAATTCAAATTGAGCGTTTACAGCCATAACTCGCACATACTTCCGAATTAGCTTTCGAAACCTATTCCATTGTGTCCGGAACGCGGGATAAACCCTAGGAACGTCAGTTTCGGCGCGTAAATCGGAGTTCGGAATTTCCGGATGAATAGTGTTCGATTTTTTTCCTATAAATAGCCCACCATCCTCTTCATAATTAAAAAAAAAAAAAAAAAACCCTAGTTTACACAGCACGGCCGCCATTTGATAATCAATGGCCGAGAATGAGCGATTTTCTTCCTAAATTTTCTCTCAATCCACAAATCGATTCGATGAATGGTCAACTACAAAGTTGTAGAGGCCAGTGAGCTCTACGTATCCAACGGCTGTGATCAAATTTAGGCACGTGAATCGATGGCAATTTGCGTTCAAACCCCATGCGTTCATACGCATTTTCGAACGTGGATGCTCGACCGAGCTCAGCATGGTCGCGGCTGTAGGTGGAGTAGGGGGTGGCGCGCGATGTGGTGGTGCCTGATCGTGGTGGAAGCGAGTGTGGTGGGTGCGGCCGGTAGGGTTTTGGGCGTGTTGATGGGTTCGTGATTTGCACGAAGGAGAAGATGAAAACGTGATGCGGCCCTGATTTCTTCAAATAGAAATGTGCGGCCTGGATGTGTTTGGGTATAGAAAATAAAAATAAATTTGTAAATAAATTATAAATTATATCGTGTGATGTTTAAAATACTGTAACTTGTTCATACGAGGTCGGAATTCGGCGAAACCAGTTGCGTTGGAATCGTATGGACGAGCACTACGCGATGGAGTTGGTTTGGAGTCGTTTGGAGTTAGTGAGAATTTTAGATAACGAAATAAATCGCTAAAACGGAAATTAAAACCAAGGTGAGAACTTCTCACTCAATCGAATCAGTTTCGATTTTATTTTAAATAGTTAGATTTAAAATATTTGAATGCATGTTTGAATGTTGATTGATATCTATTGATTGTTAAAATAGACATTATACGCCGTTAGTAAGCGGATGTTATTTATTAAAAACATATACCGCGAATATTTCATAAACAGTGAAATTGGTATTATATATAATATCAATATATATATATTGGCATATGTATATATTGGAGTTATTGATTTCCCGCATTTTTTGTTTAGCGGATGAGACCCTATTACACCGTTATTAAGCGGATAATATTTAATAAGAACATGTACCGCGATAATTTCGTACTGGAGCGAAATTGGTATTGTGCTAATGTTTTTGGATGCAGGAAAACAGGTTGGAGGGATCCAACTGGATTCCTCAACAGTATTTATTTGATTTCAGATATTTTGATATTTGATGGATTATCATATCGATATATGATATCGTTGTAGTCGTGATTGACTATTTGGTGTGTAGCATCATTGGACCCAAATTTTGGGATTTTAAAATGATTTTTAAAGTGATTTTTGAGAATATACTATATTTTGGAATTGATCCATTTTATATAAATAAACGTTATAATTTTTAAAAGTTATAAAAATTATGATTTTTAAGAAATATAGTTAAAAGCTGATTTTTGAAAATAAGGAATTAGTGACTTTATAAAATAGTTTAATCGAGATATTTTAGAATTTATTGTGAAAAGTTTAAAATATAGAATTCATGAAATTTAATTATTTTATGAATCGAAATGGTGAAATAATAAAGGAGATTAAAGATGTTTTAAAAGAATAATATAAATTGAATTATATTAAGAGATTTATAAATGGATATTTATAAATTGAGATATTGAAATTTTAAAACGAGTTTTTATAAGTGTTTGAATGAAGTGGAAATGAATTTCATAAATGAATGAAATTTATGGAATTATAAACTGTGAAGTTATAAATAAAATTTATAAATAGTAAGATTTATAAATTTGTGAAGTTATTGAAAGAATAGATTTGTTTAAAGAAATGGATCTTATAAGTTATAAGATTTATAATTATGAAGTTAAAAGAACGATTTTTGTAAAATAATCGTTTTATAAGTATTTAACTTATAATATGAACTTTTAGTTTATAATTGAGTTATAAACGGGAATAGGTTAATAAAGGAATTTATAAAAAAGGAAGTTTTTATAAATAAATAGAAATGGAATTTATAAACGTTGTTTATAAATTCGCAAATGACTTATTTTGATAAGTAAATTGCTGAAACCTATTAATGGAATTATATTCACGTTTTTGAATAGTGAATAATATGTTAAAGAAAATGTTTGAATGAGATGTTTAAATTGAATTAAAACGATCTAACGATGTTTTAAAATGCATTGAGATTCGAAACCATAGATTTCAACATTCATTGTTGAAATAGACGTTTTCGAGAAATAGAAGGAGATGATGGACTATAACACTGTTGTTATAGTAAATGATTTCCGAAAGGAAATGTTTTGTATAGTATTGGGATTTATATATCTATTTTAATTTCGAATCCCTATACTAGTGATTTTTGGGTTGTCGTAACGATGTTTTACGTAACATTCGTTTTGGCCCAAATAAATATGTTTAAGAGAATGATTTCCTTAAAGAATGAAATATATACTTAATTTCGATTTAAGTATATTGAATATTTTCTAAGTGTTGAAAATAAATAAAATTTGTGAATTACTTATAAATAAGTAAGTATGGAAATGTTTTCCAATATAAAGTGAATATCTTAAGAATTTATCTTTTTGAAGATAAATTGAAATGAATTATTGAAATCATATGCATGAGTAATTTGAAATGTAAATTCACTAAGGAATTTATAAAAGAAAGTGGGATTGGTTTAGAAAAATAAATATTGATTTATTTTTGAAGTATTGAAATTATATATCTTGTAAAGTTATTTTGGAAAATAAATAATTTGGAAAATTTTTTGGAAACTGGTGATGTGTGCATATCCAGTGATAGTTCAATAACCGACTATCAATATTTCCCTTTGAATGGGTATTGGATATGATTTGTTTGAATGTGAATGCTACACTTATTTTTGAATAAGCGCTCACTATTCGGGTTAACCGGGAAAGGACCATGGGGTCGTATAACCCATTCCGAATATGTGATACGTCGTTGTGAATTGCATTGAAGATCGGTGTTGAAGACCCGATATTTGCGAGAGCGATAGGATGACCTGTCGATTTACTCTGCACCGAGTTGCTCCGGTATAGAGTTCTCCATATGTGATGGTGAATCCGATCAGGATTGTGAATATCCGGATTGCAAGGACTTCTTTGTAAGTGCCTTCGATTTTGTTCGATCCCGGAACAAACTTGTATGGATTGTGTGTCTGACATTACAAGTTGAGATATAAAGCCGATTTCTTTCGAATATATTTCTGTTGGTGGCGAAGAATTTATTCTTTAGCTTAACACCCTTCTCTGAGACGTACGAGCTCAGAGGTTATATAGTTGAAGTTATCAGCGATATATTCCCAATTTGGTAATGTGACATGCTGAGTGTTGCTGTAAATGATCATCGTGTTGATTATTGTGATAGGATCGTTTATTTGATCGTCTATCTTGGTGATCATTGTGTTGATCATTTGTTGACCCAAAGCATGGCTTTTGTATAAAGTATGTTTTTGTGGACGTGACTTCGTCGAACCTCACACCCCGGAAATCGTCAAAACAGGAAAGATGCAGCAAGGTTATGAGGGGTAGCACCCTTTAGGGTATGTACATTTCCTTCTGGATAGAGGTGGTATCATGGTATGGAGCCCAGATATTTAACCTATGTGGTTACTACGAATTTATTACTTTGTGGTTGTTGGTTTTCGGGATCCCGTGAGAAAGGTCGTTTACGATCGGGGAATGGCATGCTCGTGTCAGTAGTTACCCAGTTAGGGGTAACCCGGCCTTGTGTTGGCAGAGTTCCGGTTTGGTTCTCGGGGATGTCTTTCCAGAGGCATTCTCATGTGGCAATGGGAAGTTCCTTGGCCTGACCATTTGTTGGAAATCCAAAGAAACAATACGAAACTTGTACGGTTTTAGTTGTAGAACCTATCATTCACTTATGGTGTCGCAACACTGTTTGGATGGTAGCTATAGTAGGCATACGATAATGGTCGTATGTTGGCTAAGATTTATATTCTACTTTCGAAATGAATTTTCCCTACACTATGCACTAGTAATAATATCAAATGTTATTTTAAATGCGTATCAAGCATCTTTGACTATCATAAGGAGAAATCTCCTCCGATTCTGCGTTTGCATTGTGTGTGTGTGCGGGAGGCCTTATGGTAGTCTCATTTTTAAAAGCATTTCGAATTGAAATAAAAATATTCCTCTATTTGATTATAAAGATAAATAAACTGTTTTGAGTTCTCACACCAGTCTTGTTAAGCTATTGGGCTATGTGATGGGGGGTTCTCGCTTCGAGGTTAGGTGGCGAACGGGAGACTCTTACTTCCACACATCCTCTTTTAGGGGGTTGGTTAGGTGTAACCTGAGACAGTCGAGAGGCTGGCCGTAAAAGCAAGTTTGGGATACCAGTTGTTGCCACGGTGGGGCTGGGATGGTTGAAAAGCCTACCGGTTGTGACTGCTGTCGACGGTTGAAAAGCCTGGATCTGACAATGTGGCATCAGAGCTTATGGTTAAGCGACAACCATGGTTCTGTTGGGTATTTCTCATTAGAGATAGAGTCAGTAGTGCTCTAGATTGAGTTGAGTGTAATAATAGCTATGAGAGCGTATTTGTTAGTGAATATAAAAAATTGTTTTATATTGTGATGATTGGTTTGTTGAGTGGCATATGAACCTTCGTCGGCGCAGCTTCGAAACTGAACCGAAGGGGTTTCTAAACACTTGAATAGAACAATTCGACACAGTATTGTTTTAAATTGGGTAAATGAAATAATTTTACCTTGAGTATATTTTGTATATAAAGAAATAATTTTTCAGAATTATTAAAGTGTATATAAGTTGATTGTTAGGTTGTTTGAATAATCTAAATTGAAGAATAATTGTATAAGCAAAATGAATTATCAGAGTTGAATTATAATTAAAGTGATTTACAATTGTGAAATAAAGTTATACATATGAGAAGTGAAACTAATGAATATATTTATGAATATGAGTTGTAAAATAAAAATGAATTAAAGTTAAATAGATGTGAACTTGAGTTTTATAAATAAAATTCAACTGTTGTAATTGAATTGAATGGAATGTTAATCAATTAAATCAAATTGATATGAAATAATGAATGAAAGTGTTAATTCATTAAAATTCTAATGTTATTGGAAGTTGAATAAGAAAATCAATTAATTAAACCAATCGTAAGCAAAGGAATTTGGTTGTAATAAATATACATTGGTTGTTATATAATTGTTAGTTGATTGATTGTATATAATTCATTAAGTGTTAATGAAATTGAAAGCTAAAGTAATTGAAATTCAATTGGAAGTTAAATGAATCTTGAATGGAGTTGAATTTAATTTGGAAGTGAACCAACTTGAATATGAATTAGTGAATATGAACTAATTGAGAATGAATGTTGATAAAAATCCAATGTAAACGAATCAAATGTGATTAAATTGAAAACCCAATTCATTGAATATTAATAAGAATATAAATGAATATTATTGGTTATGGATGTTAGTTGGATGCTAGTTGGTTGATGTTTGAATATGTTGCATTTGCTATGTGACATATATAGTTGTTATGGAGATATATGTTGTATATTGAGATTATTTTCATATATGCATGTTCTCATGTTGTTTGTTGAGTAATTAGTAGGTGCGGATCGCGTTTGCTTCGCATTTGGAGCTCGCTTTTGCGTTATATTAGCCGTATATGCTCGCTAATAAAATATAAGGTACATATCTCGGATTAAATACCGTACTTTTACACTTTTTTCCCTGCGGGATGCCTCATTACTTGATGAGATGTATATTTGTGATATATATACTGTCATATTTTTTTTTCGGATCGAGCCGCGCAAAGGTGACTATGGCGAATTTTTCCGAAAATTTAAGGCGTTAGAAAAATTTTGAGAAAATTGGAAAATTTTGAAAACTTTAACTTTGATTTTGGAATTGAAAGTTAAACAATAGTAGTTGTTTTGAAAAGATAACTAAGTATGATTTGGAAAACTTAGTAAAGATTTGTAAGAAGTTTAATTATGAATTATGGAAAATTAATAGATTCTGTAACTTTTCTTACTAGTAATTTCGAGGACGAAATTCTTTTAAGTGGGGAAGATTGTAACGACCCGGAATTTTTAGAAATTAAAATATGAATATTTAATTAATTTTAAATATTAATAAGTGAATTTATAAGTCAAATAAATTTTTATTTGAATTATTGGAATTAATTGAATAATTAAATCGATAATTTAATACGTTAAATTATGGAAATAATTGAAAATATAGTTAAATATGATTGAAAATGATTTGTAAAATTTTATTTTATCATATGGAAGTTAGAACGATATTTTAGAACTTTTAAAATCGAATTAAAAGTTAAATTGTGAAAATTGAATATTTTAATATTAAAATCGACTAGTAAAAATAGTCAATTTTTGAACAGTCTCAGAATTGAACGAAACCAATTCCATTGGATCCGTAATAGTTAGTTATTACCGGATTTCAAATTTCGTGTCAATCGGAGCTATCGTTTGAGCGTGGCAGCTCGAAACGCATCGATTTATTTTTAATTTAAATTTGACGAGTGAAAATAGCCATTTTTCAAAAAGTCTCGGATTTCGACGAAACCAGTTTCATCGGATCCTTAATGTGATATTATTGTAAGGTTTCAAATTTCAAGTCAATTGGATTTACCGTTTGTCCTGTACAAATTAAAACGCCTAGAAATCGACTTGAATCGGTTTAATTCAAATTGAGCGTTTACAGCCATAACTCGCACATACTTCCGAATTAGCTTTCGAAACCTGTTCCATTGTGTCCGGAACGCGGGATAAACCCTAGGAACGTCAGTTTCGGCGCGTAAATCGGAGTTCGGAATTTCCGGATGAATAGTGTTCGATTTTTTTCCTATAAATAGCCCACCATCCTCTTCATAATTAAAAAAAATAAAATAAAATAAAACCCTAGTTTACACAGCACGGCCGCCACTTGATAATCAATGGCGGAGAATGAGCGATTTTCTTCCTAAATTTTATCTCAATCCACAAATCGATTCGATGAATGGTCAACTACAAAGTTGTAGAGGCCAGTGAGCTCTACGTATCCAACGGCTGTGATCAAATTTAGGCACGTGAATCGATGGCAATTTGCGTTCAAACCCCATGCGTTCATACGCGTTTTCGAACGTGGATGCTCGACCGAGCTCAGCATGGTCGCGGCTGTAGGTGGAGTAGGGGGTGGCGCGCGATGTGGTGGTGCCTGATCGTGGTGGAAGCGAGTGTGGTGGGTGCGGCCGGTAGGGTTTTGGGCGTGTTGATGGGTTCGTGATTTGCACGAAGGAGAAGATGAAAACGTGATGCGGCCCTGATTTCTTCAAATAGAAATGTGCGGCCTGGATGTGTTTGGGTATAGAAAATAAAAATAAATTTGTAAATAAATTATAAATTATATCGTGTGATGTTTAAAATACTGTAACTTGTTCATACGAGGTCGGAATTCGGCGAAACCAGTTGTGTTGGAATCGTATGGACGAGCACTACGTGATGGAGTTGGTTTGGAGTCGTTTGGAGTTAGTGAGAATTTTGGGTAAAATTAAACGTCCGTTTAATTTTATTCGAAATAAATCGCTAAAACGGAAATTAAAACCAAGGTGAGAACTTCTCACTCAATCGAATCAGTTTCGATTTTATTTTAAATAGTTAGATTTAAAATATTTGAATGCATGTTTGAATGTTGATTGATATCTATTGATTGTTAAAATAGACATTATACGCCGTTAGTAAGCGGATGTTATTTATTAAAAACATATATCGCGAATATTTCATAAACAGTGAAATTGGTATTATATATAATATCAATATATATATATTGGCATATGTATATATTGGAGTTATTGATTTCCCGCATTTTTTGTTTAGCGGATGAGACCCTATTACGCCGTTATTAAGCGGATAATATTTAATAAGAACATGTACCGCGATAATTTCGTACTGGAGCGAAATTGGTATTGTGCTAATGTTTTTGGATGCAGGAAAACAGGTTGGAGGGATCCAACTGGATTCCTCAACAGTATTTATTTGATTTCAGATATTTTGATATTTGATGGATTATCATATCGATATATGATATCGTTGTAGTCGTGATTGACTATTTGGTGTGTAGCATCATTGGACCCAAATTTTGGGATTTTAAAATGATTTTTAAAGTGATTTTTGAGAATATACTATATTTTGGAATTGATCCATTTTATATAAATAAACGTTATAATTTTTAAAAGTTATAAAAATTATGATTTTTAAGAAATATAGTTAAAAGCTGATTTTTGAAAATAAGGAATTAGTGACTTTATAAAATAGTTTAATCGAGATATTTTAGAATTTATTGTGAAAAGTTTAAAATATAGAATTCATGAAATTTAATTATTTTATGAATCGAAATGGTGAAATAATAAAGGAGATTAAAGATGTTTTAAAAGAATAATATAAATTGAATTATATTAAGAGATTTATAAATGGATATTTATAAATTGAGATATTGAAATTTTAAAACGAGTTTTTATAAGTGTTTGAATGAAGTGGAAATGAATTTCATAAATGAATGAAATTTATGGAATTATAAACTGTGAAGTTATAAATAAAATTTATAAATAGTAAGATTTATAAATTTGTGAAGTTATTGAAAGAATAGATTTGTTTAAAGAAATGGATCTTATAAGTTATAAGATTTATAATTATGAAGTTAAAAGAACGATTTTTGTAAAATAATCGTTTTATAAGTATTTAACTTATAATATGAACTTTTAGTTTATAATTGAGTTATAAACGGGAATAGGTTAATAAAGGAATTTATAAAAAAGGAAGTTTTTATAAATAAATAGAAATGGAATTTATAAACGTTGTTTATAAATTCGCAAATGACTTATTTTGATAAGTAAATTGCTGAAACCTATTAATGGAATTATATTCACGTTTTTGAATAGTGAATAATATGTTAAAGAAAATGTTTGAATGAGATGTTTAAATTGAATTAAAACGATCTAACGATGTTTTAAAATGCATTGAGATTCGAAACCATAGATTTCAACATTCATTGTTGAAATAGACGTTTTCGAGAAATAGAAGGAGATGATGGACTATAACACTGTTGTTATAGTAAATGATTTCCGAAAGGAAATGTTTTGTATAGTATTGGGATTTATATATCTATTTTAATTTCGAATCCCTATACTAGTGATTTTTGGGTTGTCGTAACGATGTTTTACGTAACATTCGTTTTGGCCCAAATAAATATGTTTAAGAGAATGATTTCCTTAAAGAATGAAATATATACTTAATTTCGATTTAAGTATATTGAATATTTTCTAAGTGTTGAAAATAAATAAAATTTGTGAATTACTTATAAATAAGTAAGTATGGAAATGTTTTCCAATATAAAGTGAATATCTTAAGAATTTATCTTTTTGAAGATAAATTGAAATGAATTATTGAAATCATATGCATGAGTATTTTGAAATGTAAATTCACTAAGGAATTTATAAAAGAAAGTGGGATTGGTTTAGAAAAATAAATATTGATTTATTTTTGAAGTATTGAAATTATATATCTTGTAAAGATATTTTGGAAAATAAATAATTTGGAAAATTTTTTGGAAACTGGTGATGTGTGCATATCCAGTGATAGTTCAATAACCGACTATCAATATTTCCCTTTGAATGGGTATTGGATATGATTTGTTTGAATGTGAATGCTACACTTATTTTTGAATAAGCGCTCACTATTCGGGTTAACCGGGAAAGGACCATGGGGTCGTATAACCCATTCCGAATATGTGATACGTCGTTGTGAATTGCATTGAAGATCGGTGTTGAAGACCCGGTATTTGCGAGAGCGATAGGATGACCTGTCGATTTACTCTGCACCGAGTTGCTCCGGTATAGAGTTCTCCATATGTGATGGTGAATCCGATCAGGATTGTGAATATCCGGATTGCAAGGACTTCTTTGTAAGTGCCTTCGATTTTGTTCGATCCCGGAACAAACTTGTATGGGTTGTGTGTCTGACATTACAAGTTGAGATATAAAGCCGATTTCTTTCAAATATATTTCTGTTGGTGGCGAAGAATTTATTCTTTAGCTTAACACCCTTCTCTGAGACGTACGAGCTCAGAGGTTATATAGTTGAAGTTATCAGCGATATATTCCCAATTTGGTAATGTGACATGCTGAGTGTTGCAGTAAATGATCATCGTGTTGATTATTGTGATAGGATCGTTTATTTGATCGTCTATCTTGGTGATCATTGTGTTGATCATTTGTTGACCCAAAGCATGGCTTTTGTATAAAGTATGTTTTTGTGGACGTGACTTCGTCGAACCTCACACCCCGGAAATGGTCAAAACAGGAAAGATGCAGCAAGGTTATGAGGGGTAGCACCCTTTAGGGTATGTACATTTCCTTCTGGATAGAGGTGGTATCATGGTATGGAGCCCAGATATTTAACCTATGTGGTTACTACGAATTTATTACTTTGTGGTTGTTGGTTTTCGGGATCCCGTGAGAAAGGTCGTTTACGATCGGGGAATGGCGTGCTCGTGTCAGTAGTTACCCAGTTAGGGGTAACCCGGCCTTGTGTTGGCAGAGTTCCGGTTTGGTTCTCGGGGATGTCTTTCCAGAGGCATTCTCATGTGGCAATGGGAAGTTCCTTGGCCTGACCATTTGTTGGAAATCCAAAGAAACAATACGAAACTTGTACGGTTTTAGTTGTAGAACCTATCATTCACTTATGGTGTCGCAACACTGTTTGGATGGTAGCTATAGTAGGCATACGATAATGGTCGTATGTTGGCTAAGATTTATATTCTACTTTCGAAATGAATTTTCCCTATACTATGCACTAGTAATAATATCAAATGTTATTTTAAATGCGTATCAAGCATCTTTGATTATCATAAGGAGAAATCTCCTCCGATTCTGCGTTTGCATTGTGTGTGTGTGCGGAAGGCCTTATGGTAGTCTCATTTTTAAAAGCATTTCGAATTGAAATAAAAATATTCCTCTATTTTGATTATAAAGATAAATAAACTGTTTTGAGTTCTCACACCAGTCTTGTTAAGCTATTGGGCTATGTGATGGGGGGTTCTCGCTTCGCGGTTAGGTGGCGAACGGGAGACTCTTACTCCCACACATCCTCTTTTAGGGGGTTGGTTAGGTGTAACCTGAGACAGTCGAGAGGCTGGCCGTAAAAGCAAGTTTGGGATACCAGTTGTTGCCACGGTGGGGCTGGGATGGTTGAAAAGCCTACCGGTTGTGACTGCTGTCGACGGTTGAAAAGCCTGGATCTGACAATGTGGCATCAGAGCTTATGGTTAAGCAACAACCATGGTTCTGTTGGGTATTTCTCATTAGAGATAGAGTCAGTAGTGCTCTAGATTGAGTTGAGTGTAATAATAGCTATGAGAGCGTATTTGTTAGTGAATATAAAAAATTGTTTTATATTGTGATGATTGGTTTGTTGAGTGGCATATGAACCTTCGTCGGCGCAGCTTCGAAACTGAACCGAAGGGGTTTCTAAACACTTGAATAGAACAATTCGACACAGTATTGTTTTAAATTGGGTAAATGAAATAATTTTACCTTGAGTATATTTTGTATATAAAGAAATAATTTTTCAGAATTATTAAAGTGTATATAAGTTGATTGTTAGGTTGTTTGAATAATCTAAATTGAAGAATAATTGTATAAGCAAAATGAATTATCAGAGTTGAATTATAATTAAAGTGATTTACAATTGTGAAATAAAGTTATACATATGAGAAGTGAAACTAATGAATATATTTATGAATATGAGTTGTAAAATAAAAATGAATTAAAGTTAAATAGATGTGAACTTGAGTTTTATAAATAAAATTCAACTGTTGTAATTGAATTGAATGGAATGTTAATCAATTAAATCAAATTGATATGAAATAATGAATGAAAGAGTTAATTCATTAAAATTCTAATGTTATTGGAAGTTGAATAAGAAAATCAATTAATTAAACCAATCGTAAGCAAAGGAATTTGGTTGTAATAAATATACATTGGTTGTTATATAATTGTTAGTTGATTGATTGTATATAATTCATTAAGTGTTAATGAAATTGAAAGCTAAAGTAATTGAAATTCAATTGGAAGTTAAATGAATCTTGAATGGAGTTGAATTTAATTTGGAAGTGAACCAACTTGAATATGAATTAGTGAATATGAACTAATTGAGAATGAATGTTGATAAAAATCCAATGTAAACGAATCAAATGTGATTAAATTGAAAACCCAATTCATTGAATATTAATAAGAATATAAACGAATATTATTGGTTATGGATGTTAGTTGGATGCTAGTTGGTTGATGTTTGAATATGTTGCATTTGCTATGTGACATATATAGTTGTTATGGAGATATATGTTGTATATTGAGATTATTTTCATATATGCATGTTCTCATGTTGTTTGTTGAGTAATTAGTAGGTGCGGATCGCGTTTGCTTCGCATTTGGAGCTCGCTTTTGCGTTATATTAGCCGTATATGCTCGCTAATAAAATATAAGGTACATATCTCGGATTAAATACCGTACTTTTACACTTTTTTCCCTGCGGGATGCCTCATTACTTGATGAGATGTATATTTGTGATATATATACTGTCATATTTTTTTTTCGGATCGAGCCGCGCAAAGGTGACTATGGCGAATTTTTCCGAAAATTTAAGGCGTTAGAAAAATTTTGAGAAAATTGGAAAATTTTGAAAACTTTAACTTTGATTTTGGAATTGAAAGTTAAACAATAGTAGTTGTTTTGAAAAGATAACTAAGTATGATTTGGAAAACTTAGTAAAGATTTGTAAGAAGTTTAATTATGAATTATGGAAAATTAATAGATTCTGTAACTTTTCTTACTAGTAATTTCGAGGACGAAATTCTTTTAAGTGGGGAAGATTGTAACGACCCGGAATTTTTAGAAATTAAAATATGAATATTTAATTAATTTTAAATATTAATAAGTGAATTTATAAGTCAAATAAATTTTTATTTGAATTATTGGAATTAATTGAATAATTAAATCGATAATTTAATACGTTAAATTATGGAAATAATTGAAAATATAGTTAAATATGATTGAAAATGATTTGTAAAATTTTATTTTATCATATGGAAGTTAGAACGATATTTTAGAACTTTTAAAATCGAATTAAAAGTTAAATTGTGAAAATTGAATATTTTAATATTAAAATCGACTAGTAAAAATAGTCAATTTTTGAACAGTCTCAGAATTGAACGAAACCAATTCCATTGGATCCGTAATAGTTAGTTATTATCGGATTTCAAATTTCGTGTCAATCGGAGCTATCGTTTGAGCGTGGCAGCTCGAAACGCATCGATTTATTTTTAATTTAAATTTGACGAGTGAAAATAGCCATTTTTCAAAAAGTCTCGGATTTCGACGAAACCAGTTTCATCGGATCCGTAATGTGATATTATTGTAAGGTTTCAAATTTCAAGTCAATTGGATTTACCGTTTGTCCTGTACAAATTAAAACGCCTAGAAATCGACTTGAATCGGTTTAATTCAAATTGAGCGTTTACAGCCATAACTCGCACATACTTCCGAATTAGCTTTCGAAACCTGTTCCATTGTGTCCGGAACGCGGGATAAACCCTAGGAACGTCAGTTTCGGCGCGTAAATCGAAGTTCGGAATTTCCGAATGAATAGTGTTCGATTTTTTTCCTATAAATAGCCCACCATCCTCTTCATAATTAAAAAAAATAAAATAAAATAAAACCCTAGTTTACACAGCACGGCCGCCACTTGATAATCAATGGCCGAGAATGAGCGATTTTCTTCCTAAATTTTCTCTCAATCCACAAATCGATTCGATGAATGGTCAACTACAAAGTTGTAGAGGCCAGTGAGCTCTACGTATCCAACGGCTGTGATCAAATTTAGGCACGTGAATCGATGGCAATTTGCGTTCAAACCCCATGCGTTCATACGCGTTTTCGAACGTGGATGCTCGACCGAGCTCAGCATGGTCGCGGCTGTAGGTGGAGTAGGGGGTGGCGCGCGATGTGGTGGTGCCTGATCGTGGTGGAAGCAAGTGTGGTGGGTGCGGCCGGTAGGGTTTTGGGCGTGTTGATGGGTTCGTGATTTGCACGAAGGAGAAGATGAAAACGTGATGCGGCCCTGATTTCTTCAAATAGAAATGTGCGGCCTGGATGTGTTTGGGTATAGAAAATAAAAATAAATTTGTAAATAAATTATAAATTATATCGTGTGATGTTTAAAATACTGTAACTTGTTCATACGAGGTCGGAATTCGGCGAAACCAGTTGCGTTGGAATCGTATGGACGAGCACTACGTGATGGAGTTGGTTTGGAGTCGTTTGGAGTTAGTGAGAATTTTGGGTAAAATTAAACGTCCGTTTAATTTTATTCGAAATAAATCGCTAAAACGGAAATTAAAACCAAGGTGAGAACTTCTCACTCAATCGAATCAGTTTCGATTTTATTTTAAATAGTTAGATTTAAAATATTTGAATGCATGTTTGAATGTTGATTGATATCTATTGATTGTTAAAATAGACATTATACGCCGTTAGTAAGCGGATGTTATTTATTAAAAACATATACCGCGAATATTTCATAAACAGTGAAATTGGTATTATATATAATATCAATATATATATATATATATATTGGCATATGTATATATTGGAGTTATTGATTTCCCGCATTTTTTGTTTAGCGGATGAGACCCTATTACGCCGTTATTAAGCGGATAATATTTAATAAGAACATGTACCGCGATAATTTCGTACTGGAGCGAAATTGGTATTGTGCTAATGTTTTTGGATGCAGGAAAACAGGTTGGAGGGATCCAACTGGATTCCTCAACAGTATTTATTTGATTTCAGATATTTTGATATTTGATGGATTATCATATCGATATATGATATCGTTGTAGTCGTGATTGACTATTTGGTGTGTAGCATCATTGGACCCAAATTTTGGGATTTTAAAATGATTTTTAAAGTGATTTTTGAGAATATACTATATTTTGGAATTGATCCATTTTATATAAATAAACGTTATAATTTTTAAAAGTTATAAAAATTATGATTTTTAAGAAATATAGTTAAAAGCTGATTTTTGAAAATAAGGAATTAGTGACTTTATAAAATAGTTTAATTGAGATATTTTAGAATTTATTGTGAAAAGTTTAAAATATAGAATTCATGAAATTTAATTATTTTATGAATCGAAATGGTGAAATAATAAAGGAGATTAAAGATGTTTTAAAAGAATAATATAAATTGAATTATATTAAGAGATTTATAAATGGATATTTATAAATTGAGATATTGAAATTTTAAAACGAGTTTTTATAAGTGTTTGAATGAAGTGGAAATGAATTTCATAAATGAATGAAATTTATGGAATTATAAACTGTGAAGTTATAAATAAAATTTATAAATAGTAAGATTTATAAATTTGTGAAGTTATTGAAAGAATAGATTTGTTTAAAGAAATGGATCTTATAAGTTATAAGATTTATAATTATGAAGTTAAAAGAACGATTTTTGTAAAATAATCGTTTTATAAGTATTTAACTTATAATATGAACTTTTAGTTTATAATTGAGTTATAAACGGGAATAGGTTAATAAAGGAATTTATAAAAAAGGAAGTTTTTATAAATAAATAGAAATGGAATTTATAAACGTTGTTTATAAATTCGCAAATGACTTATTTTGATAAGTAAATTGCTGAAACCTATTAATGGAATTATATTCACGTTTTTGAATAGTGAATAATATGTTAAAGAAAATGTTTGAATGAGATGTTTAAATTGAATTAAAACGATCTAACGATGTTTTAAAATGCATTGAGATTCGAAACCATAGATTTCAACATTCATTGTTGAAATAGACGTTTTCGAGAAATAGAAGGAGATGATGGACTATAACACTGTTGTTATAGTAAATGATTTCCAAAAGGAAATGTTTTGTATAGTATTGGGATTTATATATCTATTTTAATTTCGAATCCCTATACTAGTGATTTTTGGGTTGTCGTAACGATGTTTTACGTAACATTCGTTTTGGCCCAAATAAATATGTTTAAGAGAATGATTTCCTTAAAGAATGAAATATATACTTAATTTCGATTTAAGTATATTGAATATTTTCTAAGTGTTGAAAATAAATAAAATTTGTGAATTACTTATAAATAAGTAAGTATGGAAATGTTTTCCAATATAAAGTGAATATCTTAAGAATTTATCTTTTTGAAGATAAATTGAAATGAATTATTGAAATCATATGCATGAGTATTTTGAAATGTAAATTCACTAAGGAATTTATAAAAGAAAGTGGGATTGGTTTAGAAAAATAAATATTGATTTATTTTTGAAGTATTGAAATTATATATCTTGTAAAGATATTTTGGAAAATAAATAATTTGGAAATTTTTTTGGAAACTGGTGATGTGTGCATATCCAGTGATAGTTCAATAACCGACTATCAATATTTCCCTTTGAATGGGTATTGGATATGATTTGTTTGAATGTGAATGCTACACTTATTTTTGAATAAGCGCTCACTATTCGGGTTAACCGGGAAAGGACCATGGGGTCGTATAACCCATTCCGAATATGTGATACGTCGTTGTGAATTGCATTGAAGATCGGTGTTGAAGACCCGGTATTTGCGAGAGCGATAGGATGACCTGTCGATTTACTCTGCACCGAGTTGCTCCGGTATAGAGTTCTCCATATGTGATGGTGAATCCGATCAGGATTGTGAATATCCGGATTGCAAGGACTTCTTTGTAAGTGCCTTCGATTTTGTTCGATCCCGGAACAAACTTGTATGGATTGTGTGTCTGACATTACAAGTTGAGATATAAAGCCGATTTCTTTCAAATATATTTCTGTTGGTGGCGAAGAATTTATTCTTTAGCTTAACACCCTTCTCTGAGACGTACGAGCTCAGAGGTTATATAGTTGAAGTTATCAGCGATATATTCCCAATTTGGTAATGTGACATGCTGAGTGTTGCTGTAAATGATCATCGTGTTGATTATTGTGATAGGATCGTTTATTTGATCGTCTATCTTGGTGATCATTGTGTTGATCATTTGTTGACCCAAAGCATGGCTTTTGTATAAAGTATGTTTTTGTGGACGTGACTTCGTCGAACCTCACACCCCGAAAATGGTCAAAACAGGAAAGATGCAGCAAGGTTATGAGGGGTAGCACCCTTTAGGGTATGTACATTTCCTTCTGGATAGAGGTGGTATCATGGTATGGAGCCCAGATATTTAACCTATGTGGTTACTACGAATTTATTACTTTGTGGTTGTTGGTTTTCGGGATCCCGTGAGAAAGGTCGTTTACGATCGGGGAATGGCGTGCTCGTGTCAGTAGTTACCCAGTTAGGGGTAACCCGGCCTTGTGTTGGCAGAGTTCCGGTTTGGTTCTCGGGGATGTCTTTCCAGAGGCATTCTCATGTGGCAATAGGAAGTTCCTTGGCCTGACCATTTGTTGGAAATCCAAAGAAACAATACGAAACTTGTACGGTTTTAGTTGTAGAACCTATCATTCACTTATGGTGTCGCAACACTGTTTGGATGGTAGCTATAGTAGGCATACGATAATGGTCGTATGTTGGCTAAGATTTATATTCTACTTTCGAAATGAATTTTCCCTACACTATGCACTAGTAATAATATCAAATGTTATTTTAAATGCGTATCAAGCATCTTTGACTATCATAAGGAGAAATCTCCTCCGATTCTGCGTTTGCATTGTGTGTGTGTGCGGGAGGCCTTATGGTAGTCTCATTTTTAAAAGCATTTCGAATTGAAATAAAAATATTCCTCTATTTTGATTATAAAGATAAATAAACTGTTTTGAGTTCTCATACCAGTCACATGACTGACTTGGAGTTTATTGTTTTCCTTCCTAAACTCTGGGTGCCCACCAATTTCCACACGGGCAGTCAAGAGTTAAAGTTTATCAGGATATTCTGGATATTCTGGAGTTGCTGGAGGCAAGCTGGATAGCATGGCGTATTACTACTATATAGTATTTCTTTTTCCGCTGCACTGTTTGATGTATATTGTTGTACACTCTGATGATGATATGATGTAATGTATTGTATAAAATGTAATAATTGATAGTTCTTTGTTTAAAGATTATTCATTTATTATTATATGTTGTTCCGCTGCGAATTTTGAGATTCTGATGTGATTCTGTTGTGTTCTGTCCCGTTCTATTTTCTTCTGTTTTTCTTTTTCCTCTATTCTCTTTTTCTTCTATTTTAAAATATTCTGTTTTCTTTCTGTTCTATCTTCTTTTCCCTATCCCTATCTTCTTTTCTCTCTTTTTCTCTTCTCTTTTCTTAAATTCTTTTTCTTAAAAACCCTCAGTGTTCGGTTTTCCGTCGTTCGATTTCTCGGCAGTCGATAAAGTGAGTGTCGATGTCGAATTTTCGGAAGACGAAGAATCGTGTCCTGACAAATACTATATAAAACATTTCCTTTCGAAAATCATTTACTATAACAACAGTGTTATAGTCCACCATTTCCTTATATTTCTCGAAAATGTCTACTTCAAAAATGAATGTTGAAATCTATGGTTTCGATACTTAATACATTTTAAAACACCTTTAAATCGTTTTAATTCTATTTAAAATATCACTTCCCCAAAACATTTCTGAAATATATTATTCACTGTCCAAAATCGTGAATATACTTCATTAACCAAATTCAACATTTTAAAGGATTATCCACCGTTCAAAATCGTGAATATATCTCGTTTAATTAGCTATAATAATTAACTTATCAAAATAAGTAGATTTTGGATTTATAAAACAATGTTTATAAATTCCATTTATATTTTATAACAACTTCAACTTATAAAATCACTTTATTAACAAATTCTATCCATGTCCAATTTACACGTAAAAATCCAAATTATAAGCAAATTACTTATAATTCTCTATTGCAAATTCATTCGTTTTATAACTTCACAAATCGTAGATTCTATTCTTTTAAAAAAAATCCATTTATAACATCATTTTAAAACGTCTTTAAAACTCTTTTATAATTCCATCACTTTGATTTATAAAAATCCAATTTTGTTTTAAATCTTATATATAAAGCTTTTATAATAAATTCAAAAATCACCATTTAAATTATTTTAGAAAATCATTAACTCCATATTTCAAAAATCACATTTCAACTATATTTCTCAAAAATCATAATTTTTATAACATTAAAATTGTAACGTTTATTTTTTTAAAATGAATCAATTCCAAAATTCAATAAAGCGTATACTTTCAAAAATCACTTTAAAAATTCTTTTAAATTTGAAAATCATCACTTTAACCCTTTTAATTTTCCAAAATAGGCCCAATGCTGCAACATCACTAAATATAACAATCACGGCATCCAAAACATCATATATCATATGATAACATAATATATCACAATATCTGTAAATAAATCCATACCGTTAAGGAATCCAGTTGGATCCCTCCAACCTGTTTCCCTGCATCCACAGATGTTAGCACAATACCAATCCCGTTTCAAGACGGAATATCGCAGTATATAGGTTTATAAAATATTATCCGCTATTATGCGGCGCAATAGGGTCTCGTCCGCTATATAATGCGGGAAAATCAACTCCAAGTACATATATAATACCAATTCCACTTCAAGATGGAATATCGTGGTATATGTGTTTAATAAATAACATCCGCTTAATATACGACGTATAGGGTCTATTTCAATACAACAGATAATAATTTATCATCCAAGCATACAATCAAGCAATTTTAAATCTAGCTATTTAAAATTTAAATCGAAACAGATTCGATTGAGTGAGAAGTTCTCACCTTGCTTCCAATAACAGTTGCAGTGTTTTATTCCGAATAAAATTAAACGCGCGTTTAATTTTACTCAAAATTCACACTAGCTCATATCAACTCCAATCTAGCTCCATCGTGTACTGCTCGTTAAAATGAATCCAACATAATTCGTTTCGTCAGTTTTCGACCTCGTATGAAAAAGTTATGATAGTTTAAAGTTGAATTGAAATACAAATCAATTTACATTTTATCTTTATTTTTAAACCCACTCATCCCTGGCCGTTGATTTCCTTCAGCAAAATCAGAGCCGTGGACTTCATCTTCTCCTTCCCCCCAGGTTTTATACGTACGCGAGACCCATCGGCCGCCACTTCTTGTTGAATTTTCGCGACCACCACAACACGCTGGAGCTCGATCAACGACTACTACTAGACACATCTAGCAAAGCTCTACTACCGCCACAAATATGGTTGAACTCGGTCAAAACCCCATCGTGAAAACCGAGCTCGAAAGCATGCCTTTTGAGGCCAATTTGTCGTCGATCTGCTTCGTTAAATATGATCTCCACCGTTGATTTCAAAGATTTCGTCACGCTCTTTAATTTTGTAGTTGGATGTTTTCGACGATTTTTGGTGGATTGGAAGAAAAAGGAGGAGGAAGGAGAGAGTTTCCTGGCCATTGAAGTAAAAAATGGCGGCCAAGGTTAGAAACCCTAATTGTTTGCAAATGTGAAAATTATGAGGCCTTTTATAGAAATTTACGTGACACTATTCACCCAAAATTTTTCCGAACTCCAAACAAAGCGTGCCGCCTGGCGTTTATAATGTTTTAACCCCATTTCGAATGCAGTGGAATATATATCGGAGGCCAATTCGAAAGTATTTGGAAGATAGGTTTTTGAATCGACTATTTTAATTTTTAAAATTCACTCATACCAATTTCAGTGCGTTTTAGCTTCCCCCGGACAAACTATAAATCCGATTAACATGAAATTTGAATCTTATAATAATATTACATTATGGATCGATGAAACTGGTTTCATCGAAATCGAGACTGTTTTAAAAATGACTATTTTTACTCGTCAATTAAATATTAAAATATTCAATTTCCACAAATTAACTTTTAATTAAATTTTAAAAGTTCTATAACATCATTCTAACTCCAATATGATTTAATACAACTTTATAAATAAATTTACCATATTAAACCAAATTTTCCAATTATTTCTATAATTTCAAATATTAAACTATCGATTTAATCATCCAATTAAATTTAGATAATCGAAATAAAATTTATTCGACTTACAAATTTTTACTTGTAAATATTTAAAATTCAATTAAATATACGAATTCCAAATGACGGAAATTTTGGGTCGTTACAAATTTCCCCATTTAAAAGAATTTCGTCCTCGAAATTGCCAAGTAAGAAAAAGTTACAGAATCCATTAACTTTTCAAAACCATTTGTTCAAATTAAATTTCAAATTCATTTAAACATTTTAACTTTTCCAAAATCCATAGTTAAACTTCTTACAATAACTTTACTAAGTTTTCAAATCATACTTAGTTATCTTTTCAAAACCAACTATATCGTTTAACTTTTCACTCCAAAATCAAAGTTATAGTTTTCAAAAATTTCCAATTTTCTCAAAAATACTCCAACGCCTTAAATTTTTGAAAAATTTCGCCAGCGTCTCCTTTGCGCGGCTAGCTCGGTACGACTACAAAAATGGCATCATGGCCTCCAGATATCAAAAAGGAAAGAAAAAGCCAAGTGGCTGGACAAGAAAATCATCAAATTTCATACTGAAATTCAAATACATACCTTTTGTCGAGCAATTCAATTTTTTTATCTTCGAAATCAAAATCCCAATTTCCTTTAATACACATGTATATCCTGCTAACCATAATATCCATTTTCATTCAATCTCACATTATCAATTTCATTTGAATTCAATTTACAATTTCAATTCTATTTGGATTCAATTTACCTTCTGAATATTGAATTTTTATCAATCATTTTTCATTCACAATTGATTCATCTTGTTATTTTAAATTAATTTCTTTTACTAATTCATTACAAGTTCTAACTCATTTCATCTCGTACAATTCAAATTGGTTTTCGATATTCAGTTTTCCAATTTCAGTTTGTATTCTTTTGTTCGTTCCTAAACACAATTCAATTCATTTCAACCCATATTAAATTTGTCATTTCTTCACTTACTTTTACTTACTAATTTTATTTTAATACTTAGCTTCATTTGATCCAACTTGACAAATTTTCAATTTACTTGCAATTGTAAATTCATTCCTTCATAAATTTATTTCCATAACTATTTTTTATCAGATTCCAGAGTCTTTCCAACATTTCAAAACCATTTTTGAAACCAATTCAAATTGTCCTTTAAATCTCAAAACCCAAACCCAAGTTTTCCAAGCAACTTCCATTTAAAACAATTTGGCAGCAATCCCTCTTTTCGAAACCCGAAAATGAACATCGATGATGCCGCGATCATCATCGAAATTATTTTCCAGCGACCGTAAAGAGTTTAGAGCTTTTATCCCTCCAAAAACATTTTTCCAAACCCTTGAAAAACCATTTTCAAACTCAAAAAGGAATTTAATCTTTTCCAAATTGCAAACTCTTTCAAGATATTTCCAAATATTCCTTTGGAACTTTACTTCAAATTACAACTCTCATTTACAATTTATATTCTCCAATTCTATTTGTATGTGAATTTATTTCTTAACTTTGGAGTTACGATTTTCAATATCTTTTTCAACATTAATGATAATAATGTAATATCATCACTTTCTAGCAACCAAACAATCATATATTATAATAATTCACAGAAATTTTTCTCTTTTATATACGAAAATAATTTAGGTAAAATTATTTCATTTACCCTATTTTAAAACGATATCATGTCGAATTTGTTCTGTACAAGAGTTTAGAGATTCCTATCAATAACGTTAATTACTCTTATCAACCAGAATCCATATACCACTCAACAAACCAACCATCACAATATAAAAAAAATTTATATTCACTAACAAATACGCGCTCATATCTATTATTACACTCATACTCATTCTAGAGTACTGCTGACTCTATCTCTAATGAGTAACACTCAACAAAGCCAAGGTTGTCGCTTAACCAAATGCTCTGAT
This sequence comes from Allium cepa, assembly GCA_030765085.1. Classification (NCBI taxonomy): domain Eukaryota; kingdom Viridiplantae; phylum Streptophyta; class Magnoliopsida; order Asparagales; family Amaryllidaceae; genus Allium; species Allium cepa. The sequence continues at coordinate 952,465,099 of CM060937.1, forward strand.
ACCAGATGTGAGGGACGGGATTTTCGACTCATAAAAGTCGACATTAATACGTCCACGGTAACAACTGTCGAGCAATCGAATGCCGAAAAACCGAACCATTAGGGTTAAAGAAGAGGTAGAAGATAGAAGAAGAAAGAAAGAAAGAAGAAAGAAAGAAAGAAGAAATAACTGAAACCTGTTGGGGATGCGGATTAAGGATCTTAAGGCAGAAATAAGACTAGAGGGGGGTGAATAGTGTTTTAAAGAATATATGAACTATATGACTAAATTAAAACTTTCAACACAAATCTAAACAGAATTCTAACACAGAATGATCACAGAACATATAACAAATGCAAATAGTAAAGTAAAGCAAGTAAAAGGAAAGAACACACCGGATTTTATACTGGTTCGGAATCCTCCTACATCCAGTCCTGCACCAAGGCAATATCCTTGTACAGATGTTTTATAAGCCAATATCCAAATTACAACCCTCAATTTCTAAGGCCTTGAGGAACCCTCCTATCTCCGAGTCTGGGGTAAACTCTCTTGATCTACGGGACACAAGATCGCCCTAATACTTCTTAATAACAATCCTTTTGAATGGAGAGAATCTATGGACTTTTTGAATACAAATTAATCCTATAACTCTGAATAGCACTTTGATCTTTAGTAGAATGATGGAGAATCAAATAGAGAGAGTATCTAAATGATTTCATATTGAGAATTTGGCAGAATGATGGCACGATCTTGAAAATATGAAGTTTTATGGATATGGAATGGTGGAGAAGAAAGAGTGAAGAAAATAAGAAAGTAGTTGTTAAAAAAATTCGTTTTGGAAGCCTTTATATAGATGCACAACAGTCATAACCATTGGCGAAAGATTTTTGAACGAATGGACACTTCTTTTGAAAATTGAATTTTGAATCCAACTGTCACCATGTCGACATGGGGTATCCCCTTATGTCGACATCCCCCAGTTCAAAATTGTAGAGATGTTTTGTAAAAGCATTTGAATTTAAAACAAGTTGAAACTTCTCTGAAGCAAAATAAAGTGTGTAAACAATATTTTGAGATAGAGAATGAATATAAAACATTATTTTTTATATATATATATATATATATATAATTGATATAGACCGTCAATTATATAAGTAATATTTAAAATCGGAATAAGTTTTGATGTTTTAAAAATAGAAGTTTTTCAAATCAGAATGGAGGAATATTTCAAGGCTAAAACAAAGTTTGAAAACATTTTTGAAAACATGATTTTGAAAGCTAAAACATTTTGAAAACAGATTTAAAAATACTTTGAAAAATCTATTCAAACTGAAATTGCAAGAACCTTCCTATAGAGCTCCTCCATAGGACTCGAGAACTTGTACAAAGTAGTTTAAATGATTTTGATTTTCATGGGTTTGTAAGCCACTTGTCGTAGGTTTGTAAGCTACTTGTCGTGGGTTTGTAAGCCACTGGTTTCGATAGAAATTGGGTTCCATCCCAAAAGAAAATTGGAAGAAAGATGAGAGTGCTATTATGAAGTTTTAACAAAATACTAGACACTTATCTTGAGATCTTGAAATCTTGATTCTCTAGAGTCTTGAATCTTGAATCTCTAATCTTCATCTTGATGCTTGAGTCTTTATACTGATCAGTCTTCGATAATACCTGCATATACTTCATATATATATATATATATATGAAAATGTTAGTATATATTTTATGAAGTAAAGTATAATAACTATATAAGGTTGTTGTCATCAAAACATCATCAACTCATTCCCTAATAACTCCCCCTTTTTGATGATGACAACCTTTATTTATAAAATATTCTTACCATACCATAACTCCCCCTCACTCCGTGATTTCTTCTTAAAATTACAACACCCCTTACACCAAGCACATATATTTTTATAACTTTCTCCCCCTTTGTCATCAACAAAAACTATTAACTACTTAAGAATTCAAGAATGATTAGTATGAACAAATAATATGTATAGAACAAGCATGAAACAATGAGTATAAGTCAACACATTTTAGTTATTACGACATATATAAGAACATACATAAACACGAACAAACGGAACAATGTAAAACAAATAATAAAAAAGAAAGTACGCTTTAATGGCGATCCTTAACTATAGGAGACTTATGAATCGAACAATTGGGGTAGTGGAGACAAAAGTTTCCACGTTGTTCAGTTATGTTTCCATTAGTATCAACAAGGATCTCACCAACGCAAATAACGCTCTCGTCCTCATTTATAGGGACTTCGGCTTGAGGAAAAAGTTGATCTTCCTCTTGGTCTTCTTGTGGCTCTTCCATAGGTTCTTCTTCCTCTGATTCCATGGCTTGTGAAGAGTCTTCAATATTAATAGGATTTGTACGGTTATCCATAAGGAATTTTTGTACATTCCTAATAATATTCCCTTGCCTTTGTTGTTCTCTAGCCATCCTAAGTTTACTTACTTGAATTTCAGTCAACAATTGAAGGATATCTTTCATCTTCTCTTGCAATTTGATCACTCGAGCGTGCGTAGATCTTTGAAATGGACCAGAATGAGAAGAAGTGGGTGAAGTGGGTTCATTAGTAGAAGAGGAGGCCATTATTTTATTATTTCAGAAGTTATTTACAGAGAATATAGTGAAGAAAGAGGAGAGAAAACGAAATAAATAGATAAATAACCAAATAACTAACTTTGGAGGGAAATTCTATTTTCAAATTTTTGTTGGGTATGTCGACATCAGGGGATGGGGCATGTCGACATGTCTTTCAGAAAAAGTGTAATTTTATTTTGAATTTTTATTGATTATTATATTATATTATTTTATATTTCAGATTTTGAACAAATACCTAATTCTCTTCTAAATTTAGTAAAATTCTGTTCGGTAAATTGTTTAGTTAATATATCAGCAATTTGTTTTTCAGTATTTATATAATCTAAAGTTATTATTTCTTTAGTTATATTATCTCTAAGAAAATGATGTCTTATATCAATATGTTTAGTTCTAGCATGATGAGTTGGATTTTTAGATAGATTTATTGCACTAGTATTATCACAATATATCGGTGATTTACTTATGTTAATTCCAAAATCTTTTAAAGTTTGTTGCATATATATGACTTGTGAATAAGCCAGAGCAGCAGATATATACCCTGCTTCAGTTGTTGACAATAAACAGTATTTTGTTTCTTGCTGAACCAGGAAACCAGTGAATGTCCTAGAAAGTGACAAGTTCCACTTGTACTCTTTCGGTCTGATTTACAACCAGCATAATCAGCATCACAATATGATATTAAATCAAAAGTATTATTTTTATAATAAAATAAACCATAATCTAAAGTGTATTTTACATATCTTAAAATTCTTTTAACAGCTTTTAAGTGAGTTTCTTTAGGTTGTGATTGGTATCTTGCACAGAGACAAACACTATGCATAATATCAGGACGACTCGCTGTTATATAGAGTAGCGAACCAATCATTCCCCTATATAAAGTTTGATCAATATCTTTTGATTTATCTTCTTTACTTAAACCTACATTTGTTGACATTGGAGTTGGTTTCCCACTAGAGGTGCTTAAACAAATTTATTGATTAAGTCTTTAGCATATTTTTCTTGACTTATGAAGATTCCATTTTCTAGTTGTTTAATTTGAAGCCCTAAGAAGAAACTTAATTCTCCCATGCAACTCATTTGAAATTCTATAGTCATTATATCTGAAAATTCTTTATTCACTATGTTATTAGTTGATCCAAAGATTATATCATCTACATATATTTGAACTAGTTTAATATCTTGATTATTTCTTTTAATAAAAAGTGTTGTATCTACTTTGCCAATTTCAAAACCAGATTGAAGTAAATAAGATCTTAGTCTTTCATACCAGGCTCTAGGAGCTTGCTTTAGACTATATAGAGCTTTCTGTAACTTGTATACATGGTTTGGAAATTTATTATCTTCAAAAAGTGGAGGTTGTTCAACATAAAAATCTTCTTTTACAAAACCATTTAGAAAAACACTTTTAACATCCATTTGATATAGTTTGAAATTATTATAATTAGCGAAAGCAAGTAGAATTCTTATAGCTTCTAATCTTGCTACGGGGGCAAAGGTTTCATCATAGTCAATTCCTTCTTCTTGACAATAACCTTGCGCGACTAAACGAGCTTTATTTCTTAAGACCTCACCGAGTTCATTCATTTTATTTTTATAAACCCATTTAGTTCCAATTATACTTTTATCCTCAGGTTTAGGAACAAGTTCCCATATATCATTTCTGGTAAATTGATTCAATTCTTCTTGCATTGCAAGAATCCATGAATCATTAGACGATGCTTCGTTTGGATTTTTAGGTTCAATTGTTGATATAAAGGCTACATTACTCATACTATTTAATTGATTTCTAGTTCTTACTACAGATTCAATATTTCCTAAAACATTTTCTATAGGATGATCTTTTGATATTTTAAATCTCTTATTAGGTTGATTTATTTCACTAATAGTTTCATTAGATTAATTTAAATTTATAAAATCTTCTTCATCATCTATTTGTACAATATCTTTAAGATTTTCATCAAAAGATACATGCATAGTTTCTTCAATAGTATTAGTTTTTAAATTAAAAACTCTAAATGCTTTGCTTCTATTAGAATAACCAATAAAGAATCCTTTATCAGCTTTTGGTTCAAATTTATCTAAATTATCTTTTGTATTAAGTATAAAACATTTACTCCCAAACACTTTAAAATAATCTACTATAGGTTTCTTATTATAAAGTAATTCATATGGAGTTTTATTTGTTAATGGTCTAATTAAAATTCTATTTAATATATAACAAGCTGTAGCAACTGCTTCAGCCCAAAAATGTTTAGGTAAATTACTATCAGAAAGCATTGTACGAGCACACTCTTGAATCGTTATATTCTTACGTTCTACTACTCCGTTTTGTTGTGGAGTTCTTGGAAATGAAAAGTTGTGAGTAATTCCCTTTTGAGTACAGAAATTCTCAAAATTTTCATTTTCAAATTCACCACCGTGATCACTTCAAATAGTTTTAATTTTGAAAGAATGTTGTTTTTGAATTCTTTTAGAAAAGTTTCTAAATATTTCAAAAGCATCACTTTTATGTTTTAAAAATATTGTCCAAGTATATCTTGAATAATCATCTACTATAACAAAAACATATTTACTATGGTTAATTGATTGAAGTTGAGATGGACCAAATAAATCTAAATGAAGTAATTCTAGAGGACTAGAGGTAGAAATAGCATTTTTTAATTTAAATGAACTTTTCTTAAGTTTTCCTAGTTGACAAGCATTACAAATACTATCTACTTTAAAGTTTAACTTGGGTAGACCTCTAACTAAGTCAAGTTTTGATATCCTAGATAATAATTTTAAATTCAAATGGCCAAATCTTTTATGCCAAATCTAAGGGTCACTTGTATTAGCCAAAAGACATAGATTATCATTTGAAATTTTCATACTAAGGATATAAATATTTTTCTTCCTAATACCTTCAAAAATTATATTAGACTTATCATCTTCAATTTGACATTTATCTTTTCCAAATTTAATTTTAAAACCTTTATCGCAAAGTTGACTTATACTAAGCAGATTATGTTTTAAATTCCTAACTAATAAAACATCAGAAATAAGTAAAGTTTTAGAGTTACCGACATTGCCGATGCCAACCACATATCCTTTAGAGTTGTCACTAAAATTGACTAATCCACCATCCTGATAAGTAATGTCCTTGAGTATCTCGGTATTTCCAGTCATATGCCTCGAACAGCCACTATCAAGTATCCATTTATCTTTCTTAATTTGCACAGTTTGTCCATTGGGTGTTGATTCGTCAAAAGCCATATAACATGTTTGTCCCTGCATAACACACCAATTCGGTAGATAACTTGATTTTTCAAAATAACTATATGCAGACTTATGATACTTTGATGAAATGCATAGATTCAAAACAGTTTTAACACAATTTTCCAAAAATGCCATTTTTATATTTTTCAAGTTTCAGATTATGAAAACAATGAAAACCAATGCTCTGATACCGATTGTTGGGGATGCGGATTAAGGATCTTGAGGCAGAAATAACACTAGAGGGGGGGTGAATAGTGTTTTAAAGAATATATGAACAATATGACTAAATTAAAACTTTCAACACAAATCTAAACAGAATTCTAACACAGAATGATCACAGAACATATAACAAATGCAAATAGTAAAGTAAAGCAAGTAAAAGGAAAGAACACACCGGATTTTATACTGGTTCGGAATCCTCCTATGTCCACTCCTGCAACAAGGCAATATCCTTGTATAGATTTTTATAAGCCAATATCCAAATTACAACCCTCAATTTCTAAGGCCTTAAGGAACCCTTCTATCTCTGAGTCTAGGGTAAACTCTCTTGATTTACGGGACACAAGATCACCCTAATACTTCTTAATAACAATCCTTTTGAATGGAGAGACTCTATGGACTTTTTGAATACAAATTAATCCTATAACTCTGAATAGCACTATGATCTTTAGTAGAATGATGGAGAATCAAATAGAGAGAGTATCTAAATGATTTCCTATTGAGAATTTGGCAGAATGATGGCACGATCTTGAAAATATGAAGTTTTATGGATATGGAATGGTGGAGAAGAAAGAGTGAAGAAAATAAGAAAGTAGTTGTTAAAAAAATTCGTTTTGGAAGCCTTTATATAGATGCACAACAGTCATAACAATTGGTGAAAGGTTTTTGAACGAATGGACACTTCTTTTGAAAATTGAATTTTGAATCCAACTGTCACCATGTCGACATGGGGTATCCCCTTATGTCGACATCCCTCGGTTCAAAATTGTAGAGATGTTGTTTTGTAAAAGCATTTGAATTTAAAACAAGTTGAAACTTCTCTGAAGCAAAATAAAGTGTGTAAACAATATTTTGAGATAGAGAATGAATATAAAACATTATTATATATATATAGAATTGATATAGACCGTCAATTATATAAGTAATATTTAAAATCAGAATAAGTTTTGATGTTTTAAAAATAGAAGTTTTTAAAATCAGAATGGAAGAATATTTCAAGGCTAAAACAAAGTTTGAAATCATTTTTGAAAACATGATTTTGAAAGCTAAAACATTTTGAAAACAGATTTAAAAATATTTTGAAAAATCTATTCAAATTGAAATTGCAAGAACCTTCCTATAGAGCTCCTCCATAGGACTCGAGAACTTGTACAAAGTAGTTTAAATGATTTTGATTTTCGTGGGTTTCTAAGCCACTTGTCGTAGGTTTGTAAGCTACTTGTCGTGGGTTTGTAAGCCACTGATTTCAATAGAAATTGGGTTCCATCCCAAAAGAAAATTGGAAGAAAGATGAGAGTGCTATTATGAAGTTTTAACAAAATACTAGACACTAATCTTGAGATCTTGAAATCTTGATTCTGTAGAGTCTTGAATCTTGAATCTCTAATCTTCATCTTGATGCTTGAGTCTTTATACTGATCAGTCTTCGATAATACCTGCATATACTTCATATATATATATATATATATATATATACATATATATATATATATATGAAAATGTTAGTATATAAAATTTTATAAAGTAAAGTATAATAACTATATAAGGTTGTTGTCATCAAAACATCATCAACTCAGTTCCTAACAAAACCATATCAGAATCTCATAATCGCAGCAGAACAATATATAATAGATAAATGAGTATCTTTAAATCAAAGAACTATATCGGTTATTACATTACATCACATTACATTACATTTTCAGAGTTTACAACAACAAACAGCAGGAAAGAAATACTATATACTAGTTGATACGCCATGCCATCCAGCTTTCTCCTTGAGCTCCACAGCATCTCCTGAATTCCAGAATGACCAGATAACCTGACTCTAGGCTGCCCGTGTGGAAAATGATGGGCACCCAGAGTTTAAGAAGGGAACAATAAACTCCAGGTCAGTCATGTGACTGGTGTGAGAACTTAAAACTGTTATACCTTTAAAACAAACAAAGAAATATTTTAAAATAGATCCGCAATGCTTTTCGAAAATGAAACTACCATAAGGCCTCCCGCACACACACACAATGCAAACGCAGAATCGGAGGAGATTTCTCCTTATGATAGTTAAACATGCTTGATATGCAAATTTCTTTGATATTATTACTATAAGTGCAAAGTGCAGAAAAACATTTCGAAAGTATGATATAAATCTTAGCCAACATAGACATTCCGAACTATGCCTACTATAACTACCATCTAAACAGTGGTGACCACCATAAGTAAATGGCAGGCTCTACAGCTAGAACCGTACAAGGTGCGTATTGGAGTTTGGATTTCCAACAAATGGTTAGGCCAAGGAACTTCCCATTGCCACATGGGTACGCCTCTGGAAAGACGCCCCGAGAACCTAACCGGATCTCTGCCAACACAAGGCCGAGTTACCTCTACCTAGGTAACTACTGACACGAGTATGCCATCCCCCGGTCGTAACCGACCTAAATCCCGGGATTCACCAACAACCGCAAAGAAATAAATTTATAGCAACCGCATAGGTTAAGTATCTGGGATCCATACCATAATACCACCTCTATCCAGAGGGAATGAACATACGCTATTGGAGCGCTATCCCCAAATAACCTTGCTGCATTCTTCCTGTTTTGACCATTTCTAGGGTGTGAGGTCCGATGAAGTCTCGTCCACAAAGCTACGCTTTTCATAAAAGCCACGCTTTGATCAACAAATGATCAGCAGCACTCAGCATGCCACCTTACCAAATTGGGAATATATCACTAGTAACCATCAACTACATAACCTCTGAGCTCGTACGTCTCAGAGAAGGGTGTTAAGCTAAGAGAATAAATTCTCCGCTACCAACTGAAATATATTTGATAGAAAACAGCTTTACATCTCAAATTGTAACGTCAGACACACATCCATACAAGTCTGTTCTGGGTTCAAACAAAACCGAAGGCACTTCCAAAGAAGCCCTTACAATCCAGATATTCGCTAATCACGACCGGACTTTCCATCACAAAGGGTGATAAAATCTCTATATCGGAGATCAGCCGATGCAGAGACATTCGACGGTAATCCTTCCGTTTTCAAAAATATCCGATCTTCAACACCGGTCTTCAAATGCTATCCATTACGACGTACCACTATTTGGAATGGGATTCATGACCCAAAGGTCCACTCTCGGCTAAACCGAATAACGAGCGCTTATTTTAAAATAAGTGTAGCATTCAAATTCAAGCAAATCACAACAAGTACACATTTAAAGGTAAATATTGAAATTCGATTGTTTAACTATCAATAGATACGCACAACATCACCAGATTTCAAATAATTTCCTAAATTATTTATTTTCCAAAATATCTTTACAAGATAAATTTTTCCACACTTCAACCATTTGAAAACAAATTTCAAATCATTTTTCACCTTTACCACTTTTTAAAACAAATTTTCAAATCATTTTCCTTACGCTGAAAAACTTCCAAATATTTATTCTTTTTCATTTCAAAATGGTTCATTTAAACCAATTAAATAAATCCTTACCGATTTACTTCAAATTTACGTTCCAAATCCGTAAATTTATTTCCACACTTCAAAAATAAATCAATGTTTAATTTTGTAAAACAATTTTCCCTTTCCTTTATAAATTCCATGGTGAATTCACATTTCCAAAATATCTATTAATATACGATTCTCAAATCGATTTCAAATATTCACTTTCAATTTATCTTTAAAAGATATAATCTCAAAACATTTCACTTCATATTGGAAAACATTTCCATACTTATTTAATAATAAGTAATTCACAAATCTATTTATTTTCAACATTTGGAAAATATTCAATATACTTAAATTACAATTAAGTATATAATTTATTATTTAAGGAAAACATTCTCTTAAACACATTTATTTGAGTCAAAACGAATGTTGCGTAAAACATCGTTACGATAACCCAAAATCACTAGTATAGGGATTCGAAATTAAGATAGATATATAAATCCCAATACTATATAAAACATTTTCTTTGCGAAAATCATTTACTATAACAACAGTGCTATAGTCCTTCATTTCCTTATATTTCTCGAAAACGTCTATTTCAACAATGAATGTTGAAATCTATTGTTTCGATACTTAATACATTTTAAAACACCTTTAAATCATTTTAATTCTATTTAAAATATCACTTCCCTAAAACATTTCTTAAATATATTATTCACTGTCCAAAATCATGAATATACTTTGTTAAACAAATTCAACATTTCTACACATTTTATTTAAAGGATTATCCACCGTCCAAAATCGTGAATATATCTCGTCTAATAAGCTATAATAATTAACTTATCAAAATAAGTCGATTTCGGAATTATAAAACAATGTTTATAAATTCCATTTATATTTTATAACAACTTCAACTTATAAAATCACTTTATTAACAAATTCTATCCATATCCCATTTACACGTAAAAATCCAAATTATAAGCAAATTACTTATAATTCTCTATTTACAAATTCATTCATTTTATAACTTCACAAATCGTAGATTTTATTCCTTTAAAAAATCCATTCATAACATCATTTTAAAACGTCTTTAAAACCCTTTTATAATTCCGTCACTTTGATTTATAAAAATCCAATTTTGTTTTAAATCTTATATGTAAAGCTTTTATAATAAATTTAAAAATCACCATTTAAATTATTTTATAAAATCATTAACTCCATATTTCAAAAATCATATTTCAACTATATTTCTCAAAAATCATAATTTTTATAACATTAAAATTAAAACGTTTATTTATTTAAAATGAATCAATTCCAAAATTCAATAAAACGTATACTTTCAAAAATCACTTTAAAAATTCTTTTAAATTTGAAAATCATCACTTTAGCACTTTTAATTTTCCAAAATAGGCCCAATGCTGCAACAACACTAAATATAACAGTCACGGCATCCAAAACATCATATATCATATGATAACAGAATATATCACAATATCTGTAAATAAATCCATACTGTTGAGGAATCCAGTTGGATCCCTCCAACCTATTTACCTACATCCACAGATGTTAGCACAATACCAATCCCGTTTCAAAACGGAATATCGCGGTATATGGGTTTATATAATATTATCCGCTATTATGCGGCGCAATAGGGTCTCGTCCGCGGGAAAATCAACTCCAAGTACATATATAATACCAATTGCACTTCAAGATGGAATATCGCGGTATATGTGTTTAATAAATAACATCCGCTAAATATACGGCGTATAGGGTCTATTTCAATACAACAGATAGCAATTTATCATCCAAGCATATAATCAAGCAATTTTAAATCTGGCTATTTAAAATTTAAATCGAAACAAATTCAGTTGAGTGAGAAGTTCTCACCTTACTTCCAATAACAGTTGCGGTGTTTTATTCCGAATAAAATTAAACGCGCTTTAATTTTACCCAAAATTCATACTAGCTCATATCAACTCCAATCCAGCTCCATAGCGTAGTGCTCGTCAAAACGAATCCAACGCAATTCGTTTCGTCTGTTTTCGACCTCGTATGAAAAAGTTATGGTAGCTTAAAGTTTATACGAATTATAACACAAATCAATTTACATTTTATTTTTATTTTTAAACCCACTCATCTTTGGCCGTTGATTTCCTTTAGCAAAATCAGAGCTGTGGACTTCATCTTCTCCTTCCCCCCAGGTTTTAAACGTACGCGAGACCCATCGGCCGCCACTTCTTTTTGAATTTTCGCGACCACCACAACACGCTGGAGCTCGATCAACGACCACTACTAGATGCATCTAGCAAAGCTCTACTACCGCCACCAATATGAATAAACTCGGTCAAACCCCCATCGTGAAAACCGAGCTCGAAAGCGTGCCCTTTGAGGCCAATTTGTCGTCGATCTGCTTCGTTAAATATGATCTCCACCGTTGATTTCGAAGATCTCATCACGCTCTTTAATTTTGTAGTTGGATGTTTTCGACGATATTTGGTGGATTGGAAGAAAAAGAGGAGGAAGGAGAGAGTTTCCTGGCCACTGAAGTAAAAAATGGCGGCCGGGGTTAGAAACCCTAATTGTTTGCAAATGTGAAATTTCTGAGGTCTTTTATAAAAAATTACGCGACATTATTCACCCGAAATTTTTCCGAACTCCAAACGAAGTGTGTCGCCTGGCGTTTATAATGTTTTACTCCCATTCCGAACGCCATGAAATATATATCGGAGGCCAATTCGAAAGTATTTGGAAGATAGATTTTTGAATCGACTATTTTAAATTTTAAAATTCACTCAAACCAATTTCAGTGCGTTTTAACTTCCCCCGGACAAACTATAAATCCGATTAACATGAAATTTGAAATCTTATAATAATATTACATTATGGATTCGATGAAACTGGTTTCGTCGAAATCGAGACTGTTTGAAAAATGATTATTTTTACTCATCAATTAAATATTAAAATATTCAATTTCCACAAATTAATTTTTAAAAGTTCTATAACATCATTCTAACTCCAATATGATTTAATACAACTTTATAAATAAATTTTAATCACATTAAACCCAATTTCCAATTATTTCTATAGTTTCAAATATTAAATTATCGATTTAATCATCCAATTAAATCTAGATATTCGAAATAAAATTTATTCGACTTACAAATTTTTACCTCTAAATATTTAAAAATTAATTAAATATACGAATTCCAAATGACAGAAATTCTGGGTCGTTACAAAGCATGTTTGACTATCATAAGGAGAAATCTTCCCCAAGTGTGTGATTGCACTGTGTGTGTGCCGGAAGGCCTTATGGTAGTTTCATTTTCCAAAAGCATGAACGGATTTCTTTTCCTTTCTTTTGTGCAAATAACTGTTTTAAGATCTCACACCAGTCTCATTACTGACCTGGAGTTTATTGTTCCCTTTTAAACTCTAAGTGCCCATAATTTTCCATATAGGCATCCTAGAGTCAGGTTATCGGTTATTCTGGAGCGAAGTCAGGAAAGTATGCTGTGGAGATTAGAAGACAAACTGGATGGCGAGACGTATCACGTATATTATGTAGTATCTGCTGCGTACGGTTTGCTGCAAATTCAGTTGTCATAAATGCCTATTGTCGTGTTTTGTTGTTGTTATACTCTGATGATGTAATGTATAAACATATATGGTTCTTTTGTTTAAAGATTATTCATTTATTTATTATATACTATTTCGCTACGAAATGTGAGATTCTGATATTGTTTCTGTTTGTTCTTCTATCTTCTTCTTCTTTAATCCTAACGGTTCGGTTTTCCAGCTTCGATTGTTTGGCATTTAATACAGTGGACGTATTGATGTCGACTTTCGGAAGTCGAAAAATTGGGTCGTTACACACATATAAATCAACATTTGTTTCATTCAACATGCATCATATTTAGTAACTAAGTCAAGGAAAGTATATGTTTTGAAAACTCAGTTAGACGCAAAAACTTTACTGAACAAATGTTGATTAAATCGAGATAACTTCTCCTAGAACTTGAATACGACCTAAGTCTTTGCTTTGCCTTAGGAAATATGAAGTTTTTGTGGACTTTAGTGAGCAAAAGGGTTTATCCTAGGTAGGAAGTGTTGAGACTTGGTTTTGATTCATGACACGAAGCTATCGCTGCAACATACAGATTCGACGACTACTACGACAAAAGGAGAATATATACTACATGGAGACAAGACATCAAAATCGGTGCATCAATTTTTTATTTTGTTTTGAGTTTTAAGTCAATTTTGTTAAGATCTCTCCTCGTTTACGTATATATTAGCTTATATATATATATATAATCTTCTTATTTTCAAATGATTTATACATATATAAGCATATAAAATATATATAAATATATAATCAAAAAATTTCTTTTAGAATCATATATAATATATATAAACCTGTAAAAACTGTGCAAACTGCATAGAAATTACCAAGTCAGTCGACTGACATGGTAGGTCAGTCGACTGACCTAACAATTTATGTGAAACATGCACAAGTGCACAAGTAAACAAATGTAGATATTTAAAATTCGTTTGAATATCCATTCGACTGATCTAGAGGTTCAGTTGACTGACAGCTATATTTTCTGAAAAGACTCGACCTTTTATGAAGAGTTACAAATCTCTACAAAGAGATTTGGATGAAAACTTCAACTAGAACTCTTCATCAATGGTTGCTGCTTTCTAACATCTATAAATACATATTTTACCTTGATTCCAAATCACCAAATTTTCTTACCTTTCTTACCTAATTCTCTTGAATATGCTTGCAACTATACTCTCAAATATTCTACATTAACGTATTCTAAGAAATATTATTCCTTTCTATTCTTCATAAACTTCAAATATATATATATACACTCTTCAGGAGAAGATCATAGGAAGGGTGTACTATAAATAAACTTATCCATTTTATCAGAACAGAAAAAGTCGAACAATCTTTTGTATTTTGTCAAAGTCCTGTTCTGCTACTCAGGCGTGTGAAGTCTTCTTCGGCTGTTGAGGCGAAATCATGTTCCACTGCTCACCTGTTCGATTGCTCGGGGGTTGTATATACCTGTTCCTCCGGGCTAAGTGAGGGTTGTTTTAGTGAAATTCCATAAGGAGTAAGGGACGGGGTGTAGGACGAAGCTCTGAACCAGTATAAAAATCTCTGGTGTCATTTTTTATTATACTGCTTTATATTCCGCACTATTTACTGTATATCTATCATCGTTATACTCTTTATTATCATATATCTATTATACGATCCATAGCACACTATCATTTGGTATCAGAGCAAAGTTATCATATAACCGTAACACGGTTATCTGATAATCTAATAATATGGAAACTAACACTAGCACTAGCATTAATACTAGCTTCATTGAAGGACAATCCACTGCACTTCCACCACTATTTAATGGCATGAACTATAATTATTTGGACACACGAATGAGAATATATATGCAAGCAAATGTTTTTTATTCATAGAATATAACTCAGATTATATATATTATTCCTACCGAAGAGTATTCAACTTGGACAAATACACAGAAACTGGATGCCACAACAAATGCAAAAGCCATGAATATGTTGTTTTGTGCCTTAGATAAAAATGAGTTTAACCATGTTAGCATGTGCAACAGTGCATATGAAATATGGTGTACACTCAAAGTTACACACGAAGGAACTAATAAGGTCAAACAAAGCAAAATATCCATGCTCAAAAGTCAGTTTCAAAACTTTAGGATGAAAGACAATGAATCTTAAATGATATGTATTCAAGATTTCAGGATATCTACCATTCATTAGTAGGACTAGAAGAAAAATATTCAGATTTTGATATTGTATCCAAAATCCTTAACTCTTTAATGAAAGGATGGGAAATAAAAGTGCTCGCTATTGAAGAAGAGAACGATATTTTCAAAATAACTCCGAAAGAGTTAATAGGAAATCTAATGTCCTATAAAGTGAATTTACAGGCAAAACGAGTTCAAGCTCAAGAGAAAAAGAATATAGCATTCCATGCAGAACAAGAAGAATCAGATTCAGACAAGAAAAATCTAGCCTTTATTGCCAAAAACTTCAAGAAAATTTTAAAGCATAGAAAATGAAACAGAAATAATGGTAAGAGAAGCTCAAACAGCAATAAACCACCGTCTTCATCCGTTCTGGAGTGCTTTAAACGTCACAAAAAGGGGCATATACAGAAGGACTATCCGGATCAAAAGAAATAATAGCGCAATAAAAGGAAGGACAAGTTCAGAAGGAAAGCTTTCTCGATTACATGGGATGACTTAGACACCTCTTCCTCTTTTGAAAGTGAGAGTGACAGTGATAATGAACAAGCCAACGTATGCTTTATGACCAAAGATAATGATGTTAGTGATTTAACTTTTGATGATATGATAGAAATAAACTTAGAATTATCAGTTACTTTAAAAATTCTCAAAAGAAAATATAAAGAGGCTGTTGAAAATCAGAACAAGGCAAAATTCGAAAGAGATATGCTTAAAGACGAGAATAAAATATTGGAAGAAGAACTTGAGGAAACTCAAGAATCGCTTTCAAATGTTAATTCTCAACTAATATTATTGGGTCAAGAAATTGAGACTCAAAAAGAAAAGAGTGATGTCCGTGTTTCTCAAAATCATGATTTAAAAACTAATAATAAAATGGTATAACTAGAAAATTCAAGTCTAAAGACCAAACTAGAAGGAATCGCTAAAAATGTTTCAAATTTTAGTAAAGGCAGAGAAAATTTATCTAGAATTATTGAAAATTCATAGACTGTTAACAATAAAAAAAAAGGTTTAGGTTATAAGAAGAAAGTCCAGAATTCATAATCTAGTAATTTAAACAATGTCAAGTCTAATAAAACACTCATAACTTCAAAAGGACTAGTTTCTAAGACTATCAATATATGGGTTCTTAAAACAAATAACAAGTTAATAAGGAATAAGTATATTAGATTATTCATAGAAAACACTCATAATAAAAAGAATTATATCTATAAAAGGGATGCTAATCCCACTTGGGTTTGGTTTCCCAAGATCTAACTCTTAGGACCCTATTAAAAAGGTGGGTACGGACGTCATCTCATATTTTTTGCATGTTCCACTCAAGAAGAGAGGAAAATGGATACTCGACAGTGGTTTCTCAAAATACATGATAGGAGACAAAGCTTTGCTGATAAACATTATATACTCAGAAGGGGGTTTGGTCACTTTTGGAGATAATTCCAGGGATATATCATCGGCAAAGGCGATGCGAGCAATCACGGTACATCTAATTTACCTATAATTACAAACGTTTTATTAGTCAAGAATCTAAAACATAATCTATTAAGTATAAGTCAATTATGCTATAAAGGTTTTAAAATATCTTTCTCTGAAAATAAATGTAGTATCTTCGATCAAAATCAGAATCTTGTTTTCGAACGAGAGAGATAAAAACATTTACGCTTTGAATATGAAAGTTAATCATAACTCAGACATGTGTTTAATAGCCAAAGAAAATGATCCCTGGCTATGGCACAAATGATTCTGTCATATCAATTTCAAAACTACAAATAAAATTTCTACAAATAATCTCGTAAAAGGATTACCAAAGATGAGTTTTAAAGTTAATAATATATGTGACGTGTGTCAGTTAGGTAAATTAACTAAATCTTCATTTAAATCTAAGAAAGTCATTTCGACACTACAACTACTTGAATTACTTCATATGAATTTATTTGGACCGACCCAAGTTCAATCCATAAATCACAATAAACACGTATTTGTAATAGTTGATGATTTTTCTGGATATGCATGGACTGTCTTTATGAAAAATAAAAGTGATGCTTTCGAAAATTTCAAAATATTTGTAAAACGAATTCAAAATTTAAAAGGTACTAAAATTAAAAATATCAGAAGTGATCACGGAGCTGAATTTGAAAACGAACTTTTTGATAACGATTATCAAAAGAAAGGAATATTTTATAACTTTTCATTTCCTAGAACTTCACAACAAAATGGAGTTGTAGAATGAAAGAATCGGACTCCATAAGAATGTGCAAGAACTTTACTAAACGAAAGCACATTACCAAAACATTTCTAGGCAGAAGCCATTGCAACTGCCTGTTACGTATTGAATCGTGTTTCTATTAGACCTCTCATTAAGAATACACCTTACGAACTTTTTAACGATAGAAAACCAAACATATATTATTTGAAAATATTTGGATCAAAATGTTTTGTATTAAATACCAAAGAGCAGCTTGGAAAATTCAATTCAAAATGCGATGAAGGTATATTTCTTGGATATTCGAATTGAAGCAAAGCTTATCGAATTTTCAATAAAATGAACTAATACTATTAAAGAGACACTTCATACATCTTTTAATGAAAACTCTAAACACATCGTACTATTACTCATGCTCTTTATTCCATTTTGTCGATGACAAAGGGGGAGGAAATTATCACTAAGATTAAGAATGCAGGATATGTATCGCCAAAGATTCAGGGGGAGTAAGTATTAATATTACATTATATATAGTCGAAATCTATATCTATTTACAGGTTGTCATCAATTAAAAAGGGAGAAAATGTTGAGACTTGGTTTTGATTCATGACACGAAGCTATCACTGCAACCTACAGATTCGACAACTGCTGCGACAAAAGGAGAATATATACTACATGGAGACACGACATCAAAATCGGTGCATCAATTTTTTATTTTTTTTGAGTCTTAAGTCAATTTTGTTAAGATCTCTCCTCGTTTACGTATATATTAGCTTATATATATAATCTTCTTATTTTCAAATGATTTATACATATATATGCATATAATATGCATATACATACATATATATATATATTATCAAAAAATTTCTTTTAGAATCATATATATATATATATATATAAACCTGTGCAAACTGCATAGAAATTACCAGGTCAGTCGACTGGCCTGACGATTTCTGTGCAACGTGCATAGCTGCACAAATAAAAAAATATAAATTTAAAACTCGTTTGAATATCCAGTAGACTGACCCAGAGGTTCAGTTGACTGAATTTTTATAATAGATATATTTTCTGAAAAGACACGACCATTTGTGAAGATTTACGAATCTTTATAAAGAGATTCGGACACATCACTTCAACCGGAACTCTACATCAATGGTCGTTGTTTTTTAACATCTATAAATAAATATTCTAAGTTGATTCCAAGTCACCGAATTTTCTTATCTTTCTTATCTAACTCTCTTGAATATACTTGCAACTATACTCTCAAATATTCTACATTAACATATTCTAAGAAATATTATTCCTTTCTATTCTTTATAAACTTCCAATATATATTTATACTCAAGGAGAAAATCATAGGAAGAATGTATTATAAATAGACTTATCCATGTTATCAGAACACAAAAAGTCAAACAATCTTTTGTATTTTGTTAAAGTCTGGTTCTGCTGCTCAAGCGTGTGAAGTCCTTTTCCACTGCTGAGGCGAAATCCTGTTCCGCTGCTCAGGTCCATGTTCGGTTGCTCAGGGGTAGTATAGACCTGTTCCTCCGAGTTAAGCGAAGGTAGTTGTTTTAGTGAAATTCCAAAAAGAGTCTGGAATAGGACATAGGACGAAGCTCCGAACCAGTATAAAAATCTCTGGTGTTATTTTTTATTATAGTGCTTTATATTCCACAGTATTTACTGTATAGCTATCATCACTACACTATGTATTATCATATATCCATATTCTAGGATCCATGGCACACTTTCATTTTGTATTAGGGCAAGGTGATCATATAACCGTAACACAGTTATCTGATAATCTAATAATATGGAAACTAACACAAGCACTAGCATTAATACTAGCTTCATTGCAAGACAATCCACTACACGTCCACCACTATTTAATGGCATGAACTACAATTATTGGGCCACATGAATGAGAATATATATGCAAGCAATTGGTTTTGATTCATGGAATATAACTCAGATAGAATATACTATTCCTACCAAAGATTATTCTACTTGGACAAAACACTGAAACTAGATGCCAAAGCAAATGCAAAGGCCATGAATATGTTGTTTTGTGCCTTAGATAAAAATGAGTTTAACCGTATTAGCATGAGCAACACTACATGTGAAATATGGCATACGCTCAAAGATACACATGAAGGAACTAACAAGGTCAACAAAGCAAAATATCCATGCTCAAAAGTCAGTTTCAAAACTTTAGGACGAAAGACAATGAAACTACAAATGATATGTATTCAAGGTTTTAGGATATCAACCATTCATTAGTAGGACTAGGAGAAAAATATTCATACTTTGATGTTGCATCCAAAATCCTTAACTCTTTAATGGAAGAATGGAAAAGAAAAGTTCTCGCGATTAAAGAAGAGAACGATATTTCTGAAATAACAACGAAAGAGTTAATAGAAAATCTAATGTCCTATGAAGTGAATTTACAGGCTGAACGAGTTCAAGCTCAAGAGAAAACGAATATAGCATTTCATGCAGAACAAGAAGAATCAGATTCAGACAAAGACAGTCTAGCCTTTATTGCCAAAAACTTCAAGAAATTTTTGAAGTATAGAAAAGGAAACAGAAATAATGTAAAGAGAAGCTCAAACAGCAATAAACCACTATCTTCATCAGTTCTGGAGTGCTTTAACTGTCACAAGAAGGGGCATATACGGAAGGACTGTCCGGATCAAACGAAAGAATATTTCAATAAAAGGAAGGACAAATTCAGAAGGAAAGATTTCTCAGTTACATGGGATGATTCAGACTCCTCTTCCTCTTAAGAAAGTGAGAGTGACAGCAATAATGAACAAGCCAGTGTATGCTTTATGGCCAAAGATAATGAGGTTAGTGATTTAACTTTTGATGATATGATAGAAATAAACTCAAAATTGTTATATACTTTAAAAAGTCTCAAAAGAAAATATAAAGAGGCTGTTGAAAATCAGAACAAGGAAAATTTTGAAATAGATATGCTTAAGACGAAAAGAAAGTATTAGACGTAGAAATTGAGAAAACTCAAGAATCGCTTTCAAATGTTAGTTCTCAAGAATCGCTTTCAAATGTAATTCTCAACTAATATTATTGGGTCAAGAAATTGAGAATCAAAAAGAAAAGAGTGATGTTTTTGTTTCTGAAAATCATGTTTTAAAAAATAATATTAAAATGATAGAACTAGAAAATTCAAGCCTAAAGACCAAACTAGTAGGAATCACTAAAAATGTTTCAAATTTTAGTAAAGGCAGAGAAAATTTGTCTAGAATTATTGAAAATTCACAACCTGTTAATAATAAAAATGGTTTAGGTTATAAGAAGAAAGTCAAGAATTCACAATCTAGTAATTTAAACAATGTTAAGTCTAATAAAACACCCATATCTTCAAAAAGACTAGTTTCTAAAAATATCAATATATGGGTTCCTAAAACAGATAACAAGTTAATAAGGAATAAGAATAATAGATCATTTATAGAAAACGTTCATAATAATAAGAATTGTATCTATAAAAGGGATGCTAAACCCACTTGGGTTTGATTTCCTAAGATCTAACTCTTAGGACCCTATTAGAAAGGTGGGTACCAACGTCATCTCATATTTTTTGGAGGTCCCACTCAACAAGAGAGGAAAATGGATACTCGACAGTGGTTGCTCAAAACACATGACAGAAGACAAAGATATGCTGACAAACATTACATACTCAGACGGAGGTTCTATCACTTTTGGAGATAATTCTAAGGGATATATCATCGGCAAAAGCGATGTGAGCAATTACGGTACATCTAATTTACCTCTTATTACAAACATTTTATTAGTTAAGAATCTAAAACATTAGCTATTAAGTATAAGTCCATTTTGCTATAAAGGTTTTAAAATATCTTTTTCTGAAAATAAATGTAGTATCTTCGATCAAAATCAGAATCTTATTTTCAAAGGAGATAGAGATAAAAACATTTACGTTTTGAGTATGAAAGTTAATCATAACTCAGACATGTCTTTAATAGCCAAAGAAAATGATCCCTGGCTGTGACATAAATGATTCTGTCATATTAATTTCAAAACTATAAATAAAATATCTACAAATAATCTCGTAAAAGGATTACCGAAGATGAGTTTTAAAGTTAATAATATATGTGACGCGTGTCAGTTAGGTAAATTAACTAAATCTTCGTTTAAATCTAAGAAAGTCATTTCGATAATACAACCACTTGAATTACTTCATATGGATTTATTTGGACCAACCCAAGTTCCAAAATCACAATAAATACGTATTTGTAATAGTTGATGATTTTTCTAGATATACATGGTCTATCTTTATGAAACATAAAAGTGATACTTTTGAAAATTTCAAAACATTTGTTAAACAAATTCAATATTTAAAAGATACTAAAATTGAAATATCAGAAGTGATCACGGAGGTGAATTTGAAAACGAACTGTTTGATAACTATTGTAAAAGGAAAGGAATATTTCATAACTTTTCAGTTCCTAGAACTCCACAACAAAATGGAGTTGTAGGACGAAAGAATCGGACTCTATAAGAATGTGCAAGAAACTTACTAAACGAAAGCACATTACCATAACATTTCCAGTTAGAAGCCATTGCAACTGCCTGTTATGTATTGAATCGTGTTTCTATTAGACCCCTCACTAAGAATACACCTTACAAACTTTTTAACAGTAGAAAACCAAACGTATCTTATTTTAAAATATTTGGATCAAAATGTTTTGTATTAAATACCGAAGATCGGCTTGGCAAATTCGATTCAAAATGCGATGAAGGTATATTTCTTGGATATTCGAATCGAAGCAAAGCTTATTGAATTTTCAATAAAACGAACTAACACTATTGAAGAGACACTCCATATATCTTTGATGAAAACTCTAAACACGTCATACTATTAGTCATGCTCTTTATTCCTTTTTGTCGATGACAAATGGGGAGAAAATTATCACTAACATTAAGAATGCAGGATACATATCGCCAAAAATTCAGGGGGAGTAAGTATTCATATTATATAATATACAGTCGAACTCTATGTCTATTTACAGGTTGTCATCAATCAAAACGGGAAAGAATGTTGAGACTTGGTTTTGATTCATGAGACGAAGCTATCACTACAACATATAGATTCGACGAATGCTACGACAAAAAGAGAATATATACTACATGGAGACAAGACATAAAAATCGGTGCATCAATTTTCTATTTTGTTCTGAGTCTTAGGTCAATTTTGTTAAGATCCCTCATCGTTTACGTATATATTAGCTTATATATATATCATCTTCTTATTTTCAAATGATTTATACATATATAAGCATATAAAATATATATATATATATTATCAAAAAAATTCTTTTAGAATCATATATTATATATATACCGGTGAAAACTGTTCAAGCTACATAGAAATTACCAGATCAGTCGATTGACGGCTGACCTGACAATTTCTGTGCAACATGCACAGTGCACAAATAAACACTATATTTAAAATTCATTTGAATATCCAGTTGACTGACCCAGAGGTTCAGTTGACTGAATTTTTATAATAGCTATATTTTCTGAAAAGACACGACCATTTGTGAAGATTTACGAGCCTCTACAAAGAGATTTGGACGCAACACTACAACTGGAACTCTACATCAATGGTCGCTGCTTTTTAACATCTACAAATACATATTCTAATTTGATTCCAAATCACTGAATTTTCTTATCTTTCTTATCTAACTCTCTTAAATATACTTGCAACTATGCTCTCAAATATTCTACATTAACATATTCTAAGAAATATTATTCCTTTCTATTCTTCATAAACTTCAAATATATATTTATACTCGAGGAGAAGTGTAACAACCCGCATATTTATCGATTTTATATTTAAATATTTTATTTAAATATTTTATCGTTAGTCGGATTTTAGTCCGAAAAGTTACTTTTTTGCATACGGCCGAATTAGGACTCGAGACCACCCCCATTGAGTTCAAAATGACGTTTGCGACCTTTTTGAGTATAAGCTTCGATATGTTTGGAGAAAGTTGATTTTTGCTACTTTTCACTTAGGGTTTTGGTTTGGGCTGAGCCCATTAACCCCCACTTATGTATTCAGTACCAACCCTCTCCTCTTCATTTACCTCCTTTCTATTTTCCTAACCCTTCAAGCTTTAGCAACAATGGTGAGAGGAGTGGAAATTAAAACTCCAAGCCCTAGTTCCATAGCAAAATCCAAGTTCTTGCTCCAGAATCTATGAGAACCCATTGGTAAGCATCTCCTTCTTCTTCTCCAACTCTTTCTCCATTCAATTTCAGAAAATTCCTAAACCTAATTTAGGAAATGTTTCTCTTTTAAGCTTAGATTCAAGCTTCTTGTGTTGAGATTGAAGTGTGGTTGATTCCCCTTTGCTTTCAAGCTTCATCTTCATAAATTTTAGTTCAAAGGTGAGATTTTTAATCTCACATCTATGCTTATAATTCTCTTCTATTGTTAGGTATGAATTCCTAACACTTATTTATGTGCATTTGATTTTGATTTGGATTGCTTTTGTGAATATTCCAATTTTTAGTGTTTTGAGTTCAATTCGTTAAAAATCCTAACTTTGATGTTTGAACATGTTTTTGGTGATGCATCGAGGAGCATATAGGGCCGGGTAGTCGATTGGCATAAACCCTTAGCGCCGTTGCTCGAGAGAATGCAATTTGGTCAAGATTGAACCTCATTTGTAATAGGAAGGGAAGAGGCTGGAAACAGGTCCGGCCGACCGACCCCCCCGGCTCGGTCGACCGACCTGCTTCCAAATGTGCAGTTGCACTTCTGTTTCTGGTTCGGCCGACCGACCCCCCTGGTTCGGTCGACCTACCTAGTGCCCGAGAAGTTTCCAACCTATGGTTCGGTCGACCGACTTAGGGAGTCCGGTCGACCGACTCAGGGAGTCCGGTCGACCGACCTGCTCAAATTTGCCAGATTAGCCTATTTTGCTAATTCGTTTGAATATCCAACTTTAATCGATTCGTGTTTTCTCCCTTTTTGTTGTTGTCATTTATTATCGACTTTGATGACCTTTTCTTTGGGAATTTTAGATATATCCACTTTGATGGATTTTATATCGATTTCATTGGATTTTATTCACGTTTTCGAATGTGAATCTTAGTGATTGATTGTTCCTACAATCTTCTTTGTGATTTGTCACTTTAAAAATATAAAGGTTTTCTATACTAGTAGTAAATATCAAAACTCTTTCCTCAAATGATTTCAACACTATTTTATAACAAAGCTCGTTTTCTCAAACCGATTTCCAATCTATTAGTATATACAAACCTTTACCTCACTCGTATGAGAAATCTAATTAAACGACTTAGTAAAACGAGTGGTATGAAACGCTTGCGTTTACTTCGTCGGTTAATTCTTGGACTTGTTCGATTGAAACCCTTGTGACAATTTTCTAGTGGAGATCTACAATTTGTTCGTAAATATTTAAGTTAAGCTAGTGGTTATGGGACATGAAGCTAAGCTCATATATTTACTAGCTTATTGTAATTGACACTTCTCGTTGATCATGACGATCATCTTTATGGTTTAGACTAGCAATGTGCGATGTCTCTTTGTTTGCGAGGTTAGGCTAGACACCACTTGTGTGATTCCATTCACACATACCTTTTCGGTTAGCCTAGACACCACTTGTGTGATTCCGCTCAAAATACCTTTTTGCTTTTTGGTTAGGCTAGACACCACTTGTGTGATTCCATTCACACATACCTTTTCGGTTAGCCTAGACACCACTTGTGTGATTCCGCTCACACATACCTTTTTGCTTTTTGGTTAGGCTAGACACCACTTGTGTGATTCCATTCACACATACCTTTTCAGTTAGCCTAGACACCACTTGTGTGATTCCGCTCACACATACCTTTTTGCTTTTTGGTTAGGCTAGACACCACTTGTGTGATTCCATTCAGACATACCTTTCGGTTAGCCTAGACACCACTTGTGTGATTCCATTCACACATACCTTTTTGCTTTTTGGTTAGGCTAGAAACCACTTGTGCGATTCCATTCACACATACTTTTTCGGTTAGCCTAGACACCACTTGTGTGATTCCACTCACACATACCTTTTTGTGATTTCTGGATTTCGTGTGTTGATTTCTGGAATTTATATCATTGACTTGTTATGAGTACAGGTTTAGGGTATGATGCCCTCTTTGGATCTTTGAGAAGATTCTTGTGATATTGATTAATCTCTTGTTGATTATCATTTACATGCTTATAGTAGTATGCCCTTATGGATATTATGTTTATGCCATATTTTTCATGTTATATCATGCCATCTGATTTATAACTAGACTGATCCGTTTATTATTTTCTTCTTAAATAATACTCGGGTCAGACTGAGATTTTACAGGTGCTTCCTCATGGCTTCCTATCCGGAACCATCTTCTGACTTTTGGCTAACTACTTAAGTTTAGTAGTTTTTGTTGTATACATTTGAGATACAGACTCTATGATGTATACTTATTCTTTTGTCTAGCACTTGTATCTATTCTTTTTGGATATTGTGGACCTTGTTTGACCACTACTCTGATGTACACTTTCATGTGTAATATTCATATCTATTTCCGCCTTTGTGATATGAATTATCTGTGACTGATTTGTGTTATGCTTATTTCTATATTTGTTTTCGAAGATATTATAGCCACTATGTAGTAGCTTTGAGTTTGTGTCGGTATGTCGGATTTCCTCTTGATAAAGAAATGCATGTTATACTATCTGACATATCGGTGCTCGCGCAAAGCAATTACACGGATGGTCGCTCCTCAACACCCTTATTCTCCGTGCTAGTTGACAGCATTCCACCGTAGTGTTCTTGGCTAGCGTGGGTATAGAGGTGGGGCGTCACAGCTTGGTATCAGAGCCTAAATTCGAAACAATGTAGAATAATCTAACAAGGATCATCGTCCTAAGTCCATCTTAGGAGTCGTGCTTTAGGATTTAATTCGAGTCTTCGTACCGATTCATCCTATTTTCTTTATGATTCCTTGTTTTATCTATCAAGATTGCTTGATATTCATTTTGAGAATAACTTTTTCCTCTTCTTTCTTTCTTTCTTAAAGAAGAGAAATGGTTAGACCAGGCCGTTCCAGCGCCGGTCAATCTAGTGCTACTCCTCAGGATGGAGTATTTATGTCTGCCCAGCAGCTTCTTGATCTAGTAAAGAACGCTCAAGCAGCCGGTCCCAATCCAGAGCCTACTCATCCTAGATCCGGTTTTGCACGCTTGTGCAGAGACTACACCGATTTGGGTGGAAGGCCATTCAAGGGATCCGAGAGTGTTATTGAAATTCAAGCTTGGCTCAAATCATGCGATCGCATCTTTTCTCGCATGAACCTTATTGACCTACATCGAGTCCAGGTGGCTTCTAGCATGCTCCAAGAAAGAGTATTAGATTGGTATGAGCTTTTAATTTCTAAAATCGTTGAAGCGGATCTCACTTGGGAGCAATTCCGGGAAGGTTCGAATTGAAATTTGTGCCGGAGGCTGAAAAAGTAACTTTGGCCCGGCGTTTTATTGACCTTGTTCAAGGTGAATCTTCTGTGACAGACTATGTCGCATCTTTCGAATCTCTTTCTTAATACGGGATTGAGTATATTAATACCCCGATGAAGAAAAATCAGAGGTTCGTTTATGTCTTAAATAACAATCTTAAGAAGCCACTACTCCTGAAACTAGAAGTCTCATTTGATCAACTCGTCGATATCGCTCTTCGTCTTGAAGAGACTGATAAAGAAAGTGATGTTGAAATAGCAGCTTCCAAACCCAACTTCAACAACAAAAAGAGACCCAACGAATTCCAAGGCCCTTATCCCAACAAAAAGGGTAAGCAAGCAACACCTGCTGCAAAGGCTCCTTCTCCTAGTAGTGCGAGATGCTTCAACTGTGGATCTGGGGATCATTTTGCTAATAAGTGCTCAAAGCCCAAATCGTGTCGCTATTGTAAGAGCCCATATCATTTCATCCATCAATGCCTCAAACGTGAAGGCAAGAGGGAGGGAAAGTCGAATGTGGCTCAAGCCCTTGGCAAAACATCTCGTGGCCAAGGTATTTTTCATTCAATCCTTGATTTTGTTTGTCTTGTGAATATTCTTTTCAAGTCCTTTTTGATTCTTTCTCTTTGAAAATATTTTGGGCTTGATGACTTCTTTGAGGATTGTGAATCCGGATGGTAGATCCGCAACACTCAATTTGTCTTTATTGATGTCGAAATTATTTTATGGGATTTATCTTTCCGAGCCGATATTTTTACTTAGGCTTCGGAATTGATTTTTTGTAAGGATTGGCTTGATCATTGTGAAGCCCATATCCTATTTTTCGAGTGGACTATTCATCTTTGACATTTTCAATCTGTTAAGAAGATTTCTATTTTTCCTTTATGATTTTGATTCCAACTTGATGGCATCATTTTATTCCTTAAGCCCACTTATAAGGAAAGTGTTGTTTCTCTTATCTAAATAGTTTGAGATATTTTTCGGTATTTTTGAATTTTGTCTTAGGACTGTCACCTAAGCAATCTTTTGAGTAATGTTAAGGTCTTTTCAGTTTGACTTTACCACCGGTTTTCGTTTGCTACGAGTTGCGGAAGTTGGCATTCCACTTACCGCATTCCGCACTTGTTATGATTCCTATGAATGAATTATTATATCATTCAATTTGTCTAGCTTATTTCATCCATTTTATATATCAAATATTCTATGAATATTTCGATGAGACTATTCTTGTATTTATTGATTTTGGATGAAAATAGAAATTTAAAAATTTTGAAAACCTTTTTCATAAGATTTATTTATAAGTACGATTTGATTTTGTTTTGAAACGAACAAAGAATATTCTTAAAACTTTTTAAGAGATTTATTTATCCTATAAAAGATGATTTTGCGATTGTATTGCCCGTTGAGTGCTTTAAGAATTTTGGTCGATGCGCTTGATCAACGTTATCGATAGGAATTTCCTAAACGCTTTGATGAGACAATCGGACACGATATATTGACTTGTAAAAATGTAAATTTTTCTAGAAAGATTATTACATAAAAATAAAAATGTAATTTTGAAAGTTTTAACTTTTCGGGAAAGAAGATTATTTAAAAGAAATTTTTTCTTTTCGATACTCTTATTCTTGTGATTCCTGAAGGGGAACCAAGACTTTGCTATTTGTACCGATACTAGTCATATTGGTTTGTATGTCGTTCTCTTGCAAAGGAGAACGTGCTATCACTTGTGCTTCTAAATCATTATAGCTTATCGAGACTAGGTATGCCACTCATGCTCTAGTGCTCGGGGCTATTGTTGTTGCTTTTAGAGTTTGACATCATCATCTTTGGGGGAGAAATTTGTTATCTACCTCGATCATAAATCTTTGGAATAATTATTTTCTCATATGGAAATCCATGTTGACTCGAGTTTCTGACATCTTATGATCTTGATATTCTTTTTATTCCTGGAAGGGAAATCGTGTTGCCAATGCGCTTTGTCGTAAGCAACAAGTGGTTGATTCTTTGATGTTGTCTGAATGGAATCATTTTTTTTATCAAGTTCATCGGACGTTTTGGTACACTTCATTTTATTGAGCTTTATCTCATTCCTTTTATGGATTAGTGTCCGGTGTTCTTTTATGGTGTTCGGATCATCGGATGTACTGTTATTATACTACATCGATGTTCCGTCTCTTTTGATTCATTGGATGTACCGTTTGTACTACATCAATGACTTTGCTTTTGATTCATTGGATGTACCGTTTGTACTACATCAATGTCTTTGCTATTTGATACGTTGGATGTACCGTTTGTACTATATCAATGTCTTTGCTATTTGATTCATTTGATGTACCGTTTGTACTACATCAATGTCTTTACTTTTGGATTCATTGGATGTACCGTTTGTACTACATCAATGTTTTTGCTATTTGATTTATTGGATGTACCGTATGTACTACATCAATGTCTTTGCTTTGGTTCATTGGGCGTACCGTTTTTGTACTACGCTGATGTCCCAAATTATTTGAGTTTCTAGTTTCTCGGGCGTACGGTTATTATACCACGTCGTTGCACCGGCTCAATTTTCTGCTATTCTTGACGTTTTCTGCGTCTTTTAACTATGGAAATGCTTTTAGGTTTCCTATTTTTATTCTCGAGCTGGTGTTATTGATGAAATTGAAGTCCCACCAGTTTTGACTTATGAGCAACATTCCATTCGCATCATTACTTCAGAGGTTGAGCGCCTTCGGAATAAAGATGTTCTTTTTGTGCTAGTTCAATGATTCTCAAATCCTAAGGATTGCTCTTGGGAATCCAGAGAATTCATTGAGCGATCCCGTTCTTGCTAACTCTTTTGTGCTCTTTGTGGTGAACTTCTTATTTCAATTTTCTTTTGTGTTGATATGCTTCCATGGTTGTTACTTCTTATTTTCCTCTTAAGTATTGCGAGGACGCAATTTCTTTAAGGAGGGGAGTCTGTAACAACCTGCATATTTATCGATTTTATATTTAAATATTTTATTTAAATATTTTATCGTTAGTCGGATTTTAGTCCGAAAAGTTACTTTTTTGCATACGGCCGAATTAGGACTCGAGACCACTCCCATTGAGTTCAAAATGACGTTTGCGACCTCTTTGGGTATAAGCTTCGATATGTTTGGAGAAAGTTGATTTTTGCTACTTTTCACTTAGGGTTTTGGTTTGGGCTGAGCCCATTAACCCCCACTTATGTATTCAGTCCCAACCCTCTCCTCTTCATTTACCTCCTTTCTATTTTCCTAACCCTTCAAGCTTTAGCAACAATGGTGGAGAGGAGTGGAAATTAAAACTCCAAGCCCTAGTTCCATAGCAAAATCCAAGTTCTTGCTCCAGAATCTATGAGAACCCATTGGTAAGCATCTCCTTCTTCTTCTCCAACTCTTTCTCCATTCAATTTCAGAAAATTCCTAAACCTAATTTAGGAAATGTTTCTCTTTTAAGCTTAGATTCAAGCTTCTTGTGTTGAGATTGAAGTGTGGTTGATTCCCCTTTGCTTTCAAGCTTCATCTTCATAAATTTTAGTTCAAAGGTGAGATTTTTAATCTCACATCTATGCTTATAATTCTCTTCTATTGTTAGGTATGAATTCCTAACACTTATTCATGTGCATTTGGTTTTGATTTGGATTGCTTTTGTGAATATTCCAATTTTTAGTGTTTTGAGTTCAATTCGTTAAAAATCCTAACTTTGATGTTTGAACATGTTTTTGGTGATGCATCGAGGAGCATATAGGGCCGGGTAGTCGATTGGCATAAACCCTAGCGCCGTCGCTCGAGAGAATGCAATTTGGTCAAGATTGAACCTCATTTGTAATAGGAAGGGAAGAGGCTGGAAACAGGTCCGGCCGACCGACCCCCCCGGCTCGGTCGACCGACCTGCTTCCAAATGTGCAGTTGCACTTCTGTTTCTGGTTCGGCCAACCGACCCCCCTGGTTCGGTCGACCTACCTGGTGCCCGAGAAGTTTCCAACCTATGGTTCGGTCGACCAACTCAGGGAGTCCGGTCGACCGACTCAGGGAGTCCGGTCGACCGACTCAGGGAGTCCGGTCGACCGACTCAGGGAGTCCGGTCGACCGACCTGCTCAAATTTGCCAGATTAGCCTATTTTGCTAATTCGTTTGAATATCCAACTTTAATCGATTCGTGTTGTCTCCCTTTTTGTTGTTGTCATTTATTATCGACTTTGATGACCTTTTCTTTGGGAATTTTAGATATATCCACTTTGATGGATTTTATATCGATTTCATTGGATTTTATTCACGTTTTAGAATGTGAATCTTAGTGATTGATTGTTCCTACAATCTTCTTTGTGATTTGTCACTTTAAAAATATAAAGGTTTTCTATACTAGTAGTAAATATCAAAACTCTTTCCTCAAATGATTTCAACACTATTTTATAACAAAGATCGTTTTCTCAAACCGATTTCCAATCTATTAGTATATACAAACCTTTACCTCACTCGTATGAGAAATCTAATTAAACGACTTAGTAAAACGAGTGGTATGAAACGCTTGCGTTTACTTCGTCGGTTAATTCTTGGACTTGTTCGATTGAAACTCTTGTGACAATTTTCTAGTGGAGATCTACAATTTGTTCATAAATATTTAAGTTAAGCTAGTGGTTATGGGACATGAAGCTAAGCTCATATATTTACTAGCTTATTGTAATTGACACTTCTCGTTGATCATGACGATCATCTTTATGGTTTAGACTAGCAATGTGCGATGTCTCTTTGTTTGCGAGGTTAGGCTAGACACCACTTGTGTGATTCCATTCACACATACCTTTTCGGTTAGCCTAGACACCACTTGTGTGATTCCGCTCACACATACCTTTTTGCTTTTTGGTTAGGCTAGACACCACTTGTGTGATTCCATTCACACATACCTTTTCGGTTAGCCTAGACACCACTTGTGTGATTCCGCTCACACATACCTTTTTGCTTTTTGGTTAGGCTAGACACCACTTGTGTGATTCCATTCACACATACCTTTCGGTTAGCCTAGACACCACTTGTGTGATTCCATTCACACATACCTTTTTGCTTTTTGGTTAGGCTAGATACCACTTGTGCGATTCCATTCACACATACTTTTTCGGTTAGCCTAGACACCACTTGTGTGATTCCACTCACACATACCTTTTTGTGATTTCTGGATTTCGTGTGTTGATTTCTGGAATTTATATCATTGACTTGTTATGAGTACAGGTTTAGGGTATGATGCCCTCTTTGGATCTTTGAGAAGATTCTTGTGATATTGATTAATCTCTTATTGATTATCATTTACATGCTTATAGTAGTATGCCCTTATGGATATTATGTTTATGCCATATTTTTCATGTTATATCATGCCATCTGATTTATAGCTAGACTGATCCGTTTATTATTTTCTTCTTAAATAATACTCGGGTCAGACTGAGATTTTACAGGTGCTTCCTCATGGCTTCCTATCCGGAACCATCTTCTGACTTTTGGCTAACTACTTAAGTTTAGTAGTTTTTGTTGTATACATTTGAGATACAGACTCTATGATGTATACTTATTCTTTTGTCTAACACTTGTATCTATTCTTTTTGGATATTGTGGACCTTGTTTGACCACTACTCTGATGTACACTTTCATGTGTAATATTCATATCTATTTCCGCCTTTGTGATATGAATTATCTGTGACTGATTTGTGTTATGCTTATTTCTATATTTGTTTTCGAAGATATTATAGCCACTGTGTAGTAGCTTTGAGTTTGTGTCGGTATGTCGGATTTCCTCTTGATAAAGAAATGCATGTTATACTATCTGACATATCGGTGCTCGCGCAAAGCAATTACACGGATGGTCGCTCCTCAACACCCTTATTCTCCGTGCTAGTTGACAGCATTCCACCGTAGTGTTCTTGGCTAGCGTGGGTATAGAGGTGGGGCGTCACAAGAAGATCATAGAAAGGGTGTACTATAAACAGACTTATACGTGTTATCAGAACACAAAAATTCAAACAATTTGCATTTTGTTGAAGTCCTGTTCCGCTACTCAAGCCTATGATGTCCTCCTCGGCTGCTGAGGCGAAAACCTGGTCCGCTGCTCAGGTCCCTGTTCGGTTACTCAGGGGTTGTATAGACCTGTTCCTCCGGGTTAAATGAGGGTTGTTGTTTTAGTGAAATTATAAAAGGAGTTTGGAAGTGGACGTAGGACGAAGTTCCGAACCAGTATAAAAATCTCCGGTGTCATTTTTGTTATACTGCTTTATATTCCGCACTATTTACTGTATAGCGATCATCACTACAGTCTGTATTATCATATATCCATATTATATGATCCATAGCATTAATACTGGCTTCATTGAAGGACAATCCACTACACGTCTGTCACTATTTAATGGCATGAACTATAATTATTGGGCCACACGAATGAGTATATATATGCAAGCAAATGGTTTTGATTCATCGAATATAACTCAGATAGAATATATTATTCCTACCGAAGAGTATTCTACTTGGGCAATTTCACAGAAACAAAATGCCACAATAAATGCAAAAGCCATGAATATGTTGTTTTGTGCCTTTGATAAAAATGAGTTTAACTGTGTTAACGTGTGCACTGCATATGAAATATGGCATACACTCAAAGTTACACACGAAGTAACTAACAAGGTATAATGACCCGTAAAATTTAACCGGTTTTAGTAACGTATTTAATTGAAATTTTGTGAAGTTATAAACGATAAAATTTTGAAATATAAATTTAATATTTGAAATGCCTCCAGTTAAACATAGCAACCGGTAAATTTTCGTCCGAAAATATGAAAGGTTATTACGCGCGTAAATTTTTACTTCAATCTAATCGGTTAAAAAGCGATGAAAATAAAACGTTTCAAAACCAAAATATTTTTACATAGAAAAATTCTAAAACATCTTTTGAGCAAGTTGTCAGTTTGTCGTTTTTTCAAATTCGGACATATTTGGCTCCGTCGACCTTAATTTTCTGCGATTTTCTTGCATTTTTCTTAGTATAAAATTTCGAATTTTTATAATTAAATCGTATCACCGCTATCTGTATACCGCTTTGACCATCTCGTCGTGTTGATCTCAACGGTATATTTAAATCTGTATTTTGAAGTCCGGTACGGAGCAGGATCTAGAAAATGTCGTACCGTATCGGTACCTGTTTTGTTCCTTTTGTTTATATGTCCGTTCATTTACCCACATTATTATACTAACCGCCTCTAGCATTTACATTTCTAAAAAAACCAACCGGTGGCTTTCATTACTCCTATCTATTCAATGTTTTCTAGTTCGTTCAAATTCTATTCGGTCTGTTCCAATAATATTTTTTTTCTTTACATTCCATTTTTCACATTCCAACATATTTCTTCTTTTGCTCCCGATGAGTCTCTACGAAAATTCTTGTGTAAAAAGTAGGAGTGGCCTTCATGCCTTGGCCTTTCATGTACCCTTCATCATTTGATTTTTCCCAGACTCAAATTCATGCATATCATTTTTACACCCAGCACGTCCTTCCTCTGACCTCACCTCTTCTTCTACTTGCCATGCACGCATCACATCAACTCACAAGCATGCCGCCTGCCTCCACTTTTATTTTATTCTTTGTTACCACTTGAGGCCGTGCATTCTCCACCAAGCACACCCAGGCACCGACTCGCAACATCTTCCCGCCGACCAACCACCCTCGCCTTCACCCGCGGCCAGACCCCGCCTTGAGCAACCACCGTTCGGCCTTCACTTTTCCCTTCCCCACGTGTCCACTGGCCACCTCCAAATTTATAGGCCACGATTCAAACCCGCTACTTTCCATCCTTCCTTCCACACGCAAGCCTCAGCCTAGCACCCTATCTCAAGTCTCAAGCCACCGGCCGATGGCCACCTGAGACTCGGCCTCCTCTTCAACCCAAGGCGACCGCGACATCAACATTTTCAACCGACGACAGCATCTCATCTTCTTCCTCTCCATGCTAACTTAAGCTCACATCGCCTTCACTTAAGCTGTCGCTGCCGTGAGCAACTCGTCACCGCCCTCTTGAGTTGGCAGTTCCTCCTTTTCTTATATATAAAGGTAATGGGTTTATTGATATTTTTTTTTGTTACAGTGAGTTGAATGAAATATTTGCTACACTGTGTTATATTATGAAAATCCACATAATAGAGCTTAGTTAGCAGAGTGCGTGTATATTATAACGACCATATGTCAGTATATTCATGTTATATGTTTATGGGTATATTATATATTTTATTATGAAGGCCGACTGTAATTTTATTCTTGCTATAATAGTATATAAGTTGTTTATATTTTACAGTATAGGGAAGTATATTTTGTATCTGCCACACATGAATATAGGTAATAGTTGTATACATTTTTTTTTTGTATTAGCTATAACTTATTTGGGTTTTTGTAAAAATTTACATTTGTATATATTAAGGATTTCACTATTTGTATAAGTATAAGTTATATAATATTTAGAGTAAGGTTGATTAGGTATATTTTGATGCTGATATAATTATACAGTACGTAAGGGATTTTGAACAGCATATATATATATATATATATATATATATATATATATATATATATATATATATATATATATTTGTATAAAGTTATGGTGTCGTAATGTCTGTTGCGTGTTTTGTAAATATATAACTTATACAGAGTTCGTTTTATACGGTTGTATATATAAGTATGTATATATGTTTTGTAAACTTTATATTTTGCAGTTAGAAGCATAAATGTGCTCTGTTATTTATAATAGCATACAAGTTGTTATACATGTATCTGTGAGCTTGGCACTATTTTCGCACTTATAATGTAAGCTTTGATTTGAAAGTATATATATGTATAATATATGAGTTTTACAAGATGTTGTATAAAATGTCATATGAATTGAGTTATGTTATTATATAATATATTTGTTTATGTGAAGCTGATAAATTATATAACGTGCCTGTAAGTGGGAAACGATACTTGCGGTAACGCATATATATATAGTCTATATTATTATATTCGGTAGCTTATGTAAAATTTCGAATGGGTGTAACAGTTTCAGTTTTATATGTATTCATTATGAGCAAAATATACATATTGTTGGTATATGTTAGTTCGGCTAGGAGTATATACATAGAGAGAGTTCAGTTATGTCAAAACTGATTCAATTTGTTTCATCGATTTCTGTTATCATCTCTATCAGTCAAATCTGTGCCAATCTACTTTGATTTACGATTCGTGCTTGGATTCGTAGCTTATTCCATTTGTCAAATCATCTCTGGCCTCGAAAGGTGAGCAATCACTCACAATTAATGTTTTTTTATTTATTAAATTTGAGTTCAATTAAAACGATATTTGAAATATGTTGTTATTAGTTATGTACACTGTTATTACCTGTATCAGTTCACCTGTGATATCTGACATCATTATCTGTATTTATGAAATGATAATCCAGTTTTGTTTGATAATTGATTGAATTGTTTGATGTTGTAATTGGACGTTAAATTGTTAATGTAGTAAGTGATAAATAAATTGAAATTGAAATCGACATAGAATAGTTAACAATTGGAAATTGATATGTGTTGAAGTTGATTAGTTAAATTTGTAAATATGACCCCTTTGAATGTTAAACAAATTTACACGTAGAAATAGTATTAACGACTCCTTGAACCTTTTAAATGTATATTGTATAAATTGATGTAGTTTGGAATTGAATAATAAATATCGTGAAAAACCGTATAAATATTAATGTAATAATCTTTAATCTACATGAAATGATAGTGTAGATTCTAGAGATAATTATATTAATTCGAACAAACAACAATGCGGATTAATACGATTATTTAGGGATTACTTGAATTGATTATTGGATTGTTATTGTTTGTTGTTATTGCTTGTTTATTTATTTTGACACCATCCCAGTTATCACACTGCAAGTTCCCTTTGTTATGTTTTGATTTTTGAATTGGAATTGGAATCGGGTTGAAATGATAAAATATCCAAATGAACTTAGACTTAGGATAGAGAATTAAATAAACCCGATTGGTTAATAATTTGATTTGGAATAAAATAAAGATTTTATTTGAATAATAAGGTTTGAAATAAAATTGGAACGTAAATTTGATGAAACAAAAATGTTAATATTGAGATCTAAAACAAAATATTAATGTAATAACTGATGAAAGAACATTGTTTGAAATGAATTATTTAACAATTAAATATGGAATTATTCATTGAATTGAGTTTGAAATGATTTAATAATTAGGTTTGAATTTATAATCAAGTTTGAAATTATTAAGTTTTGAAATTATTAATAATTAAGATTGAAATTATTTAATAATTGAATAAGATTGAATTATTTGATAATTGAAAAAAAAATTTGAATTCTTTGATAAGAGAAATTGAACTTTTGAATAAGTGAAATTTGAACTTTGTTAATAAATGAAATTGGGTTTCTTTATTTATTAAGTTCTGGAAAATTAAATAAGTAAGTTAATAAGGGAAATTGAACTGCTTGAATATGTGAAATGTAGTTCGTTATTAATTGAGTTTTGAAATGTGTAACTGAGTAAAGAAATAAGTGAAATTGAATTTCTTTAACAATAAATAAAATGTGATTTATTGAAATTAATGTAAGACTTGTAATTTTGAGAATTTGATTTGACGAATCTAATTTAGTTAAATTTGAAGTTTTGATATAATGAAGATGAACGTAAGTAATTGATTTAATGAATTGGGAATCAAGTAAAATTGTTTGAATAATAAATAAACTTAACGAATATTGAATGAAATCGATTAATGAATTGCAATTGATTTTGAATGTTAAATTAAATTAATTTAAATGATTTCAGGATGAAACTTATATATACAAACTTGAATTAATATTTGAATTGTTTAATAAAATTGAAATTGAATTGTAAGACTTTGAAATGGAAATTCGGAAACTTGAACGTAAATTTTGGAAATTGATTTAGAAAGACAAACGGAATGTTGATTTTCGAATTATTAGTTGAAATTGAAATTGATTTGTTTTGAAATTTACTAAACGACCAACCAGTGTAATAATTACGAAGTTATTAAAGAGACCGTAATCAGTTATGTACATACTCTCTGTCTAAATCGAAAACCATTTTAATAACTTTACGCGGAGTGGTGATCCAGAATGAAGTGGTTGTAATGATGTACGTGATGACTGAAGAAAGAGAACGATAATGGATAGCCTTGACACTTGTTTCAAATTGGAAATGACTAAAATCAGGAGCCGTGCCAAGCCAAATGGGGTTAGCCACCTCGAGCGGACACACTTCTTCGTAACTACTACTCATTACTTGTGATTGATTGGTGCACCCTCGGAATTTCAGGAGTGTTGTTTCGCGGTGTTGCGATCGCTGCGGCGATGCGTTCTCACCAGTCCGGATCAGGCAAACGGTAGTTTCACTACCTTGGGTATTGCCTCATGTGCCTTGTCATACTTGTATCCCGATATACGCGACCACTACGAATTTGTTTTGTGTTATACCTATGGAGTACTCCCTGATATCCCACTAGTCTACGGTGGAGTTTACAGTGCTGTATAGACTATGACATTATACGAAAATGTGTTAAGGGGGATAATGGTAACGCCTTAACACTATTTTGATATT
The DNA here is from genome assembly GCA_030765085.1 of Allium cepa. Lineage (NCBI taxonomy): Eukaryota > Viridiplantae > Streptophyta > Magnoliopsida > Asparagales > Amaryllidaceae > Allium > Allium cepa. The sequence continues at coordinate 952,503,813 of CM060937.1, forward strand.
TATATTAATGATAGACATTATCTATTTAGCGTATATTACTACATAGTAGATAGTTTAACGGATCCTTAAAGGATGGTTATTCCAACGTCCTTTGAGTTACTTGTATTTCAATTGTTATTTCACTTGAGTTGGATTTATCGATATAAGAATATTAATCCTGACTCGAGTGTTTTGTGTTTTGCTTTACGCTCGGGTCAGATTGAGAGTACCAGCTTTCGAGGTTCACCTTTGGAGTTGGAGCTTCGCTTGGAGATCCAGCCATCTATTCTGCTTTCAGTATTCGATGATTCCAGTGATGTATTCTGATTTGTACTTGATGTATCATATTTCTCTTCTATTGTAAACTCTGATGTATCTTATATATTTATATAGTAGCTTCATGAACTACTATCTCTTTTACTTCCGCTGCATATTATTACTCTGTGTCTGTGATTCTGTGATTATTTATTTACTGTATATCTGAGTTTTTTCAAATTTAAATTAACAATTCGGTATTTTGAATTATTCAAGTCCGACATGTGCGGATGCGAATAGTCTAAAATAGCGGGTCATTAGAGTACTCAAGACAATGAATCTATAAATGATATGTACTCAAGATCTTAGGTATCTACCATTCATTAGTAAGATTAGGAGAATATTCAGATTTTGATGTTGTATCCAAAATCCTTAACACTTTAACGGAAAAATGGGAAAGAAAAGTTTTCGCTATTGAAGAAGAGAATGATATTTCCAAAATAACTCAAGAAGAGTTAATATGAAATTTAATGTCCTATGAAGTGAATTTACAAGCTAAATGAGTTCAAGCTCAAGAGGAAAATAATATAGCATCCCATGCAGAACAAGAAGAATCAGATTCAGACAGGGACAATCTAGCAACTTCAATAAATTTTTGAAGTATAGAAAAGGAAATAGAAATAATGGAAAGAGAAGCTCAATCAGCGATAAACCACCATCTTCATTAGTTCTGGGGTGCTTTAACTGTCACAAAAAGGGGCATATTGTCCATATCAAAAAAGAATATCGCGATAAAAGGAAGGACAAATTCAGAAGGAAAGACTTTCTCAGTTACGTGGATGATTCAGACTCCTCTTCCTCTTCAGAAAATGAGAGTGACAGTGATAATGAACAAGCCAACGTATGCTTTATGGCCAAAGATAATGAGGTTAGTGATTTAACTTTTGACGATATGATAGAAATAAACTCAGAATTGTTAGATACTTTAAAATGTCTCGAAAGAAAATATAAAGATGCTATTTAAAATTAGAAAAAGGCAAAATTCGAAAGAGATATGCTTAAAGACGAGAAGAAAATATTAAAGAAGAACATGAGAAACTTAAGAATCGCTTTCAAATGTTAATCTCAACTAATATTATTGAGTCAAGAAATTGAGACTCAAAAAGAAAAGAATGATGTTCTTTTTTCTGAAAATCATGATTTGAAAACTAATATTAAAATGGTAGAACTAGAAAATTCAAGTCTAAAGACCAAACTAGAAGGAATCACTAAAAATGTTTCAAATTTTAATAAAGGAAGGGAAAATTTATCTATAATTATTGAAAATTAACAACCTGTTAACAATAAAAATGGTTTAGGTTATAAGAAGAAAGTCGAGAATTCACAATCTAGTAACTTAAATAATCTTAAGTCTAGTAAAACACCCATATCTTCAAAAAGACTAGTTTCTAAAACTATCAATATATGGGTTCCTAAAACAAATAACAAGTTAATAAGTAAATTAGATCATTCAAAGAAATCATTCATAATAATAAGAATTATATCTATAAAAGGGATATTAAACCCACTTGGGTTTCGTTTCCTAAGATCTAACTCTTAGGTACCAACGTCATCTTATATTTTTTGCAGGTCCTACTCAAGAAGAGAGGAAAATGGATACTCGGCGGTGGTTGCTCAAAACACATGATAGGAGATAAAGATATGCTGACAAACATTACATACTCAAATGGAGGTTCTATCACTTTTGGAGATAATTCCAAGGGATATATCATCAGCAATGGTGATGTAAGCAATTACGGTACATCTAATTTACCTCTTATTACAAATGTTTTATTAGTTAAGGATCTAAAACATAATCTATTAAGTATAAGTCAATTATGCTACAAAGGTTTAAAATATCTTTCTCTCAAAATAAATGTAGTATATTCAATCAAAATCAGAATCTTATTTTCGAAGGTGATTGAGATAAAAACATTTACGTTTTGAATATGAAAGTTAATCATAACTCGGACATGTGTTTAATAGCCAAAGAAAATGATCCCTGGCTTTGGAACAAACGATTCTGTAATACAATTTCACAACTATAAATAAAATTTCTACAAATAATCTCGTAAAAGGATTACCAAAGATGAGTTTTAAAAACTAATTATATATGCGATGCGTGTCAGTTAGGTAAATTAACTAAATCTTCGTTTAAATCTAAGAAAGTCATTTCGACATTACAACCACTTGAATTACTTCATATGGGTTTATTTGGACTGACCCAAATTCAATCCACAAATGACAATAATTACGTATTTGTAATAGTTGATGATTTTTCTAGATATACATGGACTATCTTTATGAAAAATAAAAGTGGTACTTTTGAAAATTTCAAATTATTTGTTAAACGAATTCAAAATTTAAAAGATACTAAAATTAAAAATATCAAAAGTGATCACGGAGGTGAATTTGAAAACGAACTTTTTGATAACTATTGTAAAAAGAAAGGAATATTTCATAATTTTTTGTTTCGTAGAACTCCAAAACAAAATGGAGTTGTAGAACGAAAGAATCGGACTCTACAAGAATGTATAAGAACCTTATTAAACAAAAGCACATTACCAAAACATTTCTGAGCAGAAGCCGTTGCAACTGCCTGTTATGTATTGAATCGTGTTTCTATTAGACCCCTCACTAAGAATACACCTTACGAACTTTTTAACGGTAGAAAACCAAACATATCTTATCTTGAAATATTTGGATCAAAATGTTTTGTATTAAATACCAAAGATTAGTTGGGCAAATTCGATTCAAAATGCGATGAAGGTATATTTCTTGGATATTCAAATCGAATCGAAGCTTATTGAATTTTCAAAAAAACGAACTGATACTATTGAAGAGGCACTTCATATATCTTTTGATGAAAACTTCTAAACATATCATAGTATTCATCATGCTCTCTATTCCTTTTTGTCAATGACAAAGGGGGAGAAAATTATCACTAACATTAAGAACGTAGGATATATATCGCCAAGATTAAGGGGGAGTAAGTATTCATATTATATTATATACAGTCGAAATCTATATCTATTTACAGGTTGTCATCAATTAAAAAGGGGGAGAATGTTGAGATTTAGTTTTGATTCATGACACGAAGCTATCACTGCAACATACAGATTCGACAACGCTACAACAAAAGGATAATATATACTACATGGAGACAAGACATCCAAATTGGTGCATTAATTTTTTATTTTGTTTTGAGTCTTAAGTCAATTTTGTTAAGTTCTCTCCTCATTTACGTATATATTAGTTTATATACATATAATCTTCTTATTTTCAAATGATTTATACATATATAAGCATATAATATATATATATATATATATATATATATATAAAATCATAAATTTTCTTTTAGAATCATATATAATATTTATATATATAAACCTGCAAAAACTCTGCAAACTGCACAGAAATTGCCAGGTCAGTGACTGACCTGGTAGGTCGGTCGACAGACCTGACAATTTCTGTGCAACGTGCACAGGTACACAGATAAATAAATTAAAATTTAAAATTTGTTTGAATGTCCAATCGACTGAACCAGAGGTTCAGTGGGCTGAATTTTTATAATGGCTATATTTTCTAAAAAGACACGACCATTTGTGAAGAGTTACGAATCTCTTCAAAGAGATTTGGACGCAACACTTCAACCGGAACTCTTCATCAATGGTCGCTGCTGTTTAACATCTATAAATACATATTCTAACTTGATACCAAATCACTAAATTTTCTTATCTTTCTTATCTAACTCTTTTGAATATACTTGCAACTATACTCTCAAGTATTCTGCATTAACATATTCTAAGAAATATTATTCCTTTCTATTCTTCATAAACTTCAAATATATATATTTGTACTCGAGGAGATGATCATAGGAAGGGTGTACTATAAACAGACTTATCCGTGTTATCAGAACACGAAAAGTCAAACAATCTTTTGTATTTTGTTGAAGTCCTGTTCTGCTGTTCAGGCATTTGAATTCCTCTTCGGTTGTTGAGGCGAAATCCTGTTCCGCTGCTCAGGTCCCTGTTCGGTTGCTCAGGGGTTATATAAACCTGTTCCTCCCGGGTTAAGCGAGGGTTGTTGTTTTAGTGAAATTGCAGAAGGAGTTTGGGACAGGACGTAGGACGAAGCTCCGAACCGGTATAAAATTCTCTGGTATCATTTTTTATTATACTGCCTTATATTCCGCACTATTTATTGTATAGTTATCATCATTACACTATGTATTATCATATATCCATATTATATGATCCATGGCACACTTTCAGGAAGGAATGCGTTAGTCGAGATGGAAGTGGTGTGTGAGGACTTGATTTGGAAAGGAGGAGTGTTAGAAAAGAAAGTAGAGGCTCTAAACAAGGATTTAATAGTTTTTAAAAGCGATAAAAGCTAGTTTTTAAGTTTTAGAATTTTTTTTGAAACCATTAAAGAGTTCATGAAGCTTGGAAACAAGAATGTAAGTTTTTGAAATGGAGAATGATATGAAAAAATGAGGAGGAATTTTTAAAATTGTTTTTATGTAACATAAAATTACTAAATTATCCTTAAGTACATAACCCCCGCTCTAATCTTGCCGCCTCACCACCCTTGTCTTCTCCATCTTGCTCATGCATAGAGCATGCCCCCTTCCCTCTGTTGTTTAAGCCAACATGCATTTATAATTCATGTACTTTATGTTTTTAGGAAATTGACATATTAAAACATCTTTTCCATTTATTTTAAAATTCTTTTAATCCATTTTATTAAAAGTCATATCAAAGGTTTATAAACTTAAATATATATATTTATATTTCTACAATGTATGATAAGTTATATATAAATGTGTGTGTATGTTGACTCAAATGTGCACACATTTTCTGACAACATTTAGACGACGAAAAGTCGAAAATTCATAGTTCATAACATATAGTAAAAACATAACATAAATATTTGAAATGGTCCATAAATCTCATAAGTTTTTACATCTATCTACCAAAAGTCATACTTTAGACTTTGTAGTTCAACTGAATATAACTACTAAATAAATAGGCAACTCACGGATAAACGGCTTTATCCATAGCCAATAACCTCCAATGCCTCCACCTCATGTACCGCTCCTACTAACCCTGTAAATCTATTATATATATATATATATATATATATATAATTAAAAATTATATAAGGGTCAAACATAAACATAGAGAGTAAGCATACATCTCTAAATACATGACACTAAGATGCTAATAAAACATATTTATAATCTGCACCTACGGTATCAGTCTAAAGGGTCAAATTTATCATCATTTATAATCTATTTATCATAGCATTTCAACTGTATCATTTTTAATGACTAAAATCCTTACCTAAACTTCCATTGTGGCGCCCCACCTCTATGCTCACAATAACAAAGGGTATTAAAAGAAATACTGTCTGTTATTACGAAGAATAAGGCTGGATAGTAGCGGCCATCCATAGTTAGGCCTTACATTAGTATTGTTTATTTCGATAGGAGTGGTATATATTTTTAATTTTTCATCTCTTATTCATTTACTCCCATCGACTTACCCAATTCCAATATAAAACGAACTCCGATGGTTCATAATAGTTTAGGACAATAAATATAATAATAACACAGATAATATATATGCGGAACACAGATAAAACAGGAAGTCTCATATATATAATAACTGATGTCAGTTACAATACATATGATACAATACATATGATACAACTACAACTGCCGAATCTGGAAGTTACATATACAAGTACATTATCGTAAATAATATACATGAATATACAACATCCTATACTAAGACAACGACTACTCCAAAAAGTAAGAAAAGACTTCATAGCTCTAGCAGCAACCCAAAGTAAGATATCAACAACCTGTAAATACTCGGTCTGACCCGAGTATTAAATTCAAAAGAAAATAATACACGGGTCAGTCTAATTCAAACTCAGTTATTAGTGCATGGAAGAAATAATAATTAAATAACAAATAGACGACAGTCACAATAAATCTCGTCTATCCAATCCTTTAACAAGGAAATTGGATATCGGCAAATATAACACGTAACAGTGTTAATCAACAAATCAGCAGATTCAAATCATCCACAAAGATAAGTGAAAAGAATATCAATGAAGATAATTTAAAAAGATTATTAATGAAGATAATCTAGAAAACAACAGAATTGCCTAATCGGCAATTAACAACAGAATCATCAAATTAAACCAATCAAAGTACAATTCAAATCATATTGAATTGAATGCAATACACACACGCGTGCACTGCCTCGCCACTACAGCATATGGAATACGCAAAAGATCAATAAATCAAAACAAAATAGGATCTCAATAAAAAATACCGTGTGGCTGCAGTTCACGCTTGCATGCACTGCCTTGCCACTACAGCGATGATGTACACAAAAGCTCAATACCATGTGGCTGCAGTTCATGCTTGCGTGCACTGCCTTGCCACTAAAGTAATGATGTACACAAAAGCTCAATACTGTGTGGCTGCAGTTCACGCTTGCGTGCACTTCCTTGCCACCACAGTGATGATGTACCCAAGAGATCAACGAACCAAAATCAATGAAGAATCAAATATTGATGCCACTGCCTCAACAATATAATGCAACAGGCCTGGGAGGCACGTATGTGCATCAAAAACCAGTCAATGAATGGGACAACGAGATGAACCAGACCAGGCAGCCACATAATTGAAACAAACAGCCAACTAACTTGAATGGTGCTACTACAACAACCAAAATTTGTTGCAACATGATACGATATAATGAATGCAACAGGGAATTCAAATAAACTGGAGTAAGCAAGCTACTGAACCCCAATGCGAAAATTCAAAGGCAAGTATATACACATACTGTTGTAGTGAGGACTGCAGAAAGTCCATATATAATGCAACTGGGATGTGTGGATACACAATAAAATTCCAAAAGCAACAACAATCACATATATACATACCTGAATGCCTATATGTACATGATAACAGAAAGACAGGTATAAGTTCAAATGAAAACACAGCAAGGCCAAATACACATCAACAAAGTCCAAGACCAGTGAATCGCTAGGGTCGACCAGGCGGCAACCAAATGAAATATCACTGGAGCATATATATATGTATGCATATAAATGATGCTCAACCAATTTACAAACTGCTCATAACACAATAGTTCGAATGACAATGAAAGCCCCAGAAGGTCCCAATGAAACTGACGTTCACGTGCAAGCCTCGAGTAAACATGAAATGGTGATATGGCTATTTAAAGTGGATATGCAAGTGCAAACTCAAGTGGTGCATAAAATCTGGTTAGTTGTGCAACAGGTGGCTAGTGCACACTACTGAAATGCACGCACGAATTAGCAGTGCTACGGTTGACAGTGCATATACATGAGGTCAAAGATCAAGACAAACACACATGAACGGATAGGGGACGCGAGTGGCTTCAGGAAGAACAAAGTTCAAAATTTCACTTTTTGCATGAAATTACAACTTGCAGTGATTACAAGTGAGTGACCACAAAACTACTCCATAAGGAGATGAACGCTGATAATTCTCAAATACTTACCTAAATTCTCGGATGACAAAGTTCACAAAAGAAATCAACAGTAACAAGTTCAACCACAAAAGTCAAAATCACCACAAAAACAACATCACAAACCGAAGTCAAAAGATAGGAATCGAACAGTTCAGATTCGAAACCGTGGTGCCAAAGAATAAAATAATCAAACCAAGTCACAGTTCAAAACCACATGAAGTGAAAAAGTCAGTGAACAACCTCAAATATCTATACCAAATCAAATGCCAACTCAAATCAGTTAACCTTTCAAAACAAATATATATACGAACGCAATTAAGGAGATTGAACTCATATAACCAAAATCAAGATTTTCGAATGAATTAGATGTGAGAGATGAACACTCACCTTTGTCGTCAAATCGAAGCAGCCGAAGACCATCGATTGAACGAAAGGAACGCTAAACACTTCGGCGTCTTCGAATCTGCTCGAAATCCTAGCTGAAGGGAGGAATGAACGAGAAGAACGAAGCCGCCATTCCTACTTTAGGTTTAGGGTTCGAATCAAAAATGAATGAAGGGGGTCGGGTTTTTTTTGAACGAATGAATGGAGGAACCGGTGTAAATAATTATCACGGCACAAAGGAAACGTGGGCCGAATAAATTTTAAAGCCCGTATAATTCTTAAACAAATTTCAAAAGAATTTTAACCCCATAAAATTCCAATAGGAATTAGCAAACGATTTAATCACCTAGTGATGAAAATTAATTGCTATGAATTCCCGGGTTGTTACAGACTCCCCTCCTTATAGAAATTGCGTCCCCGTAATTTTCATAATTAAGTTCGTCAATAACAATTATTTTTCTAACATAAACTGGTTAAGCTAGAAAATAAAAGTCGAGAATATAAACACCAAAAAATCTTTTAACTTCATACAAGAAATTCACATATTCTCAACAAAATCTAATTATCAAATAGATAATCAGAATACAGAAATCAAAAAACAGCCATATCTAATTATCGATACGATAATTAGAAGACAGTAAAATCTAATTATCAACAAAGATAATTATAAAACCCAAATCGCAAATCGCAAAACCGCAATTATCTAGTTACCAAAACGGTAATCAGAAACAACAAATATTCAATTATCAAAAACGATAATCAAAATCAACAAATATTCAATTATCAAAAACGATAATCAAATCTCAAATCAACAAATATGCAATTATCAAAAACGATAATCAAATCTCAAATCAACAAATATTCACTTATCAAAAACGATAATCAAATCTCAAATCAACAAATATTCAGTTATCAAAAACGATAATCAAATCTCAAATCAACGAATATTGAATTATCAAAAACGATACTCAAATCTCAAATCAACAAATATTCAATTATCACAATCGATAATCAAATCTTAAATCAACAAATATTCAATTATCACAATTGATAATCAAATCTTAAATCAAAAAATATTCAATTGTCAAAAACGATAATCAAATCTCAAATCAACAAATATTTGATTATCAAAAACGATAATCAAATCTCAAATCAACAAATATTTAATTATCACAATCGATAATCAAATCTCAAATCAACAAATATTTAATTATCACAAGCGATAATCAAATCAACAAATATCCAATTATCAAAAACGATAATCAGAATCAACAAATATTCAATTATCAAAAACGATAATCAAATCTCAGATATCTAATTATCACAAGCGATAATCAGAAACAACAAATATCCGATTATCAAAAACGATAATCAGAAACAACAAATATCCGATTATCAAAAACGATAATCAGATCTCATATCAATAAATATTCGATTATCAAAAATGGTAATCAAATCTTAAGTGTCTAATTATCAAAACGATAACTAGAACTCATATCAACAAATATTTAATTATCACAAGCGATAATCAAAAACAACAAATATCCGATTATCAAAAATGATAATCAGAAACAACAAATATCCGATTATCAAAAACGATAATCAGATCTCATATCAACAAATATTCGATTGTCAAAAACGATAATCAAATCTCAAGTATCTAATTATCAAAAACGATAATTAGAACTCGTATCAACAAATATTTAATTATCACAAGCGATAATCAAAAACAACAAATATCCGATTATCAAAAACGATAATCAGATCTCATATCAACAAATATTCGATTATCAAAAACGATAATCAAATCTCAAGTATCTAATTATCAAAAACGATAATTAGAACTCATATCAACAAATATTTAATTATCACAAGCGATAATCAAAAACAACAAATATCCGATTATCAAAAACGATAATCAGATCTCATATCAAAAAATATTCGATTATCAAAAACGATAATCAAATCTCAAGTATCTAATTATCAAAAACAATAATTAGAACTCATATCAACAAATATTTAATTATAACAAGCGATGATCAAATTTCAAATCAACAAATATTCAATTATAAAAAACGATAATTAAATCTCAAATATCTAATTATCAAAAACGATAATTAGAACTCATATCAACAAATATCCACTTACCTGCAGATAATTGGAAACAACAAATATCTAGAAATCAATTAAGATAATCTAGAAAATCAACATAAAAGGTTGGATCGATCCCATCAGATGGCGAGTTTTAGTTACGCCGCACGTGCATCAACAAATGGCCGAAGCCTATCAAGTACTCAACATAATTTTTGGCGCCCAACAAATGACCCGAAGGTCCGCAGAGTGACCCGAAGGTCTAGTACTGGTATTTGACCCGAAGGTCCAACATATGACCCGAAGGTCCTTATATGACCCGAAGGCCCTCATATGACCCGAAGGTCCTCATAGTGGCTCGAAAGCACACGAAAATCATCAAATATTTCAATTAACGAGTCCGGAATTAACCAAAATAGCGAATGCACATGTCCCATAACCACGAGTTTTACTAAATCGCTTAATTCTCTTCATCGTTTCCTTGAAAGTGCAAAATTGTGTATTCCAAAATAACATTTCACGTCCTCAAACGGACAAGTCCGGAATTAAGCGTATCAGTAAAAGAAAGGGGTCATAGTCCTCGATTTTGCAGAAACGTTTAAATCGCTTCCTCATTCTTTTGAAAGCGCAAACTGCAAAATTTCTGAAAACAATTTCATTTATTTTATAAGAGTAATAATTTACATTCTCAAACGAACAAATCCGGAATTAAGCGAATTAGTAAAAGAAAGGGGTCATAGTCCTCGATTTTGCTGAAACGTTTAAATCGATTTCTCATTCTTTTGAAAGCGTAAACTATAAAAAAAAATTGGAAAACAATTTTATTTTTTAAAACGATTTGCAATTTCGTGATAAAACCAGCAACATTAGTGATAATTTCGACAAGGAAATTGCACTTCTCAAAACACCGTAGAAACGGATCTCAAATTTAGCATTGCGGGATAACCGCTTAAAAATCCACTTTAAAATTTGACGGTCACTGAAGTCAAAGCGACAGTGATTTTTATACGTCAAAATCTATCAAAATAATTTGTATCAAAATATAATACCAGTGAATTTTCGTTCATTAAAAATGTCAACAATACACCGTGCTTCAAAATTTAGCAACGGCGTAAAAATTCTGTTATAAAAATAACGGCAACAAAATACGTTTAAAATCAAACATCGGTTTTACGCAAAATTAATGCAGTAACGTACAACTTAATTCTGCACGTATACCACAAAATGCACAAAGAAATCACTCGAATATATCTTCAATGAAGATAATTTAAAACAGCAAAAATCTCATCAAAATCACATAACTGCAATCGCTTCGGATCCTCAAATCGGATTCGAAATTTTAAAAGAAAACAAATTAAAAACAGCTATGTAAACAACAAATGAAATCTTTTTCAACTTCATATTTTGATTTTTAAATCGAAAAGGTTATCAGCTGTACTCAGCGAAGACAGTCTCACTGTTTCGCTGCGCGCTCTGATAAACCGACACAAATTACTTAATCATCAAACACGGTTTCACTTTTTTATTTTTAAATAAAGATATTTAAAACTTTCAATATATTTTCAAAACTTTAGTTTTGACTCAAAGCACAAATAAAACAACGACTAATAGTTGTAACACATGTCCCATCTAAGTTATGTTTTATATTATGTCCATAAACCTTAAGCTCTGATACCAACTGTGGCGCCCCGCCTCTATGCTCACAATAACAAAAGGTATTAAAAGAAATACTGTCTGTTATTACGAAGAATAAGGCTGGATAGGAGCGGCCATCTGTAGTTAGGCCTTACATTGGTATTGGTTATTTCGATAGGAGTGGTATATATTTTTAATTTTTCATCTCTTATTCATTTACTCCCATCGACATACCCAATTCCAATATAAAACGAACTACGATGGTTCATAATAGTTTTGGACAATATATATAATAATAACACAGATAATCTATATGCGGAACACAGATAAAACAGAAAGTCTCGTATATATAATAACTGATGTCAGCTACAATACATGTGATACAATACATATGATACAACTACAACTGTCGACTCTGGAAGTTACATATACAAGTACATTATCGTAAATAATATACATGAATATACAACATCCTATACTAAGACAACGATTACTCCAAAAAGTAAGAAAAGACTTCATAGCTCTAGCAGCAACCCAAAGTAAGATATCAACAACCTGTAAATACTCGGTGTGACCTGAGTATTAAATTCAAAATAAAATAATACACGGGTCAGTCTAATTCAAACTCAGTTATTAGCGCACGGAAGCAATAATAATTAAATAACAAATAGCCGACAGTCACAATAAATCTCATTTATCCAATCCTTTAACAAGGAAATTGAATATCGGCAAATATAACACGTAACAGTGTTAATCAACAAATCAGCAGATTCAAATCATCCACAAAGATAAGTGAAAAGAATATCAATGAAGATAATTTAAAAAGATTATTAATGAAGATAATCTAGAAAACAATAGAATTGCCTAATCGGCGATTAACAACAAAATCATCAAATTAAACAAATAAAAGTACAATTCAAATCATATTGAATTGAATAAAACGAAACAGTTCAAACAATTGAAATAACAATTAAAATAACAACGCGGGTAGGGCTGCAGTACATGCACGCGTGCACTGCCTCGCCATTACAGCATATGGAATACGCAAAAGATCAATAAATCAAAACAAAATAGGATCTCAATAAAAACAATACCGTGTGCCGGCAGTTCACGCTTGCGTGCACTGCCTTGCCACTACAGCGATGATGTACACAAAAGCTCAATACCGTGTGGCTGCAGTTCATGCTTGCGTGCACTGCCTTGCCACTACAGTGATGATGTACACAAAAGCTCAATACCGTGTGGCTGCAGTTCACGCTTGCGTGCACTGCCTTTCCACCACAATGATGATGTACCCAAGAGATCAATGAACCAAAATCAATGAAGAATCAAATATCGATGCCACTGCCTCAGTAATATAATGCAACAGGTCTAGGAGGCACGTATGTGCATCAAAAACCAGTCAATGAATGGGACAACGAGATGAACCAGACCAGGAAGCCACATAAATGAAACAAACAACCAACTAACTCGAATGGTGCTACTACAACAACCAAAATTTGTTGCAACATGATACAATATAATGAATGCAACAGGGAATTCAAAGAAACAGGAGTAAGCAAGCTACTGAACCCTAATGCGAAAATTCAAAGGCAAGTATATACACATACTGTTGTAGTGAGGACTGCAGAAAGTCCATATATAATGCAACTGAGATGTGTGGATACACAATAAAATTCCAGAAGCAACAACAATCACATATATACATACCTGAATGCCTATATGTACATGATAACAGAAAGACAGGTAAAAGTTCAAATGAAAACACAGCAAGGCCAAATACACATCAACAAAGTCCAAGGCCAGTGAATCGCTAGGGTCGACCAGGCAGCAACCAAATGAAATATCACTGGAGCATATATATATATATATATATATATATATGTATGTATGTATGTATGTATGTATGTATGTATGTATATGTATATGTATGTATGTATGTATATGTATATGTATGTATGTATATGTATATGTATATGTATGTATGTATGTATGCATGCATATAAATGATGCTCAACCAATTTACAAACTGCTCATAACACAGCAGTTTATATGACAATGCAAGCCCCAGAAGGTCCTAATGAAACTAACGTTCACGTGCAAGCCTCTAGTAAACATGAAATGGTGATATAGCTATTTAAAGAGGATATGCAAGTGCAAACTCAAGTGGTGCATAAAATCTGGTTAGCTGTGCAACAGGTGGCTAGTGCACACTACTGAAATGCATGCACGAATTAGCAGTGCTACGGTTGACAGTGCATATACATGAGGTCAAAGATCAAGACAAACACACATGAACTGATAGAGGACGCAAGTGGCTTCAGGAAGAACAAAGTTCAAAATTTCACTTTTTGCATGAAATTACAACTTGCAGTGATTACAAGTGAGTGACCACAAAACTACTCCATAAGGAGATGAACATTGATAATTCTCAAATACTTACCTAAATGCTCAGATGACAAAGTTCACAAAAGAAATCAACCGTAACAAGTTCAACCACAAAAGTCAAAATCACCACAAAAACAACATCACAAATCGAAGTCAAAAGATAGGAATCGAACAGTTCAGATTCGAAAACGTGGTGCCAAAGAATCAAATAATCAAACCAAGTCACAATTCAAAACCACATGAATTGAAAAAGTCAGTGAACAACCTCAAATATCTATACCAAATCAAATGCCAACTCAAATCAGTTAACACTTCAAAACAAATATATATACGAACGCAATTAAGGAGATTGAACTCATATAACCAAAATCAAGATTCTCGAATGAATTAGATGTGAGAGATGAACACTCACCTTTGTTGCCAAATCGAAGCAGCCGAAGACCATCGATTGAACGAAAGGAACGCTAAACACTTCGGCGTCTTCGAATCTGCTCGAAACTCTAGCTGAAAGGAGGAACGAACGAGAAGAACGAAGCCGCCATTCCTACTTTAGGTTTAGGGTTCGAATCAAAAATGAATGAAGGGGGTCGGATTTTTTTTGAACGAATGAATGGAGGAACCTGTGTAAATAATTATCACGACACAAAAGAAACGTGGGCCAAATAAATTTTAAAGCCCGTATAATTCTTAAACAAATTTCAAAAGAATTTTAACCCAATAAAATTCCAATAGGAATTAGCAAACGATTTTATCACCTAGTGACGAAAAGTAATTGCTATGAGTTCCCGGGTTGTTACATCCATACAAACTAATACGCATGAAATATTAGCTTACCCTCGCTCTGTTATGTGTACTTCAACATGTTTCCACAAATATATCATTCTTTCTACATGTACTATTTCAGCACGTTTCCCCAAATATACAATATCCTAAACCACCCTTATTATTGAAAAGTGTAGAAGTTTATAAATTAAAACTTAAACCATTTCGTCCTTTGTTTAATTTTGAGGCTTTTTCATTAAGCTCATCAAAATTTAATTTTATAGTCAGAGTTTTTCGTTTTAAAAGATTCGTTACATTTTTCAAAGCATTAATTTCATTAATTAATTCAGATTCTCATCTTTTAAAACACAATTCTCCTTTTTAAGAGGCATTATTTAAGTATCTAAATTATTTAAAATAATTTGCAATTTATTTATCATCAAGATTTATCAAATCAACAAATTATAAATCCTTCTCGTTTAGAAAATCACTAAATATCCAAAACATTATTGTTTAATTCAGAATTTTCGCTTTCTATTCTACAATTTTGTTTTCACAAGCTTTTATTTCTTCTAATGTAATAAAACCTAGTTTTGATACTTTTTCAATTTCATTATATAATCTATCATAATGAATAAATAATTGACCTAAAGTACCCTATTGTAGCTTGTTGTCTCTTTGGTGGTAGTTGTGCTTTTTTTTATGCTGAAAGTGTCCACACATTAATTTATCGTATTCGAAGTATCTTTCTAAATAGAATTTTGATAAACATTTTTTTTCTAATTATTTTTTTGATTAAATTTGTGGAAACTTAAGTTAAAGATATTAACTTATCTAAAAATTGAAATCTTATAATATAATAATTGAGATTCAAATGTTCCAAAATTAAGAAAAAACAAATAATTACCCATGGATCAATTTTCATAAAAGCCCAAGTATTTTCTATTTTTACTTTCATGCGTTTGAAAAAATATAAAATTGGAGTTCAAAGTTTTCATTTTAATATTTAACATGTCAAAAACCGACTATTATAAAGGGTAATATAGTCAAATAGTCATTTCCATTAATTTCCATCAAAGTTTTAAAAATATAAACAAACAACCTTTCATAATTCATTATCCAGCAGTCTACAGTCCGCATTCAGGTTCAATAATAAGTATTCAACTTTTCGAATTTTAAACAAACGAAGTCTAAACAGTTTTTGAAAACCGTTTACTATTGAAATCTTTTTAAAAATACATTTACTATAAAATACACTAAGAAAGCTATTTAGAATTTTTTTAAAAAAAGCTCAACCATTCTCCTAGCCTATAATCATTATCAACTATATACTCAAGCTTCATTTGTCTAAATTCTGCTGAATATTGTCGAACATTGATTGCAAAATGCTGAAAGCTGTATAATGACTTATGAAAAGTTATTTGTTCACATTTTTAGACTTCCGATTAAGACTAATAGAAATGACTATTTTGATAATATTTATTTTTATAATAGTAAGATATTCATATGGCAATTATTAAAAGAAAACTTCGACTATAAATTTAAATTTTGAAAAGCTTGAAATTCGAAGGTTTTTAGTTTTGGAAATACTTGGGTTTTATGGAACTTGAATAATGGATAATTATTTTGAAAGTTTTAATTAGGAATGATTTAAATTTAAATTTTTCATATTTTAAGATTTTATTTGGAAAGATTGCATGAGTTTAGTTTTTAGAAATTTAATTTAGAAAAATTAACTTTTAAAAAAACCTTTTATCTACGTTCCATAACCTTGGAATTTGTAGTTTCATATTTTTTTTCGAAAATTTAGTTACTATTTTATTTGATTCACTTCCTTTGTTTTGTAAAAAAAAATCTAAATGAAAAAAACAACCAAAAGTTTAACTTAAAAACTTAAAACCATATTAATTTATCATTTTCAAAATCTTGAATTCTTATTAATTTTTTTATGGTAATATAACAAATGTAATTAAAGGTATATATAGAAAAAATTATCATCAAACATTCTGAACTAGAAAAAACAATAAGAAAATGTGCAAGAATTATTAACAAAATAAGTGTTTCGAGCTAAACACTTTATCTAAAACAAGCAACTTCAAAATCCTTATCCTCAATTAAATGGTCAAATAAGTGATGGGTAGTTATACTAATACCCCGGTTATTTCCTTTCTCACCCCATATTTTACAGAAAGAACAACACCCGAAATCTTTCCCTTCCACCCCATTTTATACTTAGACTATCCATGTCATAAAAAATGAATTTGATGAAATATTGCACCATGATAAATGGATTATCTATGAAGCTTATAATTATTTAATAACTAGTTTTTCAATGACATCTTTTTAGTAATTTCGACCCTAATCTACGTTGATTTTAATAATATCTAACTTGAATTGGAATAAGTGTAAACGAAAATCTTGCAATTGATGGTGTTAGATCTCTAATGTCGATGTGGAAAGATGGAAGAAATGTACGATGCTATTTTTAACTGGAAATTACTATGGTGTTTCGTTACGGTAGAAATAGAACTAATGTTGAGATCATAAATTCTAGTTGTGTTTATTCTTCTTTTCCATTTTTTGTGGGCATATTGGTTGTCAAATTAACTATGGTGTTAATATAACACTGATGAGTGCTTGCTCATTTATAAATATACTAACTTAGTTTAGTGATTTTCCACTTCTATCCCACTTCTGTAGAGTTACTTCTTCTCTTTATCTTTATCAACGGATCCCTTAAATGGAAAAGAAAAATATATTCAAGATTAGGAAAATTTCAGAACCTTAAAGTGAGTTTGCTGCTTGATTAAAAATGGAATTTCTCAATACAATTTTATTGTCCTTTTAACCGTTGAAATATTTGAATGGGCATTGTACTTCAGTTATAAGGAGGAAGACGATAAAAGGGTTATTGGGTTTAGCTTGGGCCTTACTCAGCCCGCAGTTGCCCGGTTTATCTTTGGTTCATTCTTTTCAATTAAGCAGCTGAACAAGCAAAAATCCCTATTTTTAAAATTCATTTGAATTGACATACTAAAAGGTAAAGAGAATGTAAGTGCAAGTACGACTATGGTTAATTTCGATACATGTAAGTTGTTCGTAATTCTCAAACTCGATTACATCATTTGTTATCTTTTGTTCCTCAAAAGTCATCATTATATTGTTGACTTTCACGATGGTTGATCCCCAAATGAAATCCAGTGTTATGTCGAATTACTATTGTAATGAACACAACTGTTCCAAGAAATTGCTTCCTCTTTTTCATATTTCAATATAAATGAATTTATTATTGGGGATTTTCACTTCAAGGGCTTATTTGTACAAGATAATAAGTTTCAAGGACACTGCTTCTGAAAAATTAGTTTTAAGGACATTTTACAAGAAAAAAGATAAAAGAATTTGTCATTTCAGTTATATAGAAATAATGATAAGAGGATTTACCATTTTCCGGTATAACCTAAAAAGAAAAATGAATTTATCATTATGCTGTAAATTGTCCTTAAAACTAATTATTCAGAAGTGTTGTACTTAAAACTTATTACCCTGCAAATAGAAGCCCTTCAACCTAGTTTCCACTTTATTACTTTATGCTTAAAAGATTGTCAGTCTGGAAAGAAGCATTCCAACACATAAAATTTCAACATGGTTATCACGTCATATATAAAAACATTAAGTATTAAAAAATAATATGTTTTATTAAAATTTGAATAATTAATTTTTTTTAGAAAAACCAAAATATACTATATTTCAAATTAAGAGATTTATTTTTGTTATTTTGGTTTTGGAATTTTCTTTAAATAAACTTTTCAAAGCTTTTAGAAAATTGATTTCATTTTTACCTGTTAAAATATTAATGAAATTCTAATGTAAATATGTGTTTCATTTGCACTTAAAAGGGTTCAATGTGGATAGAAAAATTCAACTCATGGAATATCTTAATGTTTACATTTTCTTTTCGTGCTCACTGCTTTGAATCTCGTGGATGATTTGAATCTTGGACATATTTGGATTTGTGATATGCATATATAAGGTAATATCCTCCTTTAAGTACTAGTTTCAATGATAATAATGATGACAATGATAATAATTATAAGGGAGACAATAGTAAAACATTTACATCCTTTTATCTAACAAAATCAATTTTCAAGCTTTCCATCTAAGTAGTTATCTCGTTTTATATTTAAAACCAATGAAGGAAAAAACCAAAAAAAGGAATTTCGGAGGGATTCAGCTTTCAATAAAAGATCCACGACATTGTTAGGGAATTACAAGGGAACTACTACTCCTATTAAAATGACAAACCTTTTCATAATTTTGTAGTTAGCACTTGATTTCTAATTCTAAGAACAATATTTCCATTTAGTTTTATAGTATATTTTCATATAACTAAGAAGTTCCCATATACTCATTTCTTTGTTCTCTTAAAATTACTTGTTGATTTTTCATTGTTTTAAAGTATTATATTGGGGATTTTTCTTTTATATATGATTTTTAAGTTATATAGACCATATTCGTAAACAATGATATCATTTTAAAGGATTCAACTCATTTGAAAGACACACGATAACATGAAACGTCTAATGTATTTGTATCAATCATTGATTTACAACTTTCAATTTTGAAATAGTTATAAGTTTTAAGATAATCTAAAATCCACATAATTAAATCACCATTTTTGAAATTTTTTAATCCTATACACCGCAATATGAAAAAGTTGATAAATAAATCTTATCCATTGTCTTAGTAAATTGTGAATTAAAACTTCATTTTTGAAATGATAAAATATTTGAATGTCTCAACTTATGTTAGGCTCTGGAGTAATATAAAAGAATAGGCTCATGTTAATCTATGACTCGACTTTTTTGATGGACTACTCAATTGTTATTTAACCAACCACCTATCATATGACAATTTCTAAATCATTATATTAGAGGGAAATTTCCTTTGGAAAAATAAGTTTTCCTATAGATAATGCCTAAAATTGGTCTTTTCATTTATACTAACACGTTTTCTTTACAACAGAACTTTCCTCCTCAAATTAAGATGAAAATCAAGTGATAAAATATTTTAAGAAACATACATCAAAATTACAAATTTTATAGAAGTTATATTCTCAAAAAAGTTCTCTAAGTTTCTACCGCATATTCCAAACAAAAAAAATCATAGATAATGTTCATATATTCATCAAATGAATATCAGTATCTATAAGATTTGCATTTTTAATTTGATTTAGGATTCAATCTAAATAATAACATAAATCATATACACCCATTAGTTCTGGATAAGGACAAAAATATTATCATCACGACATATTTATTTCATGGGTGGTGGGGTTATGAAGGAAGGGTTATATAAGCCTTATCAATCTTTTTTGGTTTCAACTGCTTCGGAAATATACTAAAAATCTAAAGTTCTTTTTTCAATAAAAAGCCAATATTATTTGTAACTTCAATGTATTTTTCTTAGACTATTTTATCTCTTAATTTGTATATTAATTTTGAGGTGGAAAAATCGACGCATATGAAAACCAATTCCAATTCAATTTTCGATGTATATTCTTTTTAACGGCGACTTCTACTTCAAATGGTCAAAAGTTGACAAATGATTTGTGTTCGGTTTACTATATTTCAAGGAGATCTGATGGATCTCATCGAGTCTGATCACTTTCTTTGAGCAGTATCAAATATCATTTCCTTGTTATTCTTTCCTAAAAAATAAAATAAGATTATAAGTGAAATTTTTTGCAATTAATATTATTGTGAGAAGATAAAAGTTTTCAATCCTTGTGAGTTGTCTTTTCACTTTTTATTGCTGATGAGATTGGATTCATTATGGAATTCATAGTTCTCATTTAATTATAATATCCAGTTGAAAAATATCTATACATTTAAAGTACATGATCTTATTGAATGATTGACAAATTTATTATTTTCTGAGGTTCATAGTAATGTATGGATTATTTTGAATATAAAATATATGTTCAAGCGAGATATTTGTACTTTCCTTTTACAACAAGTTAAGATTTTATTAATTTCACCTAGTGCATTAAATGATGTGACCTTCATTTTACTTAGAATTAAATCCCACCATTCTATTTTAAAAATTGACAATCATCAAAACAAAAATAAATTGATTCTTTATGTTACGTTTATATAGATTAGAAGCGGGCAACCAAATGTCTTTCAGTTTGTTTTTAAATTTAATAATTTATGTACAAGAAGAGCATTTCTTTACTTGCCTTTTCATTATTCGTTCAGTTTCCTAACTCGTAGCTATTATTATCTTTTTCAATGCATTATTTATTGATCAAACATGTACTAATAGTGGTCGACAAATAAAAAAGTTGACTGTGTAAAAGATATTGTGGGCCATATTAATCACCAAAACCTTTCTTCGTTTGGAAAATTATAATTTATCTTGAATGGAAAACTTGAATGGAAATAAATGGATACTTTACTTAGTATATGCATATCTATGTGCTTAGTTTTTGTGATGACACAAATATTTTTTGGTTTATAAACTACACTATATATCTCATGGTTTGTTTTAAAAGTTGCATAAAAAATTTGGACTGAGACGGATCGATAGGTAATGGGATCAGTAAGTCAACATGAATTGATGTAGTATAAGCTGGTAAGCAGCAATTAAATATATTTTTTTGAATGGAAATATAGCTTACCACTTACCCATTAATTATTACTATTGCTATTTGCAGTGTCAATAATGTAACGGGATATTTTGAAAGTGTAACATTATTGACCTATATGGAATAGGGACATGCTCTAATGAGATCGACTGAAAGGTCATGTAATGTTCCATAACTCGATCCGGTAATTTTTCATGTATCATTATCCAAGCTTTGCTATAAATATATTTTACAGATATTTCTTGTTCCTGAATGGTTTGAGTCTTCTATTTTAGTGAGCTATTCAAGTAAGATGTGATTTAATTCATGACATATTAATCTTAAGTAGTCCAATTTTAGTTGGTTCTTATTTTCTGTGCATTTAGCTTGCTACTTGTTTTCAATGGAGAAATTATTAGAAAGTAGCATAACCATAGAGACCAAAAGTTTTGATCTTTAATGTGTGAATTTAACGCCATGATTTCAACATACTTTAGGATTGATTTATGAAACTCTAGATCTGGATAAATGAACCATATTGATTTGACGGAGAAGAAATTAGAGAATATATCCATAAGCCTTTTATCTTTCTTCACACTTCAATTAGGCTTACACTAAAATAGCACAACATATTTTATTTTACATATATGGCCCACATGTTAAAATTTTCCAACAATCTCCTTTGGGGTATATATGTAATAATCTTATATATGTGTTTAACTTTATAAGCACTGAAATTTGGTATTTAACTTAAGGTGTTTCCGAAACAATCTCGTCCATTAACTGTGCCGATAAAGGATCAAAATGGTTTTTGTTACTTTTAGCGTAACCAGACTTATCAATGGTCACATATACCAACATAACCAAACAAAGCAGATCAATCACATACGCATAGCATGAAAATTACAAGAGTTGTGATCGATACATGTCTACTTCCAACTGGTCTTACTTTAGTGAAATCAATACGTTCGATATTTGAACAACCTAAAGTTATACCAATTGAGAAACATACTCATGAATGACCTTGGATGATAATCCTTTTGTAGTCGGATCCGCCATAATGTAGATTTTCATAATATACTCTATAAATTATAATTTATTTTGAACTCTTCCCTTACTGAAAAATAATATGTTATTTATTGTTACAATATTACTTTAGTGGTCTTTTAATTCCTTTTTTATATCCCATAAATTTATGGTAAAATTTTACAATTATCTTCCATTGTTTGATGCCCCGTTACAAAAAATAAATGTTAGTTTCAAAATAAAGGAGGCTATTAATAACTGTATGACAACTTTTATTATATATGTAACGGTCTAATATTTTCAACCATTCGCATCCGCACATGTCAGACTTGAATTGCTCAAAATACCGAATTGTAAAATAAATTTGGCAAAACACAGCATAAATAGTAAATAAATAAATCACAGATCAAACACACAGAGTAATAAATGCAATGGAAACAAAAAGATAGTAGTTCATGAAGCTACTATATAAATACATCAGAGTTATGCATGATACAACAGAAGTTTGATATGATAAACAAGCACAAGCTGAATGCATCACCAGAATCAATTGAATAACTGGAATCAACAGAATACTAAAATGGAAATAGATGGCTGGATCTTCAAGAAAGGCTCCAGCTCCAAAGGTGAGTCTCTAATGTTGTATCACTCAGTCTGACCCGAGCGTAAAGCAAACCACAAAACACTCGAGTCAGGACATACATAGTTATACAATGTAAACCAACTCAAGTAAACTGTAATATAAGGTACAAGTAACTTAAAGGATGCTTGGGACCGCCCATCCTCTAAGGATCCGTTAAACTATTTACTATGTAGTAATATTTCGCTATCATAATAATGTCTATAGTAAAATAAACTTACTTTTTTCATAGCATTAAGGGATTACCCATATAGCCCTTAACATGTAATAGTCCAAGTAGTCCATCCAATATCATAGTCCCTCCTGATCGGGAAGCCACCAGAGGATACCACATGGGCTATGGGAGAAAACCAAACTCGTACAAGGCGCAATAGGGTAGGTGACATGGCACAACTAGGCAATGCCAGGGTAGATATACCAATTACGCTTCCGGGTCGGTAGTAACGCGTAGCGCGTAGCTATCGCCCACCTCGAGCCACACCCCAAATAAAAATCAAAAGTGGCCACCGAATCAATCCAAAAGTCAAAGTATAATAACGAAGGGATGTGTTCGATCAAAGGTGCTACCTCATTAACCCGTCGATCGCTCATGTTTTAGCCACCTTATGCCAACTCACGGGAGTCGGGTCCACGTATTTACCTTAAAGGAAACGTCACCACCATCCTACTTCATTCTGGAATCTTCACCGCATACACGGTTATTAAAGTGGTTTTCGAAGTTGGCAGAGAGTATGACAACTTCCGATCCAGTCTCTTTAACAACCAAACGTTATTATAACCCATGGATATTTATTTCAAAATCATTTATACTTTCAAAACCAAACTAGCATATCCATTTCCAAATCATATCATTTCTTTCAAACTAGTATATACTTTCAAAACCATATCACGATAGTATCATTTGCAATTCAAAACTAATTCAATAATATACCATTTAAATAAAACCCAAATTTCCAAATCATTGAATATTTCCTTCAATTTATTAAACTTGAAATATTCCTTTAAATTATCATAGTATTTTGGAAATGTTATCTTAAGGAATCATAGCATTTTTGGAATGTAATAATTTCTACTTTAACATTTTATATAATCAAAGTATTTATATGCTTACAAATTTAACATGGTCATTTCATCATAGCCTTATGGTTAAATAGATTTTGTTGCTGTAATATCCAATTTAAAGCTGAAATTCTTATGTTAAGTTAAAAGTACCTTATTAACTTACATTATTATTACAATAAAGAAACTTTATTATTTTAATCATTTAAATTATGCCATTTACATAAATTAAAACGTGCATATCAAATGTACATTATCAACTTACATTTTATTATTTCAGTAAGTAACATTTATCATTTTAATCAATTTAAAATACACCATTACATTGATTAAAACTTATATGTCAAATGTACATTTTAATTTACATTTATTATAATAAAGAGCATTTATCATTTTAATCAATATTACACTAACTAAAACTTATATTATCAAATGTACGTTTTAATTTACATTTCTATTATAGTAAAGAGCATTTATTAATTTAATCAATACCACACTAATTAAAACTTTACATGTTTCTTTCATTAATTAGGACTTTACACGCTTCTTTCATTAATTAAAACTTTACATGTTTCTTGCATTAATTAAAAACTTTACACGTTTCTTTCATTAATTAAAACTTTATATGTTTCTTGCATTAATTAAAAAATTTACATGTTCTCTCATTAATTAGGACTTTACACGTTTTTTCATAAATTAAAACTTTACATGTTTTTTGCATTAATTAAAAACTTTACATGTTCTTTCATTAATTAGGACTTTACACGTTTCTTTCATAAATTAAAACTTTACATGTTTCTTGCATTAATTAAATTTTTTACATGTTCTCTCATTAATTAGGACTTTACACGTTTCTTTCGTTAATTAAAACTTTACATGTTCTTTCATTAATTAGGAATTTACACGTTTCTTTCATTAATTAAAACCTTACATGTTTGTTCATTAATTAGAACTTTACACGTTTCTTTCATTAATTAAAACCTTACATGTTTCTTCATTAATTAGAACTTTACACGTTTCTTTCATTAATTAAAACTTTACACGTTTCTTTCATTAATTAAAACTGTACATATTTCTTTCGTTTTTGTTATTATACTACAAACATTTATTATATTAATCAATTAAAATATAAATTAAACTTTCATCTCACATGTATGTATAACTTACATTTTTCCATTTTAAAGTCACGGCTATTTATCTTACGAAACATAACATTTCACAAAGGAATATTTCTCATAATTAATATAACAATCAAATTCTTTAAAAATTTATTCATTTAGACATCAATTCAACTATGACTCCAAGTTAAATAAACTTATTACAAAAAGTCCCAAAAAAGGTATTTCATTTTATTTATTCAAAACTAAATTTATTTATTATACAAAATATGTCCATTTCAGGAAATAACCTTTATTAAATTTACTAGGTTAGATTTAAGATTCCAAATTAAATCGAACTTAATTATTAAGTTATTAATCATAAACAAGACTCTTTAAATTCCATTTAAAACCAATTAACTTATATAAATAATTAACTTATACAAAAATTTAGCTTATAGAAAAATAATATTTCTTTATACTTTAAAGCGTTAAATCAAATTAATTTAAAATTTTCATATATTTATAATTCCAAAGTACTTAATAACTTCCAGAAATATTTAAAATACTTGCTAAATTTTTAGGAAAATATCATTTAAAAGTATAACCATGGGTCTGTATAATATTTTCCAACCTAGATCAAGTGATACGGATATGTATCATTTCAATCCGTAATTTAAAAAGAAAAATCCAGGTTCTATCATTTCAAACCCACAATCCCAAATAAAATATATATAATAAAAATCACCCGAGCCTATCATTTCAGCCCATAATGATTTTTCCTTATTCTAAAGTCTGTTCGGGTATGTATCATTTCAACCCATAGTGATAGGAAACTTGCAGTGGTGATTAACAGAAATAAAATAACAGTATACATATAATATCATAACAAATGATGTAACAAATATATAAACGGCATTTATCATCATGTAATCACAACACAGGCATATATGAATGACATATCAATGTCTACAGATTCACTTGTCATTTTTTCACAAAAATATAAGTATATATATCTAGAGTGATAAAACTCACCTTTTTAAAATAGAATCGACAAATTCAAAAAAAAAAATCCAAACCCCACAAAGCACGGTAAAGCATGACAAAGCACAATGCAAACTAGAGTAGATGAACATTCGGATCCAAATCTTGTATGCAAACAAATATTACATACATAAGAATACGATTCAATACAAAACAATAGATGTTAAAACAATGGAAAAACAAATGAATCAAAGTGAAATAACTTGCCTTAATCAATCAATGGCTTGGCTACACCACATATGGGTGCAACCATCATCTTATATTGCTTGGTCATGACGGTTAGAGGTGTGCTAGAGGCCAGAGGCCGAGTATAAGCATGAAGAACAAAGAAGGAACAAAAATAGAAAAAAGAAAGAAGAGGAAGAGAAGCCATGGATCTAGAGCTTGAATAAAATTTTCTTTCACGCAAATGATAATGAGAAGTTTTGGGAAGTTTTTATGTGTGATAGGCAAGAGGAATGAACGGCTAAGGCAAGTGAAACGTATGCCTCTTAAATTTCTCCAAGCCATATATTTGCATACATTTCTTTCTAGAAATGAAATGTGAAGTAAATGTGTACGTGAATTATGAAGTGGAGTGGATGACAAGAAAAGATTTGAACGGCTAAAGAGGAGTAAATGATAGGAAAACAAAAAGGCTAGGAAATAAAAGGCAAGAAATAAGGAGAAAGAAACATATATATATATGCACACACACACACACACACACACACACACATATATATATATATATAATTCTTAAATGAAATTGAAAAGAGGATATTTTGAGATGTTTGTACGTGATTAATAAGGGCAATTCATGGCTATGAATGATGAATGGCTAGGATAAATAATAAAGAGGGTAGATAAATAAAAAGGCAAGCATTAAAGAAATGTAACGCATGTCTGTTTGATTTCTTCCAAGCCTTTTATGAAAAGATATACACACAAGTAAAATCCAATAAATAAAGTTTAGATAAACAAAATAGAAAAATAAAATAAAATAACATAGAAAATAAAATTATAGAAATAAACATAGAAAAATTGAAATTAACATACAGAAAATAACTACGTGTAAAACGCTGTAATTTATCTAATTTAAAAAGTATAACTCAGAATTTAACGAAACGAAAAGCAGAACAGATATCATAAATATATTCTACTTCAAAAAAATTTAAAATTTAAAAATTCAAATTTTTTAAAAATTTAAACTGAAAATTCAAATTTTGACCAAAATATAAAATTTTCAAAAATCGTTTATTTATTGCAGTTGGAAAATAAATTACAAACAAATTCCAAACTAACATTTGAAAAATTCTAAAAATTCAATTTTAAATGATTTAAAAATCAAAATTTCAGATAAAAATTTAATTAAAAATATTCGCAAAATTATGGGTTGTTACACTCTCCCCCACTCAAAACTTTTCGTCCCCGAAACGGAACGAGGCATGGAAAATAGAGACAACGGATAGAATTAAGATAATATAGAAAAAGAAGATTGAAATTATACCTGGTAACAGTCGTTGTATGTAAATTCAACAAGATGGAGATGTTCTTCCCAAGATCATCTTCCCAAGATCCTCTGTAATCAAGGACAAAAGCACGAAGAAGATTCTTGAAAAGTTTTCTGAAACAAACTGGTAAAGGTTTCTTGGGAGGAAGAACTACAGATCGAACTTTAGGAGATAAGATCAATTTGGAATTCAATTTCCCGCTTAGGATGCTGGAGGATAGGAACAACCGAAGGATAAGAGATTGGAAAACAAAATAAGATGATAAATTTTAAAACCATGAAAGTTTCAACTTAAATTAATAATTGATTTCATCCATTTGATTTTTCCTAAGTTAATTAAATCTTATCCATTTATAATTTCACTATCTTATCACCCAATTAACAATTTCTGAAGTCGTGAATTTGAAATCACTTATTATACCCAAAATTTTATTCAATAAGTTTCATTCTTATTTATTCCAAATGGTTATTACATTTATTCCATTTAATATATGTCTAATCACATATATTAAGTATACATACACTTATTATGACTTACTCCAATTTATTTATAAATACCTTTAACATCACTTTATATTATATAATATTCAATTAACTTTTTATTCTATTTACCTTTATTAATCCTTTTATAACTAAAATTTAAGTGTATAACATTTATTATAAACACTCAAATTTTATTTATAAAATCCTTTTATATTGTATATTATCCAATTACATAGTTAACTTTTAAATAATTTAGGTAAGTTATAACGAAAATGCGATAGAATATTATGCAAATAAAATTTTCTAATTCAATTATTTCAACTTAAATATTTATTCAAAAATTTTGGTTCATTTTATAATTGAAAACATTCTTTAAGGTAAATTTAAGAATTACATTTTCGATTAACTTCAAACCATTTAGAGATAAATAAATACATACACAATATATATCAAATCAAATTTAAATCATATACCCATATATAATATAAATCAAGTCATATTTTTGAAATTCAAATCAATTAAATTTTCAAAGAAAAACAGTAGCAAAGCTACAGAATGGTCTCTTTACTTCGAAACTCGAAAATGAATGTCGATGATGCTGCAGTCATCACCGAAATTATTTTCCAACGACAAGAGAAGGGCACTGATTTAAACATTAAAAATTCTTTGAAAACAATCTCTGTTTGGAAAACACTTTAAATGATGTATCTTTTAAAACTTTTAAAACGCAAGTTTGAAACCATCGGAAATTAAATTCTCAAGTTCTTGAATTAGATTCATTTTAATTTCCAAATTAATTTATAGATATGTTTTATAGTTCAGTAATTTATATAGGAGACAAAAGCCAATGGTTACAAGATATATATAAAGTCAAATTATTTCTTAATAGCCTATTCGATTAATTATTAGAATTCAGAAAATCAAACTCTTACATAATATAATTATACAAAATTTATCATTTACTAAATTTTGAAATCAATATGGTATCTGTTTGCTCTGTTCAAGTGTTTTGGAAATCCTATCAATAGCGTTGATCAGACGCATCGATCGAAAACCCAAATCAACATCAACAACTCAAACAATACAATATATACAACATTTTAAATATAGGTTTACAAAGCAAGAATAGGGATACAAATTTGATTGACTCAAATCAAGAGAATTCTGATTCGAAGATAAGTTGGAAACAAAAGATAAGATGATTACATTAACAGAATAAGGAATAGATAAGCTTACATAAATCGCGGGTAACCTTAACCGAGTCAACCGTGACTTCAAGAATTAGATCAATGTGGAGTTCTGAGGTAATTCTACATTCGATCTTAAGAAACAGAATTTAGAATAACAAGAGGTACTAGCATCTAAACCGAGGATATATATAAATCTCCGGTGAATCAATGCTAATTGCAAAGGAGTTTCACCCATTTACAAGTCATCTGAATGTTGACGAGACCGCCAATTCATTATAAAGATCATTCGAAGTGGAGTTATGGGATACTTCAGAATCAAAAGAAGAAGAATAGTGAGGGAAAAGAATGAATTTTGAAATCGCAGGGAATGTTACAAAACTCAAAAGAAACACAAGTCAAAAAGGAAGAAATTCAACTCAAATGAAAGTGATTCTGTAAATAAATTTACCATATATGCTAAGTTTGCCTAGAGCCAAAGCTCTGATACCAAATGTAACGATCCGATATTTTCAACCATTCGCATCCGCACATGTCGGACTTGAATTGCTCAAAATACCGAATTGTAAAATAAATTTGGCAAAACACAGCATAAACAGTAAATAAATAAATCATAGATCATAGACATAGAGTAATAAATGCAGCGAAAGCAAAAAGATAGTAGTTCATGAAGCTACTATATAAATACATCAGAGTTATACATGATACAACAAAAGTTTAATATGATAAACAAGCACAAGCTGAATGCATCACCAGAATCAATTGAATAACTGGAATCAACAGAATACTGAAATTGAAATAGATGGTCGGATCATCAAGCAAGGCTCCAGCTTCAAAGGTGAGTCTCTAATGTTGTATCACTCAGTCTGACCCGAGCGTAAAGCAAAACACAAAACACTCGAGTCAGGACATACATACTTATACAATGTAAACCAACTCAAGTGAACTGTAATATAAGGTACAAGTAACTTAAAGGATGCTTGGGACCGCCCATCCTCTAAGGATCCATTAAACTATTTACTATGTAATAATATTTTGCTACTATAATAATGTCTATAGTAAAATAAACTTACTTTTTTCATAGCATTAAGGGGTTACCCATATAGCCCTTAACACGTAATAGTCCCAGTAGTCCATCCAATATCATAGTCCCTCCTGATCGGGAAGCCACCAGAGGATACCACACGGGCTACGGGAGAAAACCAAACTCGTACAAGGCGCGATAGGGTAGGTGACACGGCACAACTTGGCAATGCCAGGGTAGATATACCAGTTACGCTTCCGGGTCGGTGGTAACGCGTAGCGCGCAGCTACCGCCCACCTCGAGCCACACCCCAAATAAAAATCAAAAGTGGCCACCGAATCAATCCAAAAGTCAAAGTATAATATCGAAGGGATGTGTCCGATCAAAGGTGAAACCTCATTAACCCGTCGATCGCTCTTGTTTTAGCCACCTTATGCCAACTCACAGGAGTCGGGTCTACGTATTTACCTTAAAGGAAACGTCACCACCATCCTACTTCACTCCGGAATCTCCACCGCGTACATGGTTGTTAAAGTGGTTTTCGGAGTTGGCAGAGAGTATGACAACTTCCGATCCCGATCTCTTTCACAACCAAACGTTATTATAACCCATGGATATTTATTTCAAAATCATTTATACTTTCAAAACCAAACTAGCATATCCATTTCAAAATCATATCATTTCTTTCAAACTAGTATATACTTTCAAATCCATATCACGATAGTATTTTTTGCATTTCAAAACTAATTCAATAATATATCATTTAAATAAAACCCAAATTTCCAAATCATTGAATATTTCCTTCAATTTATTAAACTTGAAATATTCCTTTAAATTATCATAGCATTTTGGAAATGTTACCTTAAGGAATCATAACATTTTGGAATGTAATACTTTCTACTTTAACATTTTATATAATCGAAGTATTTATATGCTTACAAATTTAACATGGTCATTTTATCATAGCCTTATGGTTAAATAAATTTTGTTGCTGTAATATCCAATTTAAAGCTGAGATTCTTATGTTAAGTTAAAAGTACCTTATTAACTTACATTATTATTACAATAAAGAAACTTTATTATTTTAATCATTTAAAATATGCCATTTACATAAATTAAAACTTGCATATCAAATGTACATTATCAACTTACATTTTATTATTTCAGTAAGTAGCATTTATCATTTCAATCACTTTAAAATACACCATTACATTGATTAAAACTTATATGTCAAATGTACGTTTTAACTTACATTTATTATAATAAAGAGCATTTATCATTTTAATCAACATTACACTAACTAAAACTTATATTATCAAATGTACGTTTTAATTTACATTTCTATTATAGTAAAGGGTATTTATTAATTTAATCAATACCACACTAATTAAAACTTTACATGTTTCTTTCATTAATTAGGACTTTACACGCTTCTTTCATTAATTAAAACTTTACATGTTTCTTGCATTAATTAAAAACTTTAAACGTTTCTTTCATTATTTAAAACTTTACATGTTTCTTGCATTAATTAAAAACTTTACATGTTCTCTCATTAATTAGGACTTTACACGTTTCTTTCATAAGTTAAAACTTTACATGTTTCTTGCATTAATTAAAAACTTTACATGTTCTTTCATTAATTAGGACTTTACACGTAAATTAAAATTTCACATGTTTCTTGCATTAACTAAAAAATTTACATGTTCTCTCATTAATTAGGACTTTACACGTATCTTTCATTAATTAAAACTTTAATGTTCTTTCATTAATTAGGAATTTACACGTTTCTTTCATTAATTAAAACCTTACATATTTCTTCATTAATTAGAACTTTACATGTTTCTTTCATTAATTAAAACCTTACATGTTTCTTCATTAATTAAAACCTTACATGTTTCTTCATTAATTACAACTTTACATGTTTCTTTCATTAATTAAAACCTTACATGTTTCTTCATTAATTACAACTTTACACGTTTCTTTCATTAATTAAAACTTTACACGTTTCTTTCATTAATTAGAACTTTACACGTTTCTTTCATTAATTAGAACTTTACACGTTTCTTTCATTAATTAAAACTGTACAAATTTCTTTCATTTTTTTTTATTACAGTACAAACATTTATTATATTAATCAATTAAAATATAAATTAAACTTACATCTCTCATATAAATTAAACTTAAAACATAACATTTCACAAAAGAATATTTATCATAATTAATATAACAATCAAATTCTTTACAAATTTATTCATTTAGGCATCAATTCAACTATGATTCCAAGTTAAATAAACTTATTACAAAAAGTCCCATAAAATGTATTTCATTTTATTTATTCAAAACTACATTTATTTATTATACAAAATATGTCCATTTCAGGAAATAACCTTATTAAAATTACTACGTTAGATTTAAGATTCCAAATTAAATCGAACTTAATAATTAAGTTATTAATCATAAACAAGACTCTTTAAATTCCATTTAAAACCAATTAACTTATAAAAAAAATTAGCTTATAGAAAAATAATATTTCTTTACACTTTAAAGCGTTAAATCAAATTAATTTAAAATTTTCATATATTTATAATTCCAAAATACTTAATAACTTTCAAAAAATATTTAAAATACTTGAGTAGATGAAGAGCACAATGCAAACAAATGCAAACTAGAGTAGATGAAGATTCGGATCCAAATCTTGTATGCAAACAAATATTACATACATAAGAATATGATTCAATACAAAACAATAGATGTTAAAAAAATGGAAAAATAAATGAATCAAAGTGAAATAACTTGCCTTAATCAATCAATGGCTTGGCTACACCACATATGGGTGCAACCATCATCTTATATTGCTTGGTCATGATGGTTAGAGGTGTGCTAGAGGCCAGGGGCCGAGTATAAGCATGAAGAACAAAGAAGAAACAAAAATAGAAAAAAGAAAGAAGAGGAAGAGAAGCCATAGATCTAGAGCCTGAGTAAAAATTTCTTTCACTCAAATGATAATGAGAAGTTTTGGGAAGTTTTTATGTGTGATAGGCAAGAGAAATTCATGGCTAGATTAAAGGAATGAACGGCTAAGGTAAATAATAAAGAGGCTATGCAATAAAAGACAAGATTTTGAATGGCTTGGAAAATAAAATGGCAACAAATACTTGATGTATTTAATAAGAAAAATTCTTTCTTTCAAGAGATGAAATGAGAAATGGAATAAAATGAGATATGTTTGAGGAGTTTTGTACGTGAATGATAAAAGGAAATACATTGCTATATAAGAAAAAAAATAGCTAAGGAGTTATGAATACTAGGGAAACGGAAAGGCATAAGTTAAGGAGGAAGAAACATACAATATATTTTATTTTTAAATGCAAATGGAAAAATGAGAGATGAGAAATAAATTTTTTTGTACGTAAATGAAAAATGAGAGATGAGTAATTCATGGCTAGGAATGAGGAGGAAACGGCTAGAAAATAATAAAGGCCATGCAAATGAAAAAGGAAGAGTTTAAACAATGAAACGTATGCCTCTTAAATTTCTCCAAGCCATATATTTGCATACATTTCTTTCTAGAAATGAAATGTGAAGTAAATGTGTACGTGAATTATGAAGTGGAGTGGATGGCAAGAAAAGATTTGGACGGCTAAAGAGGAGTAAATGATAGGAAAACAAAAAGGCTAGGAAATAAAAGGCAAGAAATAAGGAGAAAGAAACATATATATATATATAATTCTTAAATAAATTGAAAAGAGGATATTTTGAGATGTTCGTACGTGATTAATAAGGGCAATTCATGGCTATGAATGATGAATGGCTAGGATAAGTAGTAAAGAGGGTAGATAAATAAAAAGGCAAGCATTAAAGAAATGTAACGCATGTCTCTTTGATTTCTTCCAAGCCTTTTATGAAAAGATATACACACAAGTAAAATCCAATAAATAAAGTTTAGATAAACAAAACAGAAAAATAAAATAAAATAACATAGAAAATAAAAATATAGAAATGAGCATAGAAAAATTGAAATTGAAATACAGAAAATAACTGCGTGTAAAACGCTGTAATTTATCTAATTTAAAAAGTATGACTCAGAATTTAACGAAACGAGTAGAAGAACAGATATCATAAATATATTCTGCTTCAAAGAAAAAGATTAAAATTTAAAAATTCAAATTTTTAAAAAATTTAAACTGAAAATTCAAATTTTGACCAAAATATAAAATTTTCAAAAATCGTTTATGTATTGCAGTTGGAAAATAAATTACAAACAAATTCCAAACTTACATTGGAAAAATTCTAAAAATTCACTTTTAAATGATTTAAATATCAAAATTTCAAATAAAAATTTAATTAAAAATATTCACAAAATTATGGGTTGTTACAATATAGCTCCACCAAAAAAATATTATTGCCTGAAGTGGATCTTTTATACTCTTGGCTTCCAAAATATTCAAATTATTACGCTTTATGATCTCTAACCAATCCGATCTTTTATCTATGACCATATTCTTTTGTTCCTTAAAGACATATTCTAACCATTTTGGTTACTAACCATTGATCCTAAGATATCTGCCAAATAATACACGTAACAAGTTCTAAAATAATTCCAAAGATTCTTTTAGTAAAACTAAAGAGTGCTTTTTTAAGAAAAAGAAGAAAATATCATTTTTCTTTTGAGTGTAGTCCTTTCTATATGTAACATCCCCATTTTTAAATAAAATTTAAATTGGTAGTTTATTTAATTTTTGAAATTATATTGTGAATTAATTCGGTATTTTCCAAATTTAAATGGATATTTGTTTGTTTATTAATATAAATGAATATAAATATGATTTTAAAATACAATTTCTTATCGAAAATTCAGAAATGAATATTCTGAATAATATATAATAATTTTAAATTTAGTTGTAAATTAAATTTAAATTGTGGGAATAAATATATATATATATATATATATATATATAAGGTTTTTTTTAAATAAAGGGTTTGATTTGGAAATCTAAATATTTTGTAAATAAATTATAATTTGAATTTGAAATTCAAGTACATATATGTTGAAAAATAAATATTTGGAAAATAAATAGTTTGTGAATGGAATAAAAATAAATATTTATAAAAAGATATTGTTTGTTTACTCATTCATAAAACAAATTGATTGTATATTATTTTTTTTGGGTTTGAAATATCTTCGAAATAAATTGAATTTGAAGAACATTATATTTAAAATTTATGAAAGTTTGTTTTTCAATTATAATATGTATCTAAATTTGGAAGTTGTAATTTGAGACTAATTTGAATATGCATATATGTTGTTTGAAAATTGTGTTTTGAATTTAACACACACACACACACACACACACATATTGATTTGAAAGCTATGATTTAGATGTAATATAATAAATTTCTAAAGGTTAAATTTTAATTTACTTAATGTGTAATTAGAGTTAAAAAAAATTAAATTTCTTTAAGTCATAAATATATAAATAAAAAAAATGGATTTTATAAATAGAAAATTAAATTTAAAAACATTTAAACACATGCAAAATACATGTGTAAACATTTTAACAATTAAGTTAATATTTGTAAACATTTTGATAGAGCATTAAAACAAGCGTTAACCATGCAAAATACAAGAGTTAGCAGAAAATAACAAGTGGCATTTAATTTTTTTCTCTTTTAAACTAAATTTTAGAATAACATGCATAAGAAAAGAAATCAGTTTAAAACTTCTCAAAATATGAAAATAAATCAAACTTTAGATTCAAATCAGCAAAAGCAAAATCATCTCAAGCTAATCCAAAATCAGAAAAAGAAAAAGAAAATCTAAAACAAAATAAAACTACAGATCAAAGCAAAGTTCAAAAGTAAAATCTAGGAAAAGCAAATGCAGATTAAAAGCAGAAAGCTTCAACCTGGAAATGATAAATCAAAAACAATTTAAAGTCTTCAACATCAAACGCTTGCAACAATCTTCAACCTGGCTTGATCCAGAACAAAACAACAACAAGAACATATCAACATCAATTTTCAACAGATCAAAAGATATCAAAGTCCAGATCATTTCATTCAAGCATGGCTTCTCTGTTCTTCTCTGTTTTACATCATCTCAGGTGAGCAACTAACCATTAAAGAGCTTGAATCTGTGAATGCTTGTTTCTGTGAAATAAAGTAGTGAAAAATGGTTTGCATAGATGAAAATATTGTTGGTGTATAGATAAGCATGCTGATCTTTATACTTGCATGTCTGTGCATATGGGTTTCTAAAGTTCTGTTTTAGTTACAGATTTAAAGAAATGAATTTAGCAATTCAATTATCCTTCATCTGATCTCCTATAGATCATGATGTACATACAGAATATGTTTGTAATAACAAAATATAAGGTTTAAAAATATTTATTAGTAAAATCAGTAAGCAATTTTACTAAAAGAAGAAAATACAGTGGGAATAGGTTCAAGTTAGTAAAAATCAATCACCATAAATTCAAATTTTGATCATATTAACCAATTAGAATTTGAATATAATGAATTTTAGCAACATTATCTGGATTTTTAAGTATGGGGTTGTTGTGCATTTCTGAGTTGAGCTAAAATTGGTTTTTCATCAATTGTTGATGAACGAGGAGGAAATGGTGGTTGCGATCAAGACTGGAGGCAATGTGTAGATTGTTGATTGTGGAAAATGGGATATAATTAATCGTGGTGGCAGTTCATAGTCGAACAAGGGTTTAAAGGCTCATTTGGTCGAGGTTTTTGCGAGCACTGTATGGCATCGATCAATCACCGAAGGTGATCGGACAAAGGCGAGAGGGTTCGTGGATCTTTGGCGAGTTGGTGGACGAAGTTGGTGGTGGTTGGTAGACGGTGGCGTTGGGGTAAAGGAGTTTTCTGTCGTCAAGCTTTGGGTTCCAGTTCAACAGAATTGTTCTATTTCGACCGTTGATGGGTTTGAGCGATCTGGGTGGTCGAGCTAGGTAGCAATGTTGTCAGCAATTCGTTGACAGGTTTAGCGATGGCCAGAGTGTTGCCGTGTGACTGTACACATGCACCTGTGCACATGCGTGTATCTGGTTAATCAAATGTTGGGGAAGAAGGAAGGTGCTCAGGTGGGATCTCGAGTCATGGGCGTGATTGTCTCGAAGAAGTAATCGTGAGTGGCATGAGAATGTTAAGAAGCTGGCTCGAGTTTTTCATTTGTACTTGGTTTATATTGGATAACTAACAAGTTTGTAAGAAAATAAATAAGTAAAACAGTTATAAAGGTTAAAGAAATTTTAACCAAGTTTTAAAAGTTTCAATAAGCATAAGGGAATATTTCAAGTTAAAAACAAAGCTAGTTAAAATCAAATTTTGAAGTTTAGTTAAAATAAATAAATTTTTCAATAAAAATGAAACTAAGTTTCTAGGTGAATTTAAAAAAAAACAAGTTT
The DNA here is from genome assembly GCA_030765085.1 of Allium cepa. Lineage (NCBI taxonomy): Eukaryota > Viridiplantae > Streptophyta > Magnoliopsida > Asparagales > Amaryllidaceae > Allium > Allium cepa. The sequence goes on from CM060937.1 coordinate 952,541,988, forward strand.
TAGAGATTTGATTTTTTTAATCAAAATATGTTTTAAATGGTTTTGTTTTAAGAAGTTATATATTAGGTAAAATGTAACTAATTTCCTAAATGTTTCAAATATAATAAAGTTTAAGGATGTAGTTAGGTAATTAATGAAGATAAGAGTTTATCTTCAATTAAATAAGATTATAATTGATTTAAAGATAAAGTTAATTAGTAAAAAAAATTGATTACAAGATAATTACGTAATTAAGGTAATGATTTGTCTCTAAAATTTGAGTAGTTAAAGATTGATTAATCAATTAAGGATAATTAATTAATGACTGAAAGTTGGATAATCAAGTGATTAAGGAATAATTAATTAAAAGATAATTAATTTAGGTGATTAATTAATTAAAGTAATTAATTTGAGGATAGTTAATTAATTTAAAGGTTAATTAAATAGTGAAAGTGATAAGGATAATCACTTATTATAATTAATTAAGGAAAATAAATTAATTAAGGGTTAATTAATTAATATAATTAATTAAGGATAACTAATTAAAGAATAATTAAGTAATTAAAGGTTAATTACTTAATAATTACGGTTGATTAATTTCATTCATTAATATTAAATAATTGATCAAGATTTGATAATTAATTCATAGGTAATTAATTTAACTGGAAATTAAATTGAATTAATTTGGGATTAAACAATTAATTAATCACATTTATAAATGATTATTGAATGCTTGGATTGCTTATGAATGTTTGTATTGTATGTAATGCCGTGAATTGATTTTTATCTCTGGACAGTAATGTTCTGTTCTATGAATTTGTAATTTATTTATTTATCCATGATGAATTTATATTTTCTATCTGTGATTCTGTGAATGAAAATAAGCGTTATAGATTATACCGCTTATCGATATTGATATGATTGAATCTGTGATGACTAATGATGTTGCACTATTGGGTAAAACCCCTGGACTACACCATACACACACAAATGTGGATTGCACGACGAAATTAGTTAAGTCACAGATTTTTGAAATGGTTTTAAAGTTGAATTTTGAATCCAAATGGTTTTGAAAATGGAATTGGGTTAAATGTGAAAGGCTTTTGTAAAGGAATTTTGAAGATAAAAGTTATTTTGAATAACTTGATAAAGTTTTGAAATTTAAATAGTTTGATTTGAATTTGAATTCAAGATTTGAAATTGAATTCTATATTGAAAATTTTGTTTAAAAAAAGGTTATACAAGTTTATATGGGTTTTAAACCATTTAAAAAGTATTGTTTTGAGAATTAGAATTTAACCCAAGAACTTTAACTTGCACAAATGAAATCAGATTTTCTGAAACGAAAACTGTTGTTTTCAAATAATAAAAGCTTCCATATAAGGGAAGAAATTCCAATTTGTGTTAAAGGGATTTCAAGTTTGAAATGAAAATGGTTTTCCAAGTTATGAATGATTCTTTGGAAATGGTTTGAAAGCTATAAATTAAATCTTTGATTTAAAGATTTGATGTGTTAATCAAATTTGAAAGGAAGATTGTTTTGAAATCTGTGAATGAATCTTTGTGAAAGATGGGTGAACTATGTGAAGTGAATCTTTTTGTTTAAAGATTTGGAAATGGTAATTTGTTTAAACCATTTGAAAGGAAAATTTTGGGTTTTAAAGTTGTGATTTAACTGAAATCCCAATATCCATATGTTTTTAAATATTACACTCATTATTCGGTTTAGCCGGGAGAGGACCTTGTGTCATATAACCCATTTCAAATAATGATACGGCGATATGGATTGCATTTGAAGACCGGTGGTAAAGACCGGACATTTTCGAGAATGAAAGGATCACCCGTCGAATGACTCTACACTGAGTAGCTATGGTATAGAGATCTCCATATGTGATGGGGAGTCCGATCGGGATTGTGAATACCCGAATTGCAAGGGCTTCTTTGGAAGGCCTTCGGTTCTGTTCGAACCCGGAACTGACTTGTATGGATGTGTGTCTGATGTTACACTTTGAGATGTAAAGCTGGTTTCTCTCAAATACATTTCTGTTTGGAGGTGGAGATTTATTCTCTTAGCTTAACACCCTTCTCCAAGAAGTACGAGCTCAGAGGTTATGTAGTTGATGGGTACTAGTAATACATTCCCAATTTGGTAATATGGCATACGAAGTGCTGCTGATCATTTTTTGATCGAAGCATGGCTTTGTGAAAAAGCATAGCTTTGTGGACGAGACTTCGTCGAGCCCCACAACCCGAAAATGGTTGAAATAGGAATTTTGCGGCAAGGTTGCAGGGATCGCGCCCCAAGATATATCCATCTCTTCTGGATAGAGGTGGTATCATGGTATGGAGCCCAGATATTTAACCTATGTGGTTACTACAAATACATTACTTTGTGGTTATTGGTGTCGAGCGCTTGGATAAAGGTTGGTTTTGACCGGGGATGGCATATCTTAAGGGTTACTTCCGAGAAGTGGTAACCCGGCCTTGTGTTGGTAGGGAACCATTTTGGTTTTTGGGGGTGTCCCTCCAGAGGCGTTCCATTCAATGAGGAAGTTCAGCCTGACCATTTGTTGGAAATCCAATCATCCAATACAAGCCCTTTACGATTGCAGTTGTATAACCTGCCACCTCAGGTGGTAGCTATAGCAGGCATAGTATAATGGTACCTATACTGGCTAAGATTAATATTATACTTTTGAAATGTTTTCTGCACTATGCACTAATAATAATATCAGATGATTTTCGTGTATCAAGCATTTTTGACTGTCATAAGGAGAAATCTCCTCCAAGTGTGCGCTTGCATTGTGTGTGTGGCGGAAGGCCTTATGGCAGTTTCATTTTCCAAAAAGCATTGCGGATTTCAAATTTTAAAATCCTTTGTTGTTTGTTTTAAAGATAGAACTATTTTTTTTTGCTCATACCAGTCCTATGACTGACCTGGAGTTTAATATTCCCTTCCTGAACTCTAGGTGCCCATAATTTTCCACACGGGCAGTCTAGAGTTGGGTTTTTCAGATAATCAAATAGTAGGTATAGATTCGATAGCCTTCGAAGCTTTTGGATTTGTGGATTTCATTTGCTCCACTTCAGCATTCATGGCTGACCTTGCTTAATACAACGTGATGGGGGTCTCTCGCCTTGCATTTAGAAAGCATGGTGGTGGACCTAGTCTTTGGAGTTTTTGGAGCTTTAGATATGGAGTTGCAGATGCAGTTGATGTTAGAGTTCCTTCTTTGGAGTTCAAGTTTATGTTATCTCTTTCCGCTGCTGTATCTTGTCTTTGATATTTGCATCGATATCTCAATTGTATCATTATTGTATCAGATATTGCATCAAATGTTGTATATCAATGATATTATTCATTCTTTCGCTGTGTTGTTGTACTTAATGTGTTATAAGCTCCAGCACGAGTCAGATTTCAACGGTTGAATCTGTGGCATTTGAGTATAAGTGAAGTACAGGTGTCGATTTTCGAACACTGAAATTCCGGTCGTGACAACTTGGTATCATAGCTGAAGGCTGAAACTTTAGCTCAGAAGTATAACACATTAGGTAGCTCATTAGAGATAGGGTTAGAAATACCCTAGAATGAGTATATCCCTAAGATATCCATTCATATGCCTTAGTAAATTCTCTTACTATCCACTGATAGTAAGTATAAGTGCAAGAAGAGGACGAGATAGGGGACAGGGGAGTACCACTAAAAATGGTCAGTACCTTGAAACAACAAGGAACGGCTTTTCTCCTCAATCTCCTTAGATTCAATTTCAAATTCTTCAATGGCTTCGTGGCAACTACAGAAGGAGCTTCGGTGTGATGGTGGCACTGCAAGTCGTTATAGATAAGTTTCTATTTCGTAATCTCTTCGTTGGTTTTCTATCAGCTTTTCGTTTTTAACTTTGATAAATTTGAAAATTTAATTGAAATAAATTGGTTAATAAAATATAAAGTTAAAATTGATTTGTATCGATAAAACAATTTCGATTAAAAACCAAATTTGAAATTCTATTGTGATTTCTTGTGAAGATCAAAGTCCTAAGAGGGACAAGCTGGTGTAAACTTTGGGATTGAGTATCCATTATCTATTCTTTGGGGTCCAGATATATTCTATGAGTGGTTAGTTATCCTTCGAACTAATCAATGCCCCTGCATATTCGTAGATCTGGATGACCCGAGTATTTCGTAAAGTGTTGAATGAGTTGTTCTCGTATCTATTAGTGGTATTCTGATTTTGTAAGCCAAATGCAGAATAAATATTCAGTTTGATCTGGAAAGATATTTTTCTACCTTTCATTTGTTCTTTGTGGTCTCCCTAGCAAATTTTGGGGACGAAATTTTCCTAAGGGGGGAATCTGTAACATCCTCGCTTTTAAATCAAATTTAAATTGGAAGTTTATTTAATTTTTGAAATTAAATTGTGAATTAGTTTGGTATTTTTCAAATTTAAATGGATATTTTTTTGCTTATTAATGATATGCACGTAAATGTGCATATTTTTACCGCCATATTTAATCTATTTAAATTGAATAAATGATCATATTGGATATTTTAACTTATTTAAACCAAAATTTAAATTATTTTCAAATTGTCACATATTCATCTTTATATAGGGGTAAAATGGTTATTTTGTACATTTATTAAATTGTGAAAATTTACTTGGAATTTTTTATGTTGTTTTGTAGGAAATTTGGTGAATTTAACAAGTGGTTTATGATGAAATATGCATGCACAAAGAAAATACAAAAATGAAGATGGAAATAATTCAAAGTGAAGAACATGGAGGACCCCACCCACTTACTTTGATTTTCAAGTAGGAAGCTAAGCACATGATAAAAGGACATAAAAGCTTCTTGTACATTTAAGTGGGATATTAGTGGATGTTAATGATTACTAGGCCACCACACTAACTCATGGGCATTTTGGGCATTCCCTAAAAATATGAATTAGGGTTTCATACATGTATAAATACCCATATGTTTCATGTAATCTCTCCCTTTTCCTTAGGCTCCTTCTCTTTAATTTAGTTTAGATCAAATAAAAGAAAGCTCTCTTTCTCTTTTCATGGCTACTTAGCCATTTTTATTTTATTTTTTATGTAATTTTATTTTCGTTAATTAGTGTTTCCTTCTACTTACATGTCATTTCCTTTCATGTTAGTAGTGTAGATTTACTTTTATGCAAGTAGAATAGTTTTTTTTCATTTGCTTTCATTTTTCTTTCCTTTTCCTTTCATGTTGCTAGCTACATTTGATAATCAAATGACAAATATGAGAGGCTAAGCCCCTTTACTTTAGGGGTAATGAAGCTCTCTAATTATGTAGCTTCGATTATTTGTTAATTCATGCTCTCTTTTTGTGCTTAATGATGATGATTGAAATGGTTTACTAGTTGTTTTTGCTTTGAATTTGATAGCCTATATTGTTGACACCAAATAGGCTAGGCTTAAACAATCACTAACACAAATGCATCTTCGTCAAAATATGATTATGGCAGACGAAAGTGATTTGAAATTCAAATTTGATGATCTATATATCTAATTAATAGTTAATAGGCCATACTTAAATTAGATTTCATTTTCAACTTTGTTTCCATTTTCATGAGAGTTAGTAAGTGGTTTAAAGGCTGTGTTATAGTTTGATGGCTTATGTTGAGTTAATTAATAGCACAAATATGACATACTAATGATAAGCACATCAATTAAAGCACTAATGACCAAAAAAGAGAGATCATAATTTCATAATTAGTTGAATTATATGATCTAGAGAGAGGAATTATCTCTAAATTGTCATTTAACTCTCATATATTTAACACTTTCTTTTTGACATTTTTCTCATTTCTAGCTAATCACACTCTTCAACTTTGGTTTAATTTGATTGAATAGGTTTTTAAAATCACAATTCCCTGCAGATCAACCCGTACTCGCCACATACTTCAATAGTACGCCGTGCGCTTGCGGTTATTTTTATTATAAAATTCGTTCGGCTATTTTCTAGTTCATAGACATTTAGCCGTCCGAATAAGTTTTTGGCGCCGTTGCTGGGGAGTTGTCTTGATTTTAATTTTCTATTCTTCGAATTATTTTCATTTGATTTTATTTTGTGTGTGTTTAAAAAAGAAAAATTATGTGTGCTTGTGCGATTCTTGTGTGCATTTTATTGTGTGCTTGATTTTCTTCTTTTCTTTTCATTTGCATATTCAAAAAAAAATACACATTCACAATTAAAAAAAATTATTGCATTTCTATTTTCTATTACAATTTCTATTTCCCCTATGTTTTCATTTCTATTTACTGTTGCTTCTCTGCCCTCAACACTATTCTCTCTTCTCTGTCAAGTACCATGCAACTCACTACTCCACTACCTGTCATCACAACCCAGACTTCCCCCTGCATATTGAACCACCTTCAACACTTACATCCCCTGCATATTCCACTACCTCTAATTATCCACACATCTTCAGCTATCAAACAAACTACCACTACCCACAAACAAGCCTGCAACCTTCCAACCCATCACAGCAAATTCACCTTTCCGACCAATCCTTCTGTCATCACTCACTTATACACACTGCCACTAATACACCACAAACCCTGCTTACTGCCCTGACACCCCTACTACACATCAATCCAGCTCGACCACCAGAAAACCCCAATTGCCATCCCCTTATCTTCTCGTTTACTGCCTTCATCTCCTGCATTCACCCAAAACCACCTTCAAAATCTCCCTGCTTCCTGCATACCCATCCTCTCCCACGACAGTAGCTACAACTCCACCGCAAACACCTCTGTCTCCATTCAGCCAACGACCCAATCTTCTCTTACATCACAGCCTCACATCAACAACCATCCGCTTCATTTTCACTAATAACACATCTTCACATTACAACATTTCCAGCCATCAACATACATACATCATTTTCATTACTTCACCATTTACATCACTCTCCATCAAACTCCACTCGCCATCTGTCACACCAGACCCCTTCATTCATAACAAAACTGAGGCCAATCTTCGAACCAACTCAAACAAATTCACCAATTCGAAGTCATAGAAACAAAATACTTACACTGTAGCAGATTCGAGCATTCCTCACCACCTACAATCGCCGAAGCCAGATCGTCACCAAGCCATCAGCAAAACCATGCCTGCACACGCAACCCAAAACTGATCTCGAAACCATCACATCACGACTAATCAACGCCACGACTTCGGCAACATCATCAATCCCATTGACCATTAATCCATGAACGCTTGAATTCAGCAGCGACATCCACCTCAACCCCAATGTCGCGACAACCTCCGACACCAAAAAGCAGTCAAACTTCTTCATCCCCAGCAAATGCGAGCAACCATATCCAATCACCTTAATTCCAGTCGACCACGAACAACCCAGTGACTTCCAAACCCAGTAGCAATTCCAATCGACCACGAACTAGAAATTCAAATTGATTTTGAAAATTTTGAAGCTTTAGGTTATGGGGAATCGAGTTTGTTCATTTTTGATTTTGAGAAACGGATTTTCTATGTTTATGCAATCATTAAGCGATTTTCTTTGATCTGTGAGTGGCAACAAAATTTTCTTGTTGGGCCGGGTGGAAGTTTAGAGTTTTGTTTTGTTTACGTTTCTTTGCAAAAAAAATTGTTTTGTTTACATTTTGTTTTTCCATCCTTTAAAAAAAATACTTTTGTTTAGGAAGAGTTATTTTGTTTCTAGTTTCTTGCTTCAAAATAATCAAAAAAAACAAAGAAAGAAAACCAAAAATATACATATATAATAAAAAAAGCAAATAAGTTTTAGGTTCATTCGGTTTTTTTTTTTCCATTTGTCTAGTTTCTTCTTTGACATATATAAAAAAATCTGTATATGTATCTTGTTTTATTTTCAGGTTGCAGAAGGAGATAAGGAAGAATCTTTCGCATGCTTTGCTTGCCAAAAACAAATTTCTAGTTTGCTTGTATAAAAGTAATTGCTGCTTTTAATTCCATCTCTAGTTTTATTTGAATTGCATTGTTGGTTGCTTGCATTTGCATTTTAAAAAATCAAAAAACAAAAAAAACAAAAAAAAACAAAAATCCATTGGTAGTTGCATTGTTAATGCACGTTTAGTTTCTACTTTGCATCTCATCCTAGATTTTGATTAATAAAAATGATTAGACATCGATAACACTTAATTGTATATTGACAAATTATCTTCTTTGAACAATTTAATTTCTTGTTGTCTAGGCTATGGTAGAGTAATAACCATTTGTAAATATTACGGTGATTCGTAAATATTATAGTGGTTGTTCCTCTGAAGATACTTAAACATTCGGCTGCATTGCTACGGTGATTCGTGGTGCACCGATAAATCCTGTCTATTACCTGGCTGAGAACTATCTTATTGATTTAATACAATTTGTAATTATACAATTTTTGGGTTAACTTAGGATAAATCATTTGTAATTAATCCTTGCATTCATTTAGTTGCATTAGTTCATGCATATTTAAAAATAAAAAATTCAAAAATCCAAAACTAAAAAAAATTGTAAATATTCCTTTTGTTTTTCTTTAAAAATTTTAAATCCTTTTCCTTTGAATTTTCAAAAATATAAGAAAATTTAGAAAAACAAAAGGCCAAAAAAAAATATAAAACCTATTTAAAAAAACAAAGAAAAAATTTGAAAAACCAAAAAACAAAACAAAAATCAATTTTTCTTTTGAAAAATAAATTTTATTTGTAAATATATTTGTTTCCTTTATTAAAAAAACCAAAAATTTCTTGAAAATGTCCGAGTTTCCTTTTCCTTACTCACTTGAATATAGTTGTGAAAATCAATATAATACATATAATTTCATTCCAAATTCGTATGGATATTTTAACAATAACTATTGTTTAAATTATTCGAATTTTGAACCACAAAATTTTCAAAATAACGAACAACCCTCGAATCTCGAAAATAGTATTTCATCTCTACTTGAACTCTCTACACAACAAAAATCAAATGATAAACGATTTGTGCAATTCATATTTGTGTAATAACTCGAGTCAGGGATTTCAAAATTTGAGTTTAATTCAAAATTCAAACGATTTCGATAATAAACCGTGCCAGTTCAATTTCGATCTATAAAATGAATTTCAAACTCAAAGTGAAAATGGAAACAACTTTTCCAAAGAATTTGGCAACGAGAATAATCTTAACCATGTTATCATTGTAAATCTTTGTTCTCAACAATTTTAAAGTGAAAATCCTTATGTTAATAACTATAAATTGGATTTTGTTGAGCAAATGAACAAAATTTATGATGATCACGTGGATTCGTTGTTCGAAACTTATATGAAACAACGTGAAAAACAAAACCAAATTCCAACTTGTGACGAGTCAAATGATAATCCATCTTTTACCAAAATTAATGATTATCAAATAACAACTTTTGAAACTGAAAATGACGATCTTGATGAAGTTGTTGAAAAATTGGTAATTGAATTAGATTTCAATTCTTTTGAGGGTAAGAAATTCGATTTAAATTTTGATCTTCATTCTCTCGATTTCGAAGATTTGAATATAATAACTTTGGATTTTGAACTTGAGATACGCAATGAAGTTGTTGATAATCCAACAAAGGAATACGAATTTAATGAACATGAATTTTTTGAACTTTTGGATGATGAGTTGTTAAATTCTGAAAGGGAAAATTTCGATCACCATTTTGATTTTGAAATCGATAGTTTGGAAGATTGAACTTCAACCAATTTTTCTATCTACCCTAAAATCATCGAAAATAAAACAACTCGTACGATTTTCAATAAAACGAATTTCGTTTTTCCTAATTCACATTCAACTTTGAAATATTTTACAATTTGGTTTTTCATGCTTGAGCTATGTCTCGCGCACTTCACGAGACAAATGAACCGGTCTTTAGAAGACCGTTTCATTTACTTTTTGACTGTATACTTTCTCATTTCTTGTAAATAATAATCTTTCATGTAAATATAGGATTTTTATTTTATTTCTCTCTTTCCACTTGGGTTGACTGTGAGGACATAGTCAAAATCAAGTATGGGGGGAGAATCATCTTCGTTTTCAATTTTTCATGATCTATTTTTTCTTTTTCTTTGCAAAAAAAATAAATCTAAAAAAAAATCAAAGAATCTTTTTTAAGCATTTTTTATTTATTTTTAAATAAACATTATAGGATAAATATATGGTTTTGGCATTTAAATTGAAATTTTTGAAAGTTTATTTATCTTAACAAAAATAAAAATGAAGTTTGATTACAAATAACAATGGTTTAACTAGTATATAGGAAGATTCATACGTGTTAATTATGAAATACATCCTAATTGAAAATCTTTGTTTTAAAAAGTGGTTGATTTAAAGTAAAGATATATTTTGTCTTCTAAGTTAAATAGTGCTAAGATGATTTTGCAAAACTCTCTCTCTTAAAAAAATAAAAAAAAATAACATCCAAAGTATTCACTCTCATTTAAAAGTCCTCACAGTTATGCATGGGTGAATTACTTGGAATATTTGATTATATTCTTTCATACTCATTTAAAAGTCCTCACGGTTATGCATGTATGAACACATGTAAAAAAACAGACTTAATAAAAATCGGTCGATAGGTATATGCATGAAAGTGTGTGCACTCGCCATGCTCTGTACTTCCCTCACATAAGCTCGAAAGGCAGTGCATAGGTGGTATATCTGGCCTCGGTTTACATGAGCTAGTGTGTAATTTTTCTTGCAAATAATGAAAGAGCAAGCAATTGAAATCCTAGCACTATTTTTACTTATTTCATTTGATCTGTTATTGAAAAGAAATGAAAATACAACTTTGACAAACTTTGCTAATCAACTAAGGATCCATTTCATAGTTACATTGTGTTATTAACCAAAACAATGAGTTAAACTATAGTTTATTTGTTATGATAACTTGATTTTTGTTGGAAATTTTGACGAGTAAATTACTTAAATTTCAAGATAATAACTAAAACCTATATTTAACTTATTTTTTTCGATATAAAATAAATCCTTCACCTATAAATATTTCAAAAACTCGCATTCATCTCTTTGTAAATAAATCTTGTATTTCGTAAATATTTTCATCGCGCATTTGGATTTTGTGGGTAGTATCCGCTAAAAACCCTACGAGACAACACTCGTCCCACTGGGGCCACCTAGAGGTTTAATGGCTTGTTGCATACGCTCAGTGCAATCGTGCTCCCTACGAAAACGGATTTATCTTAGTTTTTCTTTATTCAAGGACGAACAAAAAGATAAGTGTGGTGGTATTTAATGTGCACGTAAATGTGCATATTTTTACCACCATATTTAATATACTTAAATTGAATAAATGATCGTATTGGTTATTTTAACTTGTTTAAACCAAAATTCAAATTATTTTCAGATTGTCACATGTTCATCTTCATATAGGGGTAAAATGGTCATTTTTGTGCATTTATTAAATAGTGAAAATTTACTTGATATTTTCTATGTTGTTTTGCAGGAAATTTGGTGAATTTTACAAGTAGTTTATGATGAAATATGCATGCACAAAGAAAATACAAAAATGAAGATGGAAATAATTCAAAATGAAGAACATGGAGGACCGCACCAACTTACCTTGATTTTCAATTAGGAAGCTAAGCACATGATAAAAGGACATAAAAGCTTCATGTATATTTAAGTGGGAGATTAGTGGATGTTAATGATTACTTGGCACCACACTACCTCATGGGCATTTTGGGCATTCCCAAAAAAATATGAATTAGGGTTTCATATATGTATAAATACCCATATATTTCATGTAATCTCTCCCTCTTCCTTGGGCTCCTTCTCTTTAGTTTAGTTTAGATCAAATAAAAGAAAGCTCTCTTTCTCTTTTCATGGCTACTTAGCCATTTTTATTTTATTTTTTATGTATTGTTTTCGTTAATTAGTGTTTCCTTTTACTTATATATTCATTTCCTTTCATGCTAGTAGTGCAGATTTACTTTTATACAAGTAGAATAGTTTTCTTTTCGTTTGCTTTCATTTTTCTTTCCTTTTCCTTTCATGTTGCTAGCTACATTTGTTAATCAAATGACAAATATGAGAGGTTAAGCCCCTTCAATTTAGGGGTAATGAAGCTCTTTAATTATGTAGCTTCGACTATTTGTTAATTCATGCTTTCTTTTTGTGCTTGATGATGATGATAGAAATGGTTTACTAGTTGTTTTTGCTTTGAATTTGATAGCCAATATTGTTGACACCAAATAGGCTATGCTTAAACAATCACTAACACAAATGCCTCTTCACCAAAATATGATTAGAGCAAACGAAAGTGATTTGAAATTCAAAATTGATGGTCTATATTTCTAATTAATAGTTAATAAGCCATACTTAAATTAGATTTCATTTTCAACTTTGTTGTCATTTTCATAAAAGTTAGTAAGTGGTTTAAAGGTTGTGTTATAGTTTGATGGCTTATGTTGAGCTAATTAATAGCATAAATATGTCATACTAATGATAAGCACATCAATTAAAGCACTAATGACCAAAAAAGAGAGATCATAATTTCATAATTTGTTGAACTATATGATCTAGAGAGCGGAATTATCTCTAAATTGTCATTCAAATCTCATATTTTTATCACTTTCTTTTTGATATTTTTCTCATTTTCTAGCTAATCACACTATTCAACTTTGGTTTAATTTGATTGAGTAGATTTTCAAAATCTCAATTCCCTATAGATCGACCCGTACTCGCCACGTACTTCAATAGTACACCGTGCGCTTGCGGTTATTTTTATTATAAAATTTGTTCGGCTATTTTCCAGTTCATAGACATTTAGCGTCCGAACAATTAATACAAATGAACATAAATACGATTTTAAAATAGAATTTCTAATTGGAAATTCAGAAATAAATATTCTGAATAATACATATTAATTTTAAATTTAGTTGTGAATTAAATTGAAATTGTGGGAATAAATATATATATATTAGTTTTTTTTTAATAAAGGGTTTGATTTGGAAATCTAAATATTTTATAAATAAATTTTAGTTTGAATTTGAAATTACAAATACATATATGTTGAAAAATAAATATTTGGAAAATAATAGTTTGTGAATGGAATAAAAATATATATTTATAAAAAGATATTGTTTGTTTATTCATTCATAAATACAAATTGATTGTATATTAATTTTTTTGGGTTTGAAATATCTTGGAATAAATTGAATTTGAAGAATATTATATTTAAAATTTATGAAAATTTGTTTTTCAATTATAATATATATCTAAGTTTGGAAGTTGTAATTTGAGACTAATTTGAATATGCATATATGTAGCTTGAAAATTGTGTTTTGAATTTAATACACACACACACACACACACGTATTGATTTAAAAGGTATGATTTAGATGTAATATAATAAATTTCTAAAAGGTTAAATTTTAATTTACTTAATGTTTAATTAGAGTTAAAAAAATTAAATTTCTTTAAATCAAAAATATATAAATAAAAGAAAATGGATTTTATAAATAGAAAAATAAATTTAAAAGCATTTAAACACATGCAAAATACATATGTAAACATTTTAATAATTAAGTTAATATTTGTAAACATTTTGATAGAGCATTAAGACAAGTGTTAACCATGCAAAATACAAGTGTTAGTAGAAAATAACAAGTGGCATTTAGTTTTTTTCTCTTTTAAACTAAATTTTAGAATAACATCCATAAGAAAAGAAATCAGTTTAAAACTTCACAAAATCTAAAAATAAATCAAACTTCAGATTCAAATCAGCAAAAGCAAAATCATCCCAAGCTAATCCAACATTAGAAAAAGAAAAAGAAAATTGAAACAAATTAAACTACAGATCAAAGCAAAGTTCAAAAGTAAAATCTGGGAAAAGCAAATGCAGATTAAAAGCAGAAAGCTTCAACCTGGAAATGATAAATCAAAAACAATTTAAAGTCTTCAACATCAAACAGTTGCAACAATCTTCAACCTGACTTGATCTAGAGCAAAGCAACAACAAGAATAGATGAACATAAATTTTCAACTGATCAAAAGATATTAAAGTCCAAATCATTTCATTCAAGCCTGGCTTCTCTGTTCTTCTTTGTTTTACATCATCCCCAGGTGAGCAACTAACCATTAAAGAGCTTGAATCTGTGTATGCTTGCTTCTGTGAAATAAAGTAGTGAAAAACTGATTTGCATAGATGAAAATATTGTTGGTGTATAGATAAGTATGCAGATCTTTATACATGCATGTCTGTACATATGGGTTTCTAAAGTTCTGTTTTAGTTACAAATTTAAAGAAATGATATTAGCAATTCAATTACTCTTCATCTGACCTCCTATAGATCATACAAACAGAATATGTTTGTAATAAAAAATATAAGGTTTAAAAATATTTATTAGTAAAATCAGTAAGCAATTTTACTAAAAGAAAAGGATACAGTGGGAATGGGTTCACGTCAGTAAAAATCAATCGCCATAAATTCAAATTTTGATCATATTAACCAAATCGAATTTGAATATGATGGATTTTAACAACATTATCTGGATTTTTAAGTATGGGGTTGTGCATTTCTGAGTTGAGCTAAAATTGGGTTTTCATCAATTGTTGACCAACGAGGAGGAAACGGTGGTTGCGATCAAGATTGGAGGCAGTGTGTAGATTGTTGATTGTGGAAGCATTAATGGTAGATTTTATAATTAAACATGGTGGTCGTTCATAGTCGAACTAGGGTTTAAAAGCTCGTTTTGGTCGAGGTTTTTGTGAGCTCTGTATGGCGTCGATCAATCACCGAAGGGTGATCGGATCAAGGCGAGAGGGTGCGTGGATCTTCGGCGAGTTGGTGGACGAATTTGCGTGGTGGTTGGTAGATGGTAGCGTCGGGGTGAAGGAGTTTTCTGTCGTCAAGCTTTGGTTCCAGTTCAACTGACGATTTCGATCGTTGATGGGTTTGAGGGATCAGGGAGGTCGAGCTAGGTAGCAATGTCGTTGGCGATTCGTTGAGAGGTTCAGCGACGGCCGGAGCATCGCCGTGCGGCTGTACACATGCACCTGTGCACATGCATGTGTCTGGTTAATCAAATGTTGGAGAAGAAGGGAGGTGCTTAGGTAGGATCTCGGGTCATGGGCGTGATTATCTCGAAGAAGAAGTAATCGTGAGTGGCACGAGCATGTTAAGAAGTTGGCTCGAGTTTTTCATTTGTACTCGGGTTTACATTGGATAACTAACAAGTTTGTAAAATAAATAAGTAAAACAGTTATAAAGGTTAAAGAAATTTTACCCAGGTTTTAAAAGTTTCAGTAAGCATAAGGGAATAATTCAAGTTAAAAACAAAGCAAGCTTAAAATCAAGTTTTGAAGTTTAATTAAAATAAGTAAATTTTTCAATAAAAATGATACTAAGTTTCTAGGTGAATTTAAAAAAACAAGTTTTAGAGATTTAATTTTTTTTTCAATCAAAATATGTTTTAAATGGTTTTGTTTTAAGAAGTTATTTATTAGGTAAAATGTAATAAATTTCCTAAATGTTTCAAATATAATAAAGTTTAAGGATATAGTTAGGTAATTAATGAAGATAAGAGTTTATCTTTAATTAAATAAGATTGTAATTGATTTAAAGATAAATTTAATTAGTAAATAAATTGATTACAAGATAATTACGTAATTAAGGTAATGATTTGTCTTTAAAATTTGAGTAATTAAAGATTGATTAATCAACTAAGGATAATTAATTAATAATTGAAAGTTGGTTAATCAAGTGATTAAGGAATAATTGATTAAAAGATAATTAATTTAAGTGATAAATTAATGAAAGTAATTAATTTGAGGATAATTAATTAATTTAAAGATTGATTAATTAATAAAAGTGATAAGGATAATCACTTATTATAATTAATTAAGGAAAATAAATTAATTAAGGGTTAGTTAATTAATATAATTAATTAAGGATAATTAATTGAAGAATAATTAAGTAATTAAAGGTTAATTAATTAATTATTAAGGTTGATTAATTTCATTAATTAATATCAAAAAAATTAATCAATATTTGATAATTAATTCATAAGTAATTAATTTAATTGGAAATTAAATTAAATTAATTTAGGATTAAACAATTAATTAATCATGTTTATAAATTATTATTGAATGCTTGGATTGCTTTTGAATGTTTGTATTATATGTAATGCCCTGAATTGATTGTTATCTCTGGACTGTAATATTCTGTTCTGTGAATTACGTTGTGTGTAATTTATTTATTTATCTGTGATAAATTTATATTTTCTATCTGTGATATGTGAATGAAGATAAGCGTTACAGATTATACCGCTTATCGATATTGATATGATTGAATCTGTGATGATTGTTGATGTTGCACTATTGGGTAAAACCCCTAGACTACACCATACACAAACAAATATGGATTGCACGAGGAAATTGGTTAAGTCGTAGATTTTTGAAATGGTTTTAAAGTTGAATTTTGAATCCAAATGGTTTTGAAAATGGAATTGGGTTAAATGTGAAAAGCTTTTGTAAAGGTGTTTTGAAGATAAAAGCTATTTTGAATAACTTGATAAAGTTTCGAAATTTAAATAGTTTGATTTGAATTCAAGATTTGAAATTGAATTCTATATTTAAAATTTTGTTTAAAAAAGGTTATACAAGTTTATATGGGTTTTAAACCATTTAAAAAGTATTGTTTTGAGAATTTGACTTTAACCCAAGAACTTTAACTTGTACAAATGAAATCGGATTTTCTGAAACGAAAAATGTTGTTTTCAAATAATAAAAGTTTTCATATAAGGAAAGAAATTCCAATTTGTGTTAAAGGGATTTCAAGTTTGAAATGAAAATGTTTTTCCAAGTTATGAATGAATCTTTGGAAATGGTTTGAAAGCTATGAATTAAATCTTTGATTTAAAGATTTGATGTGTTAATCAAATTTGAAAGGAAGATTGTTTTGAAATCTGTGAATGAATCTTTATGAAAGATGGGTGAACTTTGTGAAGCGAACCTTTTTGTATAAAGATTCGGAAATGGTAATTTATTTAAACCATTTAAAAGGAAAGTTTTGGGTTTTAAAGTTGTGACTTAACTGAAATCCCAATATCCATATGTTTTAAATATTGCGCTCATTATTTGGTTTAGCCGGCAAAGGACCTTGTGTCATGTAGCCCATTCCAAATAATAATATGACGATATGGATAACATTTGAAGACCGGGGGTGAAGACGAGGTATTTTCGAGAATGAAAGGATTACCCGTCGAATGACTCTACACTGAGTAGCTACGGTATAGAGATCTCCATATGTGATAGGGAGTCCGATCAGGATTGTGAATACCTGGATTGCAAGGGCTTCTTTGGAAGTGCCTTCGGTTCTGTTCGAACCCGGAACAGACTTGTATGGATATTTGTCTGACGTTACACTTTGAGATGTAAAGCTGGTTTCTATCAAATACATTTGTATTTGGTGGCGGAGATTTATTCTCCTAGCTTAACACCCTTCTTTGAGACGTACGAGCTCAGAGGTAATGTAGTTTATGGTTACTAGTAATACATTCCCAATTTGGTAATGTGGCATACGAAGTGCTGCTGATCATTTGTTGATCGAAGCATGGCTTTGTGAAAAAGCGTAGCTTTGTGGACGAGACTTCGTCGGGCCTCACAACCCGGAAATGGCTGCGGCAAGGTTGCAGGCGTCGCGCCCTTAGGGTATGTCCATCTCTTCTGGATAGAGGTGGTATCATGGTATGGAGCCCAGATATTTAACCTATGTGATTACTGCAAATACATTACTTTGTGGTTGTTGGTGTCGAGCGCTCGGATAAAGGTTGGTTACGACTGTGGATGGCATATCTTGAGGGTTAATTCCGGAAGTGTTAACCCAGCCTTGCATCGGTAGGCAACCATTTGGTTCTTGGGGGCGTCCCTCCAGAGGCATTCCATTTAATGAGGAAGTTCCTTAGCCTAACCATTTGTTGGAAATCCAATCATCCAATACGAGCCCTTTATGATTGCAGTTGTATAACCTGCCACTGCAGATGGTAGCTATAGCAAGCATAGTATAATGGTACCTATGCTGGATAAGATTAATATTATACTTTTGAAATGTTTTATATGCTATGCACTAATAATAATATCAAATGATTTCGCGTGTCAAGCATTTTTGACTATCATAAGGAGAAATCTCCTCCAAGTGTGCGCTTGCATTATGTGTGTGGTGGGAGGCATTATGGCAGTTTCATTTTCCAAAAAGAATTGCGGATTTCAAATTTTAAAATCTTTTGTTATTTTTTTTAAAGATAAAACTGTTTTTGTTTGCTCATACCAGTCCCATGACTGACCTAGAGTTTATTGTTCCCTTCCTAAACTCTGGGTGTCCACAATTTTCCACACGGACAGTGTAGAGTTGGGTTTTTCAGATAATCAAATAGTAGGTATAGATTCGATAGCCTTCGAAGCTTTTGGATTTGTGGATCGCATTTGCTACACTTCAGCCTTCATGGCAGACCTTGCTTAATACAACGTGATGGAGGTCTCTCGCTTCGCATTTGGAAAGTATGGTGGTGGATCTAGTCTTTGGAGTTTTTGGACTTTATCTATGGAGTTGCAGATGCAGTTGATGATAGAGTTCCTTCTTTGGAGTTCAAGTTTATGTTATCTCTTTCCGCTGTTGTATCTTGTCTTTGATATTTGTATCGATATCTCAATTGTATCATTATTGTATCAGATATCGCATCAACTGTTGTATATCAATGATATTATTCATTCTTCCGCTGTGTTGTTGTACTTAATGTGTTGTAAGCTCCGGCATGAGTCGGATTTCAACGGTTGAATCTATGGCATTCGAGCATAAGTGAAGTACAGCGTCGATTTTCGAACACTAAAATTCGAGTCGTGACACTATACTAGTCTTATACTTTTCTACATTGCCCACTTAGTCTTTTTGGTTTTGAATAGTTACTCATAACCAATGATCTTACCTTAACTACAACGTCCCGATATTTTCAACCATTTGCATCCACACGTGTCGGACTTGAATTGCTCAAGATACCAGATTGTTAATTTAAATTTGACAAAAACTCAGCATATACAGTAAATAAATAAATCACAAGTATAGTGCAATATGAAATAATGCTGCGGAATAGATAAATAGTTCATGAAGCTACTATATAAACATCAGAGTTAGAAATAAAATACATCAAAATATCTCAAATACGCTGAAGTCTCGAATACAAACAGACGACGTCTCTGAACAAATCAACTGGAAAAGCTGAAAGCTGAATCAATAGTTGGATCTCCAAGCGAAGCTCCAAACTCCAAAGGTGAGTCTCAAATGCTGTGTCACTCAGTTTAACCCGAGCGTAAAACAAAACACAAACACTCGAGTCAGGATTAACATTCTTATATCAATAAATCCAACTCAAGTGAAACATCAACTGAAATACAAGTAACTCAAAGGATGTTTGGGATAACCATCCTCTAAGAATTCATAGAACTATCCACTATGTAGAAATATACACTATTAACAACCAAACGTCATTATAACACCGTGGTCATTTCAAAATAATTTATGCTTCAAAACCAAAATATCATTTCCATTTCAAATATATCTATTTCCAAATTATAGCGCTTTCAAAGTTGCAACACTTTCAAAACCCAAAAACACTTTGAAATCATAACTTCCACCACTTAAACAGTTTATATATTAATAGTAGTATATAAAATAAAACATTTTATAAAATAAAATAGTTTATATTAAAATAATTACTGTATTAAAGTAGTTTATATCAAAAATAGTTTTATATTAAAATAGTGTGTACATATATATATATATGTATGTATGTATGTATGTATTAAATAATTTATAAAGTAAAATATTTATAGTTTCCTCCAATTTCACAAAATCAATTTAAATCAACTCAAATTCCAGATTCAAATTTAATTAAATCTCAATTCATCAATTTCCGTTCAATTCAATTTCCAAATAAAAAATTTCAAATTATATTGATTTCAAATGCAGATTTGAACCACAAAATAAACCATTTAAATTCCAATATATTTCAAAGCATTAAATATTCAACGTTTTCAAAACTAAATTTAATAGTTTCATATAGATCTTGATTTAACTTCATTATTATTTAGTCTTGAAATATTCACTTAATAAATTCAATATTATTTAAATAACCTTAAATTACATTTTACTGAATGTTTCCTTCAATTTATTTAAACGTGAAATATTCATTAAATTACTTAAATCAAAATCAAGTTATAAAATCATATCTTTAAATTTCAAATTCGATGAGTTTCAAATCAATTTAATTAAATAAAATTCTTAATTAAATACGGTTTCAAATAAATTTAAATTTTTCTTCCCAGCCTTATTTATAAAAATCATTATAAATCTATCTTAAAATAAAATTTCAAAACTAACTTATAACCTTAAAATTTCAACATATAAATTTAAAATTTAAAATTTTAAACCCTTATAAGATAATATGTATATAATGTCTTAAAATCAATATGTATTAAAACTAAGATATTCATTTCAAAACCTTGGAAATTATTTTTAAAATATATATACACCAAAGGTGTCTGTATATAATTTTTTATCCTATGGTCAAGTGATACAGATATTTATCATTTCAATCCGTAATTTAAAATATATGCGGGTATATATCATTTCAACCCGCAATCCCAAATTCAATTCAATCAAAATCGCTTGGGTTTATCATTTCATCCCATAACGATTTTCCCCTATTCTACAGATCGTTCGGGTATGTATCATTTCAACCCATAGGGAATTCTGCACTAACAGGGAACTTGCAGAGTGAGAATATATATGATAAAATAATAATATAACAGGCATATATCATCAATTATTAGATAAAATATAAACAACAGGGTATGGTGTCATATTCCACCGGTGAACAGTTACAGATAATAGCATATAAATAGCAACATAAATAACAACAGCATTTTTCAATTGTCATTTCAAATTGAAATCAAATTTAATAAATATAAGAACGCTAATCATAAGTGATTGCTCACCTTCTAGGCTAGAGAGGAGATAGACAACATAACAGGCTACGATTTAAATTACGAAATGACCAATCCAAATGACGATTTTCAAAACTAGTCGAATTGGCGCGAATTCAACGAACAACCGAGCTTATAATAGGAATTGATGAAAACGGATCGATCGGGTTGATAGAAATGGAATATATATATATATATTATATTCATTTTCAAATCAATGTTAATTTAAAGACATATTAAATTAAATACATATATTTCAAAATCATTGGTTTGAATAAAACGCATAAATAAAACAACATATCTACATAATATAATTTGAAATAAAATATATATCTACCTTTCAACTATTAACATTAACGTGAGTACGACATATTATATATAAATATAATAACCTATGTATTTTAAACAAACAAATCTAATATATAATAAAACGCTGTACACTTATATAATAAAAAGTTGTACTTATATATTCTACTGTAACAAGTATACAACTTAATATATTATCAAATAGCAAACAAAGCTTATCATTATATTTCTTTGGCAAAACAACAAACAAGATTTCCAGAAAAAAATAAGGTATATATACAGAGAAAATAAGATGTATATATAATACATAAATTCTAACATATGCAAATTTTATTTTGAAATCTTATACAATAAAACAAACGCAACACTTAAAACATAACTTACATTTATATGAACTTTTATATACGGCTATTATAACTTCCCATCATACCATTTTATAATATACATACATATATATATATATATATATATATATATATATATATCAATAAAACAATTACCCTACAAAGTATACATATACTAACCCACTAACTCCCCATATATGTACAAACAGCTATATATAACTCATGTAAATTTATACAAATAACCAACAGATTCAAACTTTTTTAAAAGTAATATACATATATATAGTACATTTTTTTCGTTAGTCATACGAAGAGAGGTATTAGGCCGAAAGTTCAAGATATAATATATAGATATATATTACCTTATTATAAAATTTCCGAAATCTAACATATTATATGTAAATACTATAAATATATATAACAAACAAATTGACACACAGTTGCCCTAAAAAATGCAGAGAAAAAATAAACATATATACCATACTGTATATATAAATGCTAACCTATACGAACACATATATGCGAGCATTCATATATATATAAACTGTTAAAATCATGTACATTAATATAAAATATAAATATTCATGAATATCTTATCAAACCCATATCCAACATCATCACAAAATCTGGGAAAAATATATTATCATAGTTTGGATAAATAATATACACTACAAGAAAATTAGCTTTTGGTAGCAAAAATTGGTGGCGTTTGAATGTAAATGCAACTAATAATATTTTACCTTATTATATAAATGTAACAAAAAAATATTTCACTTCCCCCTTTATAAAAAAAATCCGTGTTTTCCCACATAAACGTAACCCAAAAGTTTACCGCCTTGTTATTCCTTTGCTACTTAGAAAAATTCAACTCTTTCCCCTAAATAAGCAACCCTAAATCAAATACGTTCCCCAATCCAAATTTGTAATGCTTAGTTGTTCCAATCCATGATAAGGAGGCGACTTCTAGAAGCAACAAGGCTGCCTTCGATTCCCATTCGAAAGAATCTCGAATGATCCATATTTACCGTAGTAATCTCTACTCAAGCTTCCTTCTTCTTTATTTACTTGTAATCTTTACTCGAATTATCTGTATTGTTGAATTCGTTATTGAATTCATTGCGCGTACCATGAATTTGGATTTTAACCAGTCAAGACTCTTCTATTGTTGAACTCATTATGCGTAAAATTCAGATAAACAAATCTAGCTGTTGATAAGTTTCCAACTCTTTGGTGTTGCAATAGGATTAACAAGCACTTTGGTGAAAATGAGTAAGTTTCCAGCTCTTGATGCATGAATATGATAACGACTATGAAGATGTTTTCTTCCAATGGAAAATGTTTAAGCAAAAGTTTTAGACATTTAAAATTAAGCCTGTGGTGCTTAAGCACCATTAAGCGATGCAACAAATTCTATTAAGCTTTGTAGTGTTTGATCACTAAATTTTGGTTGCAATGGATGCGTTGATATCCAAGACTTCTTGTCTTATTATAGCATAGGGAATTTCCATCTTGCTGAAAAAGTCAGTTATCGTTCCTAATTATTTTATTCTTGGTGTTTTGACATATGCACATTTTTGTCTGTTATATACAAGTACTACTTGCAAACCTAGTACAGTATTATAACTTGCTGTGTTGCTTCTTTCTCATTTTATTTGACCTATAATGTGAAAAAATAACATCTTGTATTGTCTTTGTTGGTTTGTATAAACCCAATAATAGAAAATGTTTTTTATTTATATAATGGCTCCAAACACAGTGTTTTAAGTTTATAAATACCTGCATTTTGTTTGGCTACCACAACACCATTTGATACCGCTTCTAACAGATTTTTATTATTCGGACATGGAAAAGAAATGATCTATCACATTTCGTTAGGTAATATTTTCAGTATCACAAAATATATAACATGTAGCCGATGAAAACCAAATATTATTAGTGTTACATAAAGTCTAACAAGGGTTTTAGAAAGTTTTCTCTATCTTTAAGCTTCACGGATCAAATGTTAGGAAAATAGACACAAACTGTAGCTGGTTTAACGCATGTACATAGTCAAAAAATTTAAAATATCAAATCAAGGGTTGAGGTAAAAGGACTATAATTTTTATCAGTTTTCAACAAAGCGTACATTAAAATTTGGCTGCCCTATTTATCACCTACCTCACATTGACTCAAATTACTTTTGATTATTGCTTCAGCTATATATCTTCGCCTTAAAATATCCATTATTTAATATTTGTTTAAGAAGGTGTTTTAGTTTATGACTTCTACTCTGTCGCTTTGTTTACTTCGTATGAACATATCCAAACAACTTATAGTCTGCCATTTAAAATATCATTAGCGGTAATTAGTTGTTCATTTTCTATTCTCACCCTTGCTTCATTACAGTTAAACATTACCAAGCTAAAGTCTCATCCATATTCATATGACAGCAATATGAAAGTATCACATTAATTGAAATAATCGTCAAATTCTTAATTTTTTTTTCCAGTTAACTATCCTATTCACTAGACACCAAGTAGTTGTATTTCAATCATAACCATTTTGATTCACTATTACAAAATATACATATTCATATCAAAAAATCTCAATATTAAGCAAAATAAGCATTATAGATAAATTAGTTAATTGAAAATGATTCACTGTTACAAAATATAACTAGAGATGAAGGAAAACCATTTTGATTTGGTTGGTAGCAGAAATCGCAGTGGTAAGATTTCTTATGTCTACTTTTGTCGTATACTGTTTTGGACATTTGAGATGAACAAACTAGTGGTTGCATTTTCTTTTGGAGGTATCCACTATACCGAGTGTTGATTTCCAGTGGAAAACATGTCTGTGAACTCTTTGAAAAATAATTTGTTGCAAACTGGAAGAATTGTTTATGTTTTTCTTTTTCGTTTTTCCATGCCATTCTTTTTTTTTCGCATGAGATTATTTGTGTGATAAATGATGTATGCGCTATCTTCCACAGTTCTCTAATTTATTTAAAATTGTTTATGATTTCAGTTAAGTTGAAGAAGAAAAGCATGTGCACTGCACATCTTGTCAATAAGTCAAATGAATATATTGCCTTCAAGGTCAGCAACATCCACATCTCTCGTTATGCTATCATTGTCACAAATATTGTATTGTAAATTTTGAACTATTTAAGGCACACTTAATCGTGTTCTCGTTTTGAAGTTGACAAATAATTATATCTATAGTATCTTAGCATTTCAAACAACCCTTTTAATTTTTTTTTTCTTTAAACTATTCAGACTGAAAATGCGATAACGATAAACTTACTATTATATCAGTATGAATCTTGTCTATTTTCTTGTATTCTTTTGTCTAACATAAGCATTCATGTTTTTTGATCAAAACCACATCTCCAAAGAGGTATTCTGTTAAACCAAATAGTGGTGTCATTTTACCAAGATCATTGTGCGATTTTATAGGTAACCATTTGGGAACTGCTTATATTCATATAGAAAATATTTATCACTTCTTGAATATTTGTTCGATCACTTAGGGTTTATTTTCTAGTACTTTCAAGATGCACTACTACAATGTTTCATAACTATTTAGTTTTCTTGATTTATCATGTTCATGCATCCCCTACCTTGTTCTTGCCTTGCTTAGGATAGAATTTATGAGTGGGTAATATGCCATATGCGTTGCATAGACTTTAAGAAACTGTCTAAATCACTGCACTAGCTCTTACGTTTATATATATATATATATACATATATATATATATATATATATATTTCTAGAATATTAAACATGTTTAATTACTGTCCTAGAAACTCAATTAAGGTACAAGGTGTTTTGTATGGAGAATACCTTTTTATTTTAAAATTAGTGCATAACCGTATATAAATTAGTGGTTTGGAAAAGCACATATTCAACAGATTTGCATGGAGCGGGTTATCGATTTTAAACACTTTAGTTTTCTACTTTTCAAGAAACCAGTATCAGGATCACAACATAGTGGAAGTTAAAGTTTATTTTAATGATTAGAAACCAGTATCAGAATCATGACAAATCCACTCTTGTCTAAATTACATTGTATTAAGTAGTTGAGGTGCCACAGTAGCAGAATTATTTCCAATTTTTTGTAATATATTTACTGAAATAAAAATTTATGGCAACATTTTCTATCATGCGTAATTGTAAATTGCCAATTTCTATGCAAGCAATGAAGACTACTCCACCAGATGTGCAATTAAAAGATAAATTTTTAGTCCAAAGTATACTCGTTCCATACGGAAGTGCGGATGTGGACACCACACCTGGCATGGTAATAAAACCGATTAATGTTAATATCTATAACCTAGCTCTGTATTTAACCTTTTATTTCTTAATAGTTCTCAAAAGATAATGGAAGATATATCGAAGAAAAGAAGTTAAGGGTTTTTCCTGTTAGCCCACCTCAATCTCCAGTATTACAACAAGTTAATCGAACATTGAATGAAGAATCAAAAATGAATCTGCGTATGTGAAAGAAGCATCCTTTTTAAAAGTACAAGCACCAATAAGTGGAATTGAGACTTTACCTCCATCATATGTAACTAATTAATTTAATGTATAAAATGCATCATCATTATATGCATTACAAAAAACATTACTAGTTATATAAATGAATAAGGGAAGAAATTAAATGAAATATTGTTTTTGTTTTTAAAAGGAAGAAATAATATTTACCAAAGGAAATTTATTTTTCAAAGAGATGCTTTATTTTTGTTTTGTTTGTTTGGCTTTTCAAAATTTTTTTTATGTTTTTTTTTTAATTTTTGAATTTTCAAAAAAAAATAAATATGTTTTTGAAAAGAAAAGAAGACTTTTGTTTATTTTATTTTTTATAGAATTATGTTTAAAGTTTTGTAAATGCCAAGTGTTTTAGTAGTCAGATGGAGGAGTGGAGATATGCAATGATGAAGTTTTGCTGGGCATAGGTGTATTAACAGAGGGAAAATGGGAGTTCAGAGATGTTATGTGTAGAGGTGTAGCAGTTGGAAGTGGTGGTGGATTGATGATGAGGTGGTGATGAGGTATGTCAGAGGCAGTAGTGTGCTGTGATGATAGAAGGCTGTACGTCAATGGATGGTAGAGTGATTGTTCGGAATTATGGTGAGGAAGTGATGTATGCATGTATGTTGTTGTATGGTGGTAGGCAAGTAGTGTGTAGGGGCATATTATGCAGTGTTTTGGGTATGGTTTTGCAACTGCCGTGATGTGGAGCAAGACGATGTTTGAAAGTTTAGGGAGGTGGTCAATTATTGCGACCGTGTCTGGTTTGTAGGCAGAACTGTGTGTATCACTGTAGAGGGGTGATGATGAATGGGTAGAGGTGAATATATGTAACGACCCGGAATTTTGGGCAGTAACAATTTAATAGTCTGTGTTAATAATTTAATTGGTTTAATAGTTTTCTTTATAATTTTAGTTTGAATTGGATAATTTAATCTTTTAAAGGTTGATAAATTTTTTTTCTGGAAATATTGATAAGATTGTCTGTCAAAGCTAATAAATATTTATTCTATTTATAATATATATAATTGATATATATTGTAAATAGAAGAGCTTTTGTTTTAAATTAAGATTTATTTAAAAATTGTAACATATATGTATGTATATGTTATAGTTAGATATTGTTTTGAAATTTAATTTTAATCCATTAATAATTTACATATGAATGAATATGGTAATCTAAAGTTTTGTTTTATATTTTCAAAAGTTAATTTAAAAATTAATTCATTTGTTTTCAAAATATAAGAATTGTTATTTATTTTACATATGATAGTTTAAATAAGTTTTATGTTTGTTTTTAAAATGGATATGAATGTATAAAAAACAAATGTTTTAGATTTTTAAATACATATATTAGAATTACTTGCATTTTTACTAGTGTTAGAATATTTCTTTTAAAGGCAAACCTATATTTATTTATAAAGCAAATTTAATTAGTAAATTATATATACATTTAAAAACTAAGTAAAATTAATTTCAAAACACTTAAGTAACATGTGTAATTATGTTAGCACAACTATATGACATTTGTAACACAATTAAGTATAATTGAGACAAGTGCATATTCTTAAAACAAAAAAAAATGTCTTCATCTTTTATATACATAACATTTCATTTTCTTTAATTTTCTTCCTTTCAAAACATCAATGGCTAACACAGAAAATTCACTACAAACCTGAAAATCAATATCTGCAATTTATTATCTACAAACTACAACTTCAATCTTCAACCTGCAAAATCTCTGCAATTCAACAAACCTGCATTTCATGATGAAATCTGCAAATCTTCAACTTGCATCCAAATAAAGATCAACCTGCAAATGAAGATCTGCACTTTCAATCTTTTAAAGCATCATTTAGAAGGCATTTACAACAGCATGCATGCAAAAGTATTTTTCAGATTTATGATAATTCAAACCTGGAACAAGTATTCAAGCCTGTTCTGCATATTTCATCTACAGGTGAGTGAACTTCTTTTAAAAACAGTTTGAAATTGGTTTAATCTTTAATGCATGTTAAATCTTTGAATTGATATTGGTATTGCATGGAAATCACTCAGTTTTATTTATTGAATTTATTATTATATTTATATATGCAAATATATGACTGTATATGTTGATGTTCTTCTCTGTTTTGAAGAAAAAAAACTGTGACTTTTGTTTCAAAAATCAAAATTTCCCAAAATGGTCTATATTAGCTTTGAGTATATGAACGAAGTTTGCTTGAAAATGTGTAACGAAGATCACAAAAATAGATCTATGATTTCTAATATAACAGATAAGTGTTGATATGAGGTTAACAGTAAAACTAAGATATTTGGAAAAAAATTAACTATCTTAAAATCTGTATTTAATTGCATGTATGTAATCTTGGTAGGAAATCTTGAATTTGGATATGTAAATTGGGATTTTTAGTTAAGTATTCATTGAGAAATTTGGGTTTGAGTGTTATTGGGGATTTTATAGATTTCTGATTATCTGTACATTTATTTAATTCGATACTTGGACTGAAGCTTATTCGTAGGATGTAGATGTTAGGAAAATTACAAAAGAATTTTTATATTGGTTGCATTGATGGGAATTTGTGCGAGTAGGGTTTAGTGGGTGTTAGGTTTCGGTTTGGTTGAAGATGTTTTCGCGTCGAACATTAGTGGGATTTCGGTGATCGCGCATGGGGGATAATGAAGCTCATATCGTAGCGGTGCTATGGAGGGAACGGCATGGTTCATGGGTAAGGAGTTCGTCGGTGGTGGGTTGGGTTTCTGTGACGATAGTTTCTGCAGTTTTTGATTTTAGGTACGAATTTTTGATCCATGTTCGTTTTGTTGGATCTGGGTTCTCCTTCATGCATGCGTATGGTTTTGGGATTATGGGGGATCGTCGCGATGGTCAGTAGGCGTCGGCGGTGGAGGTGCATGTGCACCGTGCTTCGTGTGCACAGTTTGGGTCGCTGGAGTGTTCGCGTTGGGGAAGATAAGGTCGACTCGGGTGGAACTCGCGCGTGACTCGGGGTGACTCGAAGTGGAGTTTGTGGGTTTTGCTTCGGGGTAGGCACGGGGATGTGGGGGTTTGTCTCGGGTTGGGTTGGTGGTGATTTGTAGTTGGATCTGTAGTGATGATTAATGTAAACCTGACTTATGTTGAATAAAGAAACTAAGCATCATTCTATGAACAAGTTGTATAAAAGAATCAATATACTAAGTAAATTTGTTAGCTTGAAAATGTAAATCAAACCCTTAAATGTGATATTGGAATTTATTTTAAAGTTAAAATATTTGAGATGTTTATTTTGAAAGTAATTCAACTTAATTAAATTTTGAATTTTTATTTAAAGAAGTGTTTTTGAATTTAAATACTAAATCAAAGTTTAAGTAAATTGTTAAGTAATGATTTAAAAGGTTCAATTTATATTGAAGTTGAAAAGTTTAAATTAGTTAATCAAAGTATTTGATTCTAAATGCATTATTTTAAAATAAGGTAAATATTATGATTTTGGAAAACCAAATTGAATAGTTTGTTTAAGTTGTTAAAATTTGATTTAAATTCAAATAATTTGTTTATGGAAATAAATAAGGTTAGATTATTTGGATATAAATTTAAGAATACTTCATAATTGGATGTTTTGAAAAAAAATTAATTAAGAATAATGTTTTCTTAATTAATTAAGGATTTTAAATTATAAGATGTTAATTAATTGTTTAATTAATTTTAAATAATTAGTTAATTATTTATTAAATTTTAAATAATCACTTAATTATGGATTAATTAAGTATAATAACTTGATAAAGTAATTAATGATGAACTGTTGAATGTAATTAAGGAAGTTAATTACTTATGGAAGTAATTAATGATAATTACTCACGGAGTAATTAGTTGAAGTGATTATTGGTTAATTACTTAATAATATAAATTAAAAATTAATTAATATAACTGTTTTAAAGATAATTAATTATGAAGTAATTAATTAAAGGGTTAAGGATTAGTTAATAATGGAATTAATTATTTAAGAAAGTAATTAAGATTCATTAATGGAAGTAATTAGGAATAATTACTTATGTAAAGTAATTAAGAGTTAATTACTTAATTATTTGGTTAAAGAATCAATGTGATTAATTAATTAATGAATTTAACTTAAGGTTAATTACTAAGTGCAATTAATTTAAATTGTAATTAATTAATAAAGTAATTAATTAAGGATTTATTTAGTACTTAATGAAGTAATTAAGGATTAATTAATTGAATTAATTAATCAAGGATTAAAATAATGAAATTAGAATTTAATTAATTTAGTTAAGTAATTACAAATTGTTAATACTAATTATGATTAATGAGTCGATTAATTATAAGTTAATTAGTTAATCAAAGTATTAATAAGGATCATTAATGAATGTGATTAATGATATTAATCAAGGTTGATTAATATAAGTAATTAATTTAAATGTGATTAATTAATTGTAATTAATTAATAATTAATGTAATTAATTATAGTTAATTAATTAATGAATGATCATTAATTATTGTAATTAGTGATAGTAATTAAAGGGTTAATTACTGAATATGGTTAATAACAATTACTTGAATGTAATTAAATATAATTAATCAAGGAAGATTAATTAGTGAAGATCATTAGAGATGATTGATTAATTTATTTGGAATAATAATTAATGAAGAAGGATTTTAGTAATCCAATTGATTAAGGGATAATCAATTCTGATTTGGATGTTTGCTTAATATGAGTTGATTGATTAATATTGGTAAATTAATTGATATTGAATGATCAATATTTGGATGAATGAATGATATTGAGTGATTGGTTGATATTAGATGTTGATTGATATTGGTTGATACTGGATATCTCTGTTATGTGATATGCTGCTTTGGGAAGATGAATGTTAGTATGAATTATCTGTTAGGATAATATAATTCATCTATCTGTTTATATATCATCCTGAATATAAGTTAAACTGTTTAAACCCTTAAGTACAACTTGGACATTAAAATGGCGTTTGGTTTCGGTGAGACCGGGATCGGGTTTCCATATTTGGAATCCGAAAACCACATCGATTCCAATTAAACGTTAGGTCGTTAATCCAATTGGAGTAAGTGAAGACTCGAGGTGTAAGGGCTGTACGTCAGTATAACTCTGTGGGTGATTCCGTAATGAGTTTGACGGAATAGTGCTTATAGATTCGAGATGGTGATTTAGAGTGCAAGGGCTATGGTCGTTGACTCTGAGGGTGATTCCAATAATGAGTGCAACGAGATAGTGCCTTCGGTTTCGTTCGAACCCGGAACGAACTTGTATGGATTGAATGCTTTCAGCACATCGTCAGGTGGACGATGAGCATTCTAAGATAGATATGTCCTATAAAGGTAATCGTAACCTCAAGCCTCATCAACCGGGAATGGCTAAAACAGGGGAGGTGCAGCAAGGCTTCGTGGGTAGCTCCCACTGGAGAGCAAGATTATCCCTATCTAGAGGTCCCTTTCTATTTCGACTTAGTGTGTGGTTGGTCGCGCCAACTACGGGTTGTCTTGTTCGGGACTGTCCGGTAAGGGATGGTTCCGGCCTTGTGTTGCAGGGGAGTTAGGGTGGCTCCTCGGTACGTTGATCTAGGCCACGTACTGTGACGGGCGGTACCCCAATAGCCTTGCCATTGTTGGAAACCCATTTTCCCTACGAGACCCTACGGTTTTGATTGTATTACCCACTTTTATGGCTAGTAGCTGGAATTTAATGAATGTAACAATTTCGGCTATTTCTTATTTACTTGAAAACCCTAGACACTATTATAATATCACTAGATTTCCTATCAAATGTTTTGGTTAGCGTAAGGTAAAAACTTTTCCATGTTTATGTGTGGGAAGTCTTACGTGATACCTTTTCTTCCCAAAGGTTTTTTAAAGTTAAGCAATTTCAACCCGTTTACTCACACCAGACCCCTGTCTGACCCGAGTGTTTATTTTCTGTTTTATTAAACTCTTGGGTACTCATATTATGTATGAGTAGTCAAGTGATCAGGTTAGCTTGACGAATTCCGGAGAAGTTATGGAGCAAGAGGCTTCGACGTGTAGATTTATATTGATTCCGCTGTGTATGTTATATCTGTTTCTCTTGTATACTTGAGTTGTATAATTAGACAGAAGTTTATAACTGTCTATTATCTGTTGTTTAAGTTGTGTACTCTGATGTAATGAAATACTATGTAATATTTTATGTGATTTATTATATTTTATTCGTTCCGTTGTGAGTTCTCTGATGATATTATGTTTCTTCTTTCTCTTTCTTTCTTCTTCTATCCCTTTTTTTTCTTCAAGATGACGTGATTTTCTGGGAGTAGAAAGTCGGGTCGTCACATTTGGTATCAGAGCATTAGGCTCTGAAGTGTGTCTTTCTTTAGGAAGCTTTAGGTTGAGTGAATACCTAGGCTCTATAGTAGTGTCTTTCTTGAGAGAGCGTACTTGTAATTTTTATATATAACTATATTTATATATATATATATATATATATATCTACCTAATAGGTTGGGTTATCTGTACGGATTTTCCAACATAAGTTTAGAGGTAGATGGAGTAGTGGTGTTTGTGGGTAACACAACTACCACAGATGGAAGAGGTTCCATATGTTTGAGGTTGGAAGTATTTGTCGAGACTGTAGACTTAATACCGTCTTGAGTAAGATTTGTAGTTGTAGTAAGGATTTCTCTGATATCCGAAGGAATTTTTTTTTTTTTTTGAAGATTCGAAGTTTATCTTTGAAGTGTGAGTTTGGATTTCGCTCGGGTAAGCGAATTTTTCTTGAGTTTGGATTTGTTGGAAGTGCAGGAGTAAGTAATGATATCCTGATAACTGCGTGATGAGATGCAGTATCCTTGGATATTTCTGAAGATGTTTTCTCTTGAAGCAGTTTTAGTAGTGGTTGAGGAGCAGTCTTTACCTGCCGCAGGGAAGATTTATATGTGTATAAGTTGTTTGGATCTCTAGCAAGGAGTTTGGCTGTTTTGGGATATGAGACTAAGGTCTATAAGTTGTTTCACTTCGGCATGGTCTCATTTGTCATTCCTTAAGGAGTGCGTGATGTTGATGCTTGGTTTGGAGTCCGAATTTCTTGAGAGGGTGTCTGCCATCTCGAAGGTTCTGTTGTGTGGTTTATTGAAAGTTTTGGTTTTGAGAAGCCTTTGGATCAGAAGTCTTGGTTAGCTGTGGTAGCAGTGCAGCTCGAAGTGTTCGGTGTGCTGTCGAGGAAATCTTTTAGCTTTGCAGTATCATCAAGGGAGGGTTTGAAAGCAGCAATGTAGTTTGTTTCTTCGATGATTCAAGAATCTTATTGGTTCTTCTATCAGCAGTCCGAGCAGGTGGTGAATGTTTTCTTAAAAAGTTAACCTGGGTTGGAAAAGTTTAAAGCTGTTCTAATTGGTAAAGAGAGGACAGTTTCTTTGGAATCCGAACTAGGTAAAATCGCAAAAGTGACTTGCGATTAGTTTGGAATTTATCTTGGGTGATCTGTTGTTTGAGACTGAGGATTCTCATGTGGAAGTAGGAGCTTCTGATATAATCTGGAATTTTTCAGCATCTGGAAGTTGAATTCCATACTGTTTTGGTTCCGGAAGTAATTTTGGTAGTTAGCCTGGAAATTGGATGGTTCTTGGAGAATGGAGAGTTGGTGTAGCAACTCAGATATTTTTGGAATTGGAATTGGACTGATATAGTTTTGGAATAGGATTCTGTTTTGAGGTTGTGTGACTGAGTCAGATGAGTCACTCAGATTTTTATGGATTTGAACAAGGTTTCCGAATTTAGTGGATAAGTTTGCATTCGTGTTCATCAGCAGTATTCTTATCTATTTCAGAATCAGAGTTGTGCAGCGGAAGCGAGATAGCTGCTGTGCAACGGAAGTTAGTTCTGTTTGCTATTGCTTGAGTGGTAGAGCTTGAGTTCTGGATTTCGATGGATTTTGGAAGACTTTTCTGTTAAATAGAATCCATAAACTGCTTTGCTTTAGTTTAGTTATTTCTGGAAGTATCAGCATAGACTGAGCTGATTGGAAGAGATTGGCAGTCTTGGATTGTCTGTTGAGTTACAGATATGAGATAAGGATTTTGGAATTTAAAGTTGGAGACTTCAGTGTTGTTAAAATTCTGTGGTTAGGAGAGAGCAGTAATTGGATAAGATTGGTTGGTTAGTGCTGAGGCATTTGAAGATTTATTATCTGTGTTTTGATAGGATAAGATTGAATTGCCAGTTTGGATAGCTGGAATTCATTGTGTATCACGTATCTCTGAGGGAATACGTGTATGATTCCTCAATTGGTTGTCGAATTTGTAGTTCAGTTGGAGTTGGAAATTGAGCTGGATTTGAGAGTAGTATGATGTTCTGTACAGATTGAAGGATCTAGAGATGAGTGGAGCTCTGGATTTTGGCTGTGTGGTTAGTTTGTTGGCTTTTGTAGACCGAGTCTCCCGGTGATTTATACTTGGGGAAACTCGAGATAGTATTAGAAACTTATTCTGATTTGTGTCAGGATAATTAGTTAGGTTTGTTTGATTGATTGATTACTATGGATGTTAGTAATTGGTTGTTAGGAATGCTTTGCTAATTTAAATTGAAATCTTTGCTGGGTTATTAAATTACCTTTGCTTTTAAATTTCGGGGACGAAATTCTTTTAAGGGGGAGGATTGTAACGACCCGGAATTTTGGGCAGTAACAATTTAATAGTCTGTGTTAATAATTTAATTGGTTTAATAGTTTTCTTTATAGTTTTAGTTTGAA
Organism: Allium cepa; assembly: GCA_030765085.1. Taxonomy (NCBI): domain Eukaryota; kingdom Viridiplantae; phylum Streptophyta; class Magnoliopsida; order Asparagales; family Amaryllidaceae; genus Allium; species Allium cepa. Next base: position 952,576,921 of record CM060937.1, read on the forward strand.
TTGGATAATTTAATCTTTTAAAGGTTGATAAAAAAATTTTCTGGAAATATTGATAAGATTGTCTGTCAAAGCTAATAAATATTTGTTCTATTTATAATATATATAATTGATCTATATTGTAAATAGAAGAGCTTTTGTTTTAAATTAAGATTTATTTAAAAATTATAACATATATGTATGTATATGTTATAGTTAGATATTGTTTTGAAATTTAATTTTGATCCATTAATAATTTACATATGAATGAATATGGTAATTTAAAGTTTTGTTTTATATTTTCAAAAGTTAATTTAAAAATTAATTCATTTGTTTTCAAAATATAAGAATTGTTATTTATTTTACATATGATAGTTTAAATAAGTTTTATGTTTGTTTTTAAAATGGATATGAATGTATAAAAAACAAATGTTTTAGATTTTTAAATACATATATTAGAATTACTTGCATTTTTACTAGTGTTAGAATATTTCTTTTAAAGGCAAACCTATATTTTTATAAAGCAAATTTAATTAGTAAATTATATATACATTTAAAAACTAAGTAAAATTAATTTCAAAACACTTAAGTAACATGTGTAATTATGTTAGCACAACTATATGACATTTGTAAGACAATTAAGTATAATTGAGACAAGTGTATATTCTTAAAAAAAAAATGTCTTCATCTTTTATATACATAACATTTCATTTTCTTTAATTTTCCTCCTTTCAAAACATCAATGGCTAACACAGAAAATTCACTACAAACCTGAAAATCAATATCTGCAATTTATTATCTACAAACTACAACTTCAATCTTCAACCTGCAAAATCTCTGCAATTCAACAAACCTGCATTTCATGATGAAATCTGCAAATCTTCAACTTGCATCCAAATAAAGATCAACTTGCAAATGAAGATCTGCACTTTCAATCTTTTAAAGCATCATTTAGAAGGCATTTACAACAGCATGCATGCAAAAGTATTTTTCAGATTTATGATAATTCAAACCTGGAACAAGTATTCAAGCCTGTTCTGCATATTTCATCTACAGGTGAGTGAACTTCTTTTAAAAACAGTTTGAAATTGGTTTAATCTTTAATGCATGTTAAATCTTTGAATTGATATTGGTATTGCATGGAAATCACTCAGTTTTATTTATTGAATTTATTATTATATTTATCTATGTAAATATATGACTGTATATGTTGATGTTCTTCTCTGTTTTGAAGAAAAAAAACTGTGACTTTTGTTTCAAAAATCAAAATTTCCCAAAATGGTCTATATTAGCTTTGAGTATATGAACGAAGTTTGCTTGAAAATGTGTAATGAAGATCACAAAAATAGATCTATGATTTCTAATATAACAGATAAGTGTTAATATGAGGTTAACAGTAAAACTAAGATATTTGGAAAAAAATTAACTATCTTAAAATCTGTATTTAATTGCATGTATGTAATCTTGGTAGGAAATCTTGAATTTGGATATGTAAATTGGGATTTTTAGTTAAGTATTCATTGAAAAATTTGGGTTTGAGTGTTTTTGGGGATTTTATAGATTTCTGATTATCTGTACATTTATTTAATTCGATACTTGGACTGAAGCTTATTCGTAGGATGTAGATGTTAGGAAAATTACAAAAGAATTTTTATATTGGTTAAATTGATGGGAATTTGTGCGAGTAGGGTTTAGTGGGTGTTAGGTTTCGGTTTGGCTGAAGATGTTTTCGCGTCGAACATTAGTGGGATTTCGGTGATCGCGCATGGGGGAAAATGAAGCTCATATCATAGCGGTGCTATGGAGGGAACGGCATGGTTCATGGGTAAGGAGTTCGTCGGTGGTGGGTTGGGTTTCTGTGACGATAGTTTCTGCAGTTTTTTATTTTAGGTACGAATTTTCGATCCACGTTCGTTTTGTTGGATCTGGGTTCTCCTTCATGCATGCGTATGGTTTTGGGATTATGGGGGATCGTCGCGATGGTCAGTAGGCGTCGGCGGTGGAGGTGCATGTGCACCGTGCTTCGTGTGCACAGTTTGGGTTGCTGGAGTGTTCGCGTTAGGGAAGATAAGGTCGACTCGGGTGGAACTCGCGCGTGACTCGGGGTGACTCGAAGTGGAGTTTGTGGGTTTTGCTTCGGGGTAGGCACGGGGATGTGGGGGTTTGTCTCGGGTTGGGTTGGTGGTGATTTGTAGTTGGATCTGTAGTGATGATTAATGTAAACCTGACTTATGTTGAATAAAGAAACTAAGCATCATTCTATGAACAAGTTGTATAAAAGAATCAATATACTAAGTAAATTTGTTAGCTTGAAAATGTAAATCAAACCCTTAAATGTGATATTGGAATTTATTTTAAAGTTAAAATATTTGAGATGTTTATTTTGAAAGTAATTCAACTTAATTAAATTTTGAATTTTTATTTAAAGAAGTGTTTTTGAATTTAAATACTAAATCAAAGTTTAAGTAAATTGTTAAGTAATGATTTAAAAGGTTCAATTTATATTGAAGTTGAAAAGTTTAAATTAGTTAATCAAAGTATTTGATTCTAAATGCATTATTTTAAAATAAGGTAAATATTATGATTTTGGAAAACCAAATTGAATAGTTTGTTTAAGTTGTTAAAATTTGATTTAAATTCAAATAATTTGTTTATGGAAATAAATAAGGTTAGATTATTTGGATATAAATTTAAGAATACTTCATAATTGGATGTTTTGAAAAAAATTAATTAAGAATAATGTTTTCTTAATTAATTAAGGATTTTAAATTATAAGATGTTAATTAATTGTTTAATTAATTTTAAATAATTAGTTAATTATTTATTAAATTTTAAATAATCACTTAATTATGGATTAATTAAGTATAATAACTTGATAAAGTAATTAATGATGAACTGTTGAATGTAATTAAGGAAGTTAATTACTTATGGAAGTAATTAATGATAATTACTCACGGAGTAATTAGTTGAAGTGATTATTGGTTAATTACTTAATAATATAAATTAAAAATTAATTAATATAACTGTTTTAAAGATAATTAATTATGAAGTAATTAATTAAAGGGTTAAGGATTAGTTAATAATGGAATTAATTATTTAAGAAAGTAATTAAGATTCATTAATGGAAGTAATTAGGAATAATTACTTATGTAAAGTAATTAAGAGTTAATTACTTAATTATTTGGTTAAAGAATCAATGTGATTAATTAATTAATGAATTTAACTTAAGGTTAATTACTAAGTGCAATTAATTTAAATTGTAATTAATTAATAAAGTAATTAATTAAGGATTTATTTAGTACTTAATGAAGTAATTAAGGATTAATTAATTGAATTAATTAATCAAGGATTAAAATAATTAAATTAGGATTTAATTAATTTAGTTAAGTAATTACAAATTGTTAATACTAATTATGATTAATGAGTCGATTAATTATAAGTTAATTAGTTAATCAAAGTATTAATAAGGATCATTAATGAATGTGATTAATGATATTAATCAAGGTTGATTAATATAAGTAATTAATTTAAATATGATTAATTAATTGTAATTAATTAAGAATTAATGTAATTAATTATAGTTAATTAATTAATGAATGATCATTAATTATTGTAATTAGTGATAGTAATTAAAGGGTTAATTACTGAATATGGTTAATAACAATTACTTGAATGTAATTAAATATAATTAATCAAGGAAGATTAATTAGTGAAGATCATTAGAGATGATTGATTAATTTATTTGGAATAATAATTAATGAAGAAGGATTTTAGTAATCCAATTGATTAAGGGATAATCAATTCTGATTTGAATGTTTGCTTAATATGAGTTGATTGATTAATATTGGTAAATTAATTGATATTGAATGATCAATATTTGGATGAATGAATGATATTGAGTGATTGGTTGATATTAGATGTTGATTGATATTGGTTGATACTGGATATCTCTGTTATGTGATATGCTGCTTTGGGAAGATGAATGTTAGTATGAATTATCTGTTAGGATAATATAATTCATCTATCTGTTTATATATCATCCTGAATATAAGTTAAACTGTTTAAACCCATAAGTACAACTTGGACATTAAAATGGCGTTTGGTTTCGGTGAGACCGGGATCGGGTTTCCATATTTGGAATCCGAAAACCACATCGATTCCAATTAAACGTTAGGTCGTTAATCCAAGTGGAGTAAGTGAAGACTCGAGGTGTAAGGGCTGTACGTCAGTATAACTCTGTGGGTGATTCCGTAATGAGTTTGACGGAATAGTGCTTATAGATTCGAGATGGTGATTTAGAGTGCAAGGGCTATGGTCGTTGACTTTGAGGGTGATTCCAATAATGAGTGCAACGAGATAGTGCCTTCGGTTTCGTTCGAACCCGGAACGAACTTGTATGGATTGAATGCTTTCAGCACATCGTCAGGTGGACGATGAGCATTCTAAGATAGATATGTCCTATAAAGGTAATCGTAACCTCAAGCCTCATCAACCAGGAATGGCTAAAACAGGGGAGGTGCAGCAAGGCTTCATGGGTAGCTCCCACTGGAGAGCTAGATTATCCCTGTCTAGAGGTCCCTTTCTATTTCGACTTAGTGTGTGGTTGGTCGCGCCAACTACGGGGTTGTCTTGTTCGGGACTGTCCAGTAAGGGATGGTTCCGGCCTTGTGTTGCAGGGGAGTTAGGGTGGCTCCTCGGTACGTTGATCTAGGTCACGTACTGTGACGGGCGGTACCCCAATAGCCCTGCCATTGTTGGAAACCCATTTTCCCTACGAGACCCTACGGTTTTGATTGTATTACCCACTTTTATGGCTAGTAGCTAGAATTTAATGAATGTGACAATTTCGGCTATTTCTTATTTACTTGAAAACCCTAGACACTATTATAATATCACTAGATTTCCTATCAAATGTTTTGGTTAGCGTAAGGTAAAAACTTTTCCATGTTTATGTGTGGGAAGTCTTACGTGATACCTTTTCTTCCCAAAGGTTTTCTAAAGTTAAGCAATTTTAACCCGTTTACTCACACCAGACCCCTGTCTGACCCGAGTGTTTATTTTCTGTTTTATTAAACTCTTGGGTACTCATATTATGTATGAGTAGTCAAGTGATCAGGTTAGCTTGACGAATTCCGGAGAAGTTATGGAGCAGGAGGCTTCGACGTGTAGATTTATATTGATTCTGATGTGTATGTTATATCTGTTTCTCTTGTATACTTGAGTTGTATAATTAGACATAAGTTTATAACTGTCTATTATCTGTTGTTTAAGTTGTGTACTCTGATGTAATGAAATACTATGTAATATTTTATGTGATATATTATATTTTATTCATTCCGCTGTGAGTTCTCTGATGATATTCTGTTTCTTCTTTCTCTTTCTTTCTTCTTCTATCCCTTTTTTTTCTTCAAGATGACGCGATTTTCTGGGAGTAGAAAGTCGGGTCGTCACAATATATGATAGCAGTAAGTTGTTGTTGTGGCTGTTGACAGTTGTGATTGGAGATTGTCACAGTGGTAATGGGTTATGTAATGAGGTTGGATGATATGATGCATAATGCAATGATGTGAATGGATGAATAAGGATGTAGATCAAGTGGGAGGTTACACTGTTATGGTAAAATGTGGGATAGTTGTGACAGTGAAGTGGGCTTGCGGCGATATTGCAGAGAAGTGTTGATCAGGGAGTTGACAGAAGTGGATGTGTGGTTAGCAGGAACGTGACAACAAGCAGGTAGCAAAAACAGTAGTATGAAGTGGATATTTTGGCTGAATGGCCAAAAGTAGTGGTATGTTATAGTATTTGGCAGCAGTATATTAGGAATTTTCTCAGTGATGTGCGTGTATGTGGTTGTATGATGTTAGACTTGATGGCTGCTATTGTGCACTTGAATGGAAGGTGTGGCAGTTAGGGGGATGGATTGATTTGACAGTGGAAAGTGGTGCACGGAAGTTGTTGTGAAGGTTTGCAGGGGAATGTTGTAGTGATGAAACTGCAAAGGTGGATGGTTTGTGGTTGAACTGTGTTAACAATGGCTAGAACTATGAAGTATGTTGTTTTGGTTGGATGATCAGAAGTGATGACAGTGAATTGTATGGTTTGTGAGCTGAAGTTGTGAGATGAGTTTCTTGTTGAAGAGGAGTATGGTGTACACTAATGTTGAAGAGGAGTATGGTGTAAACGTATGGTTAACCTTTTGTCTTGACACTAATGTTATGATATAGTGGTGATTATGTAATTGTTTTTGTTATTGTGGTTCATTGGATGTATTATTTTTGAATGTGTATGTGTTTATATATTACGTTATTGTATAAGTTTTGAAGTACTTGAATTGGAGGCGAAATCAGATGTAGTCGTGGAACAGCAGGCAATAAAATTGAAACATACGGTGGCGTAGAAAAAACGCCACCAAAAATTTTTTTTGTAGCGTTTAAAAAGCGCTACAGAATCAGAAATTATAGTAACTCAGATAATCTCTGTGGGCATTCAAAAAACACTGCAAAAAATAATAATAAGTGCGACAAAAAAATAAGATAGTAAAAGGCACCTTTTCGGTAGCGTTTCTTAAACGCTGTAAAAAATATGTTTAGTAACGTTTAAAAAACGCTGCCAAAAAGTCATTTATAGTGGTGTTAAAATAAATGCAACAAAAGATCATGAATTTTTAGTCGCATATTTTTTAGCGGCGTTTATCAAAACGCCATCAAAACTTTTTGTAGCGTTTTTTGAGCGCCACTAAAACTCAAATTTCTTATAGTGATATTGTATGTACTTATGGTCTAAAGTGTAACATATATATATATATATATATATATATATATATATATATTAATATAACTTGCATCCATATTATCAGAAAAGATGCAAGCTGGTAGCAATACGCCAAAGGAAGAAAAGGTTTCAGCCAAGGTGATGAAGGCTAGGGGTAGGTGGTGGAAGAGTAGCGGCCTAAAAGTGGTGGGGTTGCGAGCACTCGAGGCGGTTGCAGGCGAGGTTAGAGACCATGGGAAGCTTGGCAATATGGTGATAGATTGGGAGGTGCTGCATGAAAGAAGGATGACCGAACTGTAGGTGGAGGTGGCGAGGCCGGCGAGAGGATGGAGGCCGATGGTGGCCTGTGGTCGCGGCTGCCACGTTGAGAAGGTCGGTGGCCGGAGGAACGTGGTGATAGGTTCGGGTATGAAGTGGAAGGCCGCATGATCTATACGTGGGTGGAGGAGATGATATGCTGCGACCAAACAATTGAAAAAAGAAGGTAGAAAACGTTTAAAGAAAAAAGAAAATTGAAAATAAACTTACTGTGAAAATTTATGGAGGAGAAAGAACAATAACAGCCAAAAGCAGAAGTGTAAACGTACAGCTTATATAAACATTTTATATTTCGAAACTGACGGAAATAAAGGTAGCGAACCATCAATCCATTGAAAAGATGGAACGGTAGAAAGGAAAACGTCATGAAATAGTAAAAGACAGAGTTAGGTTTCGGGAAAGTTATGAAAGCAATTTATTTGATTCATTAAGCTGCACGTTCAAATTTGAAAAGACAAAGGAAAGCTAATAGTCACAATTTAGGGTACCGACATGACATACCGTTCATCATTTCCGTCACGTATCGAACCTCAAAATACAGAATTGAATATACTACAGAGATTAGCATGATGAGACGATCAAAACGGTATACAGATATTAGAGGTACGATCATCCTATCAAAAGTGGATAATCGGTACCGAAAATGCTGCTAACTTGCTAGAAATAAGATAAACGGGGCGATAGCTGTTCAAATTTGAAGAAACAAAATATGACATCTCACTCAGAAGATGGTTTACAAATTTATTATTTAAAAATATACAGGTTTGAAAAATATTTTATTACCATCAAATATTAACTGATTTGAATTGAAATAAAATTACACCATAAAATAAACCTCCATGTTATTAATTGAAAATTTACCATTTGCTATGTTTAAATAGACGTATTTCAAATATTAAATTTTCAATTCAAAATTTTATTATTTAAAATTTCACAAAAATTCAATTAATTACGTTAATAAAATTAATAAAATTTATGAATCGTTACACTAACGTAATGGGAAAGATCTCAAACTTTATTGTTCTTTATAGATTTATACTATACATTCATATTTTAAATCTGCATTTGAAACTAATATCTTCTATGGATCGATGTAAGCCAATAGAAACATCAACACTAATCCATTGTTTATCTTTATAGAGAAATACTACATAATCTTCTTCTCTAAGTGGATTTCCTCAGTGACGTTGCACCTTGAGGTTGTTGAGTTTATTTTCTTGGAATATTAATCTTAGATTGAAAAAAGTTTGTTTAACACTGCCTTTTAATGGTTCCCGGTTTACTTCTTGTCAATGAAAGGAAACAAATCTTATACATTATCCGAAAAGTAACTGTAGTCGAATCAAAGATAATGATTCTTTTTAAAGATAATGATCCATAAGAAAATATTGTTTAACATTTTCTTATTATGGTTCCCGATTTACTTCCTGCCAATGAATGGAAACAAATCCTATACATTATTCAAAGAAATAATTATAGTTGAATTAAAGATAATGATTCTCTTTAAAGACAATTATTCATACTTTATTTTTACCTTCCAACTCAGGATCCTAAAAAGTGTTGCATTTCCATCTTAATTTTTTTCCTTTAGTATGGGTTTATAAAACTTATACCTTTTAAGTCGCTTGGAATATTAATAAATTATTTGTTATTTATAGTGCCTCAATCTAGAAATATTTAGTAAGATGAAAACATAATTATATTAATCACCACATCTAGATTCAAGGCTTTACAAGAGGTATTTATCATGAATTTCAAGACATTCGATTACAATAACGTACGAACTTATTGATAAATTAATCTTCTTATGTCTAAAGGAATAATAATAATAAAATTTGTTCATATTAAAATTAGAAACTGAAATCTATTTAAATGATAGTATAATAAAAATATAAACAAGGAAAATCCAATAGTTTGAAATTTTAACTTTGCAAATTTATTTATTTTAAATTTATTTTTGATGCTTCAAATTTAGGTTCTTTAACATATTTTTTTTTGAAACTTTCTATAAGTAAAAGAATTCTAATAATTAATTTTTTCATAACTAATTTTTCGAAGACAATTTTTTATGCTAAATTCGAGAAAAGATAAAACTTTGAAATAATTTTAAAATATAACATTTTAGAATTATTTTTTAAAATTATATCATTTATTTAAGTTTTTTCGAAATTTCAAATACTTCATAAATTGAAATTTTCAAGTTTTCTAATAATATACCTTTATCATAATTCCAATACATATTATTAAGCGAAAACCAACCGGTGGAGGTTAATATTGTAAAAATAACCATATACTTTAATTATAATATGAAGTTATAAACATCTAAAGAAACAACAATTCCTTACTCAATGAGTATTCAATGATAGTTCAATAATCAGTATTGAACATTTAATTTTAGCGTTTCAAATAAAAGATCCCTTTATCATTTGTTTACAACAAGTGACCTTAATTCATTCACTTACTGATCAATAAAATTATTGAAGCTGTTTGTTTTGAATAAGCATTCATGCGTAAAACACTTATTTGGTGATATGTATTTTCATATTGCCTTTTCTGATTCAGAACCTGTGATGATAATTTCTTCAATATGTAGCTTAATTATGTACATTATATTTATATTATAAATAAAATCACTGTGATAACCCGAATTTTTAGGTATCAGATAATTGAATAATTATCTGATTTTAAACTATTGAAATATGATATCCCTGAAATTTAAAGTAATTCAAGGTGATAATCTATTTTATAAATTTAATCAAAATTGGCAAATATGTTATTTCAACAATAATAATGTATACATGTTTGATTATAAATTTTAAATAGAATATTATTTTCAAATTGAAAAGGTAATTGTTTAAATACATATATCAAATTGATTTTTTTTTTAAATTGATTTAAATTGTATTTACAAATGTAATTAAATTATATTTGGATTCAAAAGCATGACAAAATGATTTTTGTACAAATATAGTTGTTTATTCTATTTCTTTAAAAAGAATTCTTATTTATACTAATTTAGAATAAGTATATAGTTATTAGGAAATTAATTAATAAAAGCTTTATCCATTTACAAATTCATTTTTTTGCATGTTAAATTACATATGTAAGTTAATAAAACAATCTAAGTACATGTGTTAGCAAGATAATTAAGGAGCATGACAAGTGTCATATTGTATTTTTATTTTATTTTCTTTGATTTTTAGTAAATCATAAATTTAGTTATAAAAACACATACTTCTTCCTTTCCTTTTCCTTTTTCTCTTTTTTTGTCTAAGCAATGAAAGAAAATATTCTCAGCTGAAACATTTCAAACCAAAACAAATCTTAAAATCAAAACTGAGCAAAGCTAGCAGAAAAAAAAATCAAATAAAACTCAACCTGGAATTCAAACATCAAGACCAAAGGCAAAAGGGAAACAACTGTAAAGCAAAACCTGGAATTATCTTGTACATGCAAAGCCCGCATCCATTATCTTCAACCTGAGATGATTAGGCTGCATTTCCTTTTAATCTGGAAGCATGCAATCAAAGCATCTTTTTCAGTTATATATTCAAGTGCCTGGAATAAATTTTAAAAAAAAACTGCTCTGCATATTTAAAGAGGTGAGTAAACTCTTAGATCCCGAATATTTTGATTTGGCATGTAATGAATCATTGAAGTCTGCTATGAATTTGTTTGTGCATGTTAACAAAATTGATTTTTGTATACACATGAATGTAGTACCTGGGTTCATAATTTGGAACAAGCAAAAGTATATCTCTGTTTCAACATTACAGGTCTTAAACCTGTTTTTAAGAATTCAAACATTTAACAAGATGATTTTTAGATCTTAAACTCTAAAGAAATCAAGTTGTATGGGTAATAACTTCCTTTAAAATTTATTACTAAGTGAAATTTAGTAGTGAACTTACTGAAAAGAAAAAGAGAGGAAGATAAAAACAAAGTATATCTGCTCTGTTCCAACAGAGAATTGTGAGCAAACTATATTTTAAAGTTTTGAATCTTGGTTGAGTTTTTGATCTGCATGTGTTATATGGAAATAAAATATGTTTGGATGTATGCATTTACATGTGGGAGTGGTATGCATGATTATATATGTATATATATGGAGCTCTGGTTAGTATAGCAGGGTTGCGAAATCAAAAGAAATTCAATATCTCATCCTATAATCAATATTAAATTTTGATTTACAAAAGAAAGATGATTGAATTTGTGTAACATTACTTTAAAAAATAGCTTCTAGAATTTATACTAAGAATTCACCCCGGGAATTTACGAATTTCGGTAAAAATTGGATACCCATGTGGAATTCGAACCTTGTAATTTGTTGTTTCACTTACGTTATTGAATTCATTTTGAAAAATTATGAATTTCAAGCGGAGAATTAAGATTTTTAGTTCATGAGGTTGTGAGAAATTGATAGTTGAACAGAAAAGCAATTTTTGGGAAATTTTGGCAATCGTGAGGATCGGTGATCTCGAGGTTGGGGCTGGAGTTAGTCAGGGTAGTGGAGATCACCAGAAAAATAGAAATGGAATTTATTAAAGGTCGTGGTGGTGGAACGTTGACAAAATAGGGTTTTAGGTCTAAATTTCATCGGCAAGGTTCATAAGGCGAGTTCGTCGTCGACGATTGATCGAAATGGTTCGCACCAAAGGGGAACGGAGCTGGAAGTTATTGCCATGCTCTGGCCGGAGTATCAACATCACTTATGGTCTGTAGCGACGTAAAGTGACGGTTGTAGGTGGTCGTAGTGGTTGCAAGTTGATACTTGATAGCGAAATTTTGAATTTTGATGGATCTCGATGATCTAGATGGTCAGACGATTCTGGGAGGTGGTTGTGGACTTGAGGATGGTCGTGGCAATCATCGAAGTAAATTGGAGCATTTGTACATGTGCACGGCATATCTTGTATGTCAGAATTAAAGGCAAGGAGGAGGGGAAGATGAGTTTCCATGTTCAAGCTCAGGGGATTGAGGGTTTTGGCTCGAAGTTGCGGGGGAATTTGCTCGAGAATTTTTGGTCAGTGACTCGAAGTCATGTCTTGGTATGGCTGTATATATTATGTTGTTACAGGTTTTAAAAAGGAACAGAAACCTGTTTCAGTTTTTAAATTAAAAGTAAAAGTTCAAAATGCAAACTAGAAATTTAAATAAGTTTAAATGAATTTGAATCGTTGGTTTGGAATAATTTAAATTTGTAAATTTAAAAATGGTTTAAAAACTTTTAAGTATGAAAGTGTTTGGATTTGGATTTAAACTGAAGTATAAATTGTAAATACAAGTTTAAAATAAGTTTGAATCTGAGATTTTAAAATCTGGAATTTGATTTGAATTTTGGTTATTAAAATAAAATAAGTTTTTATATTTAATTTGTTTTAACTATTTTTAGAAATGGATAAATAATTTGAATTTATAAAATGAAGATGAAAATATAAGTAAAGTTTTAAAGACTTCAGTTTAAATCTGAAATTAAGAATAATTAATCTGTAAATAGGGAAAACCCTGGAATTTTTTTTTAGCAAATTCAATAACTATTAATTAAATAATTACAGATTAATTAATTGGTAATTAAATATTAATTAATTTGTAATTAATGATGGTTCTGGGTTAATTTCTTAAGAAAGAATTAAAGAATAGTTAATGAAAGTCATTAACTTAAGATTATTTAACAATTAATTAATGTGATTAATTTTAATGATTAAATTAGATTAATTAACTGATAATAATCAATTGAGGAATTGTTTAAGTTTAATTACTTAATAAAAGTAATTAAGAATTAATTACCTAATTGGGTTTAATGTGATTAGTTAGATTAATTAATTAAGATTAATTAATTTAAACACTCGATGATTGATGAATAATACTTAATGAAATTAAAGGAAGTGTAATTACTTAAGGAAGTAATTAATCGTAATTACTGGATGTAATTAAAGATGTTGATGATAAAAGTAATTGAGATTAAATCCCCATGTAATTAATCAGGGAATTAATTGGGATAATTAATTAAGGATAATTAATTTTTGAAATAAAGGATAGTTAATGGGATTAATCAAGGGATTAATTAGAGAATAAATTAATGATTAATTTACTCAATGAAGTAATTAAGGGTAATTAATTACTGGATTTTTCAAGGGTGATTAATAATTATAGTTAATAATTAATTAATAAAGTAATTAAAGGTTAATTATTGTATTTGGTTAAGAATAAATTAATTTGTGAAATTAATCTGTGAAATTAATTTAAGGGATAAA